>ML675655.1:13375846-13521570 GCA_007922155.1 Mesoclemmys tuberculata
GGCCTACAATTGTCAGGCTCAGAACAAAGAGACTATCCATTGTGGAGGTGTGGGAGTGGTGCTGGAGGGGGAGGTCAACCAAAAAAAGTTGTTGGGAAGCAATACTTTCTCCAGCTACTCTGTCATCCACTGCCTGTGACCGCTTGATGTTTCCAGCACTGCCTCTGGCTATAGAAACTGCCTCTGTGAAGTCCTCAAGCAAACCCACAGGCAGCGTATAACTTGGCTACCACTGTCAATACTGCACGCCCCAGGCTTGCATTGCCCTGTGTATCTGTGTGTGTTTGCGCAGAGGGCAGATTTAATTTATTAACTCTGGGCTTCCCTGCAATTTTTCTTTATGTCTAAATCGCCCTGAATTGCAGTGTTCATCCACACGGTCCCCTCTTCCTCCTTGAATCCAACAGTGTTCCTTCAAATGCTTCTTATTAACATCTCCTTCATTGACGCTTTTTCCCTCCATACACACAATAAATTCATCTAGGAAGACACAGGCATGGCCTGTCTAGACTGTCTCCTAGCTTCTTTCACCAGCCAACAGGGGTCACTAGCGAAACACCTCAAATTTTTCAAGAGCCATGTGTATCACACCCCTACAGTTATCATAACGAATTCACCTGCTGTACCTACAGCCATGGCGGTATATTCATGTCTGGAACAGATCCCAGAGACCTTCATTCCAGGTCAGACCTGAACTAGAGCAGAATCCCCATTGGCTGTAGCACGATCAGGGTAGCTGAAATATGGAACGACTCGTTCACGTTGCTTGTCTTAATTTTGTTATTTATCCAAATTTGACATTTTGATAAATGATTGAAATTTTGAAACATTTCAAACCCCTCAAATATGAGCCTGGAGTATCCACGTTAACTGAAGTCACTAGAAAGTAACAGGTTCCCATAAACCTGAGCTCACTAGACTGGTGGTTCTTAACAAAGTCTATGCTTATCTTTGGGGGGTACACTGAGGTCTTCCAGGTGGTACGTCAACTCATCCAGATATTTGCCTAGTCCTACAGCAGGCTACATAAATAGCACAGCGAAGTCAGTACAAACTCAAATTTCATACAGGCACTGACTGGTTTATACCGCTCTATAGACTATAATCAGCAGTCCTAAACTGGGGATGTGTGACCCCCCCAGGTTGGTCGTGAGTTCATTTTAAGGGGGGCACCAGGGCTTGTGTTAGACTCACTGGAGTCCAGAGCGGAAAGCCCGAGCCCCATCGCCCGGGGCTGAAGCCGAAGCCTGAGCATCTTAGCTTCATGGGGCTCCATGTGGTGTGGGGCCCCCCCCACAATTTGCCCTGCTTGCCACAGCCTAATGCTGGCCCTATGTACAGAGAGAGCACATTGACTCTGAGAACCTTGCTTTGGATGTTCTTTTACCACATCTTTGTGATGTCTCAAAGTCTGCTATGATTGCCATCAAGACAAAGCGTAGGAATAGACTCAAAGTGGAGGAAAACTTAATTGTTGCTGTGAGTTCACTGCCTCCCAGAATGACAAGGCTCACCAGTGAAAAACAGGCTCCCGGATCAGACTGAGATGTAAGTACAATATTTATATTCCCATCAATTTATTTTTATACTGACATGGTAAAAATGAGAAAGTAAGCAATTTTTCAGCAAGAGTGCGCTGTGACACTTTTGTGTTTTTATGTCTGATTTCGTAAGCAAATAGTTTTTAAGTGAGGTGAAACTTGGGGTACACAAGATAAATCCGACTCCTGAAAGGAGTACAGCTGGCTGGAAAGGTTGAGAAACATCGCACTAGATATCCCATGGATCTGAAAGTAATTCATACTTTAACCAAGAAAGCGGGTCAGAAAATGACTTTTGTTTCCTGGCAGGACATTTCATCAAAGAAGAAAAATAATTCCTTTCCTGTCAAAGCTTTCTGCAGAAAATTTTGATTTTTTGGCAGGAACCCAGCTCAAGGTCAAATTTTCTGCTGAAAATTTTAACAAAAATTATTTTTTAAAAACCAGAAATGTTGCACCAAAAAGTGCCCACACCCCAAAGATTTTGGTTAAAGAAATTAAAAGATTCAGATATTTTACGGCTAGAAGGCCCCATTGCTCGGCCCTCCTGTGTGAGACAGGCCATAGAATTTCCCATAGTTATCCCTGTACCGAGCCCAAACCTGTGCCTCCCTGAAGCATATCTCTCAGAAAGGCATCCAAACTGGTTATGAAGCCATCAAGAGGCGGAGCATCCACCACAGCCCTGGATAGTTTGTTCCAATGGTTGATCTCCCACACTATTAAAAAGCCATGTCACATGTCTAATTTGAATTTCTCTGGCTTTAGCTTCCAGCCATGGTTCTCATTATGCCCTTCTCCACTAGGTTAAAGAACTCATTAGTACTCGGTGTTTTCTTCCCATGAAGGTGTCATAATCAAGTCACCTCTTGATCTTTTTTTTTTTTTTAATAAACTAAACCGCTTGAAATCCTTAAGTATATCACAACACAGCAGTTTTTCAAGACCTCAAATAATTTTGGGGCTGTTTTCTCTGCTCCATTTACTCCCTGTTGCTGAGCTCCACATATTGTGATGCTTTGCTGGTGTCATTTGACCAACAGCTCATCATCCCTTGTATTGCGTGGATATGGGCCAGGATTTCCAGTTTCTAACTGCATGGCTCTAGACCAGCATGTAATACTGGTGTAGATGCAAAACAAACAACAAAAGCAGTGAAATAGCCATGAGAAAACATCCACAAAGGGATAACACGATGCTGCCGAATACGTATCTGCCATTTGCATTTGCCTCCTCCTACTGCACAGAAAAGGACAACTCACAGAGTTACACGTAGATTCAGACACACAAACACATATGCATAGATACAGATTCTCAGACATGGACAGATATAAACCAGCAGACAGATACACCCACACATAGATACAGATTTTTGGCTAATATATTCATAGGTACACACACACTTGTATGCACACATACAAACACACAATTATAGACAAATACTCACACACACACTTTGAACTTTCCTTTCCTTGAAAATGCCCCTGCTGCATCTGGGCACGCAAAGTACATAAGGATGTCTATAAATAAACATACCAATGCAGCACCATTCCACCATTCTGAATGTCATCTTTCTTCAGCAAGTTTGTTTAAATATAGGCGTTGGCTTGGCTCCAGGAGGAGGTACAAATGGTTTCAGGCTCAGACAAATTGTTAGGAATCCTATTTGCAGTGTGAATATGCTTAGTGGATGTTTCCTTCTCTAAGGAGACCAAAATAGCAATTAACAGGAGCCCATAGTTCCTAGTATAAATGTGTATATTTTATCCTTAATGTTCTTCCCTTCTGGCTTCAAATTCAGAAGCCTTCTTGTCTAAACATGTATGTCAAACACCAGAACAGTGTCTATGCCTGACTGTTTCACACACAAACTCACACAGGTGTGCAGGGGAAATCTAGCTTTGTATCCAGATAATGCCAGACCCTCATTGCTGACAAATCCCAGGGCTCTGAGTTTGCGGTTGGGTTTTTTTGTTTTGTTTTTCTTGGTTTTGTTATTCTCCTCTTGAAGCCGATGTGGAAGCAGAGATGTTTTTCTTGCTTGCTGCATGCAGGTTTTCCTATCAGGGATTTTCTAGGTTTTTTTTTTGCTCTTTTTTCTTTTCCTACAGCCAACACAGCGGTTGGTGAATACAAAATCAGCTAACACAGGCAGAGGCTGACCATCCGGGGAGAATGAGAGAGCAGGCGAGAAAGAGTGAGACATGATCAGCCCATGCAGAATACAACATTTCGACTCCCAGGTGCATTTTCTCTCCTCCTCTAAAATAACAATAAAAAAATCAGGCCCGTGGGGAAAGAAGATTCCTAATGGACTCAGAGTGATTCTTCCTATGACGATGCCTCCTATGGTTCTGTCCAGGCACTGCAGTGACACGGAGCATTTACACCCACAGGCATGTCCTGTTTACTGACAGGAACCATGAAACACCCGCAAACAGAAGATCCCCTTTTTATCGTCTCGGCACAAAGCAGCATGTTTGATCAAAGCTCAGACTCCCCGCTGGGACCTAACCAAACTGGCAAGGGTCCTTCCTGCCCAATCAAACCCAGGCCCAAACCCTGGCAACCGGGCTGTGTTTCTGGCTTCGCTGTTCTGTCCGTGCGCTGGCAAAGTGGGGCCTGTTAGTCTGAGCTCAGGCCTGGACGCCAGGAACTCCTGAGTTCTCACCTGGGCTGTGACGCCGAACGCACCGTATAACCCGAAGCGTGTCACTGAACCGTTCTGCTGCATTGTCTCGGTCTCTGAGACGAGGATTTAAAAACCTACCTGCCCACCTCTGTGGCAAGCGGGTGGGCTACGGTTAGTTAATGTTTGAAAAGTGCTTCAAGGCATAATGACCGCAAAGAAGGGATACACCACATTTAAACACCCCCCCCCACACACACACACACTCAAACTCTCATGAGCTGCTAAACCCCCCTGTACAACTTTGAGCAGCCTTGGGGCAGCCATAAATTCTGCCTGGCCACCTGTGGCCTGAGCAGCTGCTCAGTGAGTCAGGGATCACCAGACTGTCGGGCTACTGTGGCCATGCCCTGTTTCCCAGACTCTGATCTCTGTGCTGGGAACTGGAAAAAGCATGGTTTAGAAAGAGCCAGAAAGACTCTTTTTACAATGGCGCACAAGCGTCATAGCAGGGCCGAGAACCTGGCCCGTAGGTGCTAGTCAACATGATCTATTATTTATCGATAGTAGAGTGGAATGGACCCTCAATGAGCACAGCGCCGTGACTTCGCTGGAAAGAGGGAGAGGGGAAATAATCCCTTCCTTACTAGCATAGGTGCTGCTGTATGCAGGCGCCAGGCTCTCTCGGGTGAAGTGCTTGGCTGGGCGTGGATGTGAAGGAGACGGGATGCAGAAATTATAGCAAAACCGGACAAACTTTTGGTCTATTTAGTAAAGGGCTTGGAGCCTTCAAGCAGGTGAAACGATCTCATCATTGTCATCAATGATGATCGTAAATAATACATCAGTGCAGCCCCATTAGCTCGCCCCAACCCACTGGATCCTGATTTCACTTCAGGGATTTCCAATTAGCTTGTCATGTGAGCTCATTTCATCTTTTCAGACCCCCTCTTTCTCTCGGGCCCCTGCTACTCTTCCCTGCCCCTCTTCCCGCTGTGTCTCCTAGGAATGGCTGATTTCCAGTATGCCAGCGCGTGTCTGAGAACGATGTAATTGCGATATAATTAATGAATTAAAAGAATGAGATGTTTTAAGTGCTTTCAATATCCCAGTCCCTATAATTATCTGCAGGAAATGTGTTCATTAACAATCTCGGAGTACAAGGCTATGGTTCATGTCAGTGAGTGTTTTTCTCTCCCTGGAGAGGTGGGGCGGAGGGTGTGTGTGTGTGTGTGTGTGAGATCTACTTTGTGATCTTTCAGGGGGCTCTGCTTTCTCCTTAGACTTGGATCTGAATTAGTCCCTTGCTGTTGACAGTACGGCTGGGCAGGTGGGCTGGTCCAGTAGACACTGCACTAGACTTGGAGTAAAGCGACCGGGGTTCTGTTCCGAGCTCCCCTGTGCAATCCTGTGTGAACCAGATCCAGACATAATGGGCCAGTTTCAGCTCCACGGTATTTGCCCACACTACCCTAGAATACCCTCCCCAGTGGATTACAATGGGAATCACACTCACTTATGCCAAGATTGATTGCAATTTGGTATGCAAATAATTATGCTTCTCTCAAGCTACTTTCAAGGCCAAGCAGGTTGGCATGGCAAGGGCCTAAAACAAGCAAACGAGCCTCCAAATTGCTGGTGCTCTAACTTGTATGGGTGGAGCATTGCTAGGAATTACCTCCCACTCGTGACTAGTACTGACAGGGCACTGAAGTGAGGAAGCTCACACAGCTGGAGCTGTGTCCCTAATAGGGGGATGATTGACTCTGGTCCTGCTTACGCAAGAGTAAACCCAATGACACGATGGAGTTGCCAATCTGGGTAAGAGAAGAACTTGGCTCACGGGAGTCTAGAGTCCCATTACGAGGGAGCTCATGCTGTGACACTGACTGACAGGGCATGCTTCTGTTAAATGTCCCGTCCTTCCTAGCATCCTAAATTGGAACTTAAATCAGCCAGATATGTGACTAATGCATTCTGTGGCTGGAAGGTTTCGGCTGCATACCAGGCTGGAGGCTCCAGGACACTGCAAATTATTTTCTGTTACATTTTTGGAATAAATGAGCATTACTTTTGGAGAGGGCGAGCCGGCAGCACTCAGACACCCCCTTGGTCAGCAAAAATGCTGCAGGATGAATCGCAGGGATCTCTCTGGGGCTTAACAAACCCTCACATTTCGATTTCTGCACGGTCGCCTGCCCTTGCTGAGAAGGGAACGCCATCCAGGAGGCGGGGGAGGAGGAGGGAATAAAAAAATCTCCAGCGGCTGAGGAAGAGGCTGCGAGTGCCAAAGAGCAGCAGAGAGGGCAGGAGTTCATGAAGGAAGGAAGATCTTTGGTGGACGAAAGTGGAGCTCAGAGCGTAGCGCTGGGTTGTCAGGACTCCAGAGGGGAAGAGCAGCTCGCAGTTTCAGTTCACAAGCGCCCCATGCACATCTTCCTTTCGGCAGGGGTTCTCTCTCCTGCGGTGGGCTTTCAGTTTCCAAATCATGGTGGTGCAGAGCCAGGCCGAGCCCTGGCACCACAGAAGGAGCCCAGGTTTCAGTACAATCTCACATCCTAATCCTGACAGTGCAGAATTAGCTTATCAAGTGGAGGTGCTGCAGGGTGCCCATGTCCCATCCTTGCCACATACCCCAATAGTGGCAGCTCAGAGCAAGCGTTGGCAGAACTACAACAACACGGCCCTGCATCCTACCATAACCACAGGCCCCGAACTGGGAAGATGAAAGATGCCATTTTTAAAGGAAGGAGAACATGGGATCATTCAGGTCTCACTTGTGGATGATGAGAGAGGCACTTAGACGCGTAGGAATGACGACACCTTGCTCTGATTGACTGCTTGTTGCCAATGGATCTCCAAGTGCTTTGCAAAGGAGGTCAGTGTCATTTTACAGGTGGGGAAACTGAGGCACAGAAAGGGACAGCGACTTGCCCAAGGTCACCCAGCAGGCCAGTTCTCTATATTCTAGGCAACACTACCTCTGAGATAAGCTGAGCATCCCAATCTATAGTGAGACACACACACTTGTGAAAACTGGTCTTAGACGGGGAACTCCTCTGGGCAGTGCCATGTTTCCCCGGGTGCTTTTACCGACACAAATAATACATACCAATGAGAGTCCCACATGCGTCCATGCTGGAACTCGACTACCTTCAATCAGTTTACCCCTGGGATTATTTGGATCCACAGTTTCAGCCCTGGTATCCCCCGGCTTTGTACCTGTACTTCCTTTCCAGCTTGCACACCCACCTGCCAATCTGCCAGAGGTGTGATGAGCTCTCCATCACCTCTGCCTACTGAAGGCACCTGGAAGAGCAGAGACATCTGGCAACGCCAGTCCCAGGTGGCGGCAGCGGCAGCAGTGTGGACGGAAGCCAAATTCTGCTTTAACCACAGCATAAGGCAGGTAGCTGTGAGTGAATCTCCAGTGGACGTCACAGGTTTGTGTAAACTTCAATTGGCCCGTGAATTGTCAGGATGGTGGACTGTGTCCTAAAGAGCCAGGACATAATTTAGAACCACAGTGCATATTAGTGAACAGTGACCTTTGGGCCTTTCTGTCTTGCAGTAGCTGGAGATGCAGTACCCATAATCAGGTGTGTGCTATGCCTGGAGGGAATGCAACAGGTGGCCAGTGGAACGTGAGAGGGGAATCTAATGGCATAAAAAGACAAATGAATTTTACATAGCTAAGACCTCATTATATAATAGTTGTCCTGCATCCAGTAACACTTCTCACTCTGGACAAGAAGGCAAATCTGTCTTGTAGTTAAAGCGCAGGCCGAGAGACAGGAAACTGCATTCTCTTCCCTGCTCTGCCACAACGTCCCTGCAAGTCTTTGGAGAAACAAGGTGGGTGAGATAGCAGGTCTGGGTTAATTTCAGTTCACAAGGGGCCCATGAACACCTTTTTTTGAGTGGGGGTTCCTCTCTCCCAAGGTTGACCTTCGGTTTCCAAATCATGGCAGCGCAGAGCCAAACCGAGCCCTGGAACCACAGCAGAAGCCCAGGTTTCAGTACAATCACACGTCCGAATCACAGCAGTGCAGAATTAGCTTAAGCAGCAGACGTGTTGCAGGGTCCCATGTTCAATCCTTATCCATGTCCCAACAGAGTCAGCCTTGACGGAAACACAACAGGGTTCTGCATCCTATTTTAACCTCATATCCCAAACTGGAAAATCCAGACCTGAAGAAGACCTCTGTGCAAGCTTGAAAGCTTGTCTCTCTCACCAACTGAAGATATTATCTCACCCATCTTGTGCCTCTAATATCCTGAGCCTAACACTGCTACAACCACGCTGCAAACAACTATCTTTGAAGAAGTCACTTAACCTCATTGGGCCTTGGTTTTCCTGTCTGTAAAATGGGCATATAGAGAGGCACAGTTCACTAGTGTTCCTGAAGGGCTTGGATATACCCAGAGGGAAGATGCTAGGCGTGCCAAGTATGATGCAGAGAGCTGGTCAACATTTTAAAAATTTCAACAAAATATATCATCTTCCTTTCATATTCTGATAAAAAGAGGGTGAAAAAAGTTGGGATGACATTTTCATGACATTTCCCTCATCTTTTTTGACCAACGATAGAGTTTACATGGCATTTTTCTTTCAATTCAAAGACATTTCAAATTTCTAAATTTCCGCATTAGAACGGGGGATTTTTAATCTTGCAGGAGGATGTAGGAGGAGGGGACACCCTGGGGGAATCCTGCAGATGTTCTTGCAGCCCATTGACTAGCAGTGAGGGGAAGAGTGGGCTGTCCACTGAATATGTGAGCACATCTCTCACTCTTTCTCTCCCTGCCCTCTTCCCCTCAGTTCAATAATGTAAATGACGCCTTTAAGAAGCCCATTACTTTCATCTGCTGATCTGAGAGAATTGCTTGGGTGCTCCCTTGGCAGTTCTGCTCGCACATAATAAAAATACTAAAAAATCCAGGGAAAACAACTCACACACAATGCACGTCCTTTCAAAGTTTTGCCTTTTAAAGAAGTTTTCACTCTGTGAAAAATTGCAAAGACCTGGGCGCTATCAAACCCCTCTGTTTGCCATTTGAAAGTCTAACGAATGCCAGCTCCTTTCTTTCAGGAGACAGGGGTCCAAGGACCACATGGCTCAGCCCACATCAGTGCAGCATGCCGTGGGGGGCTGTGAACTTGGCAGGACCAGTCTTCTGGCATTTGAGTCATCCTAGGCGCATCAGCTGTGAAAGGCTGGAGCTTTTTCTCCCTTTCGCACTGGTTCCGATCTGCCTTTCAACTATTTGTTTCACTTTTTAGAAATCTCTTTGCTGCCTTTCATGTCAGCTCCTTTGTTGTGTCTCCTTTAGCCTCTGCCTGCCATCCTTGTCTCTTTCATTTTGGCCTTGAGGTAATCGCTGAATCACAGGCCTTGGAAGTGCGCTTCCCTGCAGGGAATAATTCTCTCACTCCTTTCCACGAACAGCCCCAGAGGGTTTATGCCTGACCCTAGGGATGAAGCTGTGGTGCTCTCCCTACTCTTCAGGATTCCAAGTCCCACCTGGGAAAGGGCAGTCTCCAGTGCTCTAATCCCTTCTGTTCCACACTGGGAAAGAGCAGTCCTTCTTCCTTCCCACAATGAGAAGGGATTGTTTCTGTTCTTCTAGCCCCACAGCTTCCTTTCTTTTGATCTGGAAGGTGGATGTCCTTACCTCACTAGAGCACCATGTCTTGAGTAGACAGGAAGAGGGCTCATTTCTCTTAACTACAGTTGGTTGGAGCAATTTTGACAGAACCATATTCCATTAGAATATGCACTTCTGACGAAATCCAAATGCTTCATAAAATCGTGTCAACGCCACCAGAATTTTGTTTTGGAAGAAAACCAGAAAACAAAAGGCCCGGTATTGTTGAAACATCCATTCTGGCTTTTTCTGAATGAAACAGTTTGATATTCTTTTTTTGTTTGAAACAACTTTTGCGGGTAGCGTATTATGATGAGGGCGTGTTTATTTGGTTTTATGTTATTTATTATAATATGAACATTTTTAAAAGTCAAAACTGAAGCAAAACCTTTTGATTTTGTCAAAACAAAACATTGTGATTGACTCAAATTAACAAAAACAACAACAACACCAAATCAGAATTTTCCTTATATAGTAACAGTCACAATAATAATACTGGAACAAGTCTGACTGCCAAGGAAACTGATGGTTGTCAAATTTTGTATGGAAAATTATTAGCATTTTCCTACAAGTGCTAATTGTCACCATGCCACTCATTAAACCTACTCAGAACTTCACGGTGAGAGGGGGAATAGAACTCAAATCTTCTTCATTCAAGGACTTCAACCAGTGAAGCCAAAGGAGAATCTCCTCTTAGCAGTACAGGGTTTATGATACACAGCGGTACAGTTTTGATTTCTTCAAACGGGATGAGTGTGACTCATGACCAGGAGAAGGACATGAGAAAACCGCTGGGGCTTTGAATCGCTCAGGGAAAGGGAGCAGCGTGGTGTGAGGGAGCCGATAAATAAGGTTAAGGGGAATTAGAGCATTTTAAACTCTTCCTTTCAGGGCCACACAAGTCATACCCAAGACATCCTTCCAAGAAAAACTAGGCTATCCTAAGATGTATTGGCTGGGTGCAGCGTTTACATTTATTTTTCTCTCATCATATTTGCACATAAGAGAAGAAAATGTTGGGTGGTTGTGGTGAGGGACATCCTTCTGAGGGGGTTGGAGGCACCATCTGTGGACCTTACATGATACCCAGAAGATGTGCTACCTGCCGGCAGCTGGGATCTGAGATTTTACGGAAGAGTCCTCTGATCACTACCCTATGTTGCTCATATACATGGGCACTAAGAGCGTACACCTGAGCAGATCAGCAGAGACTACAGGCCTCTAGGGGCAAAGGTGAAGGAGTCCAGGGCACAGGTGGTGTTCTTGTCCATCCTCCTTGGTGAGGATAAGGGTTCAGGCAGTGACACACACATTACGAAAACTTCAGTTTTCTTCTTAGCAGCAGCATTAATTTCCCTCAATTCATATTCCTACACCATTATGGGGAAAATAGGCTTTTTACCAATCTCACCATTGTATATTTTGAGATACCATGTTCTCTCCACACTTTATTAAGGGGGCCACAGCTGAGTATGACATCCCTAGTCTTCCAATTTATTTGGAACATTCTCCTTGCTTTGATATATATGATCCCAGATAACTGACTTCATCTACTGCCTCTCCAGCTAGTATGTTAATCATGATGTCTGCTTGAATCTTGGTTCTGTTATCCACGTCAACATACATGCTTTTCATTTCCATATTCTGTCCGTGGTATTTGCTAACTGTTTTTACAGACTACAACTTTTGTTACATTACATCAGTGGTTGCAACAAAGAGCATTGTGTCATAAGCATATCTTAGGTTAGGTAAGAGTTAAATGTCAGGGGGAAATGGAAAATTACTATAGGGTCACAGGAAAAAAAACCAAGAGGGATAATAGAGAGAGAATCTGCTCAACATCTTAGATGTCTGTGCACAACTGGAAGTATTAGTACATAAGCCAAATTTTGACTTAATTGGCCTCACAGAGACGTGGTGAGATAAATCTCATGACTGAAATATTGTTATAGAGGGGTACAGCTTGTTCAGGACGGACAGAGAAAAAAAGTTATTGCATTATACATCAAGAATAGATACACTTGTTCTGAGGTCTAGAGGGAGGTGAGAGGTAGACTAGTTGAAAGTCTCTGAACATAAAAGAGGGAAAAACAGGGATGATGTCATGTTAGGGGTCTACTTTAGACCATACATCAGGTGGAGAAAGTGGACGAGGCATTTTTAGAACAAACAACAGATATATCCAAAACACAAGACCTGGTAGCAATGGGGGATTTTAACTATCCAGACATCTTTTGGAAAAGTAGTACAGCAAAATGTCCAGTAAGTATTCAAAATGTATGGGGGACACACTTTTATTTCAGAAAGTGGAGGAATTAACTAAGGGGCAGACACATTAGACTTTATTCTGACTAATAGGGAGGAATTGATTGGGAATCTGAAGGTTGAAGGCAGTCTGAGTGAAAGTGCTCGTGAAATGATAGATTTCATGATTCTAAGGGAAAGGAGTGAGAGCAGCAAAATAAGGCCAATGGACTTCAAGAAAACAGACAAACAGACTAAGAGAAATGGTAGGTAAAGTCTCTAAAGGGAAAAGGGGTTCAGAAGAGCTGGCTCTTTATCAAATAGACAATATTAAAGATACGACAGCAAGCTATCCTGATGCTAAGGAAAGATAGGGGGAATAGTAAGAGCAATATGTCTAATCAGGAGCTCTTTAAAGATGTGAAAATCAAAAAGGAATCCTATGAAAAATGGAAAATAGGACAGATTGCAAAGGATGAGTACAAAAGAATAGCACAAGTGTGTAGGGACAAAATCATAAAGGCTAAGGCACAAAATGAGTTACACCTAGCAAACATATAAAAGGCAGTAAAAAAGAGGTTCCATAAATACAGTAAGTACAAGAGAAAGATACAGGACACTGTAAGTCCTCTATTTAATATTAATGAAAATGAAAGGCATTTTGCTGACAAGACTAACAGAAGCAGGATGCAAGCAGACACCATGATTAACAGACAAGCTGTAAAGGCAGTAGATATTTAGCTATCTGGGATCATATATATTCAGCCAAGGAGGCTTAATGTTAATTATTATTTTTAACAACAAGGGGAAAGAACACAAGCCAAAACAGGGAAAAAACAGGTTAAAGAATATTTAGATAAGTTAGACATATTCAAGTCAGCAGGGCCTGATGAAATTCACTCTAGGGTACTTAAGGAGCTAGCTGAAGCAATTTCAGAACCATTAGCAATTATCTATGAGAACTCAGGGAGGATGGCTGAGGTCCCAAAGGACAGAGAAGAGCAAACATACTGCCTATCTTTAAAAAGGGAAACAAAGGATGTCTGGGGAATTATAAATCAGTCAACCCAACTTCGATACCTAGAAAGATACTAGAACAAATTATTACACAATCAATTTGAAATATCTAGAGGATAACAGGGTTATAAGTAATAGCCAACATGGATTTATCAAGAACAAGTCATGCCATATCAACCTACTTTCCTTCTTTGACAGGCTTACTTGGCCTAGTAGATACGGGGAAAGCTGTAAACATGATACCTCAATTTTAATAAAGCTTTTGATACAGTCCCTCATGATGTTCTCATAAGCAAACTAGGGAAATGTGATAGAGAGGAAATTACTATAAGGTGGGTGCATAACGGGTTGAAAGACCTTACTCAAAGGGTAGTTATCAATGGTTTACTCTCAAACCAGAGGGATATATCTATTTGATCCCACAAGGGTCTATTATTAATGATTTGGATAATGGAGCGGACAATTTGATTATAAGATTTGATGATGACACCAAGCTGGGAGGGGTTGCTAGCACTTTGGAGGACAGGAGTAGAATTCAAAATGACCTTGACAAATTGGAGAATTGGTCTGAAATGAACAAGATGAAATTCAGTAAAAATAAGTGCAAAGTACTACACTTAGGACAGAAAAATCAAATGCACAACTACAAAATGGGGAATAACTGGCTAAGCTATAGTACCACTGAAAAGGAGCTGGGGATTATAGTGGATCACAAACTGAATATGAGTTAACAATGTGATGCAATTGCAAAAAAGGAATACTACTCGGGGGGGTACGTTAACGGTAATGTCATATGTAAGAGATGGGAGGTAATTGTTCCACTTTACTCACAACTGGTGAGGCCTCAGTTGCAGTACTGTGTGCAGTTCTGGGTGTTACACTTTAGGAAAGAGGTGGACAAATTGGAGAGAGTTCAGAAGAGAGCGACAAAAATGAGAAAAGGTTTAGAAAACCAGATCTATGAGAAAAGGTTAATGAAACTGAGTTTAGTCTTGAGAAAAGAAGACTGAGGGGGTACCTGATCACAGTCTTCAGATATGTTAAGGGCTGTTATAAAAAGGATGAGGATCAATTGTTCTCCATGTCCACTGAAGGTAGGACAAGAAGCAATCGGCTTAATCTAGAGCAAGGGAGATTTAGATATCAGAAAAAACTTTCTAACTCTAAGGATAGTTAGGCACTGGAATAGGCTTCCAAGGCCATTGTGAAATTCCTGTCATTGGATGTTTTTAAGGTTAGACAAAGACCTGTCAGGGATGATCTATGGATACATGATCCTGCCTCAATGCAGGAGGCTGGACTAGATGACCTCTTGAGGTCCTTTCCAGCTCAACATCTCTATGATTCTGTTGTAGTAGCTGTCCCTGTACTGATAGCTGCAAAAGGTGAAATCCGTTCCTTGTCTGTCTCATGTAATCATTTCTGTGGCAGGGCTCCGGCAAGGCCTGTTTCATCTGAAAAATCCACAAGCTCTTCAACTGGTTACAAAGATTACAGTCAACTTTCCAAGAAAATTCATGTGAGAAAAATCAGTTGGTCAACACGTTAAGGAAAAATTGAGCACACCACAGGTATATCCTGTGCAAATTTAAGTTTTAGAGCAGATTTGTAAAACTATGATCCCATTTGCTGCATTTACATTCAAAATGTTGGTGAAAAATATCTTCCAAGGTTCAAATTTCAATTTTTTACCCGCTCCTTGAAAAACAGGATGGAAGTTTTATGAAAATGTTAGCAAAAATAAATATTCCCCCTTTTTTGGATCAAGTTTTAAAAAATTTTCAACCAGCTCTATCCATTTTTATATTTGGAAGACAACCAGTGGGGAAATGTTTGTACTGTTTGCCCAGATCTCTGACAAATAAAAGGTGGAAGCAGCCCTTTGTTTTTTTAAATGGAATATTGTATAAAACATCAAAGATGCAGTTCATAACATTGGTTTTGTTTTATTTTTATCTAGCTATCCGTCTCTGTTCATCTCTCTCTTTAGGATGGCATTATATTCTATTTCATAATCAGTTTTGATACAAATCTGGCAATTTTTGCCAGACTTGCATTTGTACAAATCTGATTGACTCTGACAGAGTGAATGGTTAGGAATATTTAAAATGGTTGCTACTAAGTGGCAGTGCCCATTTCAGTGAAGGGTAGCACATCTCTAGCCTCTGGTCTCTGCTGCTATCTGATCTGTCATATGCAACCTTTCTCAATCCCAGTACTGGTCTCTGGTCTCCCTACCCACTGGTTTCTCCCTCCTCCTGTCCTTGCCCAGAAAATTTCTCAATTCTCTCCCACTTCTTCCCTCTCTCATTTCACCTCGGCTAAATAGACGTCCTTCATTCACGTCCTTTTCCTGTCTAGCTTCCTTAACCGCAGCCCGTGTCCTGGAGTCAAATCTGCATTCGTTGAACACTGTCAAGTGCCTATTACATTCCCCCAAAATGTAATTCATTATCAACCTATGAATACATCCCCAAGAGAGTAAAAGTATTTCCAGGTAATTTAATCACACAAGAGTGATGGGTCTTTTTCTTTTCTATTCTGTCAAGAGCGAGGTTCAATCAGGATTCATTATTCCCACCACCCTTGAACTGAGGCTGCAGTGGAAATGGGTGCTGAAGAAGGACTCCTGGCATTCAGATTAAATTTTCTAAGTATGATGACCTGTCAAGCTTGCAATTTGGGAGCTGGGAAACATGAGATTTTAATTCTTGTCCTAACTTCAGACTCCATATGAAATGGTCCTTTTACTTTACACAAACACAGAAGTGCATCCAGTAAAATTAGCTGAGGAGGGGAGCTTAACAGTACAGCAAATAGAGCTTGTCAAAAAAAATAAAAGAATTTAAAAAAATGATGGAACCATTTTCCATTAGAAAATGTTGTTTTGTCAGTATCAAAATATTTAATGGAAATATGCCAATTCAAAATTGAAATGGAGCATTTCATCTTGACTTCCTTGTTTTGTTTTGTTGTGGATTTCTTATATAATTTTACTCTAACTTTATGGTTTCACTTAAACTCTTTTAACTTTTAATTTATGATAATATGATATTTTAGATATATCATTAAATAGCTTATATTACAATGTTTCAACATTATTGAGATGAAAGATTTTGACATTATCCAAACAAAATATTTCTGTACAGTCATTCTAATGTTCCTTTATAGAAATATTTTGGCATTTCTGTTCTGCAAAATATTTTGCCTTTTTGTACCGATTTGGGGCAAAAAGAAATTTCAAAGTGCTGGGATTTTCCATGGTACAGAGATTCTGTTTTCCAAGCACCTCTAAGGGCAAGTTCATTGAGAAGACTGTCACCTACAGATTAAACAATTGAGCGAGATGTATCAGCCTACACACATATGAAACTAACCAAAAGCCTTCCATATATATCATGCAGACATTTAAGTTGTCAGCTGGGATCTAACCTGTGATCTTCAGCACTAAAATCACAGGCTTCTGTCTCTTGAGTTAAAGAACTTTGCCAACTATGAGAAAGGAGGAGAATGTATAGTCGCATGGGCCAGTCACCAGAGGGAGTCATGTTCTCACACACTAGGCGAGTGTTTTATACTACACATGCAATGAAGCCACATATCTTCCCCCAGCTACTGTGATGACACGGTAAATGCAGGTAGTATTGTGAGCCACCTCTGTTAGTCCCTGTTAGCTGGACTGGCAAAGAAATTGAGAACAGCTGAGAAGTGGCAACTAGCATTGCAATGACAGAACAGATAATGGTGGGCATATTATCACGTCCCGTCACTTGTCACCACTGTAATCACAAGTATATATGATGGGAGACAGTCACACACTTTCCAGGCAGATGTACACACCATAGTAAGCTGTGAGTTCTTTAGAGCAAGGAGCATGAGACAGACAGTGAGCTGGCATAAATTGCTCAGTTGAAGACAATGGAGCTACGTGACTCCATACAGTTCCATGTATATTTATAATGCTATATAAAATATTTCTTAATAATACATACACAGATGCAAAGCACACACAAGTCCTACATGTAAAAATGCATATATGTGCAAATTCGCTTAACTACAATACACATAAAGAAGCAACTAAATGCAGGTTGCAAGCAGATGCATAGATCCTTCTATTCTATCTATCTATCATGCATTTCTTTTGTGTCTACCACCACAGTATGTAGATTTGTACTATACTGCTCACATACATATACAAATCTAAACACATATATTCCTCCATGTGCACAGATGCCTCACAGGCACATACTTATGAGACATAGCTACACATGAATTACTACCAGAGATGCATAGACAAGTGTAGGTATATATACTCCTGCACACACATGCACAAACATACATATGTTCAAACATGTTCAAACACATTCATTCATCATGCACCAGTGTGCACATAAACAGATGCACACATGGCCATCACTCCTCAGGACCAGACACGGACCATGTGTCTTATACTCATGAAAGGTCACACACAGAGGCCAGGCTGAATCCAACGTCACTGTGAATTTCAGCTGAAAGTTACCAAGTGTACAGAAAAAAAAATTGAAAATAAAGCCTTCTATCTCAAAAACCGCAGGGCTATGAGAGTGATGAGTGAGGCAGCTGAGATAGAGCATGTAGGGAGAGGAGAAAATGACAAATTGCTACGAGGGTTGTCTCCATCAGTGGGAAATGCTGATCTCTGGTCCACAGTCCCTGCTAGGTCTGATTGCTGCAAGAACTGATTAAACTCACAGACCTTCGCAGGTTGACTATGTTGGCCCACATGGGCCAGATCCTCAGCTGACGTAAATTGGTGGTACTCAGGTGAAATCATTTAGATTTCATCTGAGCTACATTGATTTACAACGGCTGAACTGGCCCAAATTCTCCAGAGCATCATGAACCGGACTGAGAAGACCTTTTGACAACTGCTACTAACAAGGGATCAGGAAATCGGTGCAGATAGAAAACGGTTTGCCCACCTAATCCCCCACCCCAAATGGACCCAAATAAAGTTAAAGTTGAGGTTCAAAAAGGTTGGCTATTTTTGTTTGGTTGTTTAGTTCTACATTTGCATGCACCTTCTAGCTTCTGTCATGAGCCAAAAGCAGAAAAGTCATCATATTAGAGGAGAGTCTGTTGTTCTCATATTTTGGACCCATTTGACAGCTGGAAATATGGAAATCCCATAAGTGAAGCCTGTTTTTATGAGCCTTCCAGGACAATTTGGTGGACACAAGAGGTTTGGATCTTGAGTTGAGGCTCAGGACACATACCCTGGTGCTTTTCTAAAATGAATTCAGTGAAACCGTGTAGTGTTTTCCATCTCAAATACTAACCTCCTTCCTGTCACCAGTATCACATAACTTGGGATCACTGTAAAGCATCATTTCTTTTCGTTATTTTTTATCATCTTGTTATAGAGCATCATGAACCGGACTGAAAAGACCCTTTGACAACTGTTACTACCAAGGGATCAGGAAATCGGTGCAGATAGAAAGGGGTTTGCCCACTTACTCCCCGACCCCAAAATGGACCCAAAACAAAGATAATGTTAAGGTTCATTAGCATAAGGTACACAACCCTCTGGGTGTAAGAAAAAATGTGATGACCTGGTTCTTTGATTTTTCAAAGTCCGAGGGTGACCATAATCTCACCCCAAAGAGGACAGCTTCTCCAAGTCAGTAGTGAAAGCCATTAGAGGTAGTGTTACCGCCCTGGGCAGATGGCCACGCTGAAGGTTGAGCCACCATTTTAAGTGGTGCATTGTCCTTAATGGGGACATAGGAAGGGTTTAGGCCTTGTCTTGGCCCATTGCACAGGGCTGAATTTCATCCTAGCTTAGTAGTGTTGGGATTCCAAGGACTGAATGAACATCAATTCTGAGCTTCCCCCTCATTTCAGGAGACACTGGGTCCTGGCTGAGGTCTTTCAGTAGAGCACCTGGGAGAAAGGTCAGGATTCAGTGACCAGAGAGACCCATTTTTCTCCCTGACACTAAGAAATAGTGCCTACTCTGATCCTGGACTGGGGTTCTTTGGTGGAGCTGACTGCTGGTGAAACTCCACCGCTTAACAAAACACGGGGATTGAATTCACATCTCCTCCCAGGTCACAAGTCAGTAGTGAGATCCACTGATTAACCTGGCAGAAGCCCCCAGTCTATAGTGACTCACCCCCATAACCTATAGCAGTGTTAAAATGAAATACGATTCCATCCAGCGATCCAACCGTCAAAGTTCCATACACAAGACTCTATGCTCTGGTCCATGGGCTACCAATGGTCACCGGAGCACTTGCTGGTGCACTGCACAGAGATGTCTGGTCACATAGCTCTGGATCTCCTTTCTGTAACTGTTTGGGCTATGACTGCTGGGTCTTTGGGGGAGAATCTGGATTCCCAGCAGGAACACTTGATAGGAACCCAGGGGGGTTTATTTGGTTAAGGAACATAGATTTGCCAGCCTGTGGCCCATCTAATCAAGTACCTGTCTGACAGGGACCAACACCAGATGCTTCAGAGGAAGATGCAAGATCAAGACAAAGCCTCCTCCAAGCCCCAGTTGTGAGAGGTTGGCTCCAGCTGTGAAATCCCCCAAATTCTGGTTTATTCTTTTAACAGTTTGAACCTTCCTCCATGACTTTCAGTTTCCTGGCCTTGCGCTTTTGACTTCCAAATGTCTGGGGAGAGCCTGTGTCTCCCAAGGGAACGGCTGATGGCAGAAAACCCTGGGCTGCTTTATGAGTCTTTTTAAATAAGTCCATGGTTGTGGCATTCTGGTGACACAAACCTACAACAGGGTGACATGCACAAATGCAGGGGAGTTGCACCCAATAACATCATGGCTGAATCTGATGCTAAGTGTGCCAAAGCATTGCATTCAATATCACAGCCATCGACCCAGGTCTATCAAGGTGTCAGAGAATTGCAACCAGTGCCATAGCCATTTCCAGGAAGTCTCTATAGCATCAGAGTCAATATCATGCATATTCACGTAGGTATCTCTGTGCTGTGGAGCACAGAGCATCACACTCATATGAAAGGCTCACTGGTGGGCCTTGATGTGCCCTGTCGCATCACAGTTAATATCAGTCACCAAGTTAGTTGTGTGACAATGAGAATGAAAGAACAAATCCTTTAATGCTGCGCTTGGAAAATACTCCTCTGTGAAGAAATATAGACCATGGGGGAAAGAACCTAAATTCCTTTCCAAGTGGAATGTGGCAGCATGACAAATGGTGACTTGTCAGGCAGGGAGTGTGGCGTGTGAGCTAAAAAACTTGGCTCTGATATGACACGGAGGGCCTGACGTTTCTGAGCGTGAGGCACTGAACCTGGGCAAGGGAAATAAAACATTTATGGTTTTGGAATAAAGCTACCTTTTGAATTTTAGCACAAGGAGAATCTTGTGCATTGAAGTAGCTATTCTATTGCCAGCTTCCGACAGCGGGCTGACATCAGAACGGCTCCATCGCAGTGCAAATGGCAGGAAGCAAACTCCACTGGAATGAATGAGATGGTGGGTATTATCCACACTGGACATCTAACATGAGCATAATGTGTGTGTGTGTGTTTGAAATGTATATGGAAATAATAAAAATAATAACGATGCTTTACACTTACCTCAAAGCCGTTTCTGAACACGAGTTAGTGAAGCTACCTGCAATCTAGCAACTTTTCTCACTAGCCTGGGGGAATTATCAGCCAGGCCCAAATCGGCCTTTAGCCACTGCATCTGAGCTCCATTTGTTGTCCAAACAACCAACAAATTCACAAAAGGAAAACCAAATTCCAGATGGGGTTTTGTACCCATCCACAAATCCTAGGCTTCCCACTTGGAGTGTCCCCTGTAGTCAGAGACCTCAACAGGCACCTAACCCTTCCTCCACCCTCTTTCTGTCACCATCCTCTTCCCTTCCATGAAGCTTCCTGCAGCTCTTTATAAAGAGCACGCAGCTCCGTCTCAGCTGCATCTGATTAGTGAACAGTGCTGGTGGCCCCATCAAGGGGCAGGACACCTTGTCACACTGCACAACCACCCGGTGAGGCCAAAATAAATATTATTACAACTGTCTGTGTTTCTGCTAAGTGACTTGCCCAAGGTCACAGCACAGGATCCAGCCATGAGGGAATTACACATGGCAGGTGAAATTCACCCCTGCACACTGACCCAATGGAAGCCACACTAGGAGAGTACAGATCTTTGTTCCCCTCTAGAATCTGGTCCACACCGGAAGTTTGTGAGTCTGCGACTGCTCACAGTTAGAGCATTTGGGGCCTGATCCAAAGCATGATGAAGTAAATGGGGTCTTTCCACTGATTCCGGAGGAATTTAGCTCCAACCCAAAATGCTGCAGCTCAAGCAACAGACCCTCATTCTTTTAGCTCTGAAGAGTCAGCGTTCTCAGCAGCTTTGGTTCTATACACCACACTTGAGCCCAAAATAGGACTTAAGCAGTGCATGGGTCCTCATCATAAGGTGAATTTCACCCCTCCTGCAGGACAGAGAACAGAGTCCCAGCCGCTCTGACTTCTGGATGGTCCCATTAGACCACACAAAGTACTAGAAAGAGCTACAGCACAGGTGCAACCATTGCTTTTCCATTTGCAATAGGCATGGCTGTCTGAACAATTAAAAGAAAAAAAAATAAAAAAGCCACACCATCCTATCCATTTTCTGGACTGCAAAGGCTTGGGAATTCAAATCACAGCCCCTGAAACTACCCACCCACTGTTTCATTGCTCCTCCAATTAAAAAATGGGTGATTTAGCAGAACTGGAACATTCCATATGTACAAATATTAATAGAAACCAACTTGGGCTGGGGCTGTGTGTGCGCGCTCGTTTCCCCAGTTGGCGCAAAGGAGCTGAATTGCTATATACAGCTGTGATGGATGGCTTTGATCATCTAAGCCGCAGTGATGCCTCCACTGAACGTGTCACTGCCAGGCACAGCCCGGGTTCTGACGCTAACGTATCAGTGAGTTTATTAAGTCAAGACAGTATTAGGTCCATTCTAGACAAGAAGGGCGCCTTCTCATCTGTATCAGAGCCAGAGAAGCTGCCCTCACCAATGCAATCCCCCCCAGTGGAGTCATTCCAAGGGACCGACACAGAAAACAAAAAATGTGCCTTTGGCTCTACCCTTTTTGTTTTATATCTTCAGCCACTCTTCCACTGCAAATAAACATCCTCAAGGAAACATTACTGGAGTGTTTCTATGACGCTCTCTGTCTTCCCCCTCATTTCCTTTTCGTAAGCAGGGATGGAACCAGCAGAATGTGAAATCCCAATTGGTTTCAGCCCTAGCCAGGCATTTGTTTTCAAGTATCTCTATTGTTACCAGGAACAAGATTAGTGGAATAAACCTCAGGAGTTTATTGATGACTCAGTTCACCTGGTTCCAATCCCAACTCTGTCACAGATTCAATATGTTACCCTAGGCTAGTCACTTAGGGCCAGGTTTACAAAGGTATGGAGGCACCTAAGGATACAGATAGGCACCCAGGAACCTAAGCCTCATTGACTTACAATGAACATGAATGTGAGTTAGGCTCCCAAGTCATTTTGGTGCTTTAGAAAATTTAACGCTTAGGACCAGATTTATAAAGACACAGAGAGATGCCTAGGGAGATTTTCCAAAATGTAAAAGCAGGTTAGGCATCTCTTTTGCGAAACCTACCTAAGGGGCAGATTTTCAAAAGTGGTTAGGAGCGTAAAGATGCACTGCACCTAGTGAGATTTTCAGAAGCACAGAAGCAGTTTAGGCACCTAACTCCCCTTGAAATCCCATTGAGATCAACGGCAGCTAGGCACCAAACCTGCGTCGGAGCTTTTGAAAATCTCACTAGAAGCCTATCTCCATCTTTAGATACCTGGATACCGTGAAAATCTGGCTAATTCATTTTTGAAAATTGGACTTAGGGTTGTATGTCACTTAGGTGCTGTTAAAAATGTTACTCTCTGTGCCTAGTTCCCCATCCGAAAAAAATGGGATAGTAACATTTCTTTTACTCCGCCTTTAGCTTTTGTCAACTTAGTTTGGGTAGGAACTATACTTATTTAGCTGAGGATAGTCCTGCTTTGAGCAGGTGGTTGGACTAGATGACCTCCTGAGGTCCCTTCCAACTCTAATATTCTATGATTCTATGTATAGGGTTGGAAGGCTTTGATTTTTATCTCTAAATGTCAGGAAATTTCAATTTCACCTTACATTTACAAACTGACAAAAATATTTCCATTGATGGTAATCTAAATAGATGGATGGGCAAAATAAGAAAAATGCTGCTTAGGAACTTATTTTGTATGTTTTGATATGTGATTTCGACTGCCCCATAATTTCACTCAGCTGTGAAAAGGTAAATAGATCAAAATGTACAAAATGTTTAAAATAAACATTAATATTATGTGTCAAAATGATTAAAAAACTCTCAATTGAGTTCGGATAAGGCCACTTAAGTACAGTGCCTAGCTCGATTCAGCTTAATCTCGGTTGAGATCTCTAGGTACTAAAGAAATCAAAATAAATAAAGTAACGATAGAAGTGAGATAAGATCAAAAGGTTTAGAGGTTCAGATCAGAGAAGGACCCAAAAATTTCAGTTATCCCAGGCTGATCTGAACAATCCAGCCCTCTTAAACCTCCCAAACAGTTTTTTTTTTCATTATATTTCTGCTGTTTTCTGCTTCCTTTTGGGTCAGAAATCCTGTCAGAACAATCTTCATTGCAGATATTTCCAGGCATCTGATTCCAGGTAGAACAGCAACCACTGGGGAGTTGAAAACACATATTTTAAAATTCATAAAAAGCCTTTGGACTGGCATTGTGGGCTCATTCTGGTTCTTTCATTAATCTGACCTGGAGTTTACCCCCCTCAATCGCAGCCAGCATCTTTATTCTAACTATGAAATATGTCTCAAAAGGAATCTACATTAGTAGTCTCTTGTTCCCCAAATCTCTCTCTGAAGCAGGGGAGGAATAAATACACCTATATATTTTTATGTAGCCACTTTTGTAATGTTCTTTTTGTGTGTACTGACTAATGATAATGGGATAAACTACAGGCCTTATTGAAACAGCTGTAAACTCAAAGCAGGAATCATTCAAAACATGAGAAACCTGCCTGTTGATTGTGGGAGAAGTTGATGAGGAGCCATATCTTCAGCTGGAGTAAATTGGCACAGCTTAGCTGTTGCCAAAGGAGGATGATTTACTCCAGCTGCAGAGCTGCCCCGTCTGTCTAGTTTTTCTGCTTGGTTGGCAGATTAAAGTGATCTCTGCTGTTTTCTTAACCGCTTTGCCTTCTCTGGATAGATTAGCGTGATGGCAATAACTGAACAAGTCTGTAAGAGGCAATGCATGGAGAAGTGCTAGTTTAGTTTGTTGGGGAAGTCTTTTCCTGGGGATTCTGGAATAATAGTGAGGCCCTTGCAAAAGTTTCTGTGTTATAACACTTGACACTGGTATAGCGTCTGTCTTTGCAAACGGGGATGAGTTACCTTTTGCTGTGAGGTAGGTAAGAATTGTTATCTCTGTTTTGAAGATGGGTAAATTGAGTTACAGAGACGGCAAGCCCAAGATCGGCTATGCACTGGTTCACTGGCCGAGGCAGGAATAAAATGCTGCCTCTCTGGCTCTCAGTCATGTGGTCTAAGCAACAGATGATCCTCTCATTGATGCTCATGTAAGTCCACGTTTTCAGCATTCGCGGACCCTCCCTATTTGTGGGTACAGAACCACAAGTGTGAATAATGGCAAGTCCAATTTTCGACTTGTAATGCTTGTGTCTGCAATGTAGTTTACCTCTTTGTTCAAAACCCCGAGCCTGCCTGCAAATCAGGGACTTATAAATCGAAAAGACTTACACTGTTGCAAATAACTGCAGGCCCAACATTTTGCCCATGGTTATTTGCAGCTGCAAAAGCTTGCGGCTGCTCTTTGAAAATCTGGCTCATAATATCAGACAGATCAACTCCTTACCATAATATCCTGCTGGAGGTGTTGTGTATTTTGTGTCTTGCCTAATTGCCTGGGTTGCCGTAGCAACAAAGCTTAGCTTGTTGCCATAGCAATAGAGTTAGACTATTAAGGGATAGCTCAGCCAGTCTTAGCTGGTTTTAGTGATAGTTCAATAAAAACGTTCCATGTTGCATCTCTCTGTGATCCTGTGCTAATTTCTCCCTCTAAATACAAGCAATTAAAAGAAATTCAACATAACAGGAGGGGAATCCTAAATTGCCAAGATGCATACACTTTGAGAGATCCGGCAGATGCTATTTATTACAGCCCTACCCCTTCCGATATTAGTGAAGAGTCAATGTGCAGAAGCCATTGCAGAAGCGGTGTGCAAGCATATCCGCTTTGTGTTGTGGGCTCATCAGATCTCTAATAATAAACAAGCCTGAACTCAGACAGCGCTTGAAGGGGAGAGATCAAGGGGGGAGGAAAGTAACACGTTTCTCAGACAGCGGTGCTGGGGTTTCAGTAGGGGAGTGCTTGCCTTTGAACCAAACCTCAGCATGGTGTCAAGAGCAGTTTAGCTGCTGGAGCTGCCTTTTTCTGGATGAGACGAGAAACCAAGATCCTGGCCATCTGAAGTCATTAAAGGCCCTCCGGCACTTTTTGCAAGTGTAGGATTGTTATTCCCCATCTCTGACAACATCCCAACTAATTATATTCTGCCTCCCTAACTGCCCCATACAGCTTCAAAGGGGTACAACACACACCTTCCATTCTTGCTCTAAGCCATTGCGTAGTGTTGTTGTGCATTGTTAAACATCTGTTGCGTCCCACCCAGAGATGATTTCATTTCAGCTGTGGGTGGGATGTACTTTATATAGCCCTTCCCGCCAACCCTGGGGTTCTGTGGGGCACCATGAGTCATTGCTGGCAAAGTGCTTTGAAATCCCCAGATGAAAGGGCTCTACAGAAATGCCAAACCATATGATGCTTTTTATAGCAAGCGCCAACCAAAATCAAGCAGTTGCGCCATCTAAACGCTCATGAATTTCTCAGTGATCTGCTTTGCGCGGATCCATCTGTCTCTTTCTCTGCTGATGCGCCATCCTCGGAGAGGCCCTGTGTTTTTGCAGACAGCACGGAGGCGGAGGACGGGGGTGGGTGGGCAAGATGAAGAGCTCAATGATATACTGAGTATATATAACAGTGTATAATATACTGAGTGATGTAACAGTAAGAGAGCTAAGTGAATGCCACTGCCTTGTGATTTACTGCTTGTAAATGCCTTCTCCTCTTCTGAAATGCTCTTAATTTAATAGACAAACATCCTAGGATAAAGGCTCGCCAGAGACACGACTGATGGGATAAACACCGAGAGATTAAAGACCTGCGGAGAGAATGTATGATTCTGTTATTAAAATCCCAAAGTGTTCCCTTAAAATTAGACCCTAGCAAGAGAAGAGGCATGGAAAACCTATGCTTAAAAGGGTGGCTGCTATTGTGCTGAACATTTCAGCATCATTTGCTAAACAAAGCAAAATGGAATAATAATGCCAAGCTGGGTCTTCCGCTTGATTTTCCTCCTGCTGTCCTAACTATCAAAGAGGCGTCAAAGAAACTACCTATTAGCTGCCTGTTCAGAACCATTTCTAAAGGCAGCCGGGAAGCCATCAATGCCAGATTTTCTATGGCCTCCTAATTGCACCCCATGCAGTGTAGCTGCTGTTAGGCCCATGTGACAGATGCATTTGCATAGGGCATCCCATGTCATCAGATCCCAGTGCAAGAAGGATCCCATCATGCTATGTGTTTTGGTATGATTTATTATTTGTATTACAGTAGTGCCTAGATGGCCCAACCAAGATCAAGGCCCCATCGACCTGACTGCAGTCCACGCATAGACTCACTCCCTGCCCTGAAGATCTTACAGTCTAAACAGGCAAGACAGCCAAGGGATGGTAGAATGGAGATATTATTACCCCATTGTACGCAACGGAAACTGAAACACCGTGTTTCCCCATTCAGCAGTTGATCCCTGGTCAGCAAAGCACTTAAGCACATATTCAATTTGAATCAGGTGCTTTCGTCCTATTGACCTGCGTTACGCAGACTAAATGACCCTGGCCTTATGATCTATGACAAACTTTGCTCAGTTGGGGCCAGACAGATGCAAAGGCTTGCCTAAGGTCACATAAGAAGTCCACGGAAGAGCTGGGAATTGAAACCAGCTCTTGAATCCCAGGCAATGCCTTAACCACAAGCCCAAGCACCTAAATGACAGACTGTTGAGTCCTCGCTTTTGCACGCTGCCTCCTGCCACTGTGCTGGATGAGGATTTTTCAAACGCAAATGGCGAAACTGAGCACTCATTTATTTTTCTTGAACTGGGGAGGTTCTGATGTGGAAGAGGGAGAGAGAGAGAAAGGAAAATTTCAGAAGAACAAAAGAAATTAAGGAAAAGGAAGGAGCCAGAAAAGCAAGAGGGATTGGGGCTCATCTACAAGCAGTCACCTTGGTGGAAGACGGGCTACCTTGGCCATCAGTAAGGATACTCTCAGTCTTGCAGCAGGGTTTGCAAGTTCTGGATCTCAAAGTGAAAAGGTAAAGAGTCTCCTACTGCCTGGCGTTGCTGTTTGCTTGAATGCCAGACATTCTGGCCACTTGAATTAATAGTACCAACTATCTAATTTGGAAGATGTGGCTAAATAATTGATGACGTCTCAGTTGCTAGCTGCTCTGTGTACTATCGGGAAGTAGTTTTAGAGTTGCATTAGTGGCTAGTTGCTCTGGATACTTTAGTTAAGTGGTTTTCAAGTTGCTATGGTGGCTAGCTGCTCTGGGTAATTTATTAAGTAGTTTCGTAATTATTTTGAGGGCTAGGTACTAAGTATGCTATAGTTAAGCTTTAAGCTTTTCCTTGCATGAGAAATACTGTCATGTTTCTGAAATGGACATTGTGGGCCGGTTTCTGACACCATTTGTTTCTCACAATAAAGTTTGCCTATATGGGGATATTGACCAGAAAAGCTATTCTGAAATAGCTTAGCTTCTGGACCTTCTTATTCCAAGTGGATTAAGCTGAACTGGAAAAAGGCATTCTGATTCCGGAATAAGAGCTATTCTGGTCCAGTCAAACAACTTTAAATTCACACTCTCCCTTATTCCAGAATAAGTTCCCCATGTAGACATATCTTAAAACTCACTTTACTCCACCACCAACTCCACTGAAGTCAACAGGACTCTCCGTGAGGTAAAGTGGTATTCAGCAGTAGGGTATCTGAGTGTGACCCTAACTAGATCACTTGATGTAGAACCACTTCCTTTCATCTGTACGGACACTCTCTTGTCCCTTCTCCTGGGTGTGTTTGGAGGTTACCAGGAGATCTCTGTGTAGACACAGCAGTACTCTGTGCCTGAATTCAGTCCAGTGCAGGATCAAGCCACAGGTTTACATGGCTGCACTTGGAGGGGATAGTTGAAGGGCACCCCCACTAGAAAACAATTTCTATTTAACAATCATCAATTGCAAATTAACCAAAACCCAACTGATTCTGACAAACTCAGTTAACAACCATGTATTAGTCACGTATCACTGACATAGATGTTAGACTTCCATAAATAGGTTTTTAATGATCAAATATTACTTAATGTACTCTGAATATCACATTAAATGGAAATTAAATGCACGGTTTAGTGTATCATCTCTTCACATGGGCTCAAAAGCATCCTTCTCCAGTGTATAAACATTGATAATACAGCTATTGTTCAGCAGAATTCTACAGCCACCAGATGTTGGAGCTTTGGGCCTTTGGCTATGTTGTCTTAATAAAAAAAGGTTGTTTGCCATCAATATCTCCCATTACACCAAGATATTTTGGCAGAGAATTCCTGGTTATATTTTGGAGTCTGTGTACCCTAGTAGATAGAGCAATGGACGACAAGTTTCTGACCTAGGGCAAATCATCTTACTTCTGTTTCCTTCACACCCTTTATTTTGTCTATTTAGATTGCAAGCTATTCAGTGCAGGGACTGTCTCACTGCGTATTTGTACAGCACCTTGCACAATGGGGCCCTGATCTCAGCTGTGATCTCAGAATATGAATAATTGTGGGTTCTTTCTAACTTTATATATAAGTAAGTGCCATTAACATTGCTTTGTACTTTTATACTGGATTTCATCCATGATCCCAAACTACTTTATAAATATTAAAGTGTTATTGAGGTCAGAAGGCAATAGTACTCATCTATTATTAATTACAGTAGCAATTAGAGACCTCAACCAAGTTCAAGTCCCTAGACATATACATATAGAGTCAACCCCTGCTCTGAGATTGCAGTCTAAACAGGCAAGACAGAGGAAGGAATTATTGTTATTTTTCCCATCTTCTGGAAGGGGATCAGAAGAACAGAGAGATTAAATGATTTACTGAAGGCCACACAAAAAGTCTGTGGCAGGACTAGGAATTGACCCCCCAAGTCTCGGTCTAGATTTTATGGCCAGAAGGCACCATTAGGAGCAACTAGTTTGACCTCCTGCACAGTATAGACCCTAGAATTTAACCCAGTAATTTCTGTGCCACATGTTAGACTTCCGGTCCTAAAGCCTTCACTAGCAAAATATCAGGTGCATGTCTATTCAGAGTCATATCTGCTGCTTCCTTTCTCAGAAAAATACAGTTCCACTACTTTTACTTGTCTTAGCACGACAGAACAACACAACAATGAAAAGCATAAACTCTGGCAAGGAAGATGAAGAGAATCCAGTGTAGCTGTCTGTCATCACACTGTTTGCAGAGGCGGAGTGGAGAAGAAAAACAATCTTCTTCAGAGTTGTAAGCGGAACAAATGTGATCTAGAGTCACTGAAAGAGAATACTCTTTAAACCTCATAAGATCTTTAAAAAAAACCAACACTCACTTTTCTGTATAATGCCACTTTAGTTAATATTGGGCAGATAGATAGCACGGTATTAATATTAGCAAGATCATTTGCCTTTGCAGCATTTCCATTTAGGAAGCTACATACCCGTGGGTAACTATATCCATTTTAAATGTAGGTAAAATGAGGAACCACTAGAGTTGTCCTGAAGTCATGGAATTTTCAACAAGCCAATGTGCCAGCGAGAACCTGTATTCTCATAAGGTTTGCAGCTCCATTTTTCAAGTCCAGCTGGCTTGGATGACCATTTGCATTGTTGGCTGCTCTTGTAGACCCAAATTCTGTGCCATTGGAAGCTCACACTCATGTTTAGTGGTCAGTTCCTAGGATCTTTTTCATTTCTAGGTTCTTTCTATGCTGCTTGTCCCCCAACCCAACACCCAGCCCATTCTTTGCTTCATATCAGATGTAAGAACTCTGCAGATGCCATCCAAAGCCTTGAGTTTTTCTCAAACATCGATGTTCAAATTCTATGACTTACCTCTAAAATTACAATGCTGAGCTTCGAAAACCAGAGAGATTCTGCCTCTCACATCTTCATTATTCTGTAGTTTGTCCCTTCATACTGACTTGCACTCATTCACATAGGCCATAAATACCGTCTGTCGTTTTTATGATTATTGGTGGTTAGATCTGATGAATATTGATACGCTGCAATGGTACAGTAGATATTAAATACATTAGCCAATCTCCCTCCCCCTCCAAGTCCCACCCGTTAATGCTTCATCCAAAACGAATCAATATTAGTTTAATAATTAACATGTTTAAACATTTTTATTTATATTTCATGAGGAGAAGATCTATGTTTATTTTATGATGATAAAATATTTAATTCCCAGGGAATTTTACTGCGCTGTCATCACAGCGTCAGATGGGTCCTTTCCATTCTGTCTGAGAGAGCAGCGCTCTGCCTCTCCTAGGCAAAGCAGAAGCTCAAAAGCTTTTGGCTGTACATGCAAAAGTCCAGTCTACGTGTGTCTGAGATGCAGCTGGGTTGGAACGGAAGGGGTCCAACCTTTAGTGGTCCAGAGGCAAAAGGACTGGGATCTCACTCAGAAAGAATGGTAAAAGAGTCATTTTCCAAAGAAATTCAGAGAAAAAGTTTAGTGTCCCTGAAAACATGCATGAGAGCGAGTGGGGGGGGTGAGAGAAGGAGGGAAGAGACAAGACTTAACAAATGAAGCTCTGACCCCTCGCTGTACGTGTTAAAGGTCCCATGGTGATTTTTGCATGAGCAGCAGGACTGATCGTCCTGAAACGACCATTGACATCAAGGGGCCTGATTCGCCATTGTTCTGTTCCTGGGCTCGGCACACGGCTGGAGTGGGAGGGTGGGTAAGTTAGAATAAGGGGGCTCAGGCTAGGAGCTGTGAACAGGTTAGAGGTCATGACCACCCTGTTCTCCCTGCCTTGCTGAATGAAAAGGGGTGTGCTAGCTCGTTCCCAGCTTGATAAGAGAGGATTCTGGGAGAGGTCCTGGTTTGGAAATGTGGGTCTCAGTGTGGAAAGGTTGGAAAACCATTGAGTCAGAGTGACCCTGCATTCCATAGTCCCATGTGAGCCCTGGGAAGCAGAGAATAGCCATAGTGGAGTGTGCTCTGGATACGCTCCCAACACTGGTGGCTGTTAGGATGGCTGGCGGACAGCCCTTTCAGCGGATCTGCAAAGGGTGTTTTATCAGGAGACTGCTTCTACTCATTGTAAGTCTCCTTTAGGCTGCCAGAGTGGCATTGAGAGGCGCAACCGAGAATCAGCCCTACGGTCCATGCATCCAAGGGAACAACTGGGCATTAAAGTCAGCTCTAGTGTTCTGGCCCAATTCCAGTGTGAACAGTTACATTCTGCTTCCCTAATTTCCCCTGCAGCTGGAGGCATCACTCTTCTTTGCTTTCGCTCCTAAACTGGTGTGCAGTGTTGCTGTGGACTGTTCACCACAAAATGTTGTTACACTGCAAGGGTGGGTTAAGAGATTCCATTCTGATTTATATGGGCATGTGCTACAGGAATATCAGTGAGCAGGTTCAATGGTAGAAGCTTTGGGCCTGATCCAAACCCCATTGAAGTAATTGAAAAGATGCTTATTGATTTCAGTGGCCTTTAGGTCAGGCCTTTTATGTGTTGACAAGCTCTAACCTAGGTGCACACAAACTATTATTCCTCAGCCTGGACTAAAGCTGTGAGTTATGTCAATACCACTACGATACAACTAAATACTTGGGCAGATAACCGCTTCCTCAGAGATGTCTTGATGAGATCCTGGATGGATTTCTAAACCCATTCTCCTTCACTTAGTGCCTGAACCGAAACCCATTGAAGAAAATGAAAAGAGTCCTCTTAACTTCAAAGGGTTACACGAACTCCTGTGTGGAGAGTCAGCACATGGCCTACACACCACTATTCAGATAAGTGGCATTTAAGTGATGGATAGAACTTGCATTGCTTCTTTGCACAGAAGCGAGTTTCCTTCTAGGGGGAGAATGGCTGCCTGTGGCCACTGTAGAATCAGGGATAATGAGATAACAGGTTCAGAATTAATTATAAAACCAGATGAAGTTTCCTTGTGAGTTTATGGCTAACGTGATAAAGCTGATCATGTTTAGTTCCATGTGTTTGTGGAGAATTATATTCTGGTTTACAGTCCAGTGACTCTCGATGTTGTACTTATGGGCAGTAGGACAAAGTTCCTGGTACCACATCTGATTTTTCTGTGGAAACTTTTCACAATGTTGTGCACTTGCAAAGTGACATTTTCTGGCAAAGTTTCCCAAGGCCTGATTTCCACATCGAGACATGTGAAAATTCACTTTCGATTTGATTTTGATTTTTGAAATTTATTTCCACGTGAAAACTGACATAGGAACGGAGCAGCTTTTTCAATGGTTTTGTTGCTGTTGTTGGGGTGGGGATCTAGATGTTTTTCGGCTGGAGCATCAAAGTGGCTCAGAATCACAGTGGAAAACATTGCCTGTACTTTGTGACATCTGGGCATTTGTGCGATTTTACAATGAAGTGTGATAACCGCCGAGTTCAACGTTTTTTTTTTATATTAACTTCACTGTGAATGTTTTCCACAGCTCTGGTTGGGAATAACAGTTATATTAAACCAACTCCTCCAGCTTCTTATTTCTGGTAAAGCAACCTGTTGCTTGGAAGATTTCAGGTAGTTAAGGAGCTCTCTAAGAACCTTTATCCATGCTTGCGGAGTGTGTATACTTCGAGATTTGTCTCTGTGAAGCGGGCCGAGTGGAAGGCCTTTGTCACGTGTCAATCCCACTAAATTCCACCAATTCTGAGAAGAAAATAAAACCCTGGGACAAAAAAATGGCAGGCTATTCCAGCGCAGCAGCCACCAAGGGGAGATTGCTGAGATGAAAACCGCCCCCTCTATTATCAGCGGCAGCAGCAGAGACTGAGGAAGGGGAAAAGAGGCTCCCTCTGTGTGTGTATACACACAGTATATTCTAGTAGAGCAGTATGAGCCTGTACGTTTACATTCCAAACCCGAAGCCCTTATGAGCTCTAAAACTCAACCCTAAGCAAGGAGGTGTCCGATCTGATCAGCCATGTAAGCTACACCATACAGCTGGAGCAAGAAGGCAATGACATTCAGATGGAATCTGTTTGCACCGCAGGTGGTGTCCTGTGGCGTTCCAATGTGAACGTAGGGGTCTGTATTGCAATCTGCTATCTAAAAGGCATATTGGGTGGTATGCTTCACTTAGACCAGCAAAAACAAGATTGTGAGGCAGCGTGCCAGAGACCTGTGATGCCTGTTGTCTGGCAACCGCAGCTAGTTCTGAACGCGTGTTGATTCCATGTGCCTTTAGTAGCGTAACGAGGACTTGCAGAGATACTGTGCTCCGTTGCGTATGGCACCCTGTTAATTTTAAGACCCAGCTATAGTCCAACGCAGCAGTACTTGTGTTAGAAAGATGCACCTCTCAACCCATGACAATGGAGTGGCTAATGGGGCTACGCTGAACATGCGTGCGGCCTAATGCTGAGGATGAGTTCTTTTGCTGCTCTTTGTGGTCCCTTAAAGCCGTCGAGCCAAACTCTGGATTCCCTGCTCTCCTCCCCCTTTGCACTTCCCAGACCCTGCACTCTCTAGTTGGCTATGCTCCAGCCACACCCACCTACGCCCTTTGCACCATCCCTCATCCACCTGCTCCCAGAGCATTATACTCTGCTGCATCGGCTCTACCAATTTTTGCACCTCATGCTGCTGAGGCTCGGGCTGTTGGTCCATGCACTGCTCACCCTGTGCCATGTGCCCCAACAAGTGTGCAGAGTCTCAGCAGAAAGGTGCAGCATGCCCTGTTTCTATTGAACCCAGAGGCCTGCGATGACAAATATCCCCAATCCATCCCTCTCTAAATCTCTTCTGAAACTGCCACTGCATGTAGGAAAGCGAAGGAGCCCCTGCTCTCATTGTACTGACAGTAAACTGCCACGCATCAGTGCAATGAAAGGGCATTGTGTAGAAATAGGCATATTCTTTTACCCTTAAGTGAACCATGCTCAGTGCCAGCCCCTCCATAGTCCCCTCTTCCTCAGCCATGTTACCGACGGGTGTTCGTTCACATTCCATGACCCTTCATATGTGAAATTGTAGTTTGCATGAATGTTTGGAAGGGGGAGATTTTATTCACATGCAAACAGCAGCTTTCACCTGCAAAGTGATGATCCAGCTACCCAAGAGATATTATCTGCGTGGGGTTGGCAAGGCAGGGTGGGGAGGAGGTAAAGAGAGTGTTATAGCAAGCCTTGCTGTTGTCTGTAAAGTCCCAGCTCCTGGAGGCAAGTGATTATGTGAGAATCTCATCTTTCAATTAAAAGTTTCTACCCCTTCTAGGTGCAGAGACAAGGTAGAAAACAGGAACCCTAAAGGTTCAAAAGCCAGAAGGCAGAAAGAACTCCAAATACATTTTGTAAAGCTCATGATTTCTAATTCAATCTCAGGAGTTTTGGAGTTGCTATTTGAATGCTTGGGAGTTGGGAATAGTGTAATAGAAAGTCCCCCTTGCTTTCGAGGCACTTTGCTCCATCCTTTGGGAATAGAATGTCTCTCCCTAAAGTACACTCGCTCAAAGCCTCCATGATTTGTTCAAGCCTCCTACTCTTTATAGAGGATAGGTCACCCCATTAGAGAACAGAAACAATATCATGTGACTTAGGTGACCAATCATGTTGCTCAAATGCTGAATACTTGCTATCTACAGTTTGTGAGAGGTCTAGTGGCACACAGAGACCCTTATATGTTCCCACAAGTGCCTCAAGGAAGGATCAGCTTGTGGTTAGGGCTCTAGCATAGGACTTAATAGACCTGGGGTAAATTCCCTTCACTACAGCAAAAATTCTGGTGTGATGTTGGGCAAATCCCTTAGCCTCTCTGTACCTCAAATCCTCATTTGTAGAAGGGTAATACTTCCCTACCTCACAGGGGTGTTCTGTGGCTAATTATGTTCAAGGACTGTGAAGTACTTTGAGGCCTACTGATCAAAAGTGCTATCCAAGAAATGATTGTGCACTGTGCATTTACATACAAACACCAGACTCCTGAATAGTCCTATATTTATAGCTACAATCAAACACATGTACAAATATGTACAGAGTCATACACCGACACGTGCACATTCCTCCAAAAACACACTCCTACACACACATGCCCGTGCATCTGTACGTTCAAACGTATCGTGAAACAAACACAGAGACACACGAGCATATCTATACACAACCACAGAGACAGCCACGTAAACACTGACCTAGACACACATGCAAACACCTACCCATCTACGCAAACACACCTGCAGTCTTCTACATGACGCAAAGGCACACATTGACATGGACACAAATACACAACAGCGGTGAACACTGATGTCCAATAAAACCCACCCTTAAAACCTCATTCACACACACTCACAATTGCGCCAGGACTTTTGTGCTCTTTAGTCTCCAGGAGTGAGTGTATGTAGCTGGTTCTTCTCCTACATCTGTCACATTCCATGGCTATACCCAGACCCCTTCAGTGAGGTTTCAATTGCTTCTGTGCAAGCTTCAATCAGTCCAGGCACGTCAGACAAGTAAATACTGTGGAGGTGCCTACAAATTACACCATCTGGCTGCTGCAGCGAGCCAGACAAGAGTGCAGACTCCAGGGAGAGGAGGAATCAAGGCTTTAGGAAGGGAGCAAGGTGTAAAACCATATTGGATGCACAGGAAGAGAATAAAGTATCTCCAGCAGATCACACGGGAAGGGCATGTCCATTTCATATGACGGCATAAAGAGGTGCCATAAGCCTCAAACATATTGCTCCGTAACATAGGTCCCAGGCAACCAGCCTCAGAAGGGTCAAGAGCAATGCGTGGTATATTTTGGGCAGAATTAGAACAATTTTCATCCTCCAAAAGCTCATCTCCAGTTTCTCCTTCTCCCTTTGCACTACTCCATAAAGGAAAAGGACCTGGATGTTTTGCTAGTCAGCAGAGTAACTTACTTCCCACGGCAAAACTGGGGCCTATGGGGTTAAGATGTGACTCTATAAGAGGAACATTGGTGGTTGTCTGGAAACACTAGAAACCGTCTGCATAACTTTTAAAACAGCAAGTTCCCTGGCCCTAGATGGTTCAATGAGATAAGTGTAGGTAAAGTTGTTAACACATCTGTGCAGTGGCCTGTGTGAAATAATTCTGGTGACTTTAGTAGAATTCCTGGTGGACAGGTGTCTGCAACAAGAGCTGGTTGTAAATTTTCTTTTTCTGCAGAAATATCAATGCTTTGTCAAAAAGTCAAAAACCACTTTTTTTTTTTCTTTGGTTGCTGAAAACTGAAAAGTTTTGGCCAAAACCCAAAAGTGTTTCATTTTTTCAGGTTTTCAGGTGTCTGATGAAAAATGAGCATTTGAAAGGCAAGCAGGCGCTTTTTATTTTTTCAAAATGTTTCATGCACTCATGAAAACCCCTATTTTTCATTGAAAAAGGTTTAGCTGGAACATTTTCAACCTGCTCTTTCCAAAATAGCACAACACCACAACACCACTAGTCGGCCCCTTTGTTGCCAGTATTTATCCAGACATGAAGAACTGAATGGACCATTGAGATCAAACTAACTTCCCAGCCCTAGATGGGATTCCTCCAAGTCAAGCTTGAGAGGCATGTTCAGGGAATGATGAAGTGTGCTTTGCAACAGCTCTGTGTCTACTGGGATGTCAAGCTGGCACTTTCCAACAGCACAAAACACACAGTGGGAAAAACATTGAGTAGGAATAAAAGTGTTTATTTGTTGAAAGGGAAGCATGTTTTTGTTGACTCAACTGTCATTAAATGGTTCTCATTACTGCCACAGTGTGAGCTGTTGGCACAAAACTCAGCTCTGCCACTAAAACCTAGTGCCATCTGGAAATGAAAGGGAGGTAGGGAACCAAAGCTGAGGGCATGTGAAAGACACGAGTGCCTGGTTTACCTTTTCACACATCCCGTCCTACCAGAGCCTGTCTCGATCTGAAAAGTAACAGGAGAAGCTGTGCTGGGAGGCGCCGGGAGAGCCTGTGGCTCAGCTGTAAATCTCACTCCGTCAGAAGGGAAGATTTATGCTCACGGCTTGGAAATGATGCCTGTAGCATACAGAGTCATGTATTCAGGCACACACATACACACAGATACATTCCCGTCCTGTAAAAACACAGGCTAAGCCAGATCTGTGAGACCCAGGAAAGGTACAGTCCTGGGAAGAGCTGAATTTCTTTCTTGACTTTCCATTGCCATTAGGAAGACAAACTGGGGGTTTATGTATTAAATTTATCCCCAATTTGCATTTTGATTGGCTAACGGGCCACACAAATTCCACAGTAATGTATTGATCTGTCAAAGACATCTGACAGTTTTCAACAATTACCGAAATGGCTTTAAAAGAGACCTGTGAGAGCTAGGGGGAAAGCCTGCCTGATGAGTGAGTTCTTTCATCTGCTAAAAAGCTCTCCAAGCCCACAAGCCTGGAGGTGACTTTAAATAGAATCAACGGAGAAATATCTTCAAGAGGGGGATGATGAAACCCTTCAACAGTCTGTCTTTCTCTTCCCCCAGCCTCTGCACGTTCAGTCTTTTTCTCTCTTCCTCCTAGTGGTGCCCGATCCTGTCTGGGGATAAGTGCCTTCCATGCCTGTTAAAATCAATGATAGATGAAGGGCACTGTTCTGAGAGAGGCTAAGAGCTTCTGGCGTGTCTTGCACAGAGGATGTTCTGTGTATTTTAAAGATACTAGCTCTCAGCACCACTTTTCATCCTGAGCCCAGTGGGCGAAAGGCAGAAATGTGCGGCTTCCACAAGGAGCCAGGAGGGGGTGTTGTTGATTCCTGGATGGCCAATTCACATAGGATCTTCCTGCAAGTCTCAGCCAAAGTGTGGCAGGTTAGGGGCTGGTATCAAGCTGCCTTGAAATACCTGCTGAGGATGTGCCATGAAATAAGGGTTGGCGTCCCTTCATTGGGACCCATCAGTGTCAGCTCTATAGCCAGAGCAATGTGAGCACAGGAGGGTCTGCGGGAAAGGGCATTCTGGAATCAGTCACAACTCTCAAGGGAACAGAAAACAGCGCTAAGGAGATTAATACAGATCCGCGTAGTACAGCTGAGCAGAAAACAGATCTCCTGTCCCATGGACATTTTTGGAGTTCAATATTTTTTTCCTCATCCTGAATCCGGATGGGAAAAAAAAGACACAATCTCAATAAAATAAAATGATCAAATATTATTAAAAACCTGTTTGAGCCAATTGAAACATTTTGTTTTAATTGTGGCCATTTTTTATTTCTTTTTCTTTTTCATTCTAATTAGCAGACTTCTCAAAACAGTCATTTCAAAGCAGAGTATTTGTGTGTGTGTTGAAAACATTGAGATGAAACGTTTCAAGAGTTCTGAAGCTTTCTTTCCAAAAAAAAATTTGAGCCCAGAAATTTGTTGAAACAGATCCTTTCTGGTGAAAAGTTTTGGTTTTCACTGACTGGTGTTTTTCGATGACAAAGCATTTTTGTGCTAAAAGAAATCCAGACCAGCTCTATTAGACAGTGCCTGAGGAGAACTCCGCACAGCTGGCAGTGCTGTGAAAAGCGAACCCCTGACCTTAGTGCCGAGACGTAAAGTTCTCTCTGTTTCTCTCTCTCTCTCACACACGCAGAGAAACACACACACGCAAACGGTTCATTTGTAACATGAGTCAGCTAAGCTTCGGGTGTCTGCTTCAGGATCACTTCCCTGACCTCCCCAGAACCCTTGGGTCAGTGCTGTGCATGATGACATAATAATGATAGATATTTGCACTCAGGGGAAGAGGGAGAGCAAAACATTGTTTTACAGGCCTGTCCCAAACTGCACTGACCTGCCCCCTCTTCCAGAATAGCGTGCAAATTCTCAACCTGAGTGTGCATTTTTCTCTCTGCCCTCCAGCTTCGCTCTGATACAAGAATGACTCTCATACTTTTGACCTTATAGACAGTCCTCAATCTGAACTACCAACACACTCACCATTCCAGAAAAAACACCTTGATGCCGTGTCTGCATAGGATTTGCGAATGATGCCTAAAACAACCAAGGAGACTGCACCGGATTGACGCACACATTTCAGTGTGCACACACAGGCCTCACTCTGAACCATGGCCCTTTTACCTGGCTTCTATACAAGACCTCTTCTATGTTTCAAGTGCAACCCCTTATAAGTACCTACTATCATTTGCTTTCTAGCACAATGCCTAGAAACAGTGGATTCTGGTTGATTTCAAAATGCCACTAGTAATTGGTTGGGACAGCAGTGAGACAAGTAAAATACTTTGGCACTAAACCAGTTCAAGCTGGAGCAGTTCAGATTGGCTCAATATTTAGCTCTGTTCAGAGCAAATCTAATGCAATGGTGTTTAGCAAACACGTACTCCTCATGGAGCACTTTTGTGTGTGTTACAAGCTTGCTAGGGTTAAAAAAGAGACTGTTTACAGCATGCTAAAATTCCCTAGTGTAGACCTAGTCTAAGTTAATTACCCTGGCCCCTAACTGCTTCTAGAGTAACCCCTCTGGCTTTACTGACTGTCCGTACTTCTATCCACATGTCTGCCCCGGAGCCTGAATTATTTGCCTCTTCTGCTTACCGTGTTGCTCATGGTGGCACTTTTAGATTTGCCCATCCTGGACCTGTTTGCTGTAAGTGATTAGATCACATATTTAATCTTTGATAAAGACATCACAATTTTATCCTATGGCAAGGAGACGGTACCAGGTCTTTTGAATGCCACTTTACCTCCTTCCCCAGGCTTTTCCCAAGGAGGATTTCCTTTTGGCCTCAACTAATGAGAAGGACCAGTTCAATGATTAGGGAGAGCTGCCTTGGAGCAAAGTTCAAGCTGTTTTTGCCTCGTCGACTTGCCTCTGACAGTTCCTGTGCAGTATTTAACAGCAAACAGTTATTAATTTCTCATCTTTGCTGGTTGGTGGTGTGGGTGGCTAGTTGGCCTGAGGGCTGGGAGAAGTTTTCAGCTTTGGTTTAAATCTTTTTAATGGGTTGCGCAAGCCTGATACAAGCCGCATCTCTTAGAGGGTCAAACTGTTGCAGAAAAGAAAGGCGAGGAGGAGGAGGTTGGAAGGAAAGGGAGATGCGACGTCCATGCATAGCTCTGTGATTATAACTAGACTACAACTATAACATTGCTCAGTAATGGTCATTGATAGCAATTTGTGCCACGCTGCCCTGGGCTCTGGGAATCCACAAATCAGTTCATTGTGGCCCCCAGGAACAAATCCCATCAAGTCACCCGTTTATAAACTGCATTTCAGATTTGTAACCTGAGCACTGATTGCAAATCTGAAGACATTTCCATTTAGCTCAAGGCCAAGATTTTTAATTTAAAAATAAAAATCCCTACCAGGTTCTGTGCAAAGGCTCTTCACATATTCCAGCCAGCACAGTTTCTTTAAAAATTCAATACGGCAATTTTCATGGAGCAGGAAAGAGGAGCAGTGCTCATGTCCGAACATCCCATAAGGAGAAGGAAGCCAGGCTCTCACATCTTCTACACACCCATTTGAACCCAGGAATTTTACTGCTTCATTCCAGCTTTGAGCACTCCCTAGTCAAAGCCAAACAATGTGGAGGACCCAGTTCTCACTTACACCGAGGCTCCTTTATGCTCTTCTGGCAGTGTATAGGGAACCTAAGGAGGCAGAAATGACCCTGGGTGAATATCCCCTGCATAGAGAGCCACTGTGGCCAGTGTAGAGCTAGTGTAAAGGGTGTATACTAGACTTACTCTCGGAACCCACCATGGTTGGGTGAGTGTCAGGGTAGGAAAGGGGCAAGCCAGGGGCAAGTAGGGAGTGTAGTCGGCGTGCTGAGTGCTTTGGCTATTCTCTGCTTCTGGGGACCAGAAGAGGGTTTATGGAAAGCAGAAGAAAAGTTGAAGCATCCCTAAAGCTGCTCTTCTTACACCAGGGGTCAGAATCTGGAAGACCCCCTGGCAGCCCCGGAATATGGTGAGTGCAAATGTGGTATTACGGACTGTGACTTAAGGGCCGAGCTGCCCAGACAAAGAATCTGGGCAAGGCTGGTTGAAGCTCCTCTTGTTATGCATGGCCAGCTAGAACTGGACACAGAACACAGCAGATCTTTTACGAGTACCTCCGAGGGATCATTGAAAAGCACAGTTTAAAGCCACCTCTGCCCCGTGCTCTGTTCCAATCCCAAGTACAGAGAGGGAATACCTGAGAATCAAAGCCTCTGACTGTTAGCACATGAATCAACCAGGCACAGCAGACAGGCCACCTCTGGTAACCATGGTGCCTTAGAATGCCATGAATGGCATTAGGATGAAGCATCTAGGCCCAACCCAATGAGGCATTGAGCAATCCTGGCTTCCGGAAGCCACAGGGAGCTGAGAGCACAGGGTACAGGCCAGGGTGAAGAAGAGAATGGAAGGGAGAAGCTTCTCTCACGTGCGGCTCTTTGCTTGGCGTTCCAGCACAGCGACCTGCTCCCAGGGACGTGGCTGGAGAAGAGGACCCCCCCAGCTCTGTGCACCTGGGGCTCCAGCCCATCAGCTGTGGAAACTGAAGGACTCTCTGATCCTGCTGCTAACCTGATTGGTGAAACAAGCACAGCGGCGAGGTAAGCCGTTCTAGGTAGAGAGGCAAGGTGGCGATTTAATTAAGCTAATTATACCCAGTTGGAAAGGCTATTTGCAAACATGTTTAAAGTCTCCGGGAAGGCTTTGCACAGACAAGCTAGCATTGTAGGAGGCATTCCTGCTGCAGCTGGGATCAAATGAAACCGACAATCCACGGTCTCCCCCGCCAGGCTGAATCTCCCATTGCAGGCCCCATTTCCCTACGTCCATGGCTCATGGCTGCTTCCGCAGCTTTCATCTTGTGTCCTTCCCCTTCCAGGGGTTTCACCATCATGCCTGAGGTTGATGGGCTCTGGGATATGCACCTTGCTGCCAATGGGGCTTAGTCAACTCAGCTCCCTCCTCCTTCCAACCAACATTTGGAAAAAAAACCCTCTTCTATGGCTCCCTGTGTAGGGCCCTGTCCCCCTCTCCCCGTTCGAACGACTACTGTGGTTACTACTGATTTCAGAGGTGCTAATCCTCCTGCCCTTCTTCGCCTGGAGGCCTTGAGGATGGGCCCGTCAGGCCGTGCCCATCCTTTTGTCTTGTCTTTACTACTGTCTGTACCCGGAGGCCGTTCTAACGATGGCTGTTCGTTTATCACTGCTGCTGTGGCAATGTTTTAATTGCCGGAGCAGTGCCTCTAGCCCATCGCCAGAAGAGCGGGCGGTGCCTTTGTAAACATGATTATGTTTTATTTACTTGACCCACGCACAAAACCCCAGCGAGGATGGCATTACAGCGAAGATGGGGGAGGGAAGATGCCCTCCAGCTGCCTCCACCTCCCACCTGTTTGCTCTTCTTTGCACTGGAGCCCTCGTTTTTCCGGCGAGAAAAAGGGAAATTTAATTAGAACATCATTCAGGAGGCTTTCCATTTTTTTCTCCCAATTAGTGTTTCATTAAGGCCATTGAATTGCATTTGCCAGAGAGAGTGAGGTATTAGTGGAAGAAGTTGGGGGGGGGGTTTTGCATGAGGTGAGCAGCAGGTGACATCGGATGGTGACTGAATCTATTAATTCATTAGTGATTGTTAGGCTGGGAGGTAGCTGGGCCGGATCATGCGGGGGCGTGGGGGGCGGGGGAGGAAGGGCAGCTAAGGAACATTTGCTCTTCTCTTTTGAGCATCGTTGCAGAAGCCCACCTGCTGCTGGACCGTGTAGTGTCAGCAAGGAGGTGAGGTCTCCGCCGTGGGCACGGCTCTCTTTGAAGACATTCCCTGGCCCCTCCCTTTCTTGCTATTCAGCCCGGAGAGGGGAGACAGGCTGCACCCAATCCAAAACATGTAGGTGGAAGGAAGGCTGAGGTGCTGGCCTCGCGCTCAGGAGACCTGGGATCCATTCCCCGCTACATCCCAGGCTCCGTGTGTGACTTTGGACTCGTCACTTTACGGCCCCGTGCCTCGGTTCCCATCTGTAGAATGGGGCAGTGATACCAGTGCTTGTCTGTTTAGTTTGTAAACTCTTTGGGGGCAGGGACTGACTCTTCCTGTGCGTGTGTCCAGGGTCTAGCACGCTGAGGCCTCCAGGTTCAGCTATAATACAGGAAATAATCCATGCACGCTTCCAGAGGGATTCTGGATAAAGGGCTGATCCTATAACTGGCCTATCAGTGTGGACCCCTGTAGAGCTTGGCCTGTTGGTATAACGATCACAATCACTGTCCTGGGTAGAAGAGGAGCTGCCTGAAGGTTTCTGATCTGGCTGGCAGAAATGACCCTGGTGCATCATATCCTCAGTGTTGGTGTAGGGAAGGGTTAAACTTTGCCTTCAGATTGTATTGTGTTGTATTTTCTTTTGCTACTGATTCGCCCCTCCGTCCCTCTGCTCCCAGCGCCGCTTTGTCTCTCCCTTCATCACTCTCAAGGTCACCATTGATCAGCTTCCGAATGCTTTACAGCTGCAGCCTTGGACAGGCAGAAAGAGAAATTGATTGCAGTCAATTCAGCAGCAGATTGAACTGTATTGACTTGGCTTCTATTCATGCAGACAAGGAGTTTTGCTACCTTTTAATTACCACGGCTATCCTTCTCTGTATCAATGGGACGGCTCAGCCAAGGCAAGGAGAGATCAGCTGGCCTTGCCACAACGGCTTGAATCTGCGGAGCTCTGCCTTCCACATGGCATTGGAGATGTTTTGTTTCACTGGGATGTGAATCCTAAAATAGGAAGGTCTCCTCCCAACTACAGATGATGCTCTGGATGGTGTAGCTGTTGTTTTCAACCTACTCGATGTGTTCAATGGCCAAAAGACATATCGTCTCCTTTGGGGGGGGACGTTATTCTGCACAGTGGGACTGGCCCGTTTGCAAGGGAGTGGCATTGTATTTTGCAGAAGAAATGGAGGTGACGGGAGAATAGGATCAGCAGCAGCACATTGCCTTTGCGCCAGACATATTGGGAAGGACAAGCAGAGAACGCATGAGGTGGAAGTCAACCTGTCAGCAACATTTCCCTCCCTCCACCTCTGCCTTTGTGTTTGTGCACAGAGAGGAAGGACATGCTGCTACAAGAGCGATTCTGCTGTTTAGCAAAGTCTTTGGGCTGAACCAGGAAATCTCTGCTCAGGGAGGATGGATGTCCCATGGGTTAGGCTTATGAATGGAAACCAGGAGACAATGGGCCAAATTCTGCTTTGTGACCTCACTGTAAATCTGAATTAAGCCAATTGACTTTAGTGGAGCTGGTTTGGCCTTCACACTCTGGATCCTTCTCCTGGCCTTGCTCACAGACTCGCTGGCCTGGCAAAAGTGCCCATTGCTACACTAGAAATTTCATTGAGCCCTTATGAAAGCTGTGGGCTTGACAGCCGTGAAGAAAAAAGTCCTTTCTTCATCCAAGGCCAGCTCTCTGCCACTCCAGCAATAGGAATGAGAGAGTAGAGTCTTTGGGACCCTTCGGACCTTGGTGTGTCTGCTGAGACTTCTCATAATGAGCTTATAAGGTCCAAACATCATCTTGGGTTTGTGTGTTAGATGCTCAGTGACTGGGGATAGACTGAACCTAGCGACACAGGCCACCATAGCACCATGCCACCACCAGACAGTAAGAAACTTGTCCCGCTGGAACTCAGACTGGTGTGTTCCAAGGTCCGTTCACTTAATCTGGTATTTTCCTGTTTGACTGGGCATGAAGCAAGCTGTGATCTGGGTGTCAGCTGTTTCAGATGGCAACGGGTGAGAAGATGCATATTCTTTTGTTTGCTTCTAATTTTTGCAGCTTGTCCAGGCACTAAGGACATGGGTTCAAAATGCACGTGTGTGTGTGTATATATGTGTATGTTTCCGCCCTTACAGTCATGGATTCAAACCAATGTCTAGGTTAAGTCAGCCCAAACCCCTGAGCCAACCTGTCTGCATAGCGCGTTGTTCCAGGATCCCCTTTTTGGGAGCTGGGATTGTTACCTGTAACCTGGATTTCTCACCCATCACTGCACAGCACATTCAGACTGCGCACAAGGCACAGATCTATAATGTGAAAGCCCCTCTTCCTGGCCTTGCAGAGAGATACTTCCTCTTTAGAGGGGAGAAGTGAATTCCAACACTTTACTACTCCAGGGGAGACAATGAGCTGCCATAATCTCCCCTAGTTTCTAGCTGTTAAAATGAATTCTTCCCACATTAGTAAGGCTCCCCGAGGCCTTGGGAGAACAGGTGCTCACTTGACCCAAGTGTCACCTCCATCTAATATATCACATCAGCCCCAGGGGGGAAAATGCAGCCGCAGCTTCTTCCCAACCCCCATCCTCCACCCCAGAAGAGACCTGGCTCTGCACAACTGCGGGAGGAGAGCTATGTGCTGTCTCTGGAAAGAACAAGAAGCACACCTTCCCAGAGGGAGCAAGGATTTGCCTATCACACCTCTGAACCATCTTATCTGGTTTCTTGCCTCTGGTGATGGATACTTCTTCAGAGGGCAGCAAAAACCACCGTTATGCACTGAATTGTACAATGCAATGTATGGAAGGAAGGGGGTGCATGAAGAAATACCTTTCTGCCCCCCGGGGGCGGGCGTAATCAGATGAAATCCTGCCAGAGCATGTCATTCAATTCATCTTATCTTATCATGCAGAGCTATCAGTACTGTTATTGGTTCCAGTGCTGGAAAATCCCCTCAGCATCAGCGGGATGAATGCCTTCTTGGCCCAGCTTGTGGCACTGCAGGGAAGCAGGCACAGGAAATGTTTCCTTTACGAGACGCCTCCGCTCTGAGAAAATTCCTAATTCACCAGGCCACAGCAGACCCTAGTGACTGTGAAGAGAGTCCAAGCTATTACCCCAGCAACCGGTCTGTGTAACAACAGGTCTGGAGCAAGACAACTCGACTGAGGCAGTCCAGGTCCAAACACTACAGAACTCCCCTCATGAAAGTCACTAGAAAAGGTCTTTGACTGGGTTCTTGTGGGCCCCTTCACAGGCATATCATGCTGGGGGTTAGTTTGAGGAAAAGCTGAGGGCCTGGTTGTTAATTTGTTGTGCTAACTGCTTGCTCTGATTAGCAAAGCATTTAATTCATGCAGGTGCATGAACATGGCTGGTGCATCCAAATGATGCCCCACATAGGTTGATGTCACATTTCGTGGCATATTTACAACATAGCCAAAGGGTGCATTTCTTTATTAGGATGGACTAGAAAGCAACATAGAAAGGTGACTATGTAATGACTAGAGCCCAGTGGATAATGCAAACAAATGCCTGTGAACTTTTGTTTGATTTTCTAATTTAATTAGCTCCCCTTGTGTTCACTTTCTGACTGTGTGAATTTGAGCAATCACATAGCAGGAAGGTTTAGGCAGCAAGTGTCACTGTTATATGAGGTCTCACAGGAGCCAAATGTTGAATCCACAGTTGCAAGTATTTGTCCTGGAAGCATTGGAACATTCATTCAATAGTGAAGCAGAATTGATATTTTGCCATGTGACTTAACTGACCCATCACAACCAAGGAATGCACGATCAAACTGTGAATGTTTACAGTCAGTGAATAGAGGGATAAAAAAAAATCTGAAAAGATAGTCATCTGCTTAACTTGAATAATGAAGAAATCTGAGGAAATTGGGATCTGCTCACAGATTATTCCACCAGGAGAGAAGAGGTTATATTTGCTGGGCACTCTTCATTGAGCTCTAGGAATACCCAACAAACATGTAGTAAAAATACAAGATAACTGGAGGAAAATATATGTATCTATACAAATAAACAAGAGTCATTCAATTTACCCAGAGTAGGTTGGTAACAAATGCAGATAGACAGCATATACACTGATGCTTTAGGAACAGCTGCGGCTGCAATCTCTATGTGATTTTTGGCAATTTGCCACTTTGTGCCTCAGTTTCCCCATCTGTAAACTGCAGATAATATTTAGGCTCTGTAGTGTAGACACAGCCTATGCCAGTGTAGCTAGGCTGGCATAGCTTCTGCATACACAGAGGGTATGTCAACGCTAGAAACGCTGCGAAAGCACAACTGCAGCACTGCTGTAGCACTGGAGTGTAGATACTTACTACAGCGATGGAAGGGGTTCTTCTGTTGCTGTGGTAAATCCACCTCTCTGGGAGGCTGTAGTTGGGTCAAAGGAAGAATTTTTCTGCTGGCCTAGTAGGTTCTACACTGGCACTTAAGTCGACTTCACTACGTCGCACAGGGTGTGAAATTTTTCACAGCTCTGAACGATGTCGGAAAGCTAAACTCACTTTGTAGTGTAGATTCACCGTGACCACAGGAGTTTTTCTGCTCGGGTGAGAACGCCACCTCCTTGAATGACATTAGCTATGCTGACAGAATCCCTCTTCGGCTGGCACAGCTGGGTCTACACTGCGGGTTTTTTCGATGTAGCTATGTTGGTCAAGGGTGTGGGTTTTTTCCACACTCCTCACTCATGTAGCTATGCTGGTATATGTTTTCAGTGTAGATCATATGCCCACCATTGCTAAGCGTTTTGAGAGCTGTCAATGTTTTTATGACTCTCTCCTGAACTGTGACGCAATAGCACTGTAGTGCAGACACTTCTTACATCCATGGAATGGTTTTTTTTCTCTCGCTGTAGATAATTCACCTCTCTGAAAGGTGCTACTAGGTCGACAGAAATTCTTCCCTCTACCTAGTGATGTCCACACTGGGGGTTAGGGCTGTTTAACGACATTGCTGGGAGGCGTGAATTTTTCATTCCCTGGTGTAACATAGCTAGGTCGACCTACATTTTAAGTGTGGACCTGACACAAGGTATTGGCAGCAATTGAACGGGGTGCCTCTCACTAAAAACATGACCCTCTACCATTTAATTTATGCTAAACAGTGGTTGCCCCCTTCTGGCAGCTGTGGCAGACTCGCTAACCTTTTGTGCAGCCCAGCTCTAGGACAAAGCCTCACACTGAGGCAATCTGGGTTACGCTATGGAAGTGCTAAGCATTAGTATTATTTATTTCCCTTCCTCCCATAACCAATTAAACACAGACTCATTCTATCCATAAACAGCAACAGCCTGAGGAGAGTGGGAAGGGCAGGCACAGAGAAGAGGCACTTTATCTTTGACACATGCTCACAAGCAGAGGGGTGAAGGTCAATGGAGAGACATTGTATTGTGCTGATTAAAATGTTGACAACCATACATTTAGTTTTATGAAATTACCAATTGATCTGTGATTGCAGGGTCTAATCAATGCTCTGAAAATATATGATGCAGACAGGGCTAGGTTATCCTTTTGCATTAAGCCCTGTGTAAGGGGCAGCTCAAGAAACAATGGGGCTCTCTGAGGCAGGTTTCATTTCTAGCTGCCCCTCACTCTAGTGGGGGAAGTAATCTGTCACTGGCCCTCTTGCCTGTTATCTATTTGGCTTCTCTGTCTTTTCATGGTCAGTTTGACTGTAATAAGCTCTTTGAGGCAAAGAGCGTGTAAATAAAGCCATGTGCACATCTATGGTGCTATACAAATATTTAAAACCTCAGTTGAATGAGGGATCAATTGATAACTTCATGCACAGAAAGGAATATTTGGGAATATTTTAATCTATCAAAGGTCGCTGGAAACTACAGCTGTCTGAAACTGAGACAATAACAACTTGTTGTGCATTTATATCATCCCGTTCATCCCTAATAATTCCAGTACATTTTACAGAGGAGAAGAACTTCACCCACTACTGAAATGCAGCCACCTCTGTTGTGGAACTTGGCAGCTGTTCAACAGACCAACAGAACTCTAAACACCTGTGTTTAAAAAGGGAGGAAGACTTCTCTAAATGAGACTTCAGGGGGAATGTAGGGATGCTGAATACAAATAACCTGAGATAGAATTTGACTAAGGAATCCTAACAACCATGCAAAGGGCTATCCAAACTGCAATGAGGCAAAAGGGCAGCTCATGGCAGGGGAAGAAAGGAAGGCATCCCACTGACAATGGGAGAGATTTTGGTTTAATGGCAATTCAGAGGGCAGAGTGTTGCCAACTCTCATGATTTTATCACATGATATTTGATATTTTTCTTCATTCTACAGCTCCTGGACTCCTGTTATCTGGAAATTTCATCTTTTATTTTTTTTAAAGTGTGAGTTTCTAGCCTTCATATCTGTGGCAAATGCTTGAAACTGTGATTTGAGAACACACTAAAGCTTCAGAAATCAGAAAACAACTAAAAGGAAGGCCACATTTAATTACTTGGTAAAATCTCATGATTTTTAAGCCAATCTCATGATTTTTGAATGCTTTTTTGAATGCCGACACCCTCACTGAATCACTAACAGTGCTTGGATTTGCCAAGACGATCCTCTATGCAAGTACAGAGCAGGCCTCAGTTGTGCATGTAGAGGGAGCCAATGCAACCTAGGTGATCTCTATATAAGAAAATGAATTTGTTCTTTTATTTTCCCTGCTGCCTCATTGCTGAGAGTGCAGGGGTCAGAACAATGGAGCATCAGAGAGGAGCTGGCAATTGACAGCTCCTGTTAATTCAATGAGTTACAGTAAAAAATGTTGCTATTACACCTACATAACTATTCATAGCACTGTCCAACTATTCCTAGCTGGCAAGATTCGACAAGATCATTATTTGGGGTGGAATGGCTCCATCTCATACGTCTGCCTCTAGAGGGTAAACATGCACATAACGCAGAAAACGGGGTCATCAGAAAACCTTTAAAAACTTACTCCTTGTATTAAGTTTTATTGTATACCGTCAGTCTCAGAATACTTCATACAACAGGGCTGTTCTCTCACTTAGATGGGAGCAAACCAGAAGTAACTCCATTTATATTAATGAAGTTGCTGGTGTAAAAAGAGGGTAAACTATTACTGTTGAAAGGCTGCAGTTGAGATCAGGGCCCCATTGCTCTATACGCTGTACAGGCACAGAGAAAGATAGTCCTGGGCTCAAGAGCTTTTAATATAAATAGCATTGCCAACCCCAAGAATTTTAAAATTATGAATCAGGCCCGCAAAATAATGAGATTGGCTTAAAAATCAGGAGGTTTTCTTAAAATGACAATAGATTTTAGGTTCTTTTTATTTGTCTTCTGGCTTCAGAGCATGTGGGGTTCATATTTTCCAGTTTTTCTCTGAAACTACAAAAAGCGAGAAATGGACTTTTTTTCCCAAACGAAGGATGAGATTCTCTCCTAAGACGCCAGGTACTCGGGCGTTAAGAGAACCATCAAATATAATGGGTATGATAACATGATACCATTGGTAGAGTTGGCATCCGTGATACAGAGAAAGCACTGATTATTAGCTCCTCTTTAACAGGAAACTGAGGCATAGAGAGGTAATGTGATTTGCCCAAGGACACAGTGGTCAGTGGCAGAGCTCGGAACAGAACCCAGACAGCCGGCGTCCCAGTGCCTTATTCAGAAAACTCACATAACTCAGAGAAGAAATTAGAGAGGTCACCACATGTCCTTGCCCTTTCTGCTCAGAGGCAGCTCTAGGAGGGGAGCAGAAAACGTATTTCCACTTTCCTTTCAAAAGACTTTACTAAAATCATTTTCTGCAATTTGATTTTTGGTTCTGTTAAAGTGTAAACACTTTTGTGGGCAGAGGGGTCCGTGGGATAATCACGTTTTTATCTCGGTTGGCGAGTCTTTGGGCTGCCCTAAACACGTGTAACAATAATAACCCACTCATGGCTTCACAACATGTGCATGCTCACAGAATCACTGTATTAAATGACTGTGTTAAACTGCCAGGGAAGCCAAGGTATATCTTCTTTTATTAGCTCTGTAGAGTCAATGGGCCAGTATGAATTGGCCGAGCTGTACGAAATTGAGTGGAGCTTAGCCCGTTTCACGCCTGGCTTTTAAGGACAGAAAGGACCATCGTGAGCAGCCAGTCTGACCTCCTGAACATTGCAGGCACCTCACCCACCCACTCTCATAGGAGGCCCATAAATTCGGGCTGAGTTATTAAAATCCCCGAGTCTTGCTTTAAACACTTCAAGTTACAGAGAATCCGCTATTTACTCTAGTTCAAACCAGCAAGTCATCCCTGCCCCATGTTGCAGAGGAAAGAGGAAAAAAAAAAACCCAGGGTCTCTTCCAATCTGACCGGGGGGGAAATTACTTCCTGACCCAAATATGGTGACAATTAGACCCTGAGCATGTAGGCAAGAGCTACCAGACAAACACCTGGGAAAGAATTCTCCATGGTAACTCACAGCTCTCCCTGTCTAGTGTCCCTACTCTGGCCATTGGAGATATGTGCTAATAGCAGTTGCAGATGGGCCATATGCCATTGTATCAGCTCTCTGCTCCTCTTGGAGCACTAGTCCATCGTATTCACATATGCAGTCAGAGAACAACATTCCACAATCACACACAGTTCAGGTCTGATTTCAGACTTGCAAACAGAAGGAAATTTAGGGTAAACAAAGAACCTTTGGGGTCAGATTTTCAAAAAGCAAGGAGCCTCCTACTGCAGCGGAGATTGGCATTCGTAAACTGCGGCATCCATATTAGTGCATTAGTCCTGCAAAGGACTTCTGGACACAAGTGAAGTATTTACAGCACCAGACACTCGGATTTCCACATACACCATTTCTTTTTGCCGGGGACATATTTTGCAAACACCAAAGGAAGGCACTTTGGAATCATTAGAACATAAAAATGGCCCTACTGGGCAGAGCAATGGTTCTTCTAGCCCAGTATCCTGTTTCTGACAGCAGCCAGTGCCAGAAGCTCCAGAGGGAGTGAACAGAACAGGGCAATTATTGAGTGATCCATCCCCTGTCCTCTAGACACAGCTTCTGACAGTCACAGGGTTAGGGACACCCAGAGCATGGGGTTGCATCCTTGATCATCTTGGCTAATAGCCATTGATGGACCTATCCTCCATGAACTCATCTCAGTCTTTTTTTAAACCATTTGTACTTTTGGCCTTCACAATGTCCCTGGGCAATGAGTTCCACAGGTTGACTCTGCATTGTGTAAAGAATTACCTCCTTATGTTTGTCTTAAACCTGCTGCCTATTCATTTCACTGGGTGACCCCTAAAAAATCAATATATTACTCCAGTGATACACAGTCTAGGAGCAGGGAAGTGCCTGTGTTTGGCCCAGTGGGGGTGTTGCTTTGCAGCTACTCTACAGGGCAAATTATGAGGTCCTTACTCAGGGCCAGATTCTGCCTGAGTCTTGTGATGGTGTGCCGTGGGGGGAAGTCTTCCACCACACACCTTGCACAGCTGGCAAAAGGGCCAGGTAGAATTGCACTCTGTGCTGAGCGGAGCCCACAGATAGCTCTGCCCAGAGGACTTACGCTGTACCCCCAAAGGGTGCCTCGAGAGGCAGGACCATGTGGGATGGGACCAGCACAGAGGGTGGAATAAGTAGGCACCCCTTGAAGCAATATGCCAGGAGGCATTCTCCTTCTCGATGGCTGGAAGCTACTGGAGGGATTCTGCTTTCCAGGGGCTGCAACTCCACGGTGCCCTTTACCATGGGCTGTGCCTAAAAGGTGCGATTTAATTATTACTCAGGCCAATTCCCATTGACGGCAGCAATGGAACTGCCTGAGGACTGATTAAAAGCCAGCACTGGCTAGGAAATGCTCAGGGAAGCATTTTTCCATTGGAAAATGCTGATTTGTTGAAACCCAACTTTTCATGGCAAAGCGGTGGTTTCGACACATTTTTTTCGAGTAAAAAAAAATGTTGGGGGGGGAGTTTTGTTTTGACATTTTTAAAATGAAAAATTCCATTTTTCTGGTTCTAAACAGCTTTTTGTTTTGAAAGGTAAACTAATGATGCATTTTAAAAACATTTAAAATAGTCAGAAACAAAATATTTTCAGATCATGAAAATGAAACATTTCAATTGACTTTAAATATCGTTTTGTTTGGTGGGTTGTGAAAATTTTTGGCGAGTTTGACTTTTCATTTTGAATTTGGCACAGGGGAATTTTTCACAGGATGGGAAAACTGTTTCCTGACAAGCTCTGGAAAAACCAAAGGATCTCAGAGATGGCTTTTTGGAGTAACCCGCAACTCTCTTTTACTCAAATGGTGAGGTCCCTGCTCAATTTGTAATTGGCCTTGATTCAAGGAAGACTACCACTGAAGTTATAAAATCTGAAAACTGGATAAGAACCTAATGTCTCCATAGTGTTGGGACCTCTGTTAGGTTATAGCCTCCAAGGAATCTCATAATCAAAGTCAATGTCTTAGAGAATTACACTACTGGAAAATCAAGAATTCTCTTTCATTTATTTTATCATCTGTGTTACCATGGCACATAGAGGTCCCAGTCAAGATAAAAGTCCAATTGTGCTGTAAACACATGTAAAAATAAAGAGCTGAAACTCTTAGCTGACGAAGACAGGAATGAGACGGATACAACAAACTGTGAGAGGACAAGGTACCAGTGAAGCACTCATGATTAGTTTAATGAGCAGCAGTCTCAAACTTACTGTCTCACCATTGTGGAGCGTACTGTAGGCTTAAGTGAGTTTTTATTTTTATAACAATTGTCTTGACGGAGCATATTGTCTGCAGTGAATATCTGATTGGGGATCCATGCTTTTGATGAATAGCTCTGACCTCTCTTATTAGAGATATTGCTTGGTTTAGACACTAAGGGATGGGAAAAGGTTATTCTTAATAGTAGGAAACAGATTGATTATCCTGTATTGGGAAGAAATCTGTTCCCAGGTCCATCAGCTCATTTGCAAAAATTTCAGACCAGGATGAATTTGGGTTTTTTTTCTCCCCTTTTTCTTTTAATGTGTGAATCTTCTGAAAAAAGAACTTCACACAAAAATGCTGAGAAACCTTTAACAGGAATAGCAGGACTTCCCAGTTTTCCTTAGGGCCTATAGGGTCTTTGGTAGGCAAAGACACATTTTTTGTTGTAGGTTCTGTTGGAATTCATGGCTTGAAATTGTCCATTCTGAAGCAAGATGGGGAGAAGACCTGTATGAGAAGAAGGATGGTCTAGTGGTTGGGACATGATTCTTCTATTGGGGTGACCTGGGGTCAGTTCCCTGCTCTGATACATAAGTGCCTCAGTTTCCCCTACTGAAAAACAGTGATAATAGCATTGTCCTACATTACACGGCCGTTATGGAGATAAATGTATTAAAAGACTGTGATACAATGGGGGTCCTGCCTGTACCATACATAGATCCACTCCCTTCTACACAGGATCCAAAACTCCTATGAGGTGAATGTAATAGTGGGTTGTTGTTGCATCTTCATCCTCTTTGCTCTGCTAACTATAGGATTTTAAAACTGACACATGATACCCCAGCCAGAGCGCAATTGCATGGTGCTCTCCACAGCTGTGGAATCAGGGAATAATCAGGTCTTAGCTGTGTGCATTTATGAATGGGTTGGAAAAAGAGGCATTAATTGTCTGTTGAGACCTGAATCAAACAAGTAACTAAACGATTTAGGTCCAAACCCATTATCCTTATGAATGTATAATACCAAAGTAAAAATATATCAATGTAGTAATGTTTTATTCATGATTATTCTTGGTGTTTGTGGTGTGCGTATCACTGTAATTAATCCTTGGCACTGTGCAAATGTCTTATCTTTCGTCCTAGCTGGAGACTGCTTAGTTTAGGAATTGTAGAACCAGACGGAGACATACGGATTCAACTCCTGGCTCTGCCGCTGACTGGCTGTGTGACTTTGTATGAATCACTTGACCGGCCTGTGCCTCAGTTCCCCTGCCTGTAAAATGAGGCCAACAACTTCTCTTCCAGGCGTGAGATGAGGCTAAATTAATGTTTCTAAAGTGCCTTCAGATGCTCACCTGGAATGTTCTCTGGCATGCAAAGTAATATAGCACATAAAATGCGAACATGCCTTAGGATATGAGCTTATAACCTGAATTACAGCATACTTGGAAAGCTAGGACATACCTGACCTTCAACTCCTTGCATCATGCACCAGCAAGATGTGCTGGTGTAGAAACACACTCCGTACCCTATGCTGTTGCTGCATGCAACCATGGCAGCATTTTAACCCAGCCTGCAGTGAGAATTCAAGGTGCTGCCTTATATCACAAGGACTATGTGGAGGAGTTACCCTATTGACAGTCATTCTACTACACCGCCTACCATTTCTTTCATGGGTGCAGAGATCCCTGGGTCCTGTCGAGGAGCCTGATCCAAAGCCCGCTGAAATCAATAGGAGTCTATCCTTTGACTGAGTGGGGACGTAATTCATTAGTATGTAGGTTATCTTGGGTCTCACCAGGCTGAAGGAGACTGTATAGAAATGTGAGATTTTATTTTTAATTAGTATTATATATATTGTATTAATCCACAAATCCCCTTCAGAGAAAGATACAGATGAATAGAAATCCTACAGCATATAGGTATATCCATCTTCTGCAGTCCACTGAAATGAATATTTGGTATAAGAATAAACCCTATCAAAGACTAAACACACTACAATCAGCCTTCTGTGCAGCAGCAAAACTTTCCTGTGCAGCCGAGAAGAGAATTAAACCCACTAGAGGAAGATAGAGACTCATTAAAAAGAGTTATAACAAATCAGTTATCAGACATTTAAAGAATAAACCTGTTAGAATAAACCTGTTAAATAAATCTCTAGCAAAGCTAATTAGGTCAGTGTAATACCAGTACAATGGGCTCCTTTTCTTCAGTGAATCCTTAATGATAGCATAAGCCTGTTAAAGGAATACACTAAGTATACAATAAGTCAGATACTTAAAAGAACACATCAGCCAGTTCATTCTCCAAATCTGACCTATTTTAAAATTGCTACAATCTAGTGAAGAATGTCCTCTAAATGCAAAATATCTATGGAAAATCAAACTAATCTGTCATGCCATTTATGAAAAATGAAGCTAGGGATGCACCCCCTAGCCATTATTTATGTAGGACCTACAGAGTTTGGTTGCCCCCTCTCTCCTTGCTGCAGAGCCGCACTCCAGATTAACCATCCAAATCTATTCTCAGTATTTTAATGGCAGTATTGCTGGACTATTGGTCCAGAAGCAAAGAACAGAATTACCAGATACCTAGATGAACACAATATGTTGGGGAAGAGTCAACATGGGTTGTGTAAAGGGGACTCATGCCTCATAAATCCATTAGAATTCTTTGAAGGGGTCAACAAACATGTGAACAAGGATAACAAAAACAATTTGGATATACAGTGCTTGGAATTTCAGAAAGACTTTGACAAGATCCCTCACTAAAGGCTCTTAAATAGTCATGGGATAAGAGGGAAGGTCCCCTCATAGATCAGTAACTGTGGTTAAAAAACAGAAAACAAATGGTAAGAGTAAATGGTCAGTTTTCAGAATGGAGAGAAATAATAATGGTGTCCTGCCAGGGATTTGTACTGGGACGAATGCTGTTCAACATATTCATAAATGGTCTGGGAAAAAGGGGTAAACAGTAAGATGGCAAAATTTGCAGTGGATACAAAATTATTCAAGATAGTTAAGTCCAAAGCAAACTGCGAAGAGTTACAAAGGGATTTCCCAAAACTGGGTGATTAGGCAACGAAATGGCAAATGAAATTCAATGTCGATCAATAAATGCAAAGTAATGCACATTGGAAAACATAATCCCAACTGTACATATAAAATGATGGGGGTGTAAATTAGCTGTTACCACTCAAGAAAGAGATCTTGTGTGGATAGTTCTCTGAAAACGTCCGCTCCATTGTGCAGCGGCAGTCCAAAAAGCTAACAGAGTGTTAGGACCCATTAGGAAAGAAATAGATAATAAAACAGAAAATACCATAATAGCACTTTATAAATCCATGGTACACCCATGCCTTGAATACTGCATGCAGTTCTGGTCGCCCCATCTCAAAAAATAGATATTATAATTGGAAAAGGTATAGAAAAGGTCAGCAAAAATGATTAGGGGCATGGAGCGGCTTCTGTATGAGCAGAGATTAAAAAGACTGAGACTTTTCAGCTTGGAAAAGAGACAACTAAGAGGGAATATGATAGAGGTCTATAAAATCATGAATGGCATGGAGAAAGTGAATGAGGAAGTGTTATTTACTCTGTCACAGAACACAAGAAGCAGGGGTCACTCAATGAAATTAATTGGCAGCAGGTTTAAAACAAATAAAATGAAATACTTCTTCACACAACGCACAGTCCCCCTTTGGAACCCGTTGGCAGGGGATGTTGTGAAGGCCAAAACTGTAATGAGGTTCCAAAAAGAACTAGATACCTTCATGGAGGATGGGTCCATCATAGCCAAGATAGTCAGAGATGCAGTTCCATGTTGTGGGAGTCCCTAGCCTCTTATTGCTGGAATCTGGGAGTGGACGGATCATTCAGTAATTGCCTGTTCTGTTCATTCCCTCTGAAGCACCTGGCATTGGACACTGTCAGAAAAGAGGAAACTGGGCCAAATGGACCACTGGTCTGACCCAGCATGGCTGTTTCTTAAGCAGGAAAATAAAGATAATAATTACTTTACACCAATATAGTGCCTTTTGTTAGAGCACGTATAAGGAAGGGTGGTTTTGAGATTATGCCACTGGAATGGGATTCTGGATTTTAGTTCCTAGCTCTGACACAGACTTCCTGTGTATTCTCAGGAAAGTCATTTAATCTCTCCGTATCTTAGTTCGCCACCTGCAACATGGAGACAATAATCCTCTTTTCTTCCTTTGTCTATTTAGATTTCAAGCTAAGACAGGCTCTGTTTCTTCCCATGGGATACAGAGCACCGAGCACAACAGAGTCGTGGTCTCAGATGAGATGTTTAGGTGCTACGGTCATGTAAATAACAATAAGAGGAAAAATATCCCAAGCAGCATGTCGCTCTCCTTATTCTTATTTTTCATATGATGAAATGAAACCAAAGAGAAGTGAAGTGACCTACCTGGGTCATACGGCAATTCAGAGACAGAGCCAAGAAATAGAATTCTAGCTACTAGAGAACACTCCCACCAGAGCTGGACTGGCTTATTGTCTTCAAGAAATGCAGGAAAAATTAAATGCTGGACACCTGGGGAAAGGGATCGTAAATGGCAGGGAATAGAAAGAATTGTTTCTTTTCCCATTTCTGGAGAAGGCGTTGCAAGCAAAAGGAGAGGGTGAAAACAAGACTTGAAAACTACATAAAGAAGCATTTGACAGCAGCAACCTTTTAAAGTTGCCTCCAGTGGATGTGTTCGTAGCTCATTGCTGGCTACTGCCAAGCTCTGTCAGTTCCAAAGATTGAACACAAGGTGCGAGTCTGGCACGGAAACAAAAGCGTATTGAAAATGACAGGGCTCTATGGGTTGGCTTGGAAGCCTCTATGGAGAAGAGGCCCACGCTGTCCCGGCAGCAAGGACAGGGGGAGGGCGGGATAGGAAATAAAGACTGACAGAACCCTCTAAACGAAAGTGCTGTCCGGAGTCCCACTGAGCTGTCACAGAACCGCAGCAACAGAGCAGCTCTGCAAGGAAAGCGGCAGACCTGGGGAGCAGGAGGGAAGGAAGCAGGTAGGCAATGTTCATCTGCATTACTGCAACTCCTGGAGGTGCCAGCTGACCTCGAGGCCCCTTTGCAATAGGAGCTGTACAAGCACCCAGTGAAAGGCAGGTTGTGGTGCTCTGGGGGTTCCCCGAGGCCAGTGAAGGGTTCTGTCGCTGCCTGTCCAGTAACCCGGGTGTCTCTCTGCGGTGCAGCTTTGGCTGAGAGCCCTGACACCAGCCGCCTGCTCACAGCACAGTGGCCTCCGCTTGTCTAGATATTCCTTGCAAGGTGACCCCAACAGCCCTTCCAGCCCCGAATCTCCCCCAAACCATCTCCCAAGCACTGTCCTGTTCCCCTCGCTGGATACTCAGAAGCGTCATTAAGTGTGCTGCCTCCACAGGCACAACCCACACCCGCCTGATAGTTTCCCTGAGGAATTCCCCCTCCAGTGTAACACACAGCTCTGCGGTGGTTTTGTAATAAAACAATAAGATCATCAACAAAGAACAGAGGGGTAAGTGCTAAAAAGTGAGAAGGGAAGACGCAGGCCTGGTTACAAGTAAAACAAAACGAGCTTTCTAGTGACTAAAACGAAACATTTTACAATCTTTGTCTAAGCAGGTTTCTCACCAAGAGTCAGCCTCAGCTACTCGTGGTTTTCAGGCCAAGAGGATCCACTTTTCATGAGCTCAAAGGCCTTTGCTAATGCTTGGTCTCCTAGGTGATGGATGCCAAAATGGCTTTCTGTTTCTACTTATATTTCCTAAAGTCTATTGCTCTGTTAAGAGCCAGGGAAGTTTCCTCAGGGTGAAGGCTCTATCCCCCATTATGATAATTAACTGTCAGCCCCCTGCTTGTTTAGTTTGATGGCTTTATTTATCTTATATATAGAACATATTTCCAGCACACACACGTATTTCAGCACCTATTTCCAGCACACATCTGTAATTCTTTATACACCTCCCATACATGCATCATGCAATAATATTAATGACCGGCAAGTTACTGGTTTGCATATGGTACATTTCATGGCACCTTTTAGATACAGATTTGGGGCAATGAGAATATCAGGCCGGGTGTGTGTTGTGGTGTAGTGTGCCCTCTTCCAGGTGGCAATGAGGGACTCCCTGGGTCACACAGGTCCTTGCCTCTGTAGGTTTACAATCAAAATAGATGAGAATGAATTATGACCCCTTTTGGGGCAATCAAGGCATAGAGAGCATACGTGACTTTCCCAAGGTCACGCAAGAAGTCTGTAGTGAACTAGCTCCTGACCCTGGATATTCGGAGTGCCAGTCCCCACCAAAGCACCTCTCCTCTCTAATCATGAAGACATTTAAATCAAACAGGACTGGTCGTAAAACATATTTGCTGATTATCATTTTTTCTGGTGGAAAAAGGGACGGGTTTGGATGAAAAGTACCACGGTTTTATTCCACCCTCCTCCCCAGTTTATCATCCGCTGTACAACCGGTCAGAAAGTTCTCCAGTGAAAAACAACAGTTTTAGCTAACAAAAATATTAAAAATGGCCATCTCTAAATCATATCTAGTCTGAAAATGACAATATCTAGCCCTTGTATAGTACATTCCATCCCAGGATCTCAAAGCGTTTTGAAAATACAAATCAAGGCTCACAGCACCGTACCTCCTGAAGGGCAGGTAAATATTATCACCTCCATTTTATAGAGGGGCAAACTGAAGCATTGGGGGGCCTTAGTCAGCATTCCATCCGTCTTGAGCAAAGTACTTAAGCTTGTGAAAAGCAGCATGGCCCAGTGGCTAATAAAATGGCTGGGGACTCAGAGGTCCTGTGTTCTATTTCCAGTTGTGCCACTGACTTGCTGTGTAATTTTGGGAACCGTCCTCCTTGCTCATTTTATAGACCTAAATGGGGACAGATACATGCATTTTGCTCTGCCCCTTTCTTGGAAAGGAATGTGTTTGGACGCTGGCAAATATGAAGCAGATGTGACAACGTCAGATACGTCGGAGCAAGCAAAAGCAATTGAAAATGCTAGTCCCTGAGTGCAAGAGCACAGGGGTTGCTCCGACCAGCTTTTTGGAGTGGTCTGAAGTGCTGAGTGATTGGTGAGCAGAGGCAGAGCAAGGCTGAAACCTTCCAAGCAGTGTACAGCTTATGAATGGTTTGGGAGCAGATAAGTCTGCTCAATGGTCTGTGGGAATGCTGGATGGGATGGGAACTGAGTTACTGCAGAGAAATCTTTTTTGGGTGCTGGCTGGTGAGTCTTGCCCGCGTGCTCAGGGTTTAGCTGATCGCCATATTTGGGGTCGGGAAGGAATTTTCCTCCGGGGCGGATTGGCAGGGGCCACGGAGGTTTTTCGCCTTCCTCTGCAGCATGGGGCATGGGTCGCTTGCTGGTGGATTCCCTGCAGCTTGAGGTCTTCAAATCTCACTTTTGAAGATTTCAATAACTCAGTCATGGGTTCGGGGTTGTTATAAATGTGTATGGGTAGGGTTTTGTGGCCTGCCTTGTGCGGGAGGTCAGACTAGATGATCATATTGGTCCCTTCTGACCTATGAGTCTATGAGTCTATGAGTCTATAAGTAGCCCCTTTTTAAAAGCCTCATCCCAGATTCAGAAGGAGACTGACCTACAGAGGGCGAATACTGGTGATGTGTTCTCCTACCAGGCTGTAGTCACAACAGTGGGTGCTACAGACTGCCAGTAGGGAGGAGGGAAGATGGTCTTGTGGTTCAGAATGGGAATCAGGCAATCTGAGTTTGACCGCAGGCCGTGCCACAGACTTCCTGTGTGGCCTGTGGCAAATGACTGAAGGACAGACCTAACTTCCATTGACTTCAGTGAGATATGGATCAGGATCTTAATTTCTCTGTTCCTCCGTTCCCCTTGTGTAAAGTGGGGAAATAATATTTCCTTTTTTCCACCGTTTATCTGTCTTGTCTATCTAACATGAAAACTCTTTAGGATTAGGGACCGTCTCTTACTTTTTGTATGTACAGCACCTATCACAGTGGGGGCCCGATCATGGTTGAATTCTCTAGGTGCTACTGTAATAATGAATAATAGTATGAATGACAATTTAAAGGGGCCTTTTAACCTCTCCTTAGCTCACTAAACAAAGTAGACACTGTGGACCAGATCCTGAACTGGTATAAACCAGTTTGACTCCTGGGACGTCAGTTCATCTACATCAGTTTACACCAGCTGAGGATCCATTAGATTAGATGGCTCCCTCTTTAGACTGTGTCATGCGCCATTGTAAGTGGAATGAAAGTTAACTGAAATACATCAGAACAACTGAGGCTGTCACTCCACTTCATTGTAGTTGTGTTTTCAGTACAACTGAGTTCATAATTGGGATTCTCTATATACCTGCATGGTAGAAGATGCACCAGTAATCAGGAAAGCCTTTCTGAGATCCTTCCAATCAGTTTGAGTTTGAGACGGAAAAAGTCATTCAGAAAAAAAGTGATGATCTGGCCTTCTTTCCACCACCCGAACTCCACCCCTTCCTAGAACTGGACTGGCACCAACACCCCAGTTTTTAAGGCTCTGTAATATTCAGATGTCTTTTTTCCTTTTTCACACACCTTTTAACTTCTGGCTTCCAGCCAGGAAAAGCAGTAGAAATGCCAAGAATCCGATAGAAAGCCGTTTCTCAAGAGATTTATATCCTGGTTCTGCAGATCCAAGAGGTTCAAGTAACTCGGCTATAGGAGCCAAAATGTGAGCGCTTGCTGAAACGGAAGTTGAGTTCTGAATCTTTGGCGCTTCAACCATCACTAGTTTGACTATCTAGAAAGGGATCCATTCCGAATACCAGATGGATATTAATTTAGGAATAAAGTAATGCTGAAGCCCTGTGCAAGAGATCAGCACCGCCCAGGTTGATTCACAAATGGCAATGAATCTTTAAGAAATGGGTTAAATCAACAAATAAATATGGCTAGTCCTTAGGAGACTGATATCTCTGCAGTGAACATACCATCATACCATCTAAATAAGATCACCACTTAGTATGGTATTGTTTGCAGAGGAGAAACAGGAAAAAAAACATTTCACAAGGGACTGAGAGAGCACCAGAATATCAACACAGCACTCAAAAAGCACATTTAATCCATTTTTAGCCTGTAATAAACAATGAGAGCTGCAAAAACTCTGACAATAATACATTCTGCATCCTCAAGGAGGGAGACACAAGAGGATATATGAAGAAAAAAAGATTTCATGATAGCAAAAAGAAGAACTCAGGGATAGGTCTAATTATATTCACTAACCCATGGGACTCTGAAGTGAGCTTTTGCTGTAGAATCTCAAATAGAAATAAAATATCTATAGTTTATTGTGGGTATGTTTGGCTCCTTTTGAGTTTTAAAAGGGAACTTATAGTACACAATGGAATCCCTCTGCCCATCTTCCTTCGTCAGCTATTTCTTGAACAATCTGGAGGCTTTCTCTGCTGCATGTATCATCTGTTTCATACTTCTAATGGAAAGAACATAGGATCATTTTTTTTATTATTTTTCTTTTGCTCACTGCCTGTGGGGAAAAAAACTGTTATATTGTGTGGATTGAGCATTCATATCCCCATGTACTCCTGTTGCTTGACTGTTTTCCATTTTCTCCATGGAGAGAAAGATATGCCTTCATCAGGTTTGCTCTACCACAGAAGCAATAGATCCGCAAACTATTTGTATGCCCACTGCTGTGCCCTATGGTGCATATTTTAATATTCTTTCTAAAAACAGGCGATGAGCACATCTAAATATGCTACAGACCCTGACACCAAAAGGGAGGATGGGACAGACCAATTATTTGGACCTCAGAAATAAAGCCTTAAGTGGAAAATTCGGGGCCTAATGGAGCTCTGATTTATACTAACTGAGGATCTGTCCCTCATTCAATGCACAGAGATGGCAAGAACCTGAAATATCCAAGGCTAAAGAGAAGGGGCCATTAAAGAGAAGCTACTGAAATAAAACAATTTTGCTTTTAAAAACCATATCCAGAAACCTTATCTTCGACACATAAGAACAGACACATAGCTAAATATGCTGTATCCTGCTCTGGTTTCCAAAGCAGCAGATTAAACCAGTGGACTATGCAGTAAGCGTCCATTCAGATGGGCAAGGCCCACTGCTCAGTGCTCTCTCTGTAAGAGAACATGTTGAATACTCAATGCACCAAGTAATCCTCTTGTGTATACAGACACAGTGGAAACTTTTCTTGGGTGTGGGGTTGGCCAACATTTTGGTGAAGGCTATTTGTGGCAGGAAAAGGCTGGGCAAATCCTACCTCCTCTCTCTGTTTGCCAGTGCGTCACGCTCATGTTAGCCTTAGAATATCAATGGTAACTAGAATTTCATGCAGCATTGTCTTTCCAAGAGTTTATTTATTCTGCCTTTCTGGAAGAGCGATGATAACTTGCAGAGAATGATGCTGTGATGGGTGGAAGCGTGGACTTATCTGGGTCCTGTGAGACCTTTAGATATTTGGCCTTCTGATCCTAATGGGCCATCCCAGCTCACTTCACTGTTTTTCCATCTGCATTTTCACCCTTTCAGAACCAACAGGGTCAGAGAATACTGAGCTGGAGTCTCCCAGCAGGCGCCTCCTTGGCCAAAAGCCCATACAGCCCACAGATGGGCCATATACCCTTTAATATTTGCATTGTCTGAAACAGAAAATCCTAAATGATTGTTGGTGGGGGTAGGGAGATGTGTTTGGGGCCCTTTCTTAATTTGAAACCAATCAAGGATAAAACAGAAGGAGCAGCCTTAGGTGCCCACAGCAACAGGCAAAGAACATAATGGAAATATCTACAGGCATTTAAGATTTTTTTTTTAACAATCGCTTTGTAGACATGCAGCCGATATAAGTCGTGACCCTGAAGGGCTTCCTCCCCTGGAGTACTAACTCACCACCCAGTTGTCCCACTGAAACCAGTGGGGCTAATTTACTGATTTGTGCCACTCCATGTGGCAGAACCCGGGACATTTGCCTTGCCATGGAACAATCCCCCGGAAAAGTAAAACTCTGGATCTTGGGCACAGTGTAAATGCGATAAGCTAAGCCTCAAAACCTATCAGGCCAGCCTGGAGTTTAACCAAAGAGCTTTTAATTCTGCTTAGGGAAGATTTGCAGAAGATTTAGCTTAAGACAATGCTTTGCAGCCTTGGGAGGGGGGGAAGGAGGCCTAGGACAGCCTGTCCTTGCAGCCTGGGGGAGGGCGTGGCAGGAGAAACGCACCACTGCCTTTTCTTTCCCATGCACCCAGCAGAGGCATCTGATGATTTCGCTCTCTGCCTATATGCCGCGGAGAGAAGAGTTGGTGGCTAGGCGGAGAATCCACGGGGCATGAACTTCCACAGGGACAAAGATCATCAATTGCTGCTCACAACGTGGGCAGCCTTTGCTGTTCAGTCTTGTGTGTCTACAAATATGCTGTGCCCCCCTTTTGAATCAGAGAGCCTCCTGGATGATCCCCCTTTGCCTGTCTTGGGGAGGGAGGCGGGTACCCGGGCGGAAAGGGGACGCCTTGCACACATGCACTTGCAATTTGCCGTTCAGAGAGCCAGGGAAAGAGGGAGAAAGAGAAATTCTCCTCCCGGCTCCAGCCTTTGGACCTTAGCCCGCCCTGCCAGATTGCTCGGGAGAGCTGCCGAGCCGGGAGGCAGGTTCCAGGAGCAGCTCTCCAGCCCCCTCGGGCTGCCGCAGGAGGCAGGGCCGAGCTGCCCGGGAGGAGAACCTCAGCCGGGGCTGGGGAACCTCAGCGCCAGCCGGAGCCCGGCCGCAGGGAGAGCCGCGGCGGGGGAAAGGGTGCGGGATGGGCGCGGGGCCGCAGCGCACAGCGGGATGCCCCTGGCCGCGGGCGCCGGAGCTGTCCATGGTGCTGAACCGCCCGAGATGCAGCCGCGCCGGCGGAGGGTGTTGGGGGGCCCCCTCTGAGCGCTCACCCCCTCTTCGGAGCCCATGCGGCCAGGATCCATCCCAGCCCCCCACCCGGCCCGATGCTCCCCCCTTCCCTGGCCGGAGAACACAAGGACCCCCCACCCCGCTTTCCTCCCTTCCCTCTGCTCCCCCAGCCTCCCTGCTCTCGGGCCTGGCGGAAACCCATCGCAGGGGCAGACGTGCTGGCGAAGCTCGGCCTTGCAACCCCCCCCCACTCCAGTCTGTGCCCAGGAGCCCATCGGACCAGTCTACACGCTCGCCGCCCCGCACGAGTTCGCAAGCACGACTTGAAACGCGCAGCAAAGCAAATCCCCCGCGCAGCGAGCTCCCGCAGCCCCCAGCGGCTCCGCTCTGCTCTCCGGCGCCTTCCTGAAGCATAAACTCGCCCCCCCCCCAAAAAAAACCCTAGGAAGGCAGCTCTCGTTGGAAATTCACTCCCCTGGTGCCTGCTCTCCCCTGTGTCCCCCCCTCCCCACATTGCCCGCAGGAGGACTTCGCAATCACACGCACTGCTGGCCCCCGACAGCCCAGAGCTCGCCTGCCCTTCTCGGCGTGTCCACACACTGCTCCCCGTGCACACACACAGCCCGACTCCCTCCGCCTTTCCCACAGCCCGGTCCGCCGAGCCAGGCCCGCCTCTTGCATCCCCTCCTCGGCCCCCTCTCTGATTCTGTGCAAAACGCTTTTTAAAATAAAATCGCAGGGTGGAGGCTCCTCCCTTTTTTCTCCCTGGTCTCTTCCCCCCCCATTCATTTTATCCAGGCTGCTCTAAGTCCCTCCCCTCCTCAAAGCCCGGCCTCTCGCTTCTCTCCCGAAGCCCTTTTCATTTTTATTTCCAGCCCCCTCTCCATTCTCCCCGCTGCCTCTGCTCCTTCCCCGATGGCTACCAACTGATCCGCAGACGAGAGGGGAAGGGGGGGAAAAAAGGAGGAAGGGGGGAGGGGGAAAAAGAAAAAAAAGAAAGAAAGGAAAAGAAAGAGAGGGCGAGAGAGAAAAGGATTTGCCTCTGCCCTTAATGCCTGCAATCTGGATCAAGGGAAGGGATTTTCTGTCTGAGCATGAAAAGGACTGCTAGAGCCCCAGCATTTCCACGCCTGCCTTGTCAGCACATCACCCAGTATGCAAGCTGGACACAGAAGCTCTCCCACAAGTTCCTGCCCAGCCCGATAAAACCCACAGGCGACCAGATCTCCGCCAAAGAGGAACATTAACATCAGGTAAGGGGCGGGTTTCCTTGCATCGGCATCGAATCCACTGAGCGCCTTGTCTTCGTGCCCAGCTCTTGAGCTGCCTTTCGTCTATTAGGCATGGTCCCTTTTTACTGTAATGCTAACGTGTCCTATTGAATCTCCTCTCCCCCCCAGTCAGTGCCATTGAAAGCACTGCCTCGCAGTCTCTTTCTCCTTTCCCCTCCCCTTTGGGTGGCTTGAAGTTAATGTGGGGCTCCATTGAAGAAGTCCTGTAGCCTAGTTAGCTTTGGGGGGGAGAGGGGGTTGTGAGCGAGAGAGATAAGCTTGCGGCTGTCAGGACATTTGCAGGCAGAGGGGGTGGGAGTTGTTTCAGGCAATGCAATCACGTAGCGAGGGCAAGGTACATGCTAAAATGTATGGAAGCCAGGGTGCAGCCTTTAGCTAAAGCAGGAGGAGGCGGTTAAGATGCACAGCTCCGTGTGCACTCCAGAATATGGATACATGGCGAGGAAACGTCCCCAAAGAGATGGTGTCATCTCCACTCAGTCCACTCTTCCATCTGTGCGAGTGACAAGGAAATCCTGGAGAAGGAGAGCCTGTCGCTTTACACCCCTGATGGGAAAGTGAAATACAGCAAGGACTGGGGCCGGGGGTGGGGTGTCTGTGTGTGCGGGGACAGAGGACCATAGATCTGGGGAGGGTTTTGTTTCCCCCACCCCCCAAGGGCTAGGGATTTTGTAATGTATTGATGAGAGTTGTGAAGGTTGTTTGCTGTGCTGTCTGGTAAAAGAGCGTAAGTTTGCTTTCCCTAGTCCACAGGGGATTTGGGGAGGTCAAGGGAGAGAGCACTTTCACCCCATTGCAGGATCACCTAGAGGTCCAGCACAGATTACATCTTTTTGGATGAGCCATGAGGAGTCTGGAGGGGTTGTGGGTGCCCCTTGGCAAAATACTGGGGAAAGGGGGTGCAGAAGCCCTGGAGAGGGAAAACGAGCTGCAGACAAAATGCTGACAATCTTCAGGTATGAATTTAGCCCTTTGATTGACATCTGGAGCTGATGCTCTGGATAGGACAGAAAGAGCGCTTGTTTTAGCCTGGCTTCCTCTCGGGGTGCATAGTAACAATTTGCTAATGGGAGTTAAACTGCTTTTGGGAGAGTTGCAGAAAAGTGTGTGTGGGGGGGGTTGCAAGTGGAGAGAAGATCATCAAGATTTTGGTGCAAGAAAGGTGCAGTTTTTAAAAAAAAATTATTACTTAGTTTCTAGTGATTCTCTTACACACACACACACACACACACACACAAACTTGGTCTCTTTCCCTCTCTCCCACTTATGCACATATCTCAGAACATCTTGGATGTACACAACTCCCCACCCCATGCACACGCATACGATCTTGGTCTCTCTCTCTGTCAAACACACACAGAACACACAATCGCCTCCCCCCGCCCCCCACTAACACACAATCTTGGTCTCCCGCACTCATCTACTGCCTTTCTATCCTCACTGTCTGTGCAAATCAAACCCCAGCCAGGTTCTGATGTGTCCTCTTGGACCTTTTCCACTACTCCTCTTTGCAGATCTCTAGGTAAGTACATCACTTCAGAAGCAGTGTTCTGCTTTGGATTATCTTCCAGCCACGGATTTGGGGGTTGTCTGCCTCCACAGCCCATTGCCGCTCAGCAGAAAATGCTTTGCACCATTTGTTCTGTTTTACTGCTTTTTGCATGGCCCTGGGACTCAGTAATTACTTCACAGCGAAGGCAGCCAGGCTTCATCCAAGTGCCACATGAACTGCATCCCAGGAGAGGGAACCGTCCTGCACCCTACAGTCTTGTGGATAGAGCTGGGGGCTGTCAGAATGGCTTGCAGAAATCACACAGGCCCTGCTACAGTTGTGTGTATTGCACGGGGTGAGGAGGGTGTCTGTGTGTGAGAGAAAATCTCTGTGTGTGTGCGTGCACAAGACACACACAGCTTTGCAAGCTCCCACTTTAACCCAGTCCTACCTATGGGCTTAGAGAGAAACCCTCCGGTTCTCAGAACACAATCCCTCACCATCAGTCTTTTGCTTTACTGCCCCCCTGGTTCAGAGATGAACACACTGGTCTGGTGCTTGAGGGGAAAATGATGTCACTGGTTTATGATGCATTAACCACCAGCACCTCTCCTCCCCTCTCTCTCTTGCAAGGGCCTAGTTAGGAGGTTGTGTAATCTCCCGAAGGGCAGGAATCTAATGAGACCAGATGACTGCCCTGGTAAAACTTCTGATTTCAGGGACACATGGAGAGGGTACTGCTGCAGCTAAAAACTGGTTCCAGGCAGGATTGTGAAAGGTTAATCTACGCTCTCCCCCTGCCCCACATGTTTAATACCTTGGAAGTATTTGTAGGGTCACATAGAACAGAGATGGCTTTCTGTTCCTGAAGTGGAACTGCACATGACAGCTGAACCTTATTACTGAGAGGGTCTTCATAACACAAATCCTGCTGTCTTCACTCAGTCAAAACTCCCATTCCTCCCCCAAGAACATAGCTTGCGAAAGCCCTGAAAAAATCGCACTCAGATAAAACTGCATGTGTTGGACTGTCTCTCTGCCATACTGAGACAGCGCTTTAGATTTCCAGATTTGATCCAGACATGTGCAGGTACACTGTATAAGTCAAACAGGACGCAAAGGCGTTGTGGGGGGGGGAATCAGATTTGGGGTTTAGAAAATCTGATTTCTGTCAAATATCAGTAAATAAATAAAAAAGAAACTCTGAAGGGACGGGAGAGTAAATAGATAAACAAATGCAAGTCCCTAGATGAGAAATTAGAGCAGTTGAACAACGTTTAGGACAAAAAACAAGCATGCAGCAACATACATGTCTGTCATGTCCTGTGTGTGTTTGTGCAGATGTGCGAAACCAATGCATATACAATTAAAAACCTTTCTGGCAGCTCCAACAATGTTTGCTAGCTCAGAGTCCATGCACTAGTCTCTTCATTTACATGGGGAGCTGGTGTTACCGGATGCAATTGTGAGTCCCAGAAGGGGGCGCTCGGACTCCATTTCAGTTGTGTTGTGGGACTGCTTTGCAAAAGGCAGCAATCAGCTGGCTCCACAGCATAAGCTCCCAGTTAGGGTAGGCAGATACAGCGTTTCCGGAGAATAGGTTTGGTGAGGTACAGGCAAAGACCTGCATAAACTGCCCTTCTTGGTGGAGTCGTCACTGCTCACACACAGGTGCAGCCAGTGGCTAATAATAGCAGGTGATAATAGTAAATAATGACATGCACTGTCTTTGGTCTGAAAGGTTCCCAGGTGCACTGACAGGTTCGGGACCAGACCATTAGCCGAGGTAAATCAGCAGAGCTCAGCTGAAATCAGTGGGGTTATGCTGAGGATCTGGCCCAATGCATAAAGGAATCCCTTAACCAGTACTGAAATGCCGCCGCTTCTGGGATGGAGGCCAACAGCAAATCCGGGCCAGAAACACTACAGCTTTGAAGAGGGGGAGTGAAAAAAAAAAAAAAAAGCTTCTCACAATTGAAATTGCAGGGATGAATTTTGGGATATGGAGCGTAATCACCCACCGCTAGGAATGGCCAGGGGAACAGGGCTTGGTTAACACCTCCTACTCTTGCAAAAGTGGGGGTGGATCTTAATGTTAACCAGAAAGGACATTGGCTCAGATCATCCCAGACCATTCAGAGGCATCCTGGCCATTCAGAAGTTGAGCTGGCTTTCTTGTCTGGAGCAGGGAAGATCCATGGTATCTTGGGGCACGATCCGCTCTGGTGGTTTTATTTCTCATCTGAAAGACGGCTTCTCCCTTGAGCACTGTAGTAATGTCCTGATTGCTTCTGAGTTGACTCAGGCGAAAGAGCACCTCCTACCGGGTCACACATGCCACTTCCTGCAATGTTCTGAGCTGTCCCTGGAGGTCTCCAATGTGGCTATTTGCTAGGCCCAGTATTGCTTTGCTTATGAGATCTGAGAAGAGCACAGCTCTGTCTGGCGTGACTGCCGGTTGTAACTTCGGTGGTGGGCGGGGGGATCCTATTAGCAGGCCTGGAACAGAAAATCAGGAATATACCTTTGGTTCCTCTGATGAGACCGAGTCTAGTTTATATTTGGCTCTTGTGTGCAGGGTCAGTGTGAGTTAATCGGATGGCTTCAATTTGGTATAGGAGAGAGAGAGAAATAGCTGCTGACATCATCTTTAGACATGTCCTTAGGCTCTGCCCTTTTAATCAGGGAAGAGAGTCAATATAATTAGGAGGAAAAAAAAAGAAGGCCCTGATTCATTGCCCTTAGAAGTCAGTGGAAGGACTCCCATTGACTTCTGTGAGCACTGGATCAGACCCTAAGAGAGGATGGAATAACCCGTGACATGTTTCTGTGAACAGTGGCTGCGGCTAAGGACTGGGATCTTCTTGGTACTTGGGTGGAGGGGTTTTAATACAACACATCTACCCCTTTGCACCATCCCTTTGAAATAAACAGCGTTTCATACCTTGATGATGTGATGGAGCGGAACCAAAGGAGCGGTGGGCTTATTTTTTTTATTGGTTCAAATGGAGCCTGTGCGGTAGGTAGAACTCAGTGTTGTCTACCAGGTTCGGTGGGCAGGCTTAGACGTGGAGCGGTGCTATCGCTGGGTCTGGACATCCAATGTTGGGTAATGATGCCAGGTCAGCATCTACAGCTCAACGGAGTGTTGATTGCGGGGCATTGACGAGAGCGCCGCGACAGTCTGATGTTAGCATCCTAAATGGAACCCCGGAAGGTGTTGGTTCTAAGGCCCCAGTATTTCTACTCCTATTCACACCATTGGTTCCACTGGCTTCAAAGGGAGAACTAATTGCAGAGCTGCTGGATGGGATCCTATGGTAGTAATGGAAGCGGCAGACGATGCTGGCTGCAGGGCATGGACCAGAGCAGATCTGAGTGCTGGTCTCCAGACAGTGACTGGTTAGAAGGGGTCCATGCTATGCACTCTTGTTCAGACGTGTATCACTGCTGTCTGCTATTTATACCGGTGCTATAAATACTCTGGAGCATGGGGGCCCAGACATGAAGAGGACTATTACTGCTTCCTACTCCTAGGCAAACTCTGGCTTCTGTTGTTGGGCAGGGCATATCATAATGATAGTGACCCTCTTATATTGACGCGGTACTTTGGGCGCAGGGTGCTCTGAAAATCATGTCACCCATCCCTGGATTACTGTGACGCCAGCCCTGGGGTGGAACATCGCAGCTGTTTAGCAGCTCCCCAACAGCCTGAGGGCTGACATAAAAGTGGGTCTTGTGCACAAATGAAACTCTGGAAATACAAGAGAGCCGTGTCGCCTGGCTCTTTTTGTTTAAAGGTGAAACATGATACCTGAATGGAGAATGGGCTCACGACATTATCCATACGTGCATGCTGTCCTGCACTCTCCAGCGGGGGTGCTCAGTCTATAGCAATCGTCCTATGCAGACAGCCTCACATGTCATGCAGCTCTCATAAAAAACAGCAGATCTTATCCGCACGCTGCCAACTCCGCTTCGATACCAGGCGGAATAAGAGACGCACTGACCATAAGGTAACAACGAGCTGTCCCTTAGAGCTTGTGACATGTTGGGGGCTGTTCAGAGGAGAGAATGTCATGCTGTTCCATCTGAACTTGTACAAGCTGAAACCTTGTAGGGCTGACAGGCATTAGCATCGGTTGCACTTTTATAACTAGGTCCAGGACACCAATAGGTGTAGCATAGAGAATATACATGAAAAGGCCAGGAACTCAGCTGGTGTCAATGAAGCCACAGCAAAAGGCCAGTCTTCGGAGTGGGCCATCACGGCAGCCCCCCAGGAAATCCCAGTTTTTGGTTGGTGTGAGGTCAGTTTTCTTTATTTATTGACTCTTTCAGTTGGTGGGGCGGTGGGGCACTGAAAACACTTTTTTCTCCCTTGGTGACAAAGCATCTAGTGCTGGTCCTGCCAGGGGAGCTTTGCCAACTTACACCAGCTGAGGGGGGGTCTGGCCCTTTGGGTTTGATTTGGAATGAGCATCACTATGGCCCCTGTTCTGGAATCTGCAGTTCTGTGCTCCTGAATGATTCTGGGTGCAGTTTTGGCCCGCAGTTGTGTGTGAGCACAAGCGATGTCATTGAGATGTCTACATACCCCTCCGGACCTGTGTGTGAGGTTGATAGTCATACCACTGACATCACGTACTGACATCTGCCGCTGTTTATCCCTGCACGCTGTGGGCGCTAACCGGGGTGGGGAGGCTGGATTTTAAAAACCTTCTCCTAAAAGTGCAGCCAGTGTGCGTCAATCATGCTTGCTGAGGGACAGAAGAACAAACCAAAGCATCTCGTAGAGTTCAGAGTGATGGTTAGAAAGAATGGAAACCAGTCAAAGAAATGGCAAAGAGACGACTTGCAATACAGGTTGAGGGAAGGTCTGGGCACTGGGACATGTTGGTGTGAATGATGCCAGGCCATGAGAGTTGTGATTAGTGGAAACAGCAGTGGGAAAGGCATTGGGTGCCAGAATTGAAACATCTTTATCAATACATTACTTCTCTTTAGAGTATGCAACAACAGTGAGAAAGTAAGTGACACATCAGAAGCAAGAGAGATGCATATGTGGATACAGCTCCTCAGAGTTTAGACCACCTACTGAAGTGAAGAGAGAGGTGGTGAGGCTATGCAGAAATTACATTGATTCTTTGCATTGGTCTGTACTGTGAGAGTTGTGTAAATATCAGGGGCACTTTTTTACTGGGAGTTGTGAGGTAGTAGGAGTAGAGGCTGGAGAGCCCATGAAGCACCGTGAGAAAGTGAAGGGCAGTAGATTACAAGGATTGGATAACGGTCATGGTAGAACCGTAAAAAGAAATAAAATACAAAATCACAGCAATGCCAAAGAGCCTGTACAATGTATCCTCAACGCTGCAGCTGTTCCTGAAGCCGTTGATCTGGAGTCATGTCCTGCCTCTGATTGGCTTATGCAAAAACACAAAAAACCCTTTGTCTTCACTAGTGTATGCAGAGAAACCATGATAGCATGTGGCCTTTGGTGTGCATCTTCCTAAGGACAGTCAAAGAAACTATTAGGGAATTATGGAATGAAGAGTTACACCCAAGTAACTGACTGAGGACATATTTTATGGAGGACAAACTGACTGAGCACATATTTTAAGGAGAAAATAATACAGCACTTGGATAAGTCTGAAACATTTGTGTCTAACCAGCATCTCTTGTTAGAGGGTAAATGGTGCCTTTCAACCCTTTTAAAATTTTTTGATGATGTTAACATAATAGTGGATGAAAGGGACCTGGTGATTGTAATTTATCTGACTTCCTTTCAGATGTCTTTTGAAAAGGTCCCTCTTTAGAGAAGATCATTCCTCCTGTCACTTAAAAAGTAGCCAAGTACTATGAATTAAGGAGTCATCCTAAATGGTTGCTGCTCAGAGGGATGGAAGTTAATAACGGGGACACCCAGTGGTCAGTATTGGATCCTGGGATCAGAATTGCTCAAGCCTTTTATTTGTGATTTGCAGCAGGATGTGAATAGCCAGTGGGTGATGATGGAAAAGGCTGGTTAAAGGCAAGGAAATTGGGGAGCAGTTTAAGAAGAATCCGCTCAAACCAGAAGATCAGTATGACATTTAACTTGGAGGACTATAAAGTTAATGGACACTGGGAAAAATAATCTTAACTTGTGGGATCCTCTGAAGAGAAAAAGGCGTATGTCCCAGGTTAATGGGAACCCCTTAAATTAAGACACTGAGACTACATAATAGGGTATCTAATGATAAATTACTGATAGTGTCCTCGCTACAGGGGTATTCAGATAGGCTCTGATTTGGCAAACTACTTAAGCATGTGCTTGAATCTGTCCCCATGCATCAAAGCTGAACTTTGAGGATGTGCTTAATTCCCACTGACTTGAAGAGGTACTTCAGTTCTTTCCTGAACTGGGACCACAGTGCTCACTAAAGACGCAGTCCTGCAGACTGTTCCATGCAGGCAGATCCCTGACACCTATGCAGAACCCCGTGGATTTCATGAGGAGCTGATGGCCGGGTCAAGGCCCAAAGTCCCATGTTCTGACAAGCACTAGGTTCAGTGTACACCATATGTAAGAGACATTGGAGTTCAGTTTCTTCGGTTGTTCCAAAATCCCGATCAGGAAGGGGGAAGGGCTATTCCCCAGGACGTTATAAAGACCTACCCATCATCACAGACAGAAGCAATGGAGATGGATGGCAGCTTATAGGAGGATACTTAAGGCATTAAAAGGAAGTGTAGAAAATACATTGTAATTGAATGGTACTAATGCATTTTCAAACTGCTTTACAAATATTAACTAATTAAATAAGGAAAGAGACTGAAAAGAATGAGTTATTTAGTCTGGAAAAAGAATGGCTTTGAGGTACACGATACACAGTTATTTGAAGGATACAGTAGAAAGCAATCAGAAATATTTGTACTCCACGATGCGACAAGAATTAAGGGACATATATCAAAGAGCACATTTAAAACAAATGAAAAAGGAGTATATTTTTTTCAGTGAATAGTCGAGCTACACAGGTCTCATCTGCAGGGAGTCACTGTGTGTGGCTGGATTTGAAATGTAAAGCCTAGGTTATGGCAATTTGCTACTATGCAATCAAAGACATTGATAACCAAAGCTCATGTTTCAGCGTGTCTTTTGGGGTGAGGAAGGAATCTATCCCTCTGCATAGAGCATTACACAGTCTTTCCACTGATTTTAATGGGAATTGGATCTGGCTGCATGGGACAGATTTTCTAAAGAGTTCAGCACTTTGGGGTGTCAAAGTGAGAACTATTCGGTTCTTGAAAGCCTCCCTGGGAACTTTTAAAGAGTGAGCGCTACGTGACTTGCCCAAGGTCGCAGAGCCAAATCGTCACACTCTGAGTGTAGAGTCTTAAAAGAATCTCCTCTTCCTCTCCTTAGAGCCAAAATTCAGTGGATCATTAGGATCTGGGATTTCAGACTGGGCCAATCACTACTTACAGATGCTTCTATATGTATGCCTTTGTCATTGCAACTTTTTTCAGGCAAGTGTGAATGATTACACTGTAAAGGTGGCATCAGGTGTATAAAAAAGATACAAAGATGGGCAATCAACTGTAGAGACAGCTACAGCAGTAAGGGAACCAGGAAAGAAGGCAGAGTAACTTTTCAGAGCAGGTGGAAAGGATGAAAGCAAAGCAGTTGCAAAGGATGTGTGAGCTCTAGATGGAATAATCAGCCTTCAGGAGACATGTGATTGGGTGGCTCTGACAGGTAGAACATGGAGTTCATTGGCAAGGCAGGTGTGAATGTTGAGATAAGCTGCCATTTAGGGGTAAATGACTACACAGTTTATAGGAAAGGAAATAAGGGGGAGATGCGATGGGCAGGTGCAAAACCTACGATAAGGTATTGTATAGGTTTGAATGATTACTGAGTTTATAGAGTCTTGGATGGAAAGGGGAGGCTGGAGGGAAGGTGTGAATAGGGGAAGCTATCCTCATGCAAAATTAATAGGAGAGATTCAGGAAAGAAAATAGTCATTGGGTAGATTGACATTGCCCTGCATTATAGGAAGTTTGTTTGCAGATTACGGAGGCAGGGGGTGGAAGGGAGTGAGGATTTACAGACAGGAATGGCAGGAATGGGAATCTATGCAATTATGAGTTGTTTTTTTTTCTTGAAGGACTGGTACAAATGTAGTGACTGCAAACTTGGGGGCCAGATTCAGATTTCAATCCTGTGGATACAAAGCGAGACTAACTCCACAGGCTTCAGTGACATTATCGCGAACTCACACTCATACGAATGAAACCCGAAGGCTGCCCCTTTGTCTCAGCGACTGGCATGTTTATGGACTCACAGGGCCTTGGAGGAAAGCATAACTTCTTCGCCACACACTGCTCTAGTGAACCAGTTGAAATCTACTAAAGGGGCAAGGGAGGGATTCATTCCTGCCCCGAGCTGCGGATCATCTAAGGCCCCGAAACATGAAAATTGATGGCCCTTAAACATTTAGGTGAGGGGGTGTTACTTTGAAAAGGCTTTCATCTTGGTCATCACTGGAGACCAAACCCTGGAACTCCAGAGCTGAGAGCTTGTGCTACTGCTAAGGGAGAAATCCTTAAATGTATTTAAATGGCTAACTCCCCTCACTGGAAACCATAGCAGACTCACGTGCGGCACATGGTCAGGCCTAGTACACTGAGTAGTGGGTTACACCTGTAAATGCTATTCTTACTCATATGCTAGCTAGTCTTATCCACCGATGCCCAGCCCTCCATTTGGAATAGAACTCAGCTGTTTGACTCAGCGATGGCTGATGGCTGAAAGCAAGGAGGACCCAACCCTCTGCTTAATATCAAACCTACTCAACCATCAGATGTTCAGATTTTTTACTTGAATCCTGATATTATTGGCCTCATGCCATTGAGGGAATGGTGGGACAAAAGAGAAGGGGGAAGAAGGAGACAGGATCCAGTGGGAAATATCAGGTGAAAAAGGAAGCAGAGGTTGGAGCAGAACAGAAAAGAAATTCAGAGATGGAAAAGGAAAGAGCAGAGATGGTAAAAAGCGAAGAGATTCTAATAAAGTTCACTCAAATTTGAATTCCAGCTCACTTTTGCTGGGGTTTTCCTACCCCTAATAGAGAGGTCTGGCCTCAGTAGATTTTTTTTTTATATTGACTCACCCTTGGATAATAAATGTAGGTTTAAACTACAGAGGAGAATAGATTCACAGACTCAACAAATTCACAGAACTTCATTCTCACTGTAATTCCCCAGGCCTGATAATGAATTTTTACAGGCTGTTATTATTATTTATTATCTCTTTTATCATAGAGTGTAGCAACCCCCCTAAGACAGGGGCCTCCAGTATGTTATGCCTGTGCAAACACACAGTCCCTGCCCAGAATTGCTTGCACTCTAAATAGACAAGACAGACAACAGGTAGGAGAGGAAACAGAAGCGCAGGGAGAAGAAGTGATTTGCCCAAGGTCACACAGTGTATCAGTGGCAGAGTCAAATAAAGAGAACTTGTTTTTTCTGACTCCCGTGCTAGTGCCCTCTCTGCTGAACCACGGGCTAATTATATGATCCATTTTCCATTCCTTCTAGCATCCTTCATTTCTCCCTTTCCTGCATTTTCTCTCCATTCATCCCCATCACTGTTTGTCCCCCACTCTCGCTCCCTTTAAACATGTTTTCCACTCACGCTTTCCCCTCTTCGACTCTCTCCACCTCTTCTCCTCCTTTAGAGGCTCATTAATGCTCTAACATGTGTTAATAATGAGCCAGCGGCAGCACAGTCTGAGATGCATAAAGGAAAGGGGCCAGGTGGGTAGAGGGGACGAGTGGGAGGGAAGGAGGGGATGGAGAAAGGGAAGGAAATTGATTTGTTGATGGCTCTTAATTTATTTCAGTGTCTGGATTCCAGCTGAGGAGCTGTGGCAAGATACAGCCGTGTACTTGGAAGCTTGCTACAGCAAGCATCACAATGGGAAGGAGCTGATTCCAAATTTAATATAAAAGGAGCAGGTTTAGGGACTTTGGCTCTGGCTAGAAAGACGGGGGATTTATCCCCTGGGGACAGTGGGCTGACAAAGAGAAGCAAGGGTTCAGACAAAGGATAAGGGAATGCAAGACATTGTTTAGGAGGTGGGAGAGGGGAAAGGAGAGCATGTTTTATTTATGCACTGAAAAGATCTAGAACTTGGCTACAACGTAGGCCCAGGATTTTAGTCATCTGTGTGGGTTTCGGCAGGGGAACGTCTTCCAATACTTGCATAAAATCAGATGTGAGTGTGAATATTCAATCAGACAGGGGTTACGATGCTCTCTGCACACTGGGTTTTGCATGCTGGCAGGGATTAGGCCACCATCTGGTTTGTACAATGTACATCAAAGGGTTAGTACCTGGATCCAAGACACCGCTGGAATTCCTGCCGACTTTCTGGAGTTCTGCATAATTACTTTTTGGTTATAATTTGGCTAATAAACTGATACGGACAAAAGGCTCTGAATGTTGGGATGAGGCACATCTATGGGGTAGACAGGCACAAGGGCTGGCAGATTAAGATATTTTCGCTACTGATAGCAGCCTGTAAGAACTGAGCTATAAAAATATCTGACGTGATATCAGGAAGGCTGGAGGCAAGCGCCTGATTTAGTGCTTAGGCTGTCGGAATGAAGGTGTTGCCTAGACTCAAATTTCAGTTGCCTAAACAAGGAAGGATGAAGCTGGCAGGTGTATGTCAGGAGGAGGCTGCTACTTACATGATGGGCTGACTTTGACCAGGCATACAACATTACCTTTGGACCACTATGTAAATGGCCTTGTAATGTGGTAGACAACTTGGGTCCTTGTCTATTGATATAGTGGCTCCAGAGCACCCCTGTTTTCTTGGGATACCCACACAAGAGACCTGTAAGTACACCCGAGAGAAGACGGATAGCAGAATTCATGTTCTGAATTTGAGTCACCCATGATAAGAGAATTTTCCTTTAATCTTATGTCACGACTGTGATAGGAGAGGGAGAAAATTTTCTCCTTCTCTGCTGCAGTACCCATCGAGTGCCTCCAAGACGGGCTGTCCTGGCTGGTAGGCAGCCTGGCAAATGTGGAAATTATTCCATCTGTGGAGGAGTTGTCTACCACATTTGGACTTTGCCTGCTGACTCAAGAGGAGCGGATTTTTGCTGAAGAAGCAAACGTGATGTCTTCCCTGGGTCTGTTTCAGGCTGACTCACTGAGTGAGACACTAGAGGTGTCAGGGACATGCCAAGCTATGATTTCCACCCATACCCAGTGATGTTGGTAATGTCTAACAGAAGTCTATAGGGCGCATTATTGGTGGAAGACATCAGCAGGACAAAGTACCCATTTAACCCACTTGTCAATGCATTACGTGCTCTCTTATGTGCCCAATCCACAAAGGGTTTGAGTCTATTACAGCCCATACTACAGCCCCATGTTAGCCATAGTGACTTACATGCTATTGAGGTCCCAGGTCCAGTGCCTGGTGTGTCAATCAAAAGGCTGGCCATTACACCAGCATTTCTCAAGCCGACGATTGAGAGGCCTCTTCAAGGACGCATTTTTAGAGGCTGATCGTCTAGCAAATTACCGCCCTATCTCTAACGTTGTGCTGAGGCAGTGGCCTTTGCATTACCAAGAGTCCTCAGCCTTCCCTGGCCCATTTTTAGATCTGGGCATGGTACAGAGAATATGCCAGTCGTCTTGGTCAATGATAAAAGAATCAGCATGGATACGTGACCTTTCCCCATCACCAGGAGGGAATAATTGGAAATCCCTTCACGTTCTCTATGGCTTGGGCACAGAAAAGAACACATAAAACACTGGCCTGGAAGGCGGCCTTTAATTCCCTTGGCAATGAGAGGTCAGTGATTTGCAGCATCTGGCAGGGAAGGGTAGAAGTACCGTGAAGGAGATCTATTCTCTCCTGGAGAGAATGCAGAGGGTGGCAGTGCGCAATTGCTCATTTGTTTTGAGGACTCTCTGATGTGGAGTCGGTTGTGATCTTATTCATTTTGTGTGAAGGTGCTGGGTGGCTGCAGAGCAATCAATCTGCTGGGGACAATGAATGAGATCAGCATCTCAGTAAATAATAAATGTTATCGTCTTAAGTATATTCTCCCCCTCACCCCTTTTTTTTTTAATTTTCATTTTTGAATAACTAAAAAATGGTTGAATGGATTTTAATCAGATTGTCCAGACTTATCCTGCTCAGGCCTAAGACCAATTATGCATGCAGCCAAAAAGAAGAATTGTCCAGAAAGTTATGAACATGTGGAAACGTACAATGGACATCTCAACGGAACCTTAACAATGATAACGTTCGCCGTCAGCAAAAAGCTGTAATCCGTAGTGCCAGGCCATCTGGAGCAGTGGTAGACCAACTGGGGGGGGGGAAGGGTCTACATAGGCGTGGGGCGAATTATTTTGAAAACAGACATGAACGGCCAGAAGGCTCTGCCTTTCTAAGAGCCAAACATACAGATAGGCTGCAATCCAAAAGACACCAAAATACAAAAGGGTGTACATCATCTACTGTAATGGGGGAGCAAGAAAGTGGCAATGCTTTGGTTTTCCCCTGACTTGTAGAGAGCACCATCCACCCTGGTTAGCAAATCAGAGGTGCAGATGTCTGTTCTGGGTGTCCTGTAAACCCCTCCTTGCCCAAGACTAAAATGGTAGAAGCATCAAGGGAAGAGCAGCCCTTACAACAACATCTTTGACCCTCCTGTAGGATATGCCCTGGGGAGGAGGAGTGTGGCCATAGCAACCTCCTCTGCTCAGCACAGATATGCCCCTCCATCTCTGTGCCTGATCGCGGCTGTGGGAAGAAGGGATTCCATGAGTCCTCTCTCCCCTCTAGTGTATCCGTGCAGTGCCATGCACAATTTAGCCTTTCATGTTGCATTAATGCCCTTTCTTTGTATACATTGTGCTATACACTTTCATTTAAAATGGAGTCCCTGTTCACACACAATTCGAGCCCTGCACACAGATGCTAGCAGCCTGATAGAACATAGATCTCAGTCCCGGACCTCAGTGCCCTCAATCTCTTATCGAATCACAGTGAACACACAGAAACTGTTGGGGATATTTTCCTCCCTGAAGATGAGGAATCAATACAGTTGCCTTGTTACCACCTCTGCTTTGAGTGATTGCTCTCTCTTTCACTTATGCTGATCTGTTATACTTGTTTTCAGCCCCACACTCACCTTCGCCCTACACAGAGGTGGTATAAATTCACTTATACCTGTGTATCTGCACTGCAAACTATCGTGGCGCAGAGATTAAACAAAAATATCATTTGTGATAAAGACATCAGGAAACATTTTCAAAAGCAACTAAGTCCCACTGAAAGGTCTATGGGATTTAGGAGCCTAAATTACTAAGACTTCTGACAATGCTACCCACACATTTCACAGTATGTGAAAATGAATATACGTACTGAGTGTTCAAACATATTTTTCACTATACAATGGCTTGTGAGGATGTGGTACGTGACCAAGGAGCTTACAGTTAAAGGCTGATTAGAAAATGAAATTTCTTTCTGCAGGAAATTCTGACATTTAGCAAAAAAATCATTCAGAGTCAGAACAATATTTCTACACTTCCCATAGAACAAAAATTCTGAAAATGAAAATTTTCGATTTGGGACCATAGAAATGTTTCATTTAGATAATGTCAAAACATTATAATTGTATAAGATAATGTATAAATATAATATAATATTACAATCAATATGATATAAAAGTCCAAATGAAATGTTTTGATATCAAAACAAAACATTTTGACATTGTCAAAATAAAAAGAGTAAGACTAGATATTTGTTTTTGATATTTTTCCCCATAGAAAATTTCACTGAAATTGACGTTTCAATTTTGACAAAAATGCATTTTCAAACAGAAAATCTCTTCCACTGAAATATTTTTGACCAGATCTACTTACAATCCATCTAAAGAGACAAGCAACACAGCACATACAATGAAATGCTCCTGGTGGCCTGATGATAGATTTATCACAAAGAAGAGCAGTTTCAAAGAAGAGAATAAATAAAAGCCACAACAAGTGATGGGCCTACATCTGGGTATTAAATTTTCTAAAGGTTAGGGTGTTCAGATCTGGTTGTTTTGAGTCCTTATCCTGCAAAGGTTTGAGTTTAGATGTAAACTTCAGGATCAGTTCTGTGGTTAGGGCTATTAGAAATATGGATCCTAATCTGGGTTCAGCTTCTGAACATCCACTGGGTTTTTCAGATCCTGACTGTGATTGGGACCTGTCGCTAGGAAAAACTTTCATATGTTAGATTCTTGATGGTAAGAAAAAGGCAGCATCTTTTTCCATTCTTTGGAGTCCATATCCCAAACTTGGGGCTTAGGAGATGGAGCAAAAAGCTATATCCAGAAGGGTTTGCTACAGGCTTCTGTGGCTGGTGAAGGAACGCTCATCCTTGGCCAGAAATTCTCCCACATCCTTCCTTTTTTAAAACCCGCTTCTCTGTTCTGTCTCCCAGGAAATGTGACCGACACATATTTTGCTAATAATTAAATAACTCCCTGCTGGTCCTGGGTTAATTCTAGCTTTTGATTTTACTTTGAGCTCAGTATTAAGGGTTAATACAATATTCCACTGTATTCTGGCAATTAGACCTAAGCTAAGGCCCACTGACTTTAATAATCTTTATACCAGACCCTACAAAATTAGAAGCAGTAATTTAGGCAATGCGGGCTTGTGGCTAAAGCAGGGGTCTCACAGTCAAGATTCCTGGCTTTATTCCATAGTCTGCCACTGAACTGGTATTACTCTGCACAAGTAGTTAAGGCTAAATTTTTCAAACCTGGGTGCCTAATATAAGGCACCTCTCTCAGTCTATAGGCATCTAAATAAGTGGCCTAAATTCCAGAGGTTCTGAGAATCCTGGGGAAGCCCTGTGGTGTACCCTATCTCACCCTCATGAACCTTTCCTCCCTTCATTTGCATGAGTAAGTGTTGACCAATGAAAAAGGGCTCCACCTTGCAGCCCACTGCATGTCTGTTTTTCTGTTCCTTCTGTAAAATGGGGATAACTGACGCACGCACACATATATATTACTTGTGTGGCTCCCAGCATCATACAATCGAGCACCTCACACTCTTTAATGCATTTATCCTCCAAATACCCTGGCGAGACAAGGGCTATTTCCCCCGTTTTACAAACAGGGGAACTGGGGCACAGAGAGGCTAAGTGACTTACAGTGGGCCACCCTGGAAATCTGTGGCAGAGCATTGATGTACAAGACGTCATGGCTCTTGCAAGCATCGTATTCAACACTGATCAGTTACTAAGGGGAAAATTAAACACATGCCAATGACCCTTAATAGCCCAGTATTCCTTCTGTAAAGGACTCAATTTCCAGCTTGTTTCATGAGCACCCTGACAGGAATGTTGCATGGAGGGCTAAGGAAGTGGCTGAGAGAGCCCTTGACTCTAAATTCATATGAACACTTTATAGCCAGTGCAAATTATTCAGTCATTCCATGTAATAGCAGAGGCTGATCAGCCCTGGGCCAGAATTCGCATCAGCCAACACACCAGACCCTTTCCCCCACCTCTCCACGTCTATATCTGGGTCCATTTGCATTGTCCACTGCGTAAATTGACAAAACCTGATGCTGTTAGTAAGTGCTGAATTAAACAGGGCTTTTCATCCCAGCAGCAAGGGCTGTCATGAACCAAGCAGCAGGCGCTTTACCCAGAGGAGTGATGGGTGGTGGATTTTAACCTTTGTGCTCCTTGATCCACAGCTGAGATGAGAGGAAAAAGAGAAGAGGGATAGATTGGCTAGGTTACCCACCTGGAAGGTGGAGGTGAATGCTGGGAGATCAGGAAACTCTTTTATTTCAAGAGATTATCAATTTATTCTAAACCCTTAGGATGCCCATATTAGTGATGCCATGGTACATCTCCCAAGCTCTCTGGAGCAGGGACCAGAACACTAGAACAACAGAAATATCAGGCTTGAGGCAATGTTTGTGCTTTTCATATTGTTCATTTTGGAGCAGACATTCTGTTCTCACTGCTGGATGCAATTCCAGGTTTGTTTCCTACCTTCCCTCACCCACTTCCCAGGGGTCCAAATGGTTTCAGTGGAATGGTATGGAAAAGGATGGAGTATTTTCCTTTAGAGAATATCAGGATGAAGCATGAAAGTGGGAGCCAGAACTTCTTGAGGTGTAATCTTGGCTTTAACATAGTTGCTCTGTGACCTCAGGCAAATCACTTAAACACGCTGTGCTGTTTCCCCAGCCGGATAATGTGGAATAGTGATACAGTTTTACCTAGCTCATGGTATAAGGCTGGTAGAGTTGGGCAGGAACCCGATTTTCTATTTGGTGGGAAATTCCACATTTTTATTTTATATTTTTCCATTTGAAAATGGAACAAAAGCAAAACAAAACAAAACAAACAAACAAAAACCCACTCTGAAATTTCCAGCAAAACAAGTCTGAAAAAAATGCATATTGTATTGTTCATAACATTTTCTTTCAATAAAGCTGAAATGTATCATGCTGATTTTGACTTTTTCAAGTGTTTATAATATAACATTGAAAATATTGAAACCCAAAGTCATTTTGAAACAGAAAATTGAAACGGTTGGTTCTGGAATACTGTACCCTTGGGGCTGAGACCCTCAGGTTTTTTAATGCAAATCTTTATTTGATCAAAAGCATGGCCTTGCATTTACAATTACGATAAAAGCAATGAATGTCAGATGTACAGAAAAAGATACTGGCCAATTACCTTCTCCTAGGGTGTAGGCGAGTCACAACAGATTTCTTTTATGAGGCTTCAACTATGCCTTACACTCGAGTATATTTATACCTTTGTCACATTAGAGCAACCATCCGATCAATTATTAAGTATTGTGTCTTGCATAACTTCTGTTTACATAACTTTTGCTGCCCATGATATTTTTCTGTTACTTTACTCCATATGAAGACCTTCCTTGCTTTCAGTATGGTGACTTTTTGTCAATACCTTTTGTGTATTTATTGTACTAATTAATTTCCTCTTACCTATGTCAAAACAACACCTTCGTCCCACAGAGCAGATGAATTTAGCAAGCAATTCTCATGCAAAGCAAAGAATTGGTTGAAATCAATTAGCTTAGCATAAGTATTACCCCGGTCTGTCCCGACTCATTCACTATACATGATCTACACTTTTGATATTTCCAACAACACATTCCATTCCATTCTCATCAGAACGAGGCTTTCTTTCTTTCAACTGGAATTTTGTCAAAATTCCTGTTTCTGTGAAAGATTTTGCTTCTGAGAAATCGACATTTTGTCATGAAAAAAAAAAGTTCAATCAAAAAATGTCCCATCGCCTGTAGTAGTGAGGCTAAGTTAATTCTGGAACATCAGCATGAAAGAAAGATAATCTAATGGGCCGAGCACTGCACTGGGACTGAGGTGACCTAATTCAATTCCTGGATCAGTGAGAGGATTCCTGTGTGACCTGGGACAAGACGCCATGGATATGTCTACATTAGAAATGCTGCTGCAGCTGCACCGCTGTAGTGTGGACACTACAGTGATGGAAGGGGTTCTTCCGTTGCTGCAGTAAATCCACCCCTTTGAGAGGCAGTAGCTAGGTTGACTGAAGAATGTTTCCATCAGTTTAGTGGTGTTTACACTGGGGCTTAGGGTGGCGTAACCGTGTCTCTTCAGGATGTGACTTTGTCACACCCCTGCGTGATGTAAGTAGGTAAGTCTAAGTTTTAGGTATAGACTGGGTCTTAGTCTCTTTGTGTCTCCATTCCCCATCTGTAAAATGGGGAGAGCACTACTTCCCTACCTCACAGGGATGTTGTGAGGATAGAATCTATTAATGACTGTGAGACAGATGCTCTGGTGAGGTGGGTGCATATAAGTGTCTAGATGGATGCTAAAAAAATCCTATGTAAGTACTAGCTATTATTATTTTGGCGTAACTTGGAAACTGTGAAGGAGTGGACTAATTTGGCTAATATTCTGGATCATAATTTAATATCATGAATAATAAATTCCAGTTCAGGGCACTGTTGGATTGAAACCACCGAGACCATATTTTTGTGAGGCTCAGGAAAGTTTGGTTAACATTGTTATTATTAACCATTTTCATTTTATACCTCCTGCTCCACTTCCTGGCTGTAGCTGGCACCAGAAACAGAAGAGCCAATATACTAGATGCAAGGTTGTTGTCAGAGTGTTTCCAACCTAGCTGGAAGCAGGAAGTACCACGATTCTTGCAAGAAAGGCTGTTCCCATGGGGCTGCCAGCCACGCATCACAAAGCCAACTAGCTAAGCAGTGGAACTGTTGGGGCTTATCTGAATGGGACTTTGGAGACTTTTGAGGTTCACTGCATGGAGTTGATGAATGTGGCTGGTGTCAGTCCCCACTTCTAGAATATGACTAATTGGTATCTCCTGGGATTTCACAGTTGTAACTATGGCGCACGCTACAGTCACTCAAAAATTCAGGGCCACAGCGAGGCTGCATCTTTCATCCTTTTACTCCAAATGTTAATTTGAGATATAGGGACACTGGATACCTACCTAGGGAGTAGGACAAAGAGTTGAGCAGTTCCAGATGCATTCAGTAAAGGGCTGTGGCATACATACGTGCCAGCCATTTTACTGCGGGTGTGATCCTGCAAGATGTGGCCCCAATCTAGCAAAGTATTTAAGCACATGCTGAAATTTAATCTCAGGGGTAGGTCAATAGGACTTCAATGGGTTTAGTCTCATGCTTAAAATTAAGCATGGGCTTAACCTGTTTGCTGAAATGGGGCCAGAGTGTTTAGCACCTTGCAGGACCTAGCCCTAATCTCGCCCATGACTCTATCCTTTACTATTTTATCAGCATCCTATAACAAGCTGTGAAGCTGCTGCAGCACGGAAGTATTTCAGATACAAACAGCATTTGTTAGTCCCTTCCCTCTGGTAAAGTGCAGCAGGCAAAACACCTCACTCAACCTGCCAAGGATCAAATGTGGGACACAAGGAAAAATTATTGGTGCATGAAACTTAAAGAGATATGTGACTCATTTCTTTACTGCAAACAATGTGTTCTGCAATTTCTCTTTCCTGAGTCTACTTTTCTGATGGAAATCGTTTACAACAAGGAGTGTGAGAAAACCTGGGTATGTATGAAGGGTCTCTGTAATTTAGCTAATATAAGGGATAAATGAGAAGTGTGGAGGTTAGAACAAGGGCCTTGTTGGAATTCCAAGGAGGGTGTGTAGAGGAGTGGAGTGTTTAAAGCTGGTGTCTGGGAGTCAGGGTATCTGGATTCTTGTTTCATCTTTGCAATTGTCATCTTTGGCAAATTCAACATCCCTCTGTAAAGTAAAGTAAAGTAACAACAGCTTTGTCCTCTGTTAAATCTGTCACCCGTATCTATCTCACCTGGTATTTGAATACCTTACAACAATTATCTTCCGAGCCGTCAAGTACACACCTAATTTTTTGCTATCCTTATTTCAGAAACAAATGGGGATGATGGTATTTTTACCTACCTCACCAAGGTGTTGATAGCTTTCATTTATGTTTGTAATGCAATTCGAAGTCCTTGGATAAAAGCTGCTGTTTTAAGGCAGCTGAAGTATTGAATATAATTAGCAAATATGCAGATATCGGTCATGATGAAATTAAATGAACCTTCAAACACAGGCAACTTCCCTGTAACACGAAGTATTGGCCTAGCTTTGCTACAGAACCTCTCTTTCTAAAAGAAAGAGAATTACAAGATAAGGGATGAATTTTAAACGTTTGGGCCTGAATTCTTACTTACACAAAGACTGCTTTACAGTGCAAAGTCTGCCCCACTCTGGCAGTGCAAAGGGACCTACATTTGGGTGGACAATTACACTAACTTGAAGGTAAGTTTACATTAGCAAAATGGTGTGATGGAACGTTCCTGTAACTGAGAACTGGGCACTCAACACGTTCTCCAGGCCGTGTTGACTGTTAAGCAGGATGCTGGTCACAATCAAGCTTACCTTCCATTCAGATTCATTAAGGAACGTTATTCTGACACACTGTGAGTGTTCAAGTTTGATCTATGAATTTATAAGGGCCTGACACCATGCTACTGTGTCCTGATATTCTCTACTGAAGGAACCTGATTTTGTCTGCCATATTATAAACAGGGACATTCCATTCTTAGTGCTAATTATTATTGTGCTAGTTATTATTAATTATTTATATTACAGTAGTGCTTAGAGAACCCAACTGACTGCAGGATTGTATTTTGCTAAGAGAGGTACAGACACACAGCCAGAGACAGTCGCTGCCCCAAAGAGATTACAGTCTAAATAGGCCCGGCAGTAAACCACAATGCCCTCCTTCATTCTAAGACTATATTGTTGTGATGGACACAAAGGCTATAAATGTGAGGATCTCCCTCCCTTCTTCTGGCCTCCCACCCAGTCTCTTCAAAGTCTCTCGGATGCCTCCAGCATTGGGGCAACTCCAGAATGCCATATAACACGTTAGTTTGAGACCTGAGGTTGTTAGCAGTTAGGTTTAATAGGCCTTGCAATATTGCCTTAAACACAAAATAATCCCACTTAGTAGGCTTTATGGCTTCCATGGGGAACAGCCCTGTAGTGTGTATTAATGTTTAATGCCAAACAACATCATTTCAGCAGCTATGGGGAGAAAAGAGACTAATAAAAAATTTAACTTGATTGTGATCTAATTGTCTAGACTGGTGGTGAAAGTCATGTTCTTTCCTCTTCCTTTGCCTTTACTTCTGCTCCTAATGCTTTTTCTTCCAGCCTCCTTCCTTAACCCAGGTTTACCCACTTCTTCTTAGTGTCTGGGTGGATATCATCCATAAGTTGATTAAAGTCTGGCAACTGATGACTGTTTGGATGAAGATCTGGATTTGGGGTTAGGAATCAGCCAAATTCTTTTCATCCTTACCCCAGCCCTGAGCTTACTGAACATGGTGGAGGGCAGAGAATCATTGTGTGTTCCTGTCTTTGGTCTGATGTGAACAGATCCAATCAAAATATCGTGCAACTCCACAGCTGAGGGAGTAGATTGGTGATTTGACTGAGGGCTATTATATTAATTTCCCAAGGGAATTGAGCTGGACATGGGTTTGGAGGTCAGATATCACTTCACCTTAATACCAAAAGCCCGTTCTCCCTTCACAGTAGGAATTCAATAGAAAGGAGAGTGATCAATGGAGACCTGACCCAGGGCAGCTGACAAAGGAGGTAGTTACTGGGTTTAGTTTTGGTTTAATAACCAAAGAGAAGGGATAGTTAGGTCTCTGTGTGAAGTACAGCCGATCATTATTGGAGACCGAGGCTAGTGCTTATCTAATGGCGAAGGAGCATGAACGTATAACTTTGCATTGTGTGGAGGAAGCGTAGCGTTTGTGCTCATACTCTGAAAAACAGAGGTATGGCCTGACCAGATGACTAGAAGTTTGATGCTCAGTTCTGTGTTCTATCCTGCCTCTGGAACCATGATCAGAAGATACCTAAGAACGTATGAGTTCTTCTCATCCAGCCACAGACACTTACTCCCTCTATGGCACTGAGCAAGTCATTCATCTCTCTTTATTCTTGCTATTTATTACTACTGTGTGCAGAGACCAAAGCAGCCAGTGAGGATCAGGGCCCCACTGTACCTGGCGCTATAGAAACATCTAGGAAACCGTGATCCCTGCCTCAGAGCACTCACAAAGAGTTAAGCAAAAGGAAGAGGGGATTATTTTTGGAAGGAAAAAAATCAACAAGATTTTGCCATTTTTACTGAAATTTTGAAAAAAACATGAATTTTTGAAATGGAAAATTTGAATTTGACATTTTCAGCCAGCTCTATTTACATTCTGGGAAGAGACATGACAGGAAAAAGGAAGATTGGAGAGAAGAAAAAAGTGGAACACAGGTTGCAAGGATAACCCCCTCAACTATGGTATGAAATGGTACAGAATACGTCCTGTTGGGCCTGCATTATTATTACTGTCTTTATTTTAATCACTTCCTACACTCTGTTTACTAATTTGTATCATTTCTGCCTATTTATTGTAACCTCTGCCTATGTATGTTTTTCTATTAAACCTCTGCCTGTAGTGTTTCCATGATACTTTACTTAAATCTGTGTTTCTCCATTTTTATACACATCTCCATACCTGCCTAACCAAAAACTACCCAATGGCCTTTGCTAGCTCTGTTGCTTTCCCCTACCCCACCTCTTTTTCTCTACCTGAATTTCCCCATACTCACCTACCTGACAGGCATGTCCTGAGCTGTTTGGAAAGATTACACATGTTAAGTATAACCATAATATTGAGCAGCAGTGTGGTCTAGTGGGGAAGATAGTGGCCAATGGGACCTGGGTTCTGGTCCTAGTGGTGTCATTGACCTTCGGGTTCAAAGGGTAGTGATCAATGGCTTGATGTCCAGTTGGCAGCCAGTAACAAGCGGAGTGCTCCAAGGATTGGTCCTGGGTCAGTTTTGTTCAACGTCTTCATTAATGATCTGGAAGATGGAGTGCAATGCACCCTCCGCAAGTTTGCAGATAACTCTAAGGTGGGGGGAGTGGTAGATACACTGGAGGGCAGGGATAGGATACAGAGTGACCTAGACAAATTGGAAGATTGGACCAAAAAAATCTGATGAGGTTCAACAAGGACAAGCGCAGAGTCTTGCACTTAGGGCAGAAGAATCCCATACACTGTTACAGACTGGGGACCGAGGGGCTAGGCAGCAGTTCTTCAGAAAAGGGCAAGAAGCTGGATATGAGGTAACAGTGTGCCCTTATTGCCAAGAAGACTAATGGCATATTGGGTTGAATTAGTAAGAGCATTGCAGCTGATTGCGGGAAGTGATTATTCCTCTTTATTTGGCATTGGTGAAGCCACATTTGGAATACTGTGTCCAGCTTCAGCTCCCCACTACAGAAAGGATGTGGACAAGTTGAAGAGAGGCCAGCAAAGGGCAACAACACGACTAAAGGGCTGGAACACATGACTTCTGAGGAGAGGCTGAGGGAAGTGGACTTGTTTAGTCTGCAGAAGAGAAGAATGAGGGGGGATTTGATAGCAGCCTCTAACTACCTGAGGGGGTTTCCAGGGAGGATGGAGCTAGGCTGTTCGTAATGGTGGCAGATGACAGAACAAGGAGCAATGGTCTCAAGTTGCAGTGGAGGAGGTCTAGGTTGGATATTAGGAAACACTTTTTCACTAGGAGGGTGGTGAAGCACTGGAATGGGTCACCTAGGGAGGGGGTGGAATCTCCATCCTTAGAGGTTTTTAAGGTCCCACTTGACAAAGCCCTGGCTGCGGTGATTTAGTTGGGGTTGGTCCTGCTTTGAGCAGTGGATTGGACTAGATACCTCCTGAAGTCCCTTCCGACCCTAATCTTCTATACTCTGTGACTCTATGATTGTGTGTGACCTTTAGTCAGGTTGCCCCTCAACTTGTGCCTGCGTCTCCTCTTACACCCTTTGATTGGCTTGTCGATTGCAAGCTTTGTCACATGGACTGTCTGTTGCTATTTGTTTATACAAAGCCCAACACTATCTATCTAGTCATCGCTATGGAGCTCATGACTATAGTATTGAAGTGCTTCTCACACAGCACCTTTCTGAGGAAGGGGAGATTTATCCCATTCTGCAGATGAGGAATTGGGGCATGGAGTAGGTAAAGTGACCTGTCTACGGTTACGCATCGAGTCAGTGGTAGAGACAGAAATTGATTGCAGGTCTCCAGTCCAGTGACTTAACCAATAGATCATCCTTCCTCCTTAGGACCTCTCTACACAACAATACAATTAATAGTAATATTCCCCTACAGTAACTGAAGGGAGATTCAAAACTGTCCAGGGGAGAAAGCTAGCAGGGATTATTCTAGGATGAGATTCATTGCATCTCATATCTTGAATTCTTTCTGTTTTCATTTGGTGTCACTTGTGCTGGTCAGGAATTGTTCAACACAACATTTTAAACAGGCTACACACACTGTTTTTGCTTTCTGAAGTGCCACCAAGCTCGCTTGCAGCAGCACAAACACATGCTGTGCACACGTGCAGACTCCCACATGCTCCCGTCACACATTCACCCAACACCGACACCCAGTCACACTCTGTATTTTGATTTACCCGTGCAAACACATGCACGGTCACAATCACATGCTGTCTCCTCATCTCACTCTCACATATGACTTTCCGATGCCATAAATCCATATTGACATAAACACAGGCACTTTGGATCTCTCTCTCTTTCTCTCTCTCACACACACACGCTCTGGGAGGTGTAAATGTGCGGCATACTCATCCCTCTTCCAACCAAACCTTTTACAGGTAGAATTTCGAAGAGAAGACTTTGTCAGTGGTGAATAGATAATTAATACAATCTGAGATCCTGCTGTATCCTTCTCCTGTGTATCTTTGTCACAAAACAGAAGGGTAAGGACCATCCCTGCAGGGTGGCTAGTAACCCCATTCACCTTTCATCAGTGTAAAGCAAAGCATCACTCAGCAGGAGGCCTAGTGCCCATGGTCTGAGTAGGGGGGCAGCATGATCCAATGACGAAGGCACTGGAATGGGAGTTGGAAGCTCTGCCACTGACTTGCTGTGGGACCTTGGCAAGTCACTTCATCCCCTTGTGCCTCTGTTTCCCTTCCCCATTCATTCTGTCTTGCCTAGACTTCATGCTCTTCCGAGCAGAGTTGTCCCTTACTATATGCACGTGCAGTGCCTAGCACAATGTGGCCGTGACCTTAGTTGGAGCCAGTAGGTGTTACTTCAGTACAAATAACAAAACAATGGTTCATTTGCCTCACTCCTCAAAGGCCTATCCTGTCAAGGCAGCTGTCTGGTGCGCTCTTTATCCTTCAAAGTTCTGCAGGTTTTTTTTAAAAAATTTTCTGCCTCTGAAAATTGGATAATTATTATTTTATTTTATTTCTCTTTTTTGGCACCACTTTAAAGCGAGAGTCAGGTCTTTATAGATTGCTCAGATTGCATGGAGTATGGATTACAGATCATCGAAGATACATGAAAGCAGAAGACACATTTATCTGGCACAGCATTAAAGGGATGCTAAACACATAATTGAAGCCCAGGGTGCAGCCACCTTGAGCATCCGGCCTCCTCTCACCTTTGTGGCATTGCAGAGAATTTCCCCGAGTGAAGTAACTAGGAGTCGGGGTGCAGTTCACTTGGGTCATGACCTTGCTGTTTCACATGGGAATGCATGCTCTGAGAGAAGGGATAAAAAAATCCCTGGATATACATATCAAACAATGAAATACAGTCAGACACCCGAACCATGATACAAATAGACCAAGGACATTTATAACTTGGTTTTAAGTTTCTTTTCATGTTATGCCAAGTATTTGAAATAATTAACAACAAAACACTTTTCTGTGATTAAATTTTTTAACCATTTTTCTCTTTCTCCTCTCTCTTTTTTTACCTTCTATTACTTTCCTCTGTTCTTGCTTTCTCTCTCTTCTTCCTCTCTTTCATTCTTCCTCCCCTCCCTTCCTCTCTTCCTCCACAGGACTCCACAGAATGGAGCAAGAATGAGAGGAAAAAGGCAGACAGAAAAGCATGAACTGGAGGCTTGTTGAGTTCCTCTACTTCCTGTTTATATGGGACCATATAATAGTACAGCCCTCCCACCAGGAACCAGCTGTTACCAACCAACATGTCTCCAAGGAATTTGATTGGCTTATTTCGGACAGGGGGCCTTTCCACCACTCACGGAGCTATTTATCCTTTGTGGAAAGACATCGTCAAGGATTTACAACCAGATATAAAATATACAGGTATGTTGGCTTCCTACAGAGCTCATAGCTTTGCAGCCAGTGGGAAACTCTAAGGGGTCACTCTTACAGTCATGGTAGTTGATGGTCATTGGCTGAGAATCGCCAATATCTTCATTCAGCCGGGGCGTGCTTCTTGACTATCTGCTGTCTTTCTTTAACAATGACAACTGCTTGAAAGACGCAGATACAGTAGATGCAAAGCTCTGACATAAGCGATGAAGGTACATGGGTACCATAGTGACTAGCACAACATAAAACTAAGGTAGATAGACAGATAGGAGCTCAGGGGAGAACCTGTTAGATATGCAAGTGAATGTGTCATATATGGGCAAAGATTAAATACATGGATGCACAAACAAGCACATCAAAATGCATCTACCACTGTGCACGCAAACCTGAATAAAAATCTCTCTGCATGCCCAACATCTGCCTACAATACAAACATTCACAAGCTGGCATACGACTATATACAATCATAGTAATGTAGGGATAGAGGTGACCTCAAGAAGACATCTAGTCCAGTGGTTCTCAACATGTTTTCATTTGCGGACCCCTAGAAAATTTCACATGAAGGTGTGGACCCCTTTGGAAATCTTCCCCCTCTGCACTTTGTTTCACAGACTCTTTGTGTTAGTTGCTAAGTCTCTCTTTGCCTTTTATTCACTTGGTTTTTCCATGTGCTATGCCCTCTCTGCCCCTTTTTCCACAATATCTCCAAAGCCCAATGACACTAGAATTCGAATCAGTCATTCCGACCCATGAATTTCGAGTGGGCGTGAAATTAGGCAAAAAGAGCTCACCCGTCCCTAATTGGAACACTGTAAGTTGTTTAGTGGTGATTTCCCCCGGGTGTCTTGCTGTGAGGAAACACGGACACAGCACATTAGAACCGTATCATTTACATTGAAAACCCTCAGAGATAAAGCCACTGCCAATGTTACGCAGCAACATAAAGCAAAAACACAGGATTTTCTAGTGTTTGCAGTCAGCCTTACAAAACAAAGCCCCTCATTCTCCCCCTTCCTGCCACAGCTGATGCTCAGACATTTACCAGCAGGCCAAGTGCCTTACTCCAGTTGGCAAAGGCATCCAATGCAAAAGGACTCTTTGCCTTCTGCAAAATTCCTATGGGACAGAATAGCCACTGGTATTCTTTCCATAGAACATTTAAACCAGTCTCTAGAATTCTACCTTGAAGATATAATTCTCTGTTACATTCTATAGGTTGATAGAATGGATCCCTCTCTTTATTATATTCTACAGGATTTTAGGGTCATTTCCTTAGACCCCTGAAATGATTATTTTCCTTATGACTCTTAGTTTAGGTCTGTATCTCGCATTTGGTCTGGAGAGGTAGAGAGAGGATAAGGAGAGCTGTCTTCTAATGAGTGTTGGGTCATGGACAGTATGGATAGAGCCAAGATGTGAAGAATAAGCATTATTCAGACTCAGCTCATGGTAATGAGGATGTTTCACGGTGGGGTTGAGGATGGAAAATGCTGCACTGATGATTGTCATATGAGCTGTGATAATGTGGCTGGGATGGCAGTACTGGATGCTGGTTTGTGGGCTGCCTGTATGGTCATCTTGGTGGAAAGACACAGAGTACTGGAAGCACAGTTTAATGGCTATTGTTCAGGAATAAGAGACATTTGAGTTCTCTTTGTGGTTCTGCCATGGACTCATCGTGTGGCCTTGGGCAAGTCACGTCACTGCTCCATGCCTCAGTTTCCACATCTGTAGAATGAAAAGAACAATACTTGCCTACTTCCCCAAGCCATTCTAAGGTTTAATTAATTAATGTCTGTGAAATGTTCTGAGCTCTTTGGATGTACAGTGCTATAGAGAAACAAAGAATCATTCTTTTACTGAGTGGCTAACAATGGACTGGCTTGATAGGGAAGCTGAGGGTGTAATTGGGAGAGGAAAAGTGGACTTTCCAAGTGCATTTATTTATTTCAGTTGCTAAAGAAAGAAGAAAAAATGTGTCCATTCCAACCTCTAGACACTTCATCGTCTCTTAAAATCACAGACGTCACTGTACAATAAAAAAAGACACATTACATGGGTGACAGTTCAAAGCGAGTTACAAAGATGGCTCCAAGTCTATAAAAGAAGAGAAGTGGAAGAAGTTGTGGGTTAGAGATTAATTAGAGCCGGTTGGGAGGATGAAAGCCAAATAAATAAATAAAATAAAAAAAATACATAAATTTGCAAAAAGAATTTCTAATTTTTGTTGAAATTACAAAATTCATGTTTTTAAACGTAAATATATCAGCTACCTTTATATGCAGAGTATGATCATGAATAGTGTATAAAGAGTTAATAAATGATTAATAGATGCCACATGCATTTGCAGACACTAATGTGTATGTGAGAGATTGTTTTAAGCACATCTGCAGAAGGTGTTATATATGGATATAAAGCAGGGTTATAAGCAATATGTAGATTCTATAACAATCAACTAACCATTAAAATAGCTATGAATAAATAATGTATTAACCCTTTATATACTCTTTACAAATGCTCTCAATATGAAATTTTGATCGTATTTCAACCAGCTCTGGTATTATATTATTATAACATTAATAAGATATATCGATGATAGGTACAGTTAGCGTATCTGAGACATTCTATAGCTCATCAGGCAGTTTAGCTGTTACCCTGAGCTGGGCCAGAAAATCATTCCACTGCTCTTAGGATGAAATCTTCATCCCCATTCTGACCCCTTTACACTGGGTAAAAGGCACCCTAAAAATCCCTTGCTCAACAACTCTGAAATTCTATGGGAATTTCTATCGCTAATGTTAGGCACCCAATTCAGTTCCATTTTGATCAGTGCATGCCTGGGGTTAGAGGAAAAGGACAAGGAGTCAACAGACCTGAGTTTTGTTCACTGTTTTGCCATTCTCATCTTCCAGGCCTGTTCATTTGTTCATGTCACTCCTCTCCTTGAATCCCTTCACTGTCTGCCTGTCTATTGCATCACATTTAAATGATTGGTCACCTCCTTCAGGACTCTGTATCAATCTTATCCTCCTTTGGGTTGAGTTACACGTTTTTCTCCCGGCCACCTGCCCTGCTTATATTCTTCTCCTTGTTAGCCCATTTGTCAGTCTGCCCAACAATCACTTCTGTGCCTTTATTCATCGGTGCATGGTCTGACATATCTGGACCCATCCCCAAAGCACTATCCCCTTTAAGCCTTTCTTATGACCCACTTCTACTGTGCTGCTGCCTACAGAGACTCTTGCTATTTTATATGTATAGAAAATACTTCTCATCGTTCCACTACCCTGACCTCTGTCTACTTATCTGTTCATCCATCTTCAGACAGTCAGTTCCTTGGGACAGGGGCTGTCTGTCTCTCCTCATATGTTGGGAAAGTCTCTAGTTCATCATGAGTGCTACCACAAACAAAGAGAACACTCGTCGACTCCCTGCGTAATTTTGGGTGAGAGGTATAAAGAGACCAGAGTGTAAATAAGAATCAAGTGCGAATTCTTGAAATGGGTTTGGTGTGCATGTGTGTGTGTGAAAGGGAGAACGAATGCCAAAGCTACAATCTTCACCATTCCGAGTGTGCCCATGCCCAGTGACAATCCACTGGGCCATTGTTAGGTTTCATTTTCACTCTCATTCACAAACTATCTGGATTTGCAGGACTCAATAAAGACTGCAGAGCAGAGAGTCTGCATGCCGTAGATACACACTCTAGGCCAGTCTACAAAATAACGTTTGTCAATTCAGTCACCTCTTTAACAACGTCCCTATCACGTAAGCAACTGTGGCATTTCTGCCCACCAAGAAAGCAGCAGAGAAGATAAAGCTGTCATTCTACATTTGGAGCATTTATCAGCATTAGCAGAGAGGTGCCTGTAATGGGAGACTCACCCTATCTCGGCCCCTTCCCATATCTAATTATCCACTTCACACTGTAGGCTGCCACCTCTATCATTTACCCAATCTCATAAACTCCTTGCCCAACATGGTGTGCAGGACTTTGGTGAGAATTCTCAAAACTTGAAAGGAAATTGACTTTAAATTGATCTTAGACCCAAAAACAAAATATGGACGCTCCTCAAACCAGTATTCTAGAAAATAACCCACTACCTTCCCAATTAGCTGCCTTCTCATAGGTTAGGAGTTTGTTGTAGTCTCTTTATTGCCTCTGTGATGAAACCTGGAACTAATATCCCTAACCATGCCTTACTATAAAGGCTTTCTGTCTGTCACTCATACCCCATGGCAAGCTTTCTGTACAATTAACATAGCTTAGATTCCAGTTACATCTGATGGAATATTACCAAGGCTCCACTAAATTCAGGAAACTCTTTCCTCTGGTAAAAACTGATGGGTGCCATTATATTTCTTATTCTTTGGTTTGGTTTGGCTTTTTAGTCACCCTGAAATTATCGTGACAGCAATGAAGTTTTCGTATGTGGGGTTTACTCTGTCAGTGTAAAGGAGACATCATCTTTTATGTTCCTGAGTTGGAGGTTCGATTTTTCAGCAGTAATGTAGCAGCTAAAGGACAGAAGGAGAAGAGATGAAAGGAAGTTCTTGTTGACTCTGTGTGGAATAAGCAACGGGATGCTACACATTGCGGCATGTAAAAAAATGAAATTTACATAGTCTACATTATGCATTAAACTAGTGATGTACATTGGTTTGTAATCAGTAAACACCTTGTAAATAAATGTGCGTAAACCAAGAATTTAAATCAATTTACATAATATGGGTAAACAATGAAACCTTCCAGCCTTCTCCTCGATGTAAACGTTAATCTGAAAATGACATTAACACCAGTTTATGCAACTTTATGAGAGAGATGCAATTTACATTCCCATCTCACCACTTTCATACTGCAGCTTGGCAAAGATGACACAGTCAGGAGGCTGGCGTCAGCTAGCCAATTACATCACGTAGTTACTCGTTTACCCACAACCTTCATTCTTCATGCCATTCAGGGATCACTGTAGTTACATTCTCTGCATAATGCATCTTGATGCATATGGATAGCTTTTAATATATTTGCCTAAGGAGCAGAAAGGCACAGATGCGGAGGGGGGTGGGGGCTTGCTGGAGCCTGTTTAATATTCTGCAAAATCCTGGTGCTTGCTAGGTCATAGAGTCAATAAGTTTGGCCTTCGTCTGGGTTTCATGGACAGCAGTTCTGGCTGCATTAGATTTAGATAGTGAGAGTTTCAGAATATCAGTGGCAGCTGTGCTACCAGACATCCCTCCTCATCTTTAAGAATCTTGAGGGGAGGTGTCTGATGAAAGCATAAACTGCGCGGAAAATTAGTAAACTTAGAAAGCATTCCAGGCTAATGTCTTAGATCCAAACATGTCTCCAAACTTTGGGGAAGGTCAGGTCCTCCTTTGAACTCTGCAGCTCAAGCCCATGTCTTCGGGAGTGTGGCAGAAGGAGCATAGGAAAGCAGTTTTAATCACGGAACCCTTTGCCCAGAGACGCCGCATGCTCTTGGGCCTAGAAGGGAATTCTCCACACTGTGCTCTCTCATGTCTCATCTGCACAAGGCCCTTTCTTATGAAGCCAGGAGGAATCCATGCTCCTCTATGTGCATTGAGTTCTGGGATCATTTACAGTGTTCCACCAACTATCCCCTCCGCACTGCTCCCCAATGGACCGCTCCAGCACCGAGCTGGGCCTTCCACGCTCATCACAGAATTCGGAAGGTGGGCAGACTAAGGTCTAGTGGCTTAGGAGCAGTTTAAAGGTTAACAAACCAAGGAGAAGCCACCACTCAACCTTGTGGGTAGACTTTTAATTCCACTTTTGAAACAGGTAGATGCTTATTTCTGCAAACACAGTTATGTAAATAAAAACCCCGAGTCATCAGATGTTTGATGCAAGGAATAATTTTGTTCTGGCATGGTGCACATAGGGGGATGCCACGACTGTATCTATCAGAGCTTTTTTGATTTCTGGACCCCCCTATAATTTTTTTCTTCTGTGTTCCAAGTCTTACTTATTCTTTTTTCTGTCTGACTACGACTCAGTGACCTCTGTCAATGGAGCAAGATAAACCCCACTGCAATAACAATCTGAGACACCCAAGCTGATTTCCCATGCTCACATTACAGATCCACAGGTTCAGTCAGAAACCAAGAGCGTGTCTATTGAAGAAGTATGATTACAAGAAGATATAAGGGAATTGGCATTCTCTGGAGACAAAGCAGGAAAGAGAGGGATTTTGGTGAGCCTCTGGGACAGAGATTCTTTTGCACGCAATGAGAGGTGCATTACCACACGTCCTCTTTCGGGGCAGGAAGTGCCTGTGCGTCTATGTGCAATGACATACGTGTGCCAATAGGAGGAGCTGACACTGCACACAGGGGATGGTGTTCAGCCACCTGAATCTCTTCAGGGCTTCTGCTACGGGCAAAGACAGAGGTGTTATCCCCTCTGGATGGTGGCACACGTGACGCCAAGTATTGCATGCCAGGATCACGCTTCAGGGCCTTTTTTGTCGGTGACCATCCTCTGTAACTGATCGCACACGGGCATCTCTCTCTCTCCAGCCCTCAGAGATGATTTCCCATACATCTCGCTTCGCAGAGTTCCAGCCCGACACAGTCATTTACAATAAAATATTTACAGGAAGCTGCAATGAGGCCGACTTCACAAGGGAGTCATTTTTGTTGGTTAAATAACTTCTCCCATCAGGTGAGAAGCGTTGACGGAGGAGGAAAAGTCAGAGCTGACAGATCTCAGCACATTTGCATTCCCGGAGCCTGCCTGGTTTGGAATCAGACTGCAGTGCAGAGCAGACGGCAGAGGGATTCTAGGCCCTTGCAGCTGACCTGGTGGAGGATCCAACCATACCGTTTAATGGAGAAGTGATTACCCCATCTTTTTCCAGCCTGGGAAATCCTCTTCTTCCTTGACCTGCTCCTGCTTAGTCTTGGTAGGCATTCCTCATGGCCGGGAATAAATGAAGGCAGCTGTGAATAGGGCAAGATGACGGGGGTGGGATTGACAAAAGTGCCTGATGGATTTAGAAGCACGAGTCCCATGGAAAACAATGAGTGCATGCCGACGGTCCCTACTCCCAGAGTTCTAGGATGACATCAAAATCTGAGCTTCCATTCAACAAACAACCCCAACCCTGTGTGTCTAGCGCTCGCAATAGCAAAGGAAAGCGTGAATGCATGACCCAGACAGTGACGTTTGGAGCCAGTTGGCAGAGAGAGGAGCGGCAGCCTCTAGAACCAGGGAGGAAGCCACCTGGTCCCAAACCCACCATCAGAGCAGACCAAGCCTCCAACTGTTCTGGACACTCCCCCTTCTGCTGCTTGTGTGGGGAAAAGGGGGGCTCTGTGGCCACTCCTGCCACTGCTGGAGTTGGGCAGAGCCGCCACCACTTGTCCACACTTGGGTGACCTTCCATGTCTGGAGCCCTGGACTTTCTTAACCAGCCTGGCTGTGACTCCTCTGGGTGGGGAATGAAGCCAATGAAAATACAGGCTGAATATCTGGGATGGAAACTGAAAAAAAAAAACCCACCCTTCTTTTCTTACAGAGCCCAGGGTCAGAAGGGATGACATAGGTCATCTAATCCAATGTCCTGTCTAGATGCAGGATTTGTTCTGTCTAAACCATCCAAGAGAGATGGTTAGCTGGCCTCCTTTTGGAAACCACCAGTGAAAGAACTTCCACGACCTCCCGAGGCCATCTATTCCATTGCCCCACAGAGATTACATTAGGAAGTCTTTTCTGAGATTTAATCTAAATCCACGATGCTGTAGTTGGAACCTTTTGCTTCTTGTCCTGCCCTCTGTGGAAAGACAGAACAACTTTTCCCCATTGTTTTTATGGCAGCCTTTCAGGTATTTGAAGACCAATAATGAAGACCCTTTATCTTTTCTTTTCCAAACTAAACATACCCAGCAATAGGGTAGACGTGGAAATCACTTACAACCACTCTGGACAAAGCACTCAAGAATATAATGTAGGGAACAATCCTGCCTTGACCAGGAGTGGGGAGGGGAATGGACTCTATGTACCAATAGGCTTTTTCCATCTTTCATGTGGATTCACTCACACACCTGACTCCTTGTCTTCCAGCTGATATCAGCCCTATCTGGAGGAGTGTGGTGTGACTGGGGCCAATCAGCTCTCCTGGAACAGCGCACCAAGATTGGCTACCACTGGGGGCACAGTCAGCCCATGGGGGAGCCCTTACAGCTCCCCATGATTTGCCATAGCCTTCGGCCTCCCAGGTCTCCCCTCCCCAGCTGTAACTGGTTCTCAGACTGCTGTCCTGGGCCAAAAGGCCCTTGCCAATACAACTTCTGCAAATGTTTTGTCATTATTCAGAGATTCCAATCTATGCCTGGATCCTAATCCATTCTTAAGGGCTAAACTGTGCCTCTGAGGCACAGGCCAGCGTGAGGGGCAAGGTGGAGGTGCACGGCTCCAGGCAAAACGCTGGGAGGCATTCGGCCTCCTGGAACTCCCTAGCTGCATAGGAAGGGGGGTTGATTTGTTATGCCCCTTGAAGAACTACAGCATGCTCCCCCACTCCCTGCTGATCAGGGGTCAGGGAAGTGATGGAGTCAGGGCTCCCCCTGCTCCCAGCCAACCCGTTTAGGAAGGGTCAGGGAGGAACCAGGTACCAGCCTCTGGATTCCCTCAAACTCAGGGGGTGCTATTCTGGGAAGGGAATAGGTTCCTTTAGGTCACAGCCGCCATCTTGCTCAACACACCGGAGATCAGAGCCGGCTTTTCAGAGCTGAAAGCAGGAGCTGCTACAGTTTGAGCTAAAGAACCAGGTTCTTTAGCGGGTGGCTATGAGCAGCTCGCAGAGGAGGACACAAAACACACACGGACCAATAGGTGACACTGAATCCTTCCTTCTCCCCCACCACCGCACGGAGCTGTAAGGAAAGAGCAACCACAATTCAACCCTAGGTGGGGGCGAGAAGGAAAATGTGGACAGTTGTTTTTCAGTCACGCATCCAGCACAGCCTGTTCCCATTTTTTTCGATCTTACTGTTTCCCTCCCGCTCGGCAAATGAAAGGCCCTCTGCTGAGTATTCAGCATTAAATATTTCAGTATTGGCTTCCAGCTCTTGAGCAATACCTAAAAGAACATTGCTTTTTACTTCCCTCCAAATGTCTGGGTCCTCCTTTGGGAGTCCAAACTCATAGTCTGATCAACACTAATAAGAAAGCTGTGTGGAGAGAGGGAAATATGTGTTGCAGGGTTGAGAGCGAGGGGGAGGTGCAGGGAAAGAGAAGGAGGTTGTTCATTTCATCCCTGGTTAAAGCTGAATGGGTAATCCAGAAACAAATATAATGTACTCCTTGCATTTTGCATCTTGTTGTTCATGAGCAGAATGTGAAATTCTCACATTTATTCACGAGGCAAAATAACATGCCGATCTCTTTGCAGTTATGTTTCCCTCTCGATGAAAGGCCAGCATTGGATATTTGAAATTTGTTCCGTGTTGGTTCACTATACCAATGTGGCCAATTTTTGAAATTTTATTGTGAATCTCATTATGCCTGGAGATTTTCTGGGAAGCACCGCACCAGAAGTGCTGTGATTTTATGGGTCCTACAAAACCCAGGAACTATGCTACATGTTTCTGAGATTCATCTACTAGTACCTTATCTATTGTCTAACTATTTACATATATACAGACACAAGAGCACCCCTGTAACAAACTTCATTTTGAGTTTTTGGGATTTGTTCCTACTGCAAACTCAAAGCAACAATCAGGGTGTGTGAATACTAGTGAAGGGAGGGTGGTCTTGTGGCTGGCTAAAGCCCTGGACTGAAAGTCTGAAGATTTTGATTCAACTTCTGGGTCAGTTATAACTCCCTGTCTGGTCTGGTGTAAGAGAAATCTAGCCTGTGCCTCAGTTTCCCATCTGTAAAATGGGGATGACATCTCTACTAAAGAGGGGTGTTTGTGAGGATAAACTCATTTATGTCTGGGAGATGCTATGATATTGGGAACAATATATATTGCCCTTGGCGGATAGAAATAAAACCTAAGGACATTTTCCCATGAGATAGCGCAGAGATAGGGGTCCAGAAAGTGATTCATATCAGTTTTTTCTGGATATTCTGATATAACAAGAGAGGGATTCAAGATGTGGAAATGCTATGGCAAGGACAAACTCCCACAGTATCATGGTCTTGCTGGATGGGTGGGCCAGCCTCATTAAGTCTTCAATTCTTTTCATGGATACAAGAACACATCTGCCATCTACACTAGGAGATGGACTTATTGTTTCCATTCCTTGGGGCAACAATTTTGAGGCGATTGTTTAAAAGTTATAATATCTTCATCATATCTTTTATTAAACATGCTGCTAGATCTCTCTGTTGAAACCATCCTCATTTGCGATCATATCTTCTGCAATGGCAGGTCTGTCCTGGAAGGTGATGTGGCAATTATGAATTGATTTATTATGTACGTGGCCACTGTCCTCTACAGAACGGAATAGGAACTGCTCAGCTGTGTGTCAGCTATCAGCAAAGGCCCATTCTCCCATACTGGCAAGGGAGATCTGTACTTTGGAAGCGATGTACTGTCATCACTGTGAAGTTCTACTTCGATGTGGTGAGAGAACATGAAGTTGTAGGTAGCTAGAGTTGTTGCAATGTTGCCACAATTACAACGGGTTGGAACATTTTCAGGTAACTCAGATTTTGTCACAACATGCCGTTTCGTGAGAGCCAACACGTTTTGCAGAAATGTACTGGTTCCAACCAAGTTTTCTTTGGGAATGGTTTTGGACTTTCTGGGCACATCTGACCAGAGTCAGAGAGCGAGTGAGTGCCATAACCAGCTGTTTCAAGACAATTCCCAGAAATGGTTTTGTTCCAGTGCAGAATGAAAATGCATGACAAAACCTCGAAAGCTGCTGTGAACCAAAAATGTCATTCTCCGGACAGCCCACTAGTCGCAATCAGTATCTGAAATCTTCCAGTTGCTAGGCTTTCAAGCTTATCCCCATTAGGCCCTAAGTATAAACTCCAGGGCTAGAAGACCTAAACCATTGGAGCTTGCTTCTCCCTCTGTTGGGAAGAAGGGGGAAAGCCAGCTCTGGCCAGCTTCATTCACCTGCATTATAATATTGTTTACCTGTAATTTCACCTTTTGTCGCTTTGGTTGCAATGTGGTTCGTTTTGATGTGTAGATGTGATAATAGATTATCACAATTAATGTCACCCTGTATTACAGCACAGCCAGCACATTTCTTCTCTGGCACAGGAACTAGCACATGGACAAAGGAAATAGCCTACGCCGGGACCACAAGGGGCAGGGGTTCAGCCCCCAGTCTGGGCTAGGTCTACATTAATTTGCACCTAGTTGCAATGGCCCCCATCGGCCATCAGGGGATATAGAATCATACAGCCCCTTAGTGCTCTCAAGCCACCTCACCTGGCCCATCTCTCTGCATCCAGAACTGCTCTGCAGGTAGCACTGAGCTGGGGTATTCCCCAAGAGGGGGCTCACACCTGCATTATGGTCCACTTACACCAGCCAGCCTAGCTGGTGCAAAGAGGCCATGGTGCAGTGGTGGAGCTGCTCCATGGAATGCAGCGTTGCAGTAATGGCTATAGCGAAGTCGTAGGTAAGGCACAGATTTGCTAGCATAAAGTGTAGAGGTGTGTGTACGAGGGGGCTGGAGTGTAAAGGCTCAGCCACCACGTGTAGAACTGTGTAGTGTCACTGCGCTGCCTCCTCTTCTGCCTATGCTAGTGGAAATCCTTCTCTTAGCATGATAGATTTTATTCCGTTTTTAAGAGCTCTTCATTTTTCATTTGGGAAGGAAAGTTGGAGCTGCTTCCAGTCGGCAATCAATCAGTTCGCCGTTGCAGAAAAGCTACAAGGAATCTCTCTTGCTTTGTGGGTCCTTTATCTTACCTGCGAACTCACAGACATTATTATATTTCTGAATGGAAGAGAGAGAGAGAGAGAGAGAAAAACCATGCAGCCGGCACCGTGCCTGCCTAAACCCTGCAAACTGTCTTGCTGTTAGTGCTAACCCTACAAAAACTCTTCAGCACAACAAAAAACACTATGGGCTTCTAGCAAAAGGAAGCAAATTACATTTAAATGTACTTAGGGCAAGATTTTTAAAGGTATTTAAGAGGCTAAAGACACAGATAGGCACCTAGAGGGATCTGTTTGTATTGTCTGTTTGTATTTCCTTGTATTCCTCTGTCTGTTTGTATCCATCTGTTGTCTCTTGTTTTATATATAGATTGTCAGCTCTTTGGGATAGAGACTACCCTTGTGTTCCTTGTTTGTATAGCACCTAGGACAGGGAGGTCCTGGTCCATGACTAGGACTCCTAGATGCTATGGTAATACAAAAAATTAATATTATTAGTCATTTTCAAAAGCACCCATAAATCTTGTGTCTTTCATTGGGAGTTAGGTGCCTAGTTCTTCTTATAAATCTCACTAGGCACCTATCTGCATTTTTAGATGCCTAGATACCTTTGAAAATCTGTCCCCTCTGTTTTCAGAAAGGACAGCCATCACTCCATCAGCATGTGCATGATGTGTTACTGCCCTAGCAAAACTCCCAACTCAGAGAAATATTAAGGGCCTGATTCCACATTCTGGGAAGCCTTTAGATTGTAAGAGCTTCAGTCTGTGACAGACAGTCTCTTTTCTGTGTCTGACATCACAATGGGGCCCCACTCCCAAATGAGGCCTTTTGGCACTACTATAATATACGTATTTACTCCTAATAATATCAATAAATCACCAGTGACATACACATCCAGAAAGGAATAACTTCCATAACTGGGGTTGGAAGGATTAGCTTTTTGTCGGTAAATGTCAGTAAATGTCAATTTCACAGCACATACACAAACCGACAAAATATATAGATTTCCATCAATAATAATCAAAATTTACAGGTAGACCAAGTAAGGAAAATGCTGCTTGAGAACTTATTAGAGCCTGATTTAAGGATGTTTATTTTGACATAGGATGCTGGCAGTTTGTGTTTTAACCATTATAACATTCCAGCTTTTTGAGTTGCAATGTCTACTGACATTTGGTAAATTATTGTCTGGCCCGCTTCTCCTCCATAATTTCCCACAACTGCGAAAATTTAAATACATACGAACTGGAAAAAAAATCCAAAAACTTCAAACTCACAATTTAGCACAACTGTGAAAACTGAAATGAAAAAAATTGCTTTAAAATAAACATTGATATTATGCATTGAAATTATTATTAAAAAATAATTAATTATTATTAAAAAAAAGAAAGAATTCAGCAGAGCCTATCTACAGGATCTTTCTTCTGAGGATCTCAAAGCAGCTAGCAAGTGTTAATTAAGACTTCTAATGATAGCTGAAGGAAGGGTTTTTTAAATGAATAATTTACTAGTGAAATATAATGAAATTCATCATATTTATTATTCATGGATATACTCGTCAAAAAGTAGCAGTTTGGTTGTACAGCTAGGTAAATCATTTATAATGTGCATATATTCCTCAAACAATTTATACAAAAGTATTTTGAAATTTATAGAATAAGCTATTCACTGCTGATTATTAACGAGCTTAACTCACAACTTCCTTAAGCTCTTTGAGGCTGGCATTGTCTTTTTGTTGCGGGGTTGGTTAGTGCCTGGCACAATGGGGTTCCGATCCACGAGTTGACCCCCCCTAGGTGTTACGACAGTACAAATAAATAATAATAATCATCATCATTATCCCTATTTTACACAAGATTTAACTTGGGAAGAGAGAGGTCAGATGACTTGCCTGTGGTTACACAGAAATTTAGGGTCAGATCCAGAAAAGGACACAGGAATCCCTACTTCCAGGTTCCTGGTCTAACTACTGGGCAACACTCTCCTTCCAGGGCCAAGAAGAGAACCCAGTTATCATGGGATCCCATCACCTACTCAACCACACTCATCTCCCAGAGCCAGAAAGAGAACCTGGAAATCATAGAGTCATAGAATCATCATAGAATCATAGACTTGCCCGTGGTTACACAGAAATTTAGTGCCAGATCCAGAAAAGGACACAGGAATCCTTTCTTCCAGGTTCCTGATCTAATTACTGGGCCATATTCTCCTTGCAGAGCCAAGAAGTGAACCCAGATATCATGGGACCCCATCACCTACTCAATCACACTCATCTCCCAGAGCCAGAGAGAGAACCTGGGAAACTTGACGTGCAGTCCCCGGTTTTAACTGCTAAATTACACTCTCTTCTCAGTGTCAGGAAGAGGATGCAGGAGTCTTGATGCTCAGTCCTTCTATATCCTTTTCCTTCTATCTCCTGGGACAGCAAAATCCTGAAAGCTGGTGTCATTTGAAAGGTCCATCAGCAGAGGGAAAGCACTAGCTTCACACTCTTTCTGACTTCCGTTGTCATTTGTGTCCAGCAGTCCCAGAAGATTGCACCACCTTACATGCCTTTACTGGTGGCAAATATCACAGCCTCTTCCTCAGGTTTTTATTAGGAAAGCTGATGTTGAATTACCCAGCTTCCTCCTACTCAATAAAAAGTGTTTATAACCCTGTAAATTCCAACATATCAGCAGCTTGTTACTAAGAGAAAAGGTCACTGGGAGAAAAAAATGTGTCATTCCATCGGAAATTCTGGCTTAATATATATGAGGGAGTCAGCACTGGAAAAATATCTTTTGATATGATAAAGTCTCATAATAGAAAACGTTGCTGCAATACAGGGCTCATTTCTTCAGATAAATATTTAATATAGATCACTAAAGATTAATCGAGTACAGAAAAGAGTCTGTCCTATGGTTGGTGTAAAGAAAACATCTTCTTGTTAATTTATTATGAAGCCTGAAATGAGAAAAACCCCATGGAGAGAAATGCAGGGGATGGTTTCCATAGAGAAACAGAGCATTGCACCAGAATTTATTTACTGTGTAGGCAGACGCCTGCCCATAACCAGCTGCAGTATGGAGTTTGCCTCATGGAAAATCCCGGCAGAAAGAAGTATGCACGTAGAAATATGAGTCAACAGACTCCAAGCGTCTTATTGCTGGGAGTAGTTTGACTGTTTCCTGAAGATTCCTGGTTTTCCAGAACTAGGAAAGGACCAGTGGAAATCTTTCCAACATGGCCCAGACAAGTTCCAATCTAATGGACTTTCTAGTACATCTGAGTCCTCACTGAACATTATACTATGGGGATGAGTCTCATTTCAGGTCCAAACGGTTGGTGTATGGCTGATTTCATCAGCTCTCTCTCTGTTGGCACTTTCACATTAATAGAAGCAATAACTTCTAGGCTAGGAGTGGCTAAAGTGGTGGACCGCAGACAAAATGCATCCATGGAACTCTACAACAGGGCCTGCCCCCATTATCAAAGTCCACCAAGTCTCTGTGTTCCAGCACTGCTCCTCCATTTTGAACCATTTTGATCCATTGGCCCCACCACACTGCATGCCAAAATATGTAGTTTATGTGGGCCACAGCTCTGTTAAGATGAGAATATCTCCAGTTTGTTCCCTGGGATGGAAATTAGGTGCTGCCACTGATTTCCCAGCAAGTCGCTAGCAAAGCTCTCACTTGGGCACAATTTGAGCACCTTGGTCTCTCATGGAAGAGGGATTTGTTCATGTAAGAGTAACATAGCAGCAAAACCCAGGTGCCAGAGAAGGGAGTCTTGGCTGGGTCTTAAAGGCGTGTTCTGCTTTTAGACTTTTCACTGGCAATTTCCTCAGGGAGTTATGTGCAATGTGTGGGGCTCATTTCAATGGGAGCTGCCCTCTCTGGAGTTCTCTTGGCCTACCTAGGCAGTGAAGGAAGAATCTAGTGTCCTAGGAGTGGGGGACAAGCCTTCTGTGTAACATGGGGTGGGGTTGAGTAGGGTTAGATTGACAGATACTATAGGAAATAAAGTAGTATTGCATGGTGTCTGTCATACAAAGCACATCCCTGATCACTCAGTAGCATTAAACAGGATGGTTACAGAGATAAATCATAAATAATAGCAGAGGAAACACAAGGGAGAAAAAAAAAGGTATGACTTCATCTGAGATTGCAATGAGATGGAGGAGCAATGAGACGGAGAGACACATGAAGGGCGATTCCAGATGGAGGTGAAGCTTCTTGCGCCAAAACATATGAAGGGGGAGGAAGCTGGCACTTAGGTAAGGAGCAGATGTGCGGGAAAGGAGCAGAGATCTGAGCATAGTTAGTGAAAGAGGAAAAAGGGGAGCATGGCATTGTGGAGCCCTCCTGGAATGCATATGGCCTGGACATGAGAAGTAGCTTTGCTGTGGAGAGAGAGACTTTATCCTTGACCCATCTAGCCTGTTCATCGGTTCTTGTCTGGTAGCTTACTAGGTGTTGCTTTCTCTGCTCTCTTGACTTGGTTTTTCCACTAGACAGAATGTTCTAGAAATATTTCTGTGAAACATTCAACAGAAAACGATGTTGCACACAGTCGTCCTCCAGGAGAAAGAAGGAGGAGAGATTGATGCACACAGGAAGGGTGTTAGCCATACTGCGCAGTGCACTGCTGGAAGGGGATGGGATACGGTGGTGATGAGGGTGGCATGAAAAGGGAGAAGAGAACAGCTTGTGTCAACAAATACAATATAACCAACACAAGAGGATGCCCTCCCTCAGGTCCCTTCCTCTCCCAGCCATTTTCACAGGGCAACTGAAGTGTTGGTCAGATTCTGCAGTTCCCATCCCTTCTGATTCCAGATGGACCAAACTATTCACAGTATGAGCTGCCTCTGCCTCTCACAGCTGATCATGGTAGCCTTGACTACTCATGTCTGCTTCTCCCATAATCATCTCCACGCCTTTTACCCCACTGACCATTATGGACGGCACACTCTCCCTTTTGGGCTACTCAGGTCTCCGCTAGGGCTGGCAGGAATCTTTTCATGTTTGGGGGGGAAAGGGAATTAAAAAGAAATCTGGGAATCCTCTCCCCTTTCACCCCTTTTTAAAAAAAAACTACTCAGATCACTATCTTTTCCTCCAAATCTCTCCTTGGGACCTGGTTCTGCTATGATGTCCATAAGAAACTAGTCAGGGTAAGGTGAAGGGATGCCAGGCCCACGGCGATATATTGATTCCAATATATACGGCACATTTCGGCTATATCCCTCTCCCCTCTCAAGTGGGATGCTAGGCAGATTGTTTTCTCAGGCCCCTATCCTGCAAACGACAAGAGTGCAGGGAACTGTGGCGCCTGAATGGAGGCCCATTGGCTCCAGCGTGACTCTGTGTGAGAGTCACAGTCCACCCACGTGACCTGACTTGGCAGATCGGAGATTTAGATCATAAGCTCTTGGAGGCAGGTAATGTGAGTAGAGTAGCTTGTGTATCACCCGTTGACTTCCTAACCTCTACTTAGCATGGCGTGCCCACTACACCACGCCGACGGGAAATGCCCTCCCATCGATGCAGCTTTACTCTTCTTGACGTAGGGTGGTTTAATGCCGTTGACTTCCAGATCAATTGAGCGGGTCTCCACTGCTGCTCAATCAATCTGGTGGTTTGATGTGGTTATACAGAAGATCAGAGTAGATTGCAATGGTCAGACAGTCTTCTGTCCTTAAAATCTCTTAATCTACTGGTAAGAAGGGTGAGGAGAAATTCATTACTGACGTATGGAACCCCCCGAGATGATATGGAGCTGATAAACTGGTGCGTGTTAACCGTACACAATATCTGCTCAGAACCTCTCCATGATAGTGTCACAAGCCGGCCCCTATTGGAGAGAATATCATACCACCTCTAAAAGTCCCCGAGCATCTTGCATGCCCTGTATTGTGTTCTTGCCCTCCCCTTTAGCACTGCTGCTGGAGTGAGTCACTGCTAGAATCCATGGACAGGACAACGATTCTATAATATGTTTTAAATGCAGCCAGGATAAAACGTCAAACAAAATCAGAAAACCATCAGTCAGAGAAACTCAGCCCCACTGATGAAGTGTTCAGCTCAGAATGGTTCAGTGCCTAGAAAGATTGAAGCTCTAAATACAGCCACCACCTCTTCCTTCAAGTACCAGTATTCATGGGAAAGAAGACAGGCAGACAGATGGAGAGAGGAGAAAGACGGCGCACCTGATGCTGTCCCTATTGAAAGTCCATGGGCATTTTGGTATCCGCTGCAACTTGAGCAGAAATGCACTCTCAGTACTGGATTCTGGGGTGTTTGCATCACAGAGAAGGGCAAATACCCCAGGAATTTGACTTGGTAGGGATTTGGTTGTGAGGAGTGGAGGCAGGGAGTCAATCTATTATTGGGACTCTTGGGAGATACGCTGTTGTTTGTTTGTTTTTAAGCCCCATCACCTGGAGTTAGGTGTTCATGCTTCCCAGCTTTCATTATTATAATTTTCCCCTCCTGGTTGCAGAGAAAAGCCTTAAAACAGGAACCCTAAAAGGCTCAAACCACAGAAGGGAAATAAAAAGCACCCCCACTGTTATATTTTTGTCAGATCGTTTGATTTGGGGGGCCTGACTCATGGGTTTTGAACACATGGGTTAAGAATACTGCCATGCAAGCAGCAGAACACTTCTCCGCGTACCCTGCCAGCCTTGTGGGTTGGCATATGGGCAGGGGGAGGCAGAAGCCGAATTGTCTCTGCTCTGCCCTCTTCGGGGTTGCTACTCGTCCCTCGTGAGTAGTTAGTAATCAGTGACTGCACCCTCCTCCGTAAAGAGATGAGCAACGCTTTTGGCCTTTGCACTTATACAGGATCCAGGCCTAAAGGTCAAACTTCCAAAGCCCCACGACAAGCAAGGAAGGATCCTGCACAAGTGTTGAGGAAAAACATTGCCCTGCCTCTTTAAAGACCAAAACCAAGCACAGCCAGGCTTTCTTCAGCGGAAGCAAACGCACAAGGTGGGGTGGGTCAGATCAGCACAACACAGCCCCCTGAAATGTGGGTCACTTCATCCAGGGGGGAAGAAGTTCTCGCCAGCCCCCTTCTCATTAGCCATCACAACCCCCAACATGCTGCAGCTGCTGGGGCACATTCCTTTTATAACATGCTGGGTGAAGCTGTGTGGGTGACTGATTAATTAATTGCTCACACATGCAAAGGCCAGCAATCAGGGTAGGTGACTGTGCTCAATCCTCTCTCCAAAGCACAAGGCTCACTCTACCCTTGAAAACCTCTGCCCAGGACCTGTATCTCCTATCACTATGGGATCGCTTCACATACTGCCTATGGTCCTGCTGCCCTTTCCCAGTCTCTGCATTTGCACAGCTGTGGTGAAATCCTGCCATTCCCTCCCTGGCCTCCCATTGAGTTCATCACTGGGGACTGGACTTTGCTCCAAGCCCTCAGTGTGCGAGTGAGTTTTTTTCTTTACAGATGAGATGACCACATTGATTCAGGTAAATAGTGTTTGTGGGGCTTTGTGCACAGTCTGTTAGCTTGCATTTTGCATGCACTGCAATCCCCGGGCAAGGAGCAGTGAGAACCTTGCTTTTAATCACTTAGTGCCTCACTTTCTCCACCTGCAAAATGAAAATCGCAAGGATGCCATGAGACTCAGCTGGTTAATAGAGTGCTCTGTGATCCTCAGAAGAAGGGCACTTAGGATGCTTAAACTCTCATTGTTATAATAATCTAGTCATAAAAATACATATATAAAGGTGAAGGGACACAAATACAAGGGACTGTAAATACATATTCAGTCAGCTTGAGCAGCTCTGTCCCACACCCGAACCTCACAAAATACCTCCCTCCCTTCCCTGCACTCAAGGACAGGACGGGGTCAATATAGCATTCCCAAAGGAAGTGTTTTGCATTTAGTTCGACTGATTTCCAGCGTCTGGGGTTGTATTGTCTTGTGGCAGCTAAATGCTGGAATGCATGTACATCACCTCTTCCCCACATGCACAGAAAAACAAGTCTAAAACTTTTCCATTGGCAGACCTCCAGCAGACTCTGCTTCACTCTCTTCTGGAGCGTGGACTGCTGCCTTATCATCCCACCCATACTGGGATTCTTGAGTTACCACAGAATGCTGCTCTTAAAGGGTCCTCATGACAGCTGTCATCTGCCTCCATCCACCGTTCGCTGCGTCATCATTTCACTGAGATCAGTAGGCAAACGACAGAAAGTTGTGTGGCTTGATGAATAGGGAAATGAGCTGGGTATAAAGAGATGTGGGTAGATTCTATTTCCGGCTCTACCATGTCTGTGTTCCCTAGGACAAATAGTTTCATTTCTCTGTACCTCAGTTTCCCCATCAAATAGACTTCATGAGCTTTTGTAAATTGGTTTGACGTGGCTTGATTTTTCAGCAAGTTCCAAGCACCTTCTCTTGGAAATCAGGCCTCTTTAGGGAGTGTTAAGCTGGTAATCCAAAAATGGAGACAGCCACAAACACTAGTCTGTTTTGAAAATAGGGGATATTGTTTATTCTTTCCATGTCCCCTCTTTGTTTCTTGGATGGGTTTAAGCTAGAGTTTTTTTTTTTCCTTTGAAATTTTGAGAAAGAAACACAATTGCCATTTTGTCCTGTGCAATGTTTCCTTACTGGAAATGTTTATAAAATGGCTTTACCCCTCCTCCCCCACTCCTATTCATCAAAACATGCAACCTTTTGAAATGTCATGGCTTTGAAGGAAAAACTGATCTTTGCTGAAATGTAATTTGGGATGGATAAATTGGGGGAATGTCAAGTTTTCTTTGCTAAAGAGAGGGCCGTGTTTTGAATGAGATTGGGCCATTTCTTTCCAAACAAAGATCTCCTCATTTTTATGGAAAATCTAAAATTTCACAGACTTTTAGGACCAGTTTTCTAAAAATGCATGAAATGCAAACATCTCTGACTGTGAGTGGCTGGAATTTGTATTGTAAATATTCTGCAGAGCCCAGGTCCAACCCAATAGACATCTCTCCCCACTGACAACAGCAAGTAACGTTGGATCTAACTGTCTCTCTGAATTCCATGTGCAGACCTCCGTCCACTGAAGTGGTTGAGGTTGGTCACTTGCCTCCGTTGACATGTCCTCTGCCATAAACCCTGCAGAGTAAATGAGTCTGCAAGTGAGGAGTGGGAGAGCTGGGGAAAACATGCATCAGCCCCATGGGGAATCCAGAGCCAACATTAACTACTCCCTAGCTTCCCTCTGTGTTGTGGAATCTCGTTGCTTGCTGGGCTCCACCAGCAGCTATTTGCAAAGAAAGCCTTGTTGGAGTCTCTCCAGTGCAGCTGTACAGCCTGGGAACCACGGAGAGTACTGAACTGTAGAGCTTGTGGAGGCATAGAAACTGGTTTCCTGCTATCCCTTTGTCCTGTGGGAGAAGCCACCTCTTATGTCCCAGCCCTGCCCTTCTCACCGACCCACACAGCCCCAAACTCCATGAGGAGAACCTCGTGGAGCCGTGTCCTGCTCCTGACGGCTGTTCCACAGCAGGGCTCAGTCAGACAGTCACTTCCACTGACCAGGACAACTCCCTGACTCCAGCTGGTTGCGGCAGATGGCCCCTTTTAACATTAAAGCCACGTACAAAACTGTCCTTGTACATGTGCTAGTCTCTGTGTCACCTGTGACTAACTCGGAAGGTGTGGAGGTGGTGTGGGCAGGGAGCAGGCATGACACAGATGCTGTTGCCAAGCCGGGGGGCTGGGTATGCCCAGATGGCTTTGGCAGATGCGCCTTAGGAGGCACAATTAGGGGTATGAGAGGGCAGGGAAGTAACAGAGGCAGGGGCTAGGGGATAGCTTTATTTTTAAAGAGAGCTTCTTGTGCCTTGCAAAGGGGAAATGCTGGCTGGTTTTGACTGCTGCCAAATGGAGGAGGAGAATTCCATTTCATGGCAACTTTTTTTGTAGAGGTTTTGAAATTTGGGTTTTGTTCCAAGCCTTTCAAATGTTTTCCCCAAAATTGAGTTGTGTCAAAAGGCCCATTTTTTTAAAATGAAAACCTGAGCTTTTCTATTCCCATAGGTGTGTGCAGCCAGCTGGTTAGGGGGCTGGCCTGAGCACGTGGGAACCTCCGCCTCAGGTCAGAGTTTTTCACTCCAGAATGATGATGCAAACAACTGAACAAGTGTTAGCAGTAATGGGAACTCTTTGCTAAAATTACCCTGTATGGACATAGCTATGGTGAAGTTTGCAGTTAAAAAGGGTAAATCCAGGACCCACCTTATATGCTGCTGGGGATCAAAGGTGCACAAAAAACATCACTTGTAAACACTGGGACATGTTGCCAAGGTTAAAATAGCCTACAAGACCAGATCCCTTTGCTATGACCAGGTCCCTGTGGAAAAGGGAATGGATTCCAGCTAAATTTGCCAGATCCATATGATGTAAATCAGTGTATTTCTGCTGCCATCAGTGAAGCTTTGGCAGTTTACACCACCTGAGGATTTGACCTCCTGGAAAGCGAAACAAAATGTGCTCCAGCAGTTTGAAACATTTTCCGCCATGTGACCTAGCACCTTCTGCTATTCCTGTTTTCTTCCCAACAAAAACGAGGAGTCAGCCAAGTTGCAACACATTTTAACTAACGTTTAAAGCTGTGCAGTCAACTTTCCAAAAGTGACTTCTAATTCTCACTGGCTCACAACGTTTGGGTGCCCAGTTTAAGACAGTTTATGACCCTGATTTTCAGAGGTGCTGGGTCCCCCTATGGACTCCAGTTGGAGCTGTGGTGCTTGGCCCTTTTTGCAGTTAGACCTATCAAAGGAATCTCAAATTGGGCACCCCCCAAAAATTTTGACACCAAATCAGTGGCTACTTTGGAAACATATGGTCCTCTATCCTGGGAGATTTGCCATGATCTCCAGTTGGAGCAAGGTTCGATATCCTTGAAGAAGACTTCAGTAGCTGGAACCCACAATCGATCTAAGTATATACAGCCCCGAGCTTCACAGTCATCAATTAATTTTACCCCTTTGAAGCAGGGGAAAATGATCCCCATTTTATTGATGAGAAACTGAAGCACAGAGTAGATTACATGATTTAGTGAAGGTCACAGCAAAAATCTGAGCCGGGAGCCAAGCCCTTGTCTTCTATGTTCTAGTGCCCTATCCACTATATCATCCTTGCTATCCGCCATAGGCTTTGGCTCAATGATAAACAAATGTTTTCCACTTTCTTCTTTTTTTTTTTTGAATTGATCTCTGCGGCATCCAATAATTAGGCCTCACTCATAAACGGAGCGAGGCCCACTGGCTGTCCAAACAGACAGCACTAGACACAGAGTCATGCTTGCTTGATTGTTTTTTAATTTAGTGCTGGAATAATCCATTTACCGAGATACTCGCAAGGTCACGTAAAACCCATCCAACTTTGAAGTAATTTGTTTCCCATTGTTGTTTGTACAATCCATGTCAATCTTGGCATCCCCCCCCATCAAAACAAATGCTGTTTTTCGGCAAAATATCAGTGAGAGGAAAACAAAAAACTGAAATCCAAGAGACTGTGAAATAATCGCACAGGGAAATAGGAGGACTTGCTGCTTGAAACACTTAAGACTAGACTAGACAGCACATCACTGATGGGGGCAATCCTCTTTGCCAGGACTGATAAGGGATGGACTAGATAATTTAGTGGTGTGGGAGGGTGTTACTTCAAAGACTTATGATTCTGTGGCAGCAGCCAACCCTCACATGCAGCACACTGCGTACAGCCTTGCCCTTCTGAACATCCCTACAATAACAAACTGCAGTTTACTGCCCTTTAATGTCAATCTCGCTAGTTAGCTGCCATGTATCTGTCTGTCTCTCTAGCTGGCTAGCTAGCAAGTGAGCTCTATCTACCATGCCTGATCACTTTCAGCTTGCACTATTTCTCTTGTTAAATGTTGATCTGGGATTAGACTTTTGTTTTCGTTTTGGTGTGCTAATCTGAGCTGAATTGTCTATCTAATACAGGTCCAGGCTGAGGCTATGGGCTGGAATGTTCAAAGAAGACAAAGGGTCTGTCTACACTGCAATTAAAACCCCACAGCTGGCCCATGCCAGCTGACTCGGACTAGGGATGTGGGGCTGTTCAACTGCAGTGTAGACGTCTGGGCTCCGTTTGGACTCTGAGCTCTAGGACTCTGCAAAGTCTTAGAGCAACTCCCATGGAAATTTAATTCCCTTCTGCTCCTTTGAACATCTCAGCCTTAAACAGCAAAACGGTGGCATGGACAGAGGAGAGGCCATGCTACAGAGAGAATCCCTAGGTGAACTGCTCAGCCTCGACTTGCTCTGGGCATTTGGGGGAGCGGTAGCTGGAGAACCATCTCTGCCACCCTTTGAAAGGGGGCAGTGTGACCTTTCAGTCTGTGCTAGGCCAGGTCAGCGGGTGGTTCCATAGTCTTGCGTTTATCCTGTCCCTCACCACATCCCTTGGTGCCTGCAGCGATCTCAAGGAGTCTTGCACTCAAGGAACCAGGAGGTCTATGATTGTATCCACCCCCAGATCAGGGGCATGAGGCTGGGGAGAGAAAGGGTGATCTTGTTGACTGAGACCTAGGAGACCTCGGGTTGTAATCCTGGCTTCGCCACAGACAATGTGAATGACCTTGGGCGAGTCAATGAGTCTCTTTGTGCATCAGTTCCCCATCTGTCCTACGGGGTTGTTAATACTTCCTACATCGCAGGGTTGTGATGAGGACACATGTGTTGATGCTTCTGAGCGGATTGGAGACTATGGTGATGGGGCCTGCCTGTACACATAGAACTATACAATCTGGCTCTTAGACAGTAAGATCTTTGGAGCAAGTCATTTGTCTCATTCCCCTGATCATACTGACATCACCCAGTAAATGATAGCAGCAAAGCTGAGGTGTTGGGTGGCAAAGGAGTCAGGCTGGCAATTGCAAGTGCTGGGGGTTTGGGTGTGCATGGAAGGGGAACTGGTTGACAGCTCATCGGCTGTGAGCACCACGCAGTAGCTGTTGAACTGGGCTTTAACAGGGGAGGGGAGGTTTGGAAGCAAGCCAGAAAGGAGGTAGTGAGTTAAACTTAGCTACTGTGACAGCTCCAAAAGGAGACACTCTGCCCTTAGCCCACGTGGCAGGGCAAGTTGCTGGAGTGAATGATGTGAATGGGATCCCCTTGCTGTACTGCAGGGCCCATTGGCAATAATACCCACTGTGAGGAGGAGAGCGTGGTGGGGAAGTGACCTAGTTAGCGTGGCACTTCTGGGCTTCATTCAGAACCTTCCTGCTCTGTTTCTTTTACATATTCAGTCCCGCTCCTTGGCTGCTGCGTTTAATTTCTCTTTGGTTTCAAACGACGGCCCCTGAGGTCTGTACTGAACTTGTTTCTCCACTTATGTCCTTTGGTCGCCTTGGCGGTTTGAAGATGGAGAATTTAATTTGCTCTGACGGCCTCTCCTTTTCATACTCCTTTCCCCAGATATAGATGTATGTGCCCTTCAACTCTCCTATCTGTGGAGCCTCAGTGGGAGCTCTGGGTGATGTCCCTGTTCTATGCTTTCAACTCTGCCTCCCTCCTCAGCATTTTTCCCTTTTGTTTTTCCCTTGAGGGAATGTACCGCTAACGAGCATCCAGACATCCCCAGTGACTCTCTCCTCTCTGACACACAGTCTTGACTGCTCATTCGTTAGTTCTACCTCAGAAGAGGTGATGCCTTTCACACACATCCATCCATCCATCCAGTTACTGGGACAGGGAGGAAGGCCTAATATATGAGTGTCTGCCTCCCACTAGACAGCATTATGTAGACTGTCCCTCCTTACTGTCTGTCTGTTCTCTTTCTCCCATCAGGCATTAGTCTCCAGACTCTTCCTACCCTTTCTAGTCATTGAAGTGCAAATGTCCCAGCAATCCTTTTATCAGGCCTTAGAGCACAAACTCCCCTCCCTCTGACCTGGCAGGCGCTCCTCCTATCCACACAAAACGTTATCATGGGCCATCCTGGGCCCATTATGATGGGCCATGTTTAGAAAGAAAAGCAACAGAGCTTGATTAATGAGTAATGAATGCTCAGATAAAATGAAAGCAAATTTGAGAAATGTAAAGTAAATTCAAATAAAGCATAAATCAGAAGAAATTGCAAACGAGTCATGGATATTCCACCAGCAGAAGATAAACATCTAAGTTCCCTAAATTATTTATTGTAAATGATTTGCTCAGCATTACTCATCGGAAAATCATGAATACAGCAATTTGGGGAAGAAAATAGAACCCTGGCTTTCACCTCCAGTGTGATATTTTGGAATCTCAGGGCTTTGAGCAGGACCAGAATGCAAAATGCTCAATAGGGGCCAACTCTCCTATGTTGGGACTGAGATTTCGGATCAGAACACGGGTTCTCACAGTGCCTTCTCTGTCAAGAGAATGGGACCCCTTGCTGGTCAAACATTTTTTCGTCACTTCCGAGATCAGTGAAATGGACACATCTTCTAGACCCCACTAACCAGTCTGCCCCCTATGTACAGAATCTAAACACGGCTTTAATGTGACCTGTGGGAGTACAGAGTAAGCCCCTGGCTGGGTCCAATCAAACATTATCAGGCTTTGGTTCCATAGCATTTGCTCGGGAGCAGGTGACATGTCAGTGGCAGAAGCAAAGGAACAAGCCTGGAGGGGAAAATAAGGAGGCATTGAAAGGGATTGATAAAATCTTCCATGCCCTCCGCAGGAGTCTGGGCTTCAGCTTGTGTCTGAGATTCACAGCCCAAAGCAGGCATCAGAGCTGGCTGGAAAGTCTCAAATGGAATGTTTGGGAGTGTTTTTTTCTGTCGGAGAATGCAGATTTGTTGAAATTAAAATGCTTTGTGGAGCTGGCTCCATTTTGCTGAAGGCCCAATAGAACACAGGCAGCTTTTTGTTGGGAACCTACCTGCCTGGAGGGCTGAGGGGGAACCAAGATCCTGGAAGCATTTGGATCACTGGCTGAGGGTCCTGGTTCCTGGGCCCAGCCCGCCACGTGGGATTTCACGTTGAAATGATCAGAATGGTTTGATTTGTCTAAACAAAACTTTTCAGATTCTGTTTCATGGAGAATTTCAGGCTGCCTCGGTTTTCTTCCAAATCAGAACAAAACCAAATTCAGAAATTCTGAAACCCTCAGCAAAACAGACTTCCCATTCCCTCCACACAGCTCTAGTCAGGTGCAGGACCGTTCCTTTTCCCACAGCACACTAGGTGCTTATTTCCCCTTGCCTCCAGCTTTACTCTCTCACTCCTTTCACCCAAACCTACGACACAGCCTCTAACTTCTTGCAGTTAGAGTCAGGGATGTAGATTACGGTATGAAGTTTGCATATCTATTGGCTGGGCCTTTTCCATCCATAATTCTCAATGCAGACATCATATCACCGCAAAGGAGATCTGATTAGACAGAAAGATCTCGCGCTTCTAATCCAAATCCAAATGGAGAGGCAAAATCATGTTGCCTTCAGTATTAAAGTCTATGTTGGGACATATGTAGGAAATGACCGTCTCTACCCATCCTAGAACAGGGTTCATTGACTCTCTACCCTTCCAGAGCCTGAAAGCAACCTCCTCTTCCCAATCTAAGGGCAGGAGGCATTCCAAGGTCCCCTTCGCAGCTTCATTTGACACTGGTGAACTGCACCTGGGAGGTGTGATCCAGCACAGACTAGCTCAGCTCAAGCTAGCAGCAGTGTGGACATTGGGGCACTGGCAGTGGTTAGCGCTAGCTGCCCAAGCTTGGACATGGGTGGCTTGCCTGATTCATCAGGGCCACCGCGGTCATGCTGCTATTTTTAGCATGCTAGCTCAACCTGAGCTTGTGGAAGTACGTCTAGCCGTGCTGAGATTCACACCTCCCAGCGGAAGTGTAGACATACGCTGGAAGGCTAGTGGTTTCTTCTGCTGATCAAGCCATGCCCGTCTTTGCTGGTAAGAATAAATACGAGAGGCTGTAATTGGAGAGCAGAAGTGCACTTGAGTTTTCTGGGAATTAGTGATTGTCTCTTTGGGGAGCGTGCACAGATGGCATTTCTCTCCTTTCTGCTGGTTGGGAACTTTATGATGGGAACATTGTGATCGCTATTTACTGTAAAACCGTAATCACATCTTTCCCCTGGACTGTCCATTAGCACCTCCGCACCCAGCAGTAACAGCACTGATCTGGAGGGACCCACTTCCTTTTTGACCAGAGCTGGTTTCAGTCTCCATGCCCATCCAGTTTTGGGGATCTTCACACTAACAACCAATCACGCCGAGGGGCCTCTCTGTGGGATCAGAGGGGAATCCATTTGCCATATTCATACACTCTTGTGCTTCTTCTCAGCCTACTCCACCAATATATCCCGTGTTTTTGCATAGAGGAGAGTCCATCCTTGTTCATTTACATTAGATGGCAGGCTTTGCTTCACATAGGGGAGGGTTGCGAGTGCGCTTTCTTCAGGGGTGAAAATGCCCATTTGCTGATATGGTTCTCAGTTTGGATCCATCATTGTTCCTGGATCCACAGCTAGCAGCTTTGGCATAATCAGCTTGATGTCTATGGGCTGGCCCAGAGAAAAAGACGGTTTCTTTTTAACACACCCTTCACAACAGCGTTCCATGCCTTTGTTAGTTCAGTCTGTCCTACCACGTTATACTTAGGCTATCCTTGAAATGAACTCAGATGCTTCAACTAGTGCAGGCGCATGTCATGAGTGGTTTTAGCTGCACGGGACATATTGCATCTCTATTGCAGGCTCCATGGGCCGGATCCAAAACCCACTGATGTCAGTGAGGTCAGATCAGGCCCCACATTCACAGTACATTACACCAACAGGCCACCGTCAGCTCCATGAGGCTAGGAGGCTTGTACTCTATGCAGTATGAGCATGTGACATCCATACTTTGTGCTCCAGGCAATGAACACCTGGACATTTCAAGATACTTGCTGTGATCTGTAAACAGTCTTGGAACCAAAAATCTGACTCCCTCTGCGTCACATCACAAGCGAAATATATCCATTGGGTTTTTCTTATTACTGGTTGCTGGGGGAAACTCTCCAAGACTGGTGGCAGAGTATTTTCGGTGAAAGATCCATGTTGCTGGAATCTGCTCTTCCCACAGCCTGCGCGTCGTGAGATGTAGGGCACAATGTCAGTGGATTTTTTTTGGTTAGGTTTTTGAAAGTCTGGGGTTAACAGGTGGGAGCTAGCTCTGGAATTTGCATTTTAAGTTACAGGCTGGTACGTTGCTGATGTTATTGCTATAAGTCACCCTGGTGAGGGTGGTGGGACCCAATCAAAATAAATACATGCATAATTACATTCATTAAAATAATTTAAAAGGCAGCGAGGCCCTGCGGATAGAGAACCCTACTGGGAACCAAGAGACCCAGGTTCTGATCATGGCTTTGCTGAGTTCCCTAAATCATCTCTCTGCACATCAGTTTCTCCACCTGTCCACCGGGACTCCAATGCTTCTTGAGACAGACGGCTAGAAAGTGCCACGTATTGTTATTCCTATTGTTTAAACTGTTTTATCTGGAATAAATGAATGAAAAGGAACAGAGCCCTGTGACTGAACTGGACATGTCAATATATTGTTTAAGATAGTGCTGTGTGTATTGTAGGAGAGTTATAAATATCGGTTTTCTTCGTAGGCCTTGGCCAACGTTTTGCAAAAGGAGTTAGTAATGTCATGCTTCTCAGTTCTTGGCTACCCAATTTGATGTGCCCTAAAGGGGCCTGATTTTCAGAGAGCAGTTGTTGAGCCAGTTCTGTCTATGCTGTTTTTTAAGATTCACATCCTCGTGCACTCCAGGGTTTGGATGATCAGAACGTCATGAGAAAGCTTGTGCTCTTCAACTTTTTAGCTGGGTTTTGCACCGCCACAAAGTTCAGATAACATGGAAACCCTTGGACATAGGAATTGCCATACTGGATCAGACCTAAGGTCTGTCTGCGGCCGTGTCCTGTCTCTAACAGTGGCCAAAACCAGCTGCTTTAGAGGAAGGTATAGAAATCCTGTGGTAAGCAGATGTGGGATACTCTGTCCCCTACACAGGGGCAGCCATAGTTTTGGGAACTCATCTGAAATTTACCTCTGAACCCATCACCAGCTCCGACCTTGCTTAGAATCATAGAATATTAGAGTTGGAAGGGACCTCAGGAGGTATCTAGTCCAACCCCCTGCTCAAAGCAGGACTATCCTCAGCTAGATCATCCCGACGAGGGTTTTGTCTTAAGGTGTGTTGGTATTCTGCAGTAATTTCTTGCTTCTCTTTCCCCCCCCCTTCTTAGGTCAAGCCTCGGAGCCTCACCTGTGTATCTATGTGGGGATGTCCGACAGTATTTTCCCCTTTGACCTCATCTTCCCCTTCCTCAGTGGTTTTTCCCTCCTGTCCAGACTCAGAGCCTCACCTGTGTTGTGTTCCCGTGTTGTCGCATAGGGAGTTTGCCCGTTGGAAGGTGAGGAACACAGCCATTGAACGGAGGGACCTGCTCCGCAATCCCGTGCCCCTGATGCCTGAATTCCAGAGAAGCATCCGCCTGCTGGGCAGGAGGCCCACCACGCAACAGTTCATTGATACCATCATCAAAAAGTACGGCACCCACATCCTCATCTCTGCCACCCTGGGAGGTAGGTGGCAACTGGGGTATTTTCTTACACAGGTCTCCGTGAGAGGGGAGGAGAAGGGATGAAGCATGCTCTTCCGGCTTTCTGTCACTGTGGATCTGAGAGAGAAAAGGTGGGCGAGGGAATATCTTTTACTGGACCAACTTCTGCCAGTGGAAGGTGCAAGATTTTGAGCTCCACAGAGCTCTCCTTCAGGTCTGGGGCAGGATGTAGAACGGTTAGTATGGTGGTGAGCTTTGGCTGTCACATTTCCCACCTGGAACCCCAGACTGTCCCGCAGATCTGCTCAGAAGCCCCGGCGACCTCTGAACAGTTTCCTTGGCTCATCAAACAGAGAGTGTGCGTGTGGGCATCGGCGGGTGAGATACGTGTGCTTGGTGTGACAGCGTTGGTGTGTGTGACATGAGTACAGGCGTGCTTTGTTTCACAACAGCATGTTCGTAGTGTTTCTGTGATCTGTGTTGATACGAACTTGATATGAGACTGGTGTTTATATACTGGGTGTGCACGTCTATGTCAGGTTTTGAGCGCATAGGGTGTGTGTATGTGGGCCGTCACTCCTAGTGGCCAGAGCCAGGAACAGTGCCCAAGCTCAGACGGGGAGCAGGGCTGCAGTGGACTGGACAAGACAGGGACATGGCTAGGAACAAACAGTTTCAGGGCTGGAGCGAAACTAGGAGCAGGCCAGGTTCAGTAGCGATGGCAGTGGTAGACATATGAGTTGAGCAGTCAGAGATCAGTCGTTGCTGTTGGGCAGAAAGAGCTCGCTGACTGCCTTGGCCAGTAGGCGGATGTCATCAGGCGGCTTTGCTGTGCTCATAGGCTGCCCAGAGACTGGCAAGCACAACTGCAAGTCCTCATTCCTGACAAAATCCATGTGTCTACACTCCTGTTGAGCTGGTAAAAATCCAGCTGAAATCCTGAAAACCCTGTTGAAACCCTTAGTGAAATTTCTGGCTCTCGTTTCTTCGAGGGCTATAGAAAGCTCTTTAAGCATACTGTAAATGATCAATATGTAGATAAGATGAGATTGAGTTGCATCCCTGCATGCATGTTTTTCATGTGCAACTTAGGCACCAGATCAGGTAGGGCAAACGGGCGTAGGTCATTGAAGTCATGTGGTTCTAGCTTTTGCTGAATGCAGTCCTAAAAAAATCCATAGTCCACAACTGCTTCTTTAATGCATCCAATCAAATTCCACCACCCCAGCCACATTACATGTTCCAACACACCAAAGCACATGCTTAAGTAATTTGCTGGATAGGGATGATGTGTTGAATCAGGGCCTAAAAGAAGCCGGTGCAGAGAGAATTCCTTTCTCTTGAGGAATTGCCTCCTTGGGATCCTATTTTACACACTGCAAGACACTGAAGGAAGAAACCACTGAGGTGAATGGAGTTTTATTTGTGGTTTTATTTTTCTTCCCATCAGCAGACCTTTTCTCTTCCCTGTCCTTGGAAATTCCAAGTAACAAAGACCTTCAATGGTGAAATATATTTTTAATTTCACCCAGGCGAGTGTGTGAATTATTCACGGTGGCTTGTTCCATCTCCTGCTTTTACCACACACCATTTTTAAATCTGCAGAGGCTTGTAACGAGAGCTGGTGTGGGACAGGAGCGCTGAGTGTTCAATCAGCCCAGGGCAGCAGGGTTGGGGCAGGCAGGGCAAAAGGAATGAAGGATTCATCTCGACAACCATCGTTATGAAGATGATGCAGCTCCATAGCGGCAACGCAGTGTGCATTGTGCATGGAGTGGGACATTTTCCGCTCAGAGCCCGGTCGTCACTTAGGAGTCTCTGTTTCCTTAACTCGCTAAAGACCTTGGACCACATAGAAACGTAGCTATCCAGAGAACTGTGCTTTTTATTCATTCAAATCTCAGCCTGACATATAACCAGCTAAAGAACAAAAGAGAAATGGGCAAGAGCCCCTTTTTGCATCTCAGCTGTTGGCGGGCTTAAGGAAGTCTGAGAGATGGAGCCGGCCAGCCCACGTCCAGCCTTGTTGCTGCTTAAGAGGAGGATTTCTGATATCTTTCTGTTGCAGAGCAGCTGGTTCCCCCCAGAGTCTGCTAGAGAGCCAGCCATGATCCAGTTTAGTTCTGACAAAAGGGGTTGGTGCAGGGTCATATCTCGGGCATACATGCTCAGGGATGGAGTACATGGAACCGAGAGCTAATTTGCAGGGAAAACCCTGAAGGGAGGACAACTTTGAACATAACATCCGCTTAATAAACGAGAAATTAAGACTTAATAATGCAGCAAAAGTCTATTAACCCCTCTTGATCTATGGACTGCTTTCACTGGCTCTCTTTCCATGGGGATGTTGTGCTTTTCCCAGTCTCAGGCACATGCACACAGAACAGGTTTCCAGCAGCGGGCTCTCTCTGCCCTCTCCTGCCATCCTCGTTCACATCTCAGGAGCAGTGCCTGTCTCCCAGGATGTGCACTGAATGCAGCGGAGAGAGTTTTCATTTCTTTATTTTTCTCATCCTCCCTGTGGTGAGATTCAAACATGTCAGAAGGGCAAATGACGACTGCTTTGGGGACAGAACACAGCTCTCCAGAGTTTTGGGTTCTCCAATAACTGGCTAGGTGCTAGCTTCATGAAGCCTACTTACGTCCTGCGTCTGGGATCCTTATTCCGATTCCTCAGCTCTGTCAATGGAGGTTCCATTTTTGGATGAGTCGTTAACATCCTAGCATTCTAGCACCATTGGCTACTGTCCAGTAGCTTTACCAGCGAGGGATTTAACCAAGCTTTTTGCTTTCTACCAGGTCTCTAGGGCTACGTCTACACTAAAGCTAGGGACAAGAGTTCCCTGCTTGTGTACACATATTTGTGCAATCTCTGTAAGGGTTAGCATGAGTACAAATAGCAGGGTAGCCGTGATAGCAGCAACAGAGCTGTGTCGGGCCCAAGTCTGCCTGAAACCCGGGGCTATGTATTCAGTATGGCGCAGCTGTGCCTCCACTGCCACAAACCAGGCTTCTGGGGATCCACTGATGTTTCTATTCACATTAACTGGATGAGAGCATCGCAAGGGCAGGTCTACACTTCACACGCTGGTGCAACTGGCCCGCTGTAGTGCTTCCGGGAAGACACTATTATATTGATGGGAGAGCTTTTTCCCATCGGCGTACTTAACCCGTCTCCATGAGAGGCGGCAGCTATGTCGATGGAGTCAGGTTGGTACAAGTACGTCACTCAGGGATGTGAATTTTTCACACCCCGGGGCGTCGTAATTATACGAATGTAAATTTATAATGTAGACCTGCCCCAGGTATGTATACAAGAGCAGGGCATCACACCGTAGCTGAAAGTGTTGTCTCAGCTAAGCATTCCACCCCTCACTGTTGAGCCAGGGACTGACAAAGGCCTTGATCTTTCTGCATGGGAAGTAAAAACAAGGCGTGGGTTTTTCTTAAGACCATAAAGGAGTTTCCAAATCCCACTGGAACTCAGTAGGAGTTGGGTGTCTAACTGCCCCCTAGAAGATTCAGTCCGGGCCCCCAGGTGCCACTTCTGCTATGTATAACAGTTTAGTATGAAATGGACACCAAAGACAACATTTTTTGTTCAGTGGAGTTGCATCAAGGATAAATTTGGCTCAAGCTACAGACTTCATTGCCTATTAATCGTGCTTTCCCACACGCACTTTTGCATTTTCTCCCACGCTTCCCCTCTCATGCAGAGAATCTCCCCATAAAATTCCACAAAACCAGGACTTTATCTTCCTTCGAAGCTTTCCTTAAAACTCACATGCGCTGTGCTGCCTGCAAAACACTTGACAGCCGCTAAGCAGCTGGTGTGGTGTGACCGCCGCTTATCACGTTAATCATGTTCATCTCATTATCTTGTGCTTCCCCCGTCTGTTTGTTGTATCTATGTGTTGTCTCTCATCATATGTTTAGATCGTAAACCCTTTGGGGCAGGAAACATCTTTTCTGTTATGTGTGTGTACGGGGCATAACATAGTGACGCCCTGATCCTTGACCACTGCTGAATGGTACATGAACTGTTGATTATTATTAATTATTATTATTTAGAGCTGGGCAGAAATTGTTTATTTTCCCCCATGGAAAATTTTGATGAAAACAATGTTTTTTGGCAAAAATTGAAATATTTTTATTTGAAAATGCCACTGCATTGCATCATGGGAGTTGGACTGGGGCACTTCAAGCTCCCGTTCCCCTCTGTGTGTTGGGCTGGGTTGCCTGGTCAAACTGTTTCCCATGATGCACCACCATCTCCCCTCTTGGTGAGGGGAGAAGGGTGCATTATGGGAGTCCCAGGCCATGGTGCATCATGGAATATGTGGATCAGCTAAGGAGTCTAGCCCAGAAAGGAGACATGAGGAAACTGAACTACAACACCCAGTAGGCACTGCAGTAATATTCCTAAATCAAAATATTCCAGGGTTCAGCTGTTGAGTTTTTAAATGAAAAATTGAAATTTTCCATGAAGACATTTTTCACAGAAATGTTTAATTTCGTCAGATCAAACCAAATGCCCCCAAACCAAAAATATATCCATCAAAACCAGTGTTGATGTAATTTTTTCATCCAACCCTATTATTATAATTATCAGCGGCAGCGTAAATATCAGTTCATCTGTTGGATATCCTGGTTATTACAGCAGGTGCTTCTTATTTCCACCCTAATTAAACTTCGATTCCTCTCTTAAAGCTGACTATGTAAAAATGGCACCTTCTGCTCCGTGTGTGGATTCAGAATCAGATTTTGTGACCTTAGCGAGGAAAATATGTTGGTTTTGCCTGTCATGCCTTTCGGCCTTGCAGAGCTAGTACAGCTAAGTGAGAGTTCTCTGGATCGTATATTGGCTCATACATAATTAATAGATTTTTTAAAAAAAAGGAAAGTGTGGTTGTAAACTTTGTTCTGTCTTCTTTTCATCTTCCTTTTCGTTCAGAATATTGCTATTGTTCATTAATGCTTGCTGCTCTTGGGACTCTAACGTCTGTACTTCCTGATTCTCTGTCATTTTCTGGGCAGCAGTGGTCTCATTAATACCAAGCCTGATTTACCTGTGCTCCTTTATCCTGTTCAACCCCTTTTCCCTTGAACTTATACCCACACAGCATTCTTCACCTGTGCTCTACAGGATTGTAGGAAGAGCGGAGTGGTCATTAATGCTATGTTTCTTTGCTTTTTTCTGCTTGTCACTTCATCCCTCTTGCTCCTCAACCATTTGTCTTGCATAACCACGGGATGCTAGAGCGGAACAAATGACACTTATTTACCCATTGCACCCACCCATTCACTTATGAGCTTTATCTAACTTAAACCACCATTTATGTCATTGAATTAAAGTAAGCGACTTCCATGAGTGTTGCATCTGTTTCCACCAAGTCTAAATATTGATCACCTGCAAATCACTCCAGATATACCCCCACAATAAGAGGGGTTTTTTTGTTCTGCATAATGAGCTAGGTCCTCATTTAGTGTACATCAGCATAGTCCCATTGACTTTAATGAAGCTATGCCAATTTACACCAACTGGGGATCTGGATCTTTGGCCTCAAAGGAGCTATACTCATTTACACCAGATTTTGTATCTGGCCCATTGTACAGAAGAGTGGAAGTGGCTTTGTTGAGCAAGGCATGTCTAGGGGTACAGAGACCTGAGTTTGTATTGCACATGTTCCGCATGTGATAGCATAGGATTGTATACACACTGCCCTGTGGAACAGCAGCAAAGCTTCCATTGAAGTAGCCTACTTTCTTTCCACTGCAGGAGAGGAGGCCTTGACCATGTACATGGACAAAAGTCGACTTGACAGAAAGTCAGGAAACGCCACCCAAAGCGTTGAGGCACTGCACCAGCTTGCTTCCTCCTACTTTGTGGACCGTGATGGCACCATGAGGAGACTCCATGAGATCCAGATCTCTACCGGAGCAATCAAGGTATTGTTTCTGCAGCTATGGAGATTCCAGGGAGAGAAATGGGGTGGGGGAAAGACAGTCATTCCAGTGCAATAATGTTGCTAGTCAGGGCTTGGCCTTTAATAGGATAGATCCTGGGTAGGCACCCAACATTACAACACATCATTCTTCCCACGAAAAAGTAAGTTATTGTACTGTGGCACTCACTTTCAATGGGATAAATCATTCTGTTGTGCCCCTCCTGTTGGGTAGGCACAGGCTATTCCAGTGAGAAAGTGTTTTGGGGAAGAGGACTTCCACTGCAGTGTGGCATTGATGTTAAGGGGTGGCAGGAATATTAGACAGCATCATGCCACCCTTGTATATTTTCCTATAGCAGGTATTAGTGCGATTTCTATTGAACAGCTCTCCATTGAATTGATTACAAGGGAATGAGAAAAGCCCACAAGGAGGCTTTACAAGGGCTTCTAGAATGAAATGGAGAGAGATGAGCTGGAGGGGGAGAGAGGGAAGCTACCGGGAGGATACAAAGGAACGGAAAATGGATCCACAAACAACGGCCTCCTCCTTTGAAAGCACTCAGCCTGTATTTGGGAGGGATTCATTGTCAGGGAATTCACTGCAGGGAAGGCAGTCTGGATGAAGCCATCACTCTTAGCCACCGCTGAAAGGCTCTGGCTTGTGTTATTGTTCTGTGGTGTCTCCTGGCCCAGTCTATTCCCTCATGGACGGGAAACTGCATTGAGATATTGAAGCCCTGACAGCAGATAATCGCCCTTTCTGAATTCAGAAAGGGCAGATCTCCTCTACAGCTAGGTACCAACAACAACAACAACAAGCAATGCTACAAGCAGCAGGAGGATTTTCTGTGTCTCCATCTATCCTTAGTATGTGGGTGTGCGGTGGTGGTGGGCGGGGGGCATCACTCATCGTATCTGGTTCTCGATACATCTCCTCTAGATTGCCATGGAGAGAAAAAGGGATAATTCCTCTCCTGGTTTCTGGTCAACAGAGACCCCCTGTGGAAAGCATCAGCCTGCAGGCCATTTTCACAGACCAGATTCACATGTGACAATGTAAAACAAGGGACTGTTTGCACCTGGACAGTGTCTGGGAACTCTTTTTTCCAGCCTTCTTGCATTTCTAACCTGGCCCTGTCTGTCCATTGGGGATATTTTGCTCTCACCCACATCATGTAGGTTGTATTTTGGTGATGGTGGGGAGAGGTGGGGATGTCCATCAGCCAATGGAGATAAGTCAAAGACTGGACCCCCCTGGAAATGCTGAAAATAAATGGCATGGGTTTTTTTTTTTTGGCACCCTGCTCTAGGTAACAGAAACTCGGACTGGCCCCCTGGGCTGTAACAGCTACGACAATCTGGACTCTGTGAGTTCTGTCCTTCTGCAAAGCACTGAGAGCAAACTCCACCTGCAAGGTAGGAAAAGGAAGAAAGGAATGAGTAAATGAATGTGAGGAGGGGAGGAATGATAAGAGAAAATTAAACCTTCTAACCTGGTTTGGAGCTGGAAGTCCTGGGCCAAGTACATTAATTAATGTAATAATCGATCTTGGTTCCACTGAAGTCAACAGGAGTCTTTCCATTTACTTCAACAGAGCAGGAAAGTCATTGTGCATGAAAGTTGTCATGATTATACCCAATGTTTAACAAAATAGGAAATATGAATTTTAACACTTCACTTTGTCCACATTTTGTATACAGAAGTCAATTGAAATGTTGTAGAAGAACATGCTTTATTATGGTTTTGGTTTCAGTATACATTGGTGAAACAGGATGTTTCCCAGAAATTGGGTTTCATTTATTAAGTCATATTGTGGATTTTAAAAAATTATTTTCTTTAAAAATAATTGTCATGTTATTTTAAATATATTGGTGATCACTGAAACGTACCTTCCCATAACTTATATAGATAGTAATATATAATGTGGGGCTTCTTATATATATTATGAGGATGAACACTGATCAAAACTGATTGATTGATTGAACAAATGAACTAAGGACCTGATCCAAAGACTAGATGAATGGAAAGACTCACATTGGCTTCAAAGGACTTTAGATCAGGCCCCACTGAACAATGAGGCTTAAAGTCACCCAAGGTTAATAATAATAATTAAGGGTGGGATTCTCAAAGACATTGGTTGAAAATTAATGGGTACCTACTGTCTTCAATCCCTTTTGAAAATACCAGGGAAGTGGTTTTCCTAGATTTTTGTAAGTCATTTCCTCCAGGATCACAGTAAGGTCTTAGATATGACCTATTAGTCTGATTTCATGATAATTTGGCTAATCTTCAGATATGTATAGCTGCAGCAGATAACTTTGTTGTACAATAAATGATGACAGGGAGGCAGTCACTCTGAAAAAGATTTGGGGGTCATGGTGGAGAATCAGCTGAACACGAGCTCCCCATGAGGTGCTGTGCCCAAAAGAGATAATGCAATTCTGGGATGCATAAACAGAGGAATCTTGCATTGGAGTAGAGAGATTATTTTGCCTTTGCATTGGGTATTGGTGTGACCATGGCTGGAATACTATGTCATGTTCTGTTTCTACAATTCAAGAAGGGTGTTGCTGTCGGAGAGGGTTCAGAGAAGAGCCACAAGAATTCTTAAGGGCTTAGAAAAAAAAGCCTTCCAGTGATAGACTCCAGGAGAGCGATCTATTTAGCTTAATAAAGAGAATTTTAAGGGGTGACTTGATCATAGTCTGTAAGTACTTACACGGGAAAAAATATCTAGCAATGGGCTTCTCATTCTAGCAGGGAAAGATATAGTGTGATCCAATGGCTGGAAGTTCAAACTAGACAAATTCAGACTGAGGATAAAATTTAAATTTTTCATGGTGAGAGTAATTAACCATTGAAACAATTTACCAAGGGTCGTGATGGATTCTCTATCACTTACAATTTTCAAATCAAGATTGGATGTTTTATCTAACAGAACCGCTCTGAGCCCTGTTTTAGGGACATTCTCTGGCCTGTGTCATACGAGAGGTCAGACTAGATGGTCTTTCGGCCTTAGAATCTATGAATTACGGAGCACGGTGTGACTCATAAACTCCCATAAACCCTGGGGGGGGAGGAAAAGGGCAGATGGTTGGGGGAGATCACGATGGTCTGAACAGAAAGGGAGGAGCAGAGGGAGGGGGAACAAAAGAGAGAAGAGGAAGAAGAAAGGGTAAGGCTGACAGAAAAAGAAGAGGAAAGGTAAGAGTCGCTGACAGGGAAGGAGGAAGGCACTGGCCTGTGGGTTGCGATGGGAGGACGGAGGAGTGCTCGTTCCTGGTTTGTGACTCAGTTGTGTGAACTAGGGCAGTGAACTCTCATGGCGAGAGCCTGTGGAATAGCAAGATACACAACACACAGTTTACAAGCTACAACACAGGCAAACCCAGCACTGGCCAATCCAGAGTTAATGGAAAGGTGCAGGGACAGGGCAGAATGGTCTCCTTTTAATAAAGCCAAGTGACCTTTAAAGCTACACCTTAATGTTAGCCACCCAATCTGGAGGGCGGTTCGCCGAATAATTATTTAGGCTCTTTTCTCTCCTCTCCAGCTGCTTTGTGAGAGCTCATTAAGAATTAGTCACAGGGCTGCAGGTAATGAATCGGGACTTAGTCTGCTCTGATCTGATTAGCAGCCAAGCATGAGCCGCTGACAGAAATCCGTGTTCCTGCCTTCATGTCTCTCTACTGGGAGGCCAGTTCAATAAAAGAACAGTGTCTTCGTGACAGAGAGGATTTCTGATTCCCGGCCAGCCTCCTGCAGCCAGCCCTTGACTGAAGCTTGCGAGTGAGAGCATCTCCTTCTCAAGGAATCGCCCAAGGCCCTGGCAATCAGAGCCCCAAGGTGTAATGTTCAGATCCAGAGCCAAGTTGCCTCAAAGGTCACATACAGGTTATGGTTAGGCCCATTACAAGATATAAGGGTCAGCTGCAGAGGTTTAGAACTAGATCTAAATGTCCTCAAAGGTCAGAGTGTCTAAATCTGAACCCGAGTAGAAACATTCACTGATGAAAGAGCATGTGAGTGAGTGGACGTATGTCAGCATTTATGCATTCATGTGTGTCTGCATTCTTCTTACATCTCTTTGGTCTGCTCTAGAAATTCTTCCCCCTTCCTTTCAGGCTGTAAGGACACAGACTGATTCTGTGGCCTAATGTAAAGTAATTGGCTGCTGGTGGTGTTTGGCTCTGTGTGGCAATGCTGGAGATTGCAAGAGAGCTGGCTAGAAAATGGAATTTCCATGCCGGGGGAAATTCTGATATTTCAAAATTTGCTTTCGTGCCAAATTGGAACCAAAGTTTCTAAATTTCCAGTAAAACAAAAGTTCCCTCCAAAATTCAATTCAGAAATATCCAAATGCTTTTCTTTGATAGGGTCAAATCCTTCTGCATCCAGATGGTAAAAATGTTTCCTTTTGCTAATGTCAGAATAGTAATATAAACCCCATATTTTATTATAGCTCTTCAAATATTTAATATAAGATAAAAGTCAAAACAAAAGGAATTGAAATGAGGGATGCTGAAACGAAATGAAGCATTTCAGCATCACCCTAATGAAATGAGAAAGTCAAAACAATTCATTTGAACTTTCTCCAAACTGCATTTTTCAAGGGAAAACGGTTCCATCAGTACTGTTTGTCACACAGCTCGAATTGCAGGGCTGTGTGAAGGCACCGGCATCAATGCAATATTCCTTTTAAATACCTCCAGGCCAAGGCCAAAATCCTCTCCAGGAACCCTTTCCAAAAGAATTCAGATACCCTTCCCACACCAGCTCCCTTATCCCTTCTCTGGCCCTACCTCATCTTCACCAAACCTCTGCTCCCTCCGGCCTTTAAAGAGGGCCTTTGCACTTCAGTGTGTCATCAGATGTTCGTCCTGTGATTGATGCTGACCAATGGGTTACCACACAAGGTGTGCTGTCTTCTGGAAGCATGGTGGGTGAGAAAACACAGGTGTGTATACCTGTCTTTGGTCCGAGGGTGCATGTGCACGCGGTGTGTTTACATGTGAATGTGAATAGAAGTACGTGTGTGTGTGTGATTATATTCCAACAGACCTTAAGATTCAACCTCCCCCGTTGGGGATTTCCTAGCCTGGAAGTAATCTTTGTCCATAGCAGGGAGTTCCTGTAGAAAGACACACACCTACTGCAGGATGAGTGGACTTTTAAAGCTTCAGGGCTATATTTGTTGTGCCCCAGTCGTGTTTTTGTAAGTACATGAGCATGCGTCTCTGAGCCAGCCAAGCATTTGAACATGTGCTCATCTTTAAGTCACATTAGTAGTTACACTGAAATCAATAGGACTGCTCATGTGTTGAAATGTAAGTACATACTTAAGTGGCTTGCTAGATTAGGTCACAGTGAATAGGGGCCTGATTATCAGTTAGTCTAAGGCCCTTTTGCACCAGCCTGCCATTGGGAAGGCGCCTGCCGAAGGGTGAATTCACAGCTGGTGCACCCCCTCGTGGCTGGGTGAGGGGCTTTTCTTGTCCCCCACACACTCATGGCGGAGTGTGGGGTCCTCCTCATCTAGCAACCCCTGCCGATGGTTGCTCTGGCCCTGCAGTGGTTTCTCTCCTTGTCACTCAGCCCTCCATGCAAGGTCAGCCACAGGAGCTGGCTTCAGTTCTGTGTCCTCCCAATAAACTTCCCTCCCCCTCAGGTTTCCTTCTCACCAGAGAGGAGCCTCCCTGTTTCCTCAGGTGTCCCTGCTACCACAAAAGTGACTGGAGAGGTCTTCACTCTCCGTCTTCTGCTCCAGATTGCTTCTCTTTGTACCACTGCTCAGCTCCTCCCTATCAGGGCTTCATCTTTAATTAGGTGTGGCCTACCCTCTAGGAGCAACTGGGTGGGTTAATTGGCCTCTCAGGCTCACCTCAACCCTTTCATGACCTGTGGTGGGGTAGGCGGCCCATCACCTGGCCTTAAAGTGGGTGTAAATGAATTTACTCAGTGTAAAGCATTCTTAGTGTAAATGAGCATTGGGGCCTGCAAGCGAGCATCTGTGTGGGTGCGCATATTGATAGGTGAGTGTGTGATTATAGGAACGCGTGCGTATTGTATACGAGGGAGTGTTTTGAAAAGTGTTTCTGTATGTCTGGACATGCGGCGTATGTTGTTGCGTACCTACATGAGAGGGGCGTGTACGAGTGTGCATTTGTGGTCTGTATGTGAGGGGGAGATGAGTGTCAATCCGAGTGTGCACCGTGTGTATGCATGTGTACTGGGAGGATCCCTGCAGGTTACCTGGACTGTTGCGCATGAGAAAGCAACCACCACTCGCTTGGACTGAGAAGCAGGTCAGCGCTACTGTCCAACTTAAATTAAAAAAGAAAATTCGGTGAACTGAAAACATAATATTTTAAGCTTTCTTTTTAAGGTCTCGTATGCCAGGCCAGGCCATTCCTGGAGCATGTAGACAAAAGACTGAGTTGAGCCCTTGGTACCTAAACCATTCCAATAGGGTCTGAGGAATGTGATGAGTCCAGCTCATGGCTAGTGATTGCCCCAGACCTTAAGTGAATCTAGGAGCCCTCAGGCTCTCAGAGCTCTTTCTCCAGGTATTTTGAAGGTCTCAAAATCCTTAGCAGCTTAGTACTCATTTTCCATTGCAAAGAGAAGCAGAGCAAAGGCTTGAAGCTTGGCAGCTGGAGATCTGCACCTAACTCCAGGACTGAGGGCTAAAAAGGAAATTCCCATTTAGAGAGGGATAAGATGATAATATAGGGCAAAAACCAGACGTTGAGCACCTACAATCCCTTTCAAAGTCAAAAGGAGGAGTCCTGAGGCTCTTATTGAGACCTATCTCAGCAGAGATCAGTGGGACATGCAAGCATTTCTGTATTTGGCCCACTGTCTGATAGAGCTCCCCCCTGTCACCCCTCCCCTCCCTCTGCAATCCTGATTCTTGCAGAGAGGTGTGCATGAAGGACATGGTTTTCGTAAGTGAGGAGAACCCCTAATTTCTAGGGTAGTCGATGGTGAATCCTCAGAGCTTCTGAAAACCAGGCCCCAAACCCTTTCATCATGCCTGTCCCCCAAACATTACCTCCGGCTGAACACAGCACTATGTTTATTCTGCCTGGCAGCTGCCACTGCTCTGCACTTGACTGAGAATTAGGTCAGACAACTGGACAGCTCGCTGCCAGTGGGCATGGCGTGCTGCATAAACCATGCCTTGTGCACAAGGGGGTAAAAAAAAGGGGGGTCTGGGACGTCCCTTCTGCACTGGTGATACCCCCAGTCCCTGAGCTACTCCATCATGCACCAGGGAAGGGAAGGGCATTCATTAAAACTAGCGGCGAGGTGGATTCTCAGGCGCTCCCAACCACCTTTCTATCGCCTAGAGAGCAAACGACTCGTCACAAAGATGGGGGCTGAACTCCTGAATGAGATCACAGCCCTGCTGCCCTTTCTGCACAGTTTCACCCTGTGAATTATTGTCTTATTTTCTTTCCGCTCCAATGAGCTGTCAGGGATGGATACTGTAATTCAGAGCAATAGAAACACAAACAGATGGGTAATTGACCCGCATGCCTTCATTACACTGGAGTTCAGCACTGCTGTTCAAGCCATAAACTCCTTATTTGCCAGTCTGAAATCCCTGGGCCTTATATCAAGAAAGCAATCAGGCCAGGCTCCTTGCAAAAGGTTCCCTCATAGTTATTGTTCTCCCTGCCTCGTGCACTTCAGAAACTGACAGAGTCTGACAAGCAGAACTTAGCAGGTACACGGAAACAGCTGTGAATCCTATCGGGCCCCAGGCCGTCTGCCGGGAGCCCACAGACTTGGGCTTTAACAGGAGAGCACAGAAAAATATCTATAGTGTGTGTGTGAATGTGTGTGTGTGCAAGGGGTGTATATGTAGGGATAGATTCCCAGCATGTGTAAATTAGCAGAGCTTCACTGAGGTCAGTGGAACTATGCCAGCTTGCACTAGCAGAGGATGTGGCAGCCAGATCTCATTGAAATTCCATGGGACTTGGGCTCCAAAATCCCATAGCTACCTGTACAAATCTCCCCCTGTATTCTCTTCCTTCCTTCCTTCTAACATTTCCTTGTCATGAGAGATATTTAGTCTCCAACAAAATAGGTCAGAAGGGCCTAATGCTCAATATATTGAACTAGCACTGGGTGGATGAGGCTGAAAAAGTCCATCCAAGGAAAGGAATAGAGGCCAGCACTGTTACCAGGACGGAGCATGCTGTAGTGGAGTCAGGTTGAGATGAATAGAGAGACAACCCCCTCCCAGTGTAGGAGAGGGGACCCTGGGGTTAGGGTACAGAGGCAGCCCCTCCCAGGGAGCTCTGTGGGGCTACATGTTTTTAGCATCTAAGAGTTTAGCAATGTCAATTTTACCTAAAGGACTCCCTTCTTATGTCTCTTAGCATTATATACTATGATGCACTTTCCAAGGCTTTGTGAGATGATATCCCGTGGCATGAACTGCTTAGGACCAGCAGATGGGATCTCAGCTCAGCAGCTGTGCTGTGCCCGAGGCATAATTCCTGTACCCCAAACTCCTTGCTCATGACAACTAGAGAAGCAATCTTATAGCAACTTTTAATTCCTCTGTCTCACCTTCCCAAGCTGTTAATGAAACAGGTTTTAAAAAAGGAACTGCAACCCAAAACATTTATTTTCACAATCCTTGCTCTTGTCTCCGCGCTAGGTCTCCAGATCATCTTCCCTCCGTATTTACAAGAGAAATTCGTCCAGTCTGCATTGAGTTACATCATGTGCAATGGAGAGGGGGAGTATGTGTGTCGGAACAGCCAGTGTGGATGCCAGTGTGCTGAAGAATTTCCACAATGCAACTGCCCCATCACCGACATTCAGATCATGGAGTACACACTGGCAAACATGGCCAAGTCCTGGATGGAAGCTTATAAAGATCTGGAGAATTCAGGTAACCAGGCAAAAGGGCTGTTTTCCAGCTTCTGTGTTTTGTTGTGGTTCTTTTAATAAGGATAACAGCTAGGGCTGTTAGGAAAACGGGTTTCTCCTCCAGCAAAAAAATGGACTTTTCTTTAAACACCGACCAACCCCGTCCCCCCAAAACAAAATATGTTCAGATGTTCATTTTTTTCCACACAAATTTGAAAATGTTCATGTAAAGCAGACACTTTTCATGACAACTGTTGTTTTGTAGAAAGCTCAATGTTCTGTCCAAAGCCAGTTTTGATGAAAAATCCTCTACTGGGTCCACCCAGCATCCCAAACAATCTATTTCATCCCTAAAAAGGGGGGAAATTTAGCTTCATCATAGATTAGCCCCAGTGTGGCTGGCACATAATGTGCCTTTAGCTCTCTCTGAATTACACACTCCTTATTGGTGTAGCGGCAGCTCATGTGCATATATTACAGGGCAGATTATGCCCCACTGCCACAGAGATGTGCTGTGGGGAGATAGGCACACAAAAAACAGCTGTCGGAATGCTGGGGTCTGCTTAAAGATCCTGATTTTCATATTGCTTAGTCTGCTGGCTTCAGTGGAGTTTCTCCTGCATGATTTGGGTGTAACTTAGGCCCATTATTAGGTTTACATAAAGCATAATGTTTTATGGGCTCTGGGTGGAATTCAGGAGCACGGGCCCTCGTTACACCTGTGAAGAAGGTACAATAAATGCTTCTCCCAGCAGTCAGCTTAGCACTAGAAGGTTGATCATTGATCCTGTCCCTGCCTGGACGCATCCCTTTTGAAGTGGGAATTAATATTAGTGCTAGCTAGTCCCCTCTTCCCCATACTACATGCCCTTATTCATGCTTGCAGCCAAATTACGCCTGCCTCCAGCATGGGAATGCAAGTTATGAGGAAGGGGCCGCCCTCCTTGAGACTTTTCTTTTGGAGCTGTGTGACAATACATGGACCCAAAGCAAATTCAGAGCATGTTTGGCTTTTGGCCAGCTCTGCTGTGCATTTGAAACTAATGGTGTTTCATGCAATTTGGTGCTTAAGTCATAACTGCTCTATTCAGGCTCTGAATTTACAAATGTTCCTTCGTCCAACAGGGAAATGGCGCAAGGCCTTAGATAAAATGCTTTTTATGAAAAACTCTCTGGGGGGCCTTTGCAGCATCAGAACCATGCTTCTCAGCCGGTCCTTTGTTACTCATTGTTTTGTAGGCTCCTGACCTCTTGATGGTCTAACTTAGGTGCCCTACAGGACGCCCCAAATGATCTGCCAAGGGCTCTTCTGTATTTCAGTGCCTGAAAGCGGCACTCACTGCTGCTCCAACTGTTTCTGTTCCCGCACTGATTTCACACCTGAGTAACCGTTGAGCCAGATCCTCATCTGGTGTGAATCAGCACTGTCAATGGAGCTCTGTGAATTTACATTTCCTGAGGAGCTGACCCAATGACGTAAATGGAATTGCTTCGGATTTAAACTGGTATGAGAGGAGAACCAGAATCTCACACCCTAACCGTTGTGGCCATTAAAGATCCCCGTGCATTTTTACAAGTGTTGAGGTATTCTGCCTAAGTTCCCCCTGCAATTTCACCCAAATGGGGCGTTTCTCACCTCATGTGCTAAATTGGTAGGTTGTGCTGCAGTGCACGCTTAAACTGCTGCCATGTTCCTTCCAAGAGGCGGATGCCCTTCAGTGACGGCCGAAGTGATGCCTATTTGTAGTTTGTATATTAAATTGGTATATTTCCTTCATTGATTTGTTGCATTCCATATAAAATATCCCTTGAGATGAAAAGTGCTATTAAATCTAGGTTTAATTAGCATTTTGCTTCATTGTGTTAATAAAACTTCCGGATTTAGTCAGTCTTCATCCATGGACAAACAATATTATCCCTTAGGCCTTTTTAACCAAAAGGGGAACAGGGGGTAGATGTGAATTTAAGTTGCACTGAAAAGAAGGATGGTTTTGAGCAACTCAAAAAATCCAACATCAGTTCCTGTTTCTGCCACAGACTTCCTCTGTGACCTTCACAAAGTAATGTGAAGGCAGATTCTCAGCTCGTGAAAACTGATGTGGTTTTTTGAAAGCCAATGAAGCTATGCTGATTTACACCAGCTGAGAATATGTCCCACAATCTCTGCATGCCTCAGTTTCCCATTTTTAAAATGGGGATAATAACGCTGCCTGTTTCTGTCTTGTCTAATGAATAGAGTTGGACAAACATTTTCCTTCAAAACTGTTTATGATGAAAAACTGGGCTTTGAGTAAATGTGTGTGTGTGTTGGGAGGGGTGTGTGTGTAACAGTGTCTGCTTTCCATGGAAAATTTAAACTTTTAATTGAAAAACTGAACACCTGAGAACTGCAAAAATTCTGGCTGATATCTGAATTTTTTTTTATCTGGAAACGTTACAATGGTGCCTCATGGGAGCTGTTGTTCAGGTACCTTATGGCTCCATCTCCTCTGTGGGTTGGGCTCTCCAGCCAGACAACTTCTCCCAGGATGAATCAGCACTGTGGAACCCCCAGGATACACTGGGTGGCTCAAAAGGGAAGACTGTGGTACATCATGGAAGATGTAGTACAGCCAAAGAGAAAATTTTCTGCAGGGGAGGGAGGAATAAAATTCCAACCAACACTTCTATTTAGTTTGCAATCTGTTTGGGGCAGGGTCTTTCTCTTACTGTGTGTTCACATTGCCCAGTAATATGGGGTCCTAATCCCAACAGCAATTTAAAGGTGCCATTTTAATATAAATAAATAACTACGAAACTGGTCTTGAAGAAATACACACAATGAACTCAATTTTCACCCCATCATCTCTACAAAATCATGGCACATCCACCATCAAAAAAAAGAAAGAGCTTGGTCTTTTGTACAAACAGGTTTTGGAGGAAATTGATTTGTAAGGGGTGGGAAACAAATACAGAGCTTTTATTACTAAAAGGTACCAGAAATAATCAGTGTGGTCAACAAGCAATTTTACATGATGATAGTTTCAGAGGACTGGGGAATGGAAGACAGTTATTTTGGGGGGAGGAGAAGAAAGAGACTGCATGCCACATTATAAATTGAGTGGATTCAAGATGATTAAAAAATAATCTCCCAGCTGCCTTTTGGGAAGGATGCAAGAAACCAGATGTCCTATGGTCTTTATAGTGTGCTGGTAATGATTAATTTTTTTATTAGATGCTCAGCTTGTATGGTGATGAATATCTATCTACCTCGTTAACTACCTTTGGCTAATACATAGACTTTTTCTATGAGGCTGCTAGATTGAGTTAGAGGTTGAACATGTAGTGAAAAAATATTGATAATTTATAAGGAATTTTCCTACTACAGGTCCAAAAAGAAAAGTATTTTTGTTTATTTGAAAATTTTCAGGAAAATTTCTTTAGAAAATTTTTGTTTTAGAAAATATTTGCTTCTGACATTTTTTTATTTTTGGTCTTTTTCTCCCTCTCCTCCCTACCATTCCCTCCCCCACCCCCCTTTATTTTTTTTGTTTGATTTTGCCATCAAAAAAAAAGAGGGGCCAAGGGGAGGAAGTGAAAAGGGAAGGAAGGAAAAATAATAAACTGTAAGCCAAAAAAAGTGACTAAATTTTTCATGATCTGGTTCGGTGGGGGAAAAAATTGGAAAATTTCAAACAAACATTTTTTCATAAAAAATTCTGAATTTGAATTAAAATAGGCCATATTTAAATGGAAATATTTTTCACCTGAAAAAATTTTAAACAGCTGTAATCTCAATATATTCCATAGTGGGATCCCCTGCTCCCATGTAACTAGGGCCTTGCTGGGACAGTCTTCTCATTTAGCAATGGCAGGGTGGGTGCGGCCCCCTGATGAGTATTGGTGAACCTCCCAGGTAAAAACCCCATGCCCTGGAGTATTAATTCTCCATCTATGTCTCATCCATAACATGCATTGGCTATAAATCCTGCCTTATAACAATAACAACCAGAGAATTAGGGTGTTTCCTGGGGAATAATGACAAACCCAAGGATTGATGCTCATCATCTTCTTTCAGCTGGTCATTAATACCCTCCTACACCTCGACTGCTATTGCTTCAATAGCTAATATCAGGCCTTGTGCCCTCAGTATAGCACGAATCGCTCAAAGCCTGTCACTTTGTTGTGTGTTCCTAGATGAGTTTAAATCCTTCATGAAAAGGCTACCTAACAACCACTTCCTGACCATTGGGAGCATCCACCAGCACTGGGGCAATGACTGGGATCTTCAGAACCGATACAAACTCCTGCAGAGCTCCATGGAAGCCCAACGGCAGAAGATCCAACGCACTGCCCGCAAACTCTTTGGCCTCAGTGTCCGGTGCCGACACAACCCTAACCACCAGCTGCCTAGAGAAAGGTAATCTTACCTCCTCTTCCCCCTCCAGGGCAGGTCTGTGCTGATGGCCTCAGTGAGAAGCCCTGGGGTTTGGTTTGGTTTTATTTTTTTAATTCTTTCTGCCCCAGTGATTGAGCTACAAACGAGAGAGAGAAAGTGAAAGGAGGAAAGAGGCATGCTCCGAGTTATTGAGTAAATGGCCTTCCTGTTACAGCTAAAGCAGCTGTTGATATTATATAGCGACCGCAACTCCTCGCAGCCTTTCCTGGTGGCAGGATTTAGACCTGATGCCCGCCATTTTTGGAGTTCTGTCTCCATGGTTTTAATGACCATTTCTCTCTCTATCTTAGCTCTTGTCTGGAACTGAGAAGTGATGCTTGAAACCCTGGAAATAATGAGCCCTGTCTTCGCCTCATCCATGCCTCTCTGGGAGCGGATGGGCCGAGTTAGCATTTGTAGATGAAATGCTTTTTTTCACCAGCATGATCAGCTGTCTGTTCTATTTTGAGAGATAATTAATTGGCTAACTAGAGGCTCTTGTTACCATTTTATCTATAAGACAATGAGCATTCTGAGTTTTCACTTAGCCACATACAGTCAACGTAATGCTTCCAGGTCCTTAAAGTCTCTTTAATAACACAGGATTTTTGTGTAGGTGGACTATATCCCAATGACTATACCAGGGATAGGGGAAATACCATTTAGTTCAAGGTTAAAGGATTTTTATTGTCTTCTGGAGAACATTTTCATACTGACCCATCAAAATGGTTGGCTAAGTTATTACAAACAAACCTGGCTTATGAAGGAGTAACAGCTATATACATATATTATCTTTGAATCATACACCACCACCAAAAGCAAGCAGCACCTACCAATATGCAGCCAGCCATGCCGATACAAAGCTTTTATATAAATATGTCTTTAGCATTTCGCTTCTATTTTAAAAAGCCAGCCAAGCAGAAAGGGAGCCTCCAACAAGTACTATAAAAGCTGGGCGAGGGAGGATGAAATGAATGCTGGCAGCTGAGTTTTTAACTGACTGATGTGCTTGATTTGTTTAAGTCAACTCCACCAGGCATATTATCTTTTCCACTCCTATGTGTCATTCCGCATTTGTTGTAAGTTGGGGGACTGACTTGGTAGGCAGATATGGAGAGAGAGGATATATTTCAGTGTTCTTTTTGTTGGGGCTAGGAAACATTCTAATTTTCCAACTGTATATATTACATAGAGGCAGATGCTTATCTTTCATGCCACTGGCTTTGAAAGGATGGAGGGGTTATACTAACAGCACGTTTCTCTCTCTGTCATACACAAAAGCATAATAGAAAGAGTACATTATATATTCAATAGCAACCTAAAGGAGAGAGAAATAGAATTGCTATTCACTACCCTCCAGGAAAAGAAGAGGCAGTGTTTCCAAGAGAAAGAGAGGGTAGAGAGATTTTTGTAATTGGAATGATACTATATGACCTTTATCAATGGTGGAGAAAGAAAGAAAGAAAGAAAGAAAGAAAGAAAGAAAGAAAGAAAGA
>ML675655.1:13521580-13570224 GCA_007922155.1 Mesoclemmys tuberculata
AGAAAGAAAGAAAGAAAGAAAGAAAGAAAGAAAGAAAGAAAGAAAGAAAGAAAGAAACTGTAAAGATTTGCACTGACTTGCTCTTCCTTAAAAGTACATTGTCAAGATCAAGTTAATAGGTTTTAAAAAAGAAATGACACCTTAATTGTTGTAGCCTATATTAAAGTACGTATTAATTTATTTAAATTTGAAAACTGAACGGGCAGACGTGAGTGTATTTTAAAACTTTAGCGGTAATAAATAATACACACAGATGACCATCTATCTTGGGCTCTAGCTTTCTTGTCATTAGTTAAGAATACATTTCACAATCATTAAGAATGAAAATAATAGCACATTATTCAACTTGCTGTACCTAAAACTTGAAGGCATGAAACCATTATGGCAGCTATAGTTTGATGAGAAATTGGGGGGCTGAGTCACATAAATATTAAAATCCCCTTCCCCTTTATTTTTCAGTGAAATTTTGACACAAATGTATAATAAAATGTTTAATTTCATGTTTTATCTAGCTCACATACCATCCAAATGAAAATTTTATCTCCCTTCACTTATCCCCCAACTTGCCCTTCAGCCTTGCACAAAGAAATGAACTTTGTAGTGTGTCCAGAAGGTCATGAAATCTGAACTATTTTGAACCAAAGAAAGGGGAAAGAAATATTCTAAAGTCAAAGGCCCCACAAAGAGAATGCTGCCTGCAGGTACAACTCCCTCTCATCTTTGGTGATGGGTCATCCACTGCTCTCAGCTGCAGCATGGTGGCACAAATAGATAGAACTGCAAGAAATGTAAAGTGCTAATGGACTCTTCCCCATGCATGTGGTGTGTAGTTTGCATTTTGTATTTCACAGGGCTAGAAGATCAACACTAAACTGGTTGATTTGTAGTCTGTTTCATTTATTGGTTCCAGCGTGCCAGTCCAATGTTCTTAGTGTTCACAGCATTGCAGAGGGGTTGTTTGAATCCAACAACAACAAACCATTGAAATGTAACCCCCGCTTCTAACCATTGGTGGGGTGGGTAAGAGACACACATCCAAAATATATTGGTTTACTCTGACATTTGCTTTCAGATCTCAGATAGTGTCTGTCTTTCTTGATTGTTTCTACATCTATCTATCCAATCTATCTATCATTGCACCTCTTTCTTTCATATCTATAGCTTGTTCCTACGAATGCTCTGGGTTTTCTTCTTATTTTATTTATGTATCTATTTATTGCAGTCATCAGAATATGGTATTTTTTCCCTCTGTCCTGCTTGCATCTCTGTAGCGCTGAGACACAGAAAACACTGTACCATCCTCTGCTCTCCTTCCATCACCTCTCCACAAGGCTGATTTGGGGAAGAGGAAAATTGCTGGTTTCCAGATCTCAACTGAGACTCCTTTCCTGTTCTTCACTGCCTCTTTGATGGGATGCTCAGAGAAGAAGTGGGTGGGGAGGAGGGCAGTCTGCATTTGTACAATCCAACCAGCATCTTGGCTGGACTAAGACATAGCGATTTGGTTCTGCAATTGCCGTTGTGTGGGAAACAGATCTGTCACATTTCTATAATTCCTATAAGGTCAAGCCTTACAGTTCTGGCTTATTTCTGTTTATCTTCTGTGTCTGGCAGCTATAAGTAGGCTTTTCAGTGCACTGAGACATTTGCAGCCTATATGAATATCCATGTGGATCGCCTTCTGAAATATGCATTGTCCCATGTAACTATCAGTTACTCCTGATTTACGCTAGTGTAAGTGAGCTCAGAATGAGACACACGGGGCCTGATCCCACACTCTATTCTACCAGCTCTACATCAGTGTAAATGTCATTAAGTCAGTGGAATCATCTCCCTGTAAACTCAGTGCAAAGGAGTGGAGAATCAGGCCAGATGTTTGGGTGCACAGGAAATATTTGTGTGCATGAAGCACATGGAAGGCCAAATTCAGTCTTGGCATAAGGAAATCAAGAGGGCTGTGCTAGCTTACATCAGACCTCAAACTTGCCCCTGATGTTCAAGTCTGTGCATGTGTAGCTGTTAAATCATGTGTACTGTGTATCTAACTATCATTTGTATATGAGAGTGTGCATGGCGGTTATTTAGGTCTATATACAGAGTGTGTATATAAAATACACAGAGCTGTTGTATGACGTGTATCTGGGCACATGCATTGTGTGCACACACACTCATGCTACAAACACTCGTAACTACCCAACCAACTTGCAGTGGACTCCACCTATATGCACACCCCACTACACCAGTCCTACTCACACACGTAGCTCTGGTGTTATTCCTAGGCCAACACAAACCTTTGACCTCTCGATGCCTCCTTCTGGCTCATTTGTTAAGAGCTCATGTTGCATGTTCATCAGCTCTGGCTGGGTAAGGCTGGAGCAGGGGAGGAGCCCCTGGCCCTTCTCTGCACATTAACGTTCCCCTCTTCATTCCCAGATCAAATTTGTTCAGCCAGTTGCTCTTTGCCCACCTGCCAAGAAGCTTCTTTCAGCTTCCTCTCTGGTGGGCCAATTTCCTCCTGCTCTGTGTGGCTGAGGAGCCATCAGTGAAGTGCCATTTCAGTGCCGGAGGGGTCCCCAGCTCCTGCCACCAATGAGTCTCCGTAGCAGAGACACGCCTATGAGCATTAGTCATGATGGGTCAGCTTTATTCCTCTTCTGGCACTGAGGCCAGGCCCAGGTCAGAGGGGAGGTGGCTTACACCACTGCGTCCGTACAGGATCACCGGGCAGAAAAACACTCTAGCTATACCCAGGTCCTACACAGGAGGCCTGTGAAGGCACCACAGAGCTGGTGAAGCCAGCTGTGTGCCTGAGATAGACGCATCCCCGGCGTTTTGCCTATTCCTGCTTTCTGCCTGTCCGGCACAAAGGGGCTATCAGTCAGTTAGCAAGGACGCTCCATGTCCACCTTGCAGGGGCATCCTCAAAACACTCCCTGAACTCCCAGACTTCTGTCCCAGCATGCACAGTGGTCAGTGAAAAATCTGGACTGGATTCTGTGTCCTTTGCCTTGCCCAGTTGTAGCCCAAAGCAGGGACACAGTTCAGTGCCAGGACCCCAGTACATCCGCTTTCCATCCCTCACAGAGAATAATACATGCGTCTTCCCAGCAAGCCTAGGGAAGGAATATCCCCCTTGTATAGATGGGGAACTGAGACACAGAGAGATGAAATGACAGAGCCAAGACTTGAATCCTTGTCCTTCAAGCCCCAGCCCTGTGTCTCATCCCGCAGTCATGCCCTTCTTTCTGCCAGTGGGCTCCCCCCGCTGGAATTGCCATGGTGGAAATGACAGTGGCGGTGGGAGCTTGCAATGTATCTTTAAGACACAATAGCTGCTGTGAGCCTGGCACCCTGTGATTTCCTATTGTTGCCATTGAGCAGGGAGCTCCCAGCCCAGGAGCCTCGTGCTTCATCCATGAGCCTTTCACCCATGCAGACAAAAAACAAGCTGGCAGATGGGGTGGGTTGCTTTATTTCCCATGCACCTGCTCTACTCCTGCAGCTTTATATTTAGATCGCTGTCTACAGCAGAGGCAATGAATTGTGCTTTCCTTGAGGGGAAGGTGAGCCTCCATATTGTCGTCAGGGTGTCTCGGGGTGTCAAGGCAAGGGGGACATGGATGCTGACTCCTTTCCTGGCTCTAGCATAGCATCTACTTTCCAGTCAGGAAAAGAAAGTGGTATTTATAGATGTCAGTGTCTTGTTCTCAAGTTCCCTAGCCCCTCTCTGCCTTTTCCCACTTGCAGGACAGCTCTAGTTAGCTGTTACAGGAGAGAGAGATCCTGGCAGCTTCATGCCAACTGAGGAACGTGCTAATGGTCCCTTCACACTTCTCAGCCTTACGCATTTTCCTGTTAATTCATTTCTCTCCCCTGTCCCTCTCAGTTTGAGCCTTTCACTCAGTTTCTTTCTGCTTTCTCTTTTCCCTCTTCTTGCACAGTTCTCTTTTCTTTCTTTCCACCCCTCCCTCTTTTTCTCCTCTTTGTCATTTTCTCTCTTTCCATTTTGCTTTTTTCCTCTCCTCTGTTTTATTCCACACTCCTCTTTAACCTCTCCCTCCTTCTACCTCGGCTGCCAATTCTTTTCCACATCTCTCCCCTCTTCCCTCTTTGTTTCTTGGCTTTCATTTCTTTCTCTCCCTCACCCCTCCCTTCCCTTCTTTGAGTCCTCTTGCTGTTCTTTGCTGCTGTATCATTTAATGCCTTCTTTGATACAGCTCACAGCTTAATGATTATTCGGAGGTCAAGCTATGCATGTGCCATGAATTTCACTAATCCAGCTCTGAGAGCCTCTGTCCATAATCACTCCTCCTGTTCCGCAGGGACTGAATCCTAATTTGTCATTAGCCAGTCCTCTCACTGCAGCATTACCAAGAACTTTTTTTTGCCCAGAGGAGACAATGAAGTATTCATTAGTGAGGGGGAGGGGGCAGCTGTGCAAGGAGAGCTGGCTGGTGAGAAAGGAAATCCTGCACCGAGGCACTAAGTGGTGGTCAGTCAGAAAGGCAACACGGCAGGGGTGACGGAGAAGCCATGTATGGAGTTATGGTCTGGGTCATTAAGGGGGATTCCAGGGGTGGGAAACACGGAGGTGGTCATATTTCCATAGCAGAACAATGGAGGGCAGTCAGAAAGAGGGGGACCCCGGGGGAGATAGTGGCTAGTTATGAACTGAGGGGTGCTATTGCATGGAGTAATAACACCAGTCACTGAAACAAGGGGGTGCTTTGAGGATGAGGTTATCAACACACACCCAAGCCTCTCGCTTCTCTTCTGTCTTTACTGGCCTGTGCACCATCAGCTGACCAATGTTCCTGAGGCTTTTGGCTCATTATGCCCTGAGCTCATTTTTTTAGAGAGAGGCTGGTTAGGAGAATTCCCTGATTCACTGCCTAGGCTCAGTCTAGAAGCTGTTACAACCTACAGCAATTGGTGATGATCCTCAAGGGAGCATCTGCCAGCTGGGGATAGTCAGAGCGGCCTTTCCCTTCAACCCCTTGCTGGGTTGATCAGCTCCACCCCCACTAGAGACTCATTAGCCCTGGTGAAGCCCCCCCGCAAAAAGCTGTGGCCAGCTGGCCTTTCTTTTGTATCATCTGAGCAGTTCAAAAGGATTGAGGCAGGACAGGGAATCTGAATCTGTCCCAAAGTTATTTCTTAAAGGGCATTTTTCCTCTAGGGGAGGAGGCAATGAATCTAATTCTCCACCCGAAAGGAGATTGGAACAGGATGTATCCAATGCCAAGCACCAGAGCATGGAGGTTCTGACGTCCTTACCTCACAGCTCCACCCCACCCATAATAAGGTCCCAGCTTCAATTGTAAACCAGGAGCCCAGTGGTACACTAGAGGCTAAAGTTCTTGTTTTCCTGTTTGCAGGACAATACAGCAGTGGCTCACCCGGGTTCAGTCTCTGCTTTACTGCAATGAGAATGGGTTCTGGGGGACCTTTCTGGAGAGCCAGCGGAGCTGCGTGTGCCACAGCAGCACCAGCCTGTGCCAACGCCCCATCCCGTGCATCATCGGGGGCAACAACAGTTGCGCCATGTGCAGTCTAGCCAACATCTCCCTCTGCGGTTCATGCAACAAGGGCTACAAGCTGTACCGGGGCCGGTGCGAGCCGCAGAACGTGGACTCGGAGCGCAGCGAGCAGTTCATCAGCTTCGAGACGGACTTGGATTTCCAGGACCTGGAGCTGAAGTATCTGTTGCAGAAAATGGACTCGCGCCTCTATGTGCACACCACCTTCATCAGCAATGAGATCCGCCTGGACACCTTCTTTGACCCCAGATGGCGCAAGCGTATGTCCCTCACCCTGAAAAGCAACAAGAACCGGATGGACTTTATCCACATGATGATTGGCATTTCCATGCGCATATGCCAGATGCGCAACAGCAGCCTGGACCCTATGTTCTTCGTCTATGTCAACCCCTTCAGTGGGAGCCACTCAGAGGGCTGGAACATGCCCTTTGGGGAATTTGGCTACCCACGCTGGGAGAAAATCCGCCTCCAGAACAGCCAGTGCTACAATTGGACCTTGCTGCTGGGCAACCGATGGAAAACCTTTTTTGAGACTGTCCACATCTACCTACGCAGCCGGACTCGGATGCCCTCCCTGCTACGCAACGAGACTGGCCAAGGGCCCGTGGACCTTTCTGACCCCTCCAAGCGCCAGTTCTACATCAAGATCTCTGACGTGCAAGTGTATGGCTACAGCCTGCGATTTAATGCTGACCTGCTGCGCAGTGCTGTACAGCAGGTCAACCAGTCGTACACCCAAGGCGGCCAGTTCTACTCCTCATCCTCTGTCATGCTGCTGCTGCTGGACATTCGGGACCGAATCAACAGACTGGCACCCCCTGTGGCACCGGGTAAGCCCCAGCTGGATCTGTTCTCCTGTATGCTCAAGCACCGCCTGAAATTGACCAACAGCGAGATCATCCGTGTGAACCATGCATTGGACCTGTACAACACTGAGATCCTCAAACAGTCAGACCAGATGACAGCCAAACTCTGCTAACCCAGACTCTACTGTGGACACATCAGTAACTGATCCTTTTGCTGTATAAAAAAATGAAAAGAAAAAGTAAACAAGGAAAGGAGGGGGGGGAAAAAAGGAAATTTGTAAAATGTAATTAATATACAAAAAAAAAGGAAAAAAAGAGGAAATTCTTCATTTGTTGGAAACTAAACCCGTTCTAGCAGCTGTATAAAACTGTCAGGCATGTTTGTTATTTCTATAATCCATCATAAATGGGTCACACCATACTCTTTCTCGACCTTGAGGGTGTTGCTTGTTAGGATCAAGTGCTGCAAAAATAAATCAGAGGCAAGATCAGAGCTGGGGGGTGGGAAATTTCTGTAATGAATTGTAAAGATTTCTGCTATGCAGGTGCCAAGACAAACAAACAGACAAACAAAGAATTATATGTAAATGTAAAAGAACTGCCATTATTCCTAGTGGGAGTAAATGGTCAAAAGATAAAAGATATTTCTTCTGTTGAGATTTATACCAGCTTGATGTTTAATTATTCACTCCTCTAGTGATTAACTTTGTCACTGGAAGGGAGGTGATGGCAGTCCTTTGAGAGTAATATCTATGTCTCACACACAGAAGGACTACATTTTCCAAAGAGACTAGGAACTCAGGATGTCTCCATCTTTGGGCACCCAACTTGAACCATCTTCCCAGTGGGTCACGCTCAGCACTCTCTGAAAATCAGCTCCTTGAAGGACTGGGACCGCTACTGGGCCAGATCCCAACTGATCCAAATGATCATAGCTCCTTTGACAGCATTTGTCATAGCTCCATTGCATCCAAGGGAACTATGACGATTTACCCTAGCTAAATGACTGCAGATATGAGTTTAACTTCTCTCCATACATGTAAGGTGTCTTAAGTCAAGCATCAAAGAACTGAGGCACCCAAAATCATTAGTTACTTTGGAAAATATATAAGTTGAGGTTTTTTCACATACACTATACACACACAATCCCTTTTTTGTTTTCTTCCTTCTCTCCACAAGTAATATCCAGGTTTCATCTGCAGACACAAAACTCTTTGCCCCCATAAGAAAGAGACAACGTGTCTAGATATGCTTCAGGCAACTTTAGAGACCACAGGGGTTAAAATATCAGTCACTGATGACCACTAGAACTTCAGCAATTGCTACCACTGTTGAAACTGGATCATTGGTAACAAAAGAGGGAAGTCTTAGTTGAAAAAAGTCTGGTATAGACACTTCCTTGCTGTCCAAAACTCATTTAATGAGTAACTATGTTCTTACATGGCATCATTATGCAATGTCACATCAGCACGATGTAGTCTTTGCCTAGCGTCCATACGGAATGATGTTGCAACACAGCAGGATGTCATTGCATCATGAAATGAAGAACAAATGTTGTGGATCAATTATTTTGTCCTTCAGGATAAAATATATATATATATATATATATGCCTCTCTGGTATCTCAGCCAGGCTTAAACTGAGTCTCAGACTCACAAGAAAACTAAGAATAAGAAAAAGAAATAAGCATAGGTTGGGTTCATTAGAGAAGAATTGACAGAAGTGGCACCCACACCATGTTCTGCTCTCCTAGTGCAGCTGGGAAAGGAAAAAACAGGTCCAGTTTATGAAGCAAGGAAGATTTTGCGGTCTGTTTCACAGATGGGATATGTGCATGATGTCGTAGTGTGTTGGGCTCTGTTTCCTCTACTCAGCTCCATATGCTCCATGACGAAGTATATATGACAATCTCATCCATCATAGAGGGACAGCAGGTCCCTAAACTGACCCATGTTTAGGACCTTTGCTGTGCAAGCTGTGAAAGCTGGAGAGGTATGTCACGTCTCCTAGGTGGGGGCAGAGGGAAAAAAGTATCCCTCAAGAGGGGCCCAAGTCGTACTCATAGCAGGATTGATTGGCTTTGGAGGGAGCCAGGTCCAACCCCCACACCTTGGCCAGAAGAAGGTTCATCATGGCATGAGGTTTAGGAGGGCAGGCTCATTAAGGGGGAATAAATAGGAGTACCCCAGAAGGTCTCTCCACCCAGAAAACTAGAAGCATCCAACCTGTTTGACTGTGCAAATGTGCCATTGATATAGCCACATCCTCAACCTCCTCCTTTACTGTAGGGAATTAGGGGCTACATCTAGTTTATCCTCTCCATTTAATGCTGGTCAGGATTGCCCCTTACAATATATTCCCAAGTGCTTAATCTTCCCTTGTGTTACATTAGGGATCCATAACAAAAGCAAAACCTCCTTTTCTCAGAGGCAAAGCCATGCAAAGAGCAAGCTTGACAGGTCTTCATTGCACTGTCTCCAGCAATGGGCAGTGGGGGTGGGAACAGCACTGCCAAGACCCATTGCTTGTGGACAGGGGGGAAGAGCTGCATGCGCTTGCTAGGAAACTTTTTCAATTCATTTACAGTCTTGCCAGCCTGATGTGGTGGTGAGCAAATAACGTCAGCAGGCCTTATTAATATGCTGATGCTAAGACACAGGAAGCGTACAGAATGCCCGTTTGGATCAGGGCGAAGAGCAAAGCATTGGGTTGCCATGGAGACACGGGGAGGCCATTAATTAGCTATCAGATGAAATCACCGAGAAGTGTCTGGACCTCAGCATCTCTGCCCTCATGAGACGCAAAGGACATGGCCTTAGTGACATTGCCGGCCTGGCTCCCTTCAGCCATTTCACTGGATGGATGAGGGAAGATGAGAGCAGGGCACACAGGGTGGAAACCCTTTCAGCCAGGGTCCAATTTGATTCTTGTAAAATGTGTGCAAGGAGCCTGCTTGCTATTTAAGTAAATGGGAATTTTGCCATCAACCTGAGCGGGGTCTGGGTCGGGGTCAGGCACAAAATACAAGAGCGGGGCTCTTAGTAGCCGGGTGTATGATGTTGGTGCTTGTGTGGCTAAGCTGAGGACAATGTCCCTTGGTGTGCTAGCACCCAGCTCCACTGACTGGTTTTCCCCCTTCTAAACCAAAGATGGAACATTCTTTCTTCCAAAAGGTCCAGGAAATGTGAGACAAGAATAAGAGCTTACTGTTCAATTACCACCTTACATTTCTACCTCCTGAGCAATCACCCACCTCTAGCCCACTCTGTCTATGTTCTTATGACAGCTGTGCTAGTCTTAAGAGCTGTTTCACCGCCATCACATACAAGCCGTTCCTCTCACCCACTTGCTGAAAAGCACTTACAAGAGCATTCGGCAGATGGTGCCTGGTGCATAGGGGACCAGCAGCTCTGATTCTCCACTCCCGCTACTAGAAAGGAGATGCTGCAGCATTGACGGGAGCTGTTTACTCCTGTCTCACACTAATGCATTTTTCTTGATGAATCCACCCCATGGTGGTTAGTGAAAAGGAAAAATGGCACAGACATTAGACACTGCAGCCTGGTGTCTGAAAGCTGAGAAGCACAAGGATTGGTCTGGAATGTGTCCAGCTGTGCGGATGGAGGGTTAGGAAAGAAACTGGAAAATAATTTAATGAAATTTCAGAATCGTTTCCATTGTCTAGGGCTCAAAATGGATCCATTTACTGTTTTTCCCTGACATTTTCTGCCAATAATCTCTCTCCATTTTTTTTCCTTTATCAAAAACTGTCTTTTCTTCCCCAAAACAGACTTTTCGATAGATTAAAAAAAAAAGTAGAAAATGATTTAAATGGAAAAATTAGTGAAAAAATATAATGGAAATTTTCACACCCCGCCATCACAGACAGTTCTCATAGTGCTGAGAAGTTTTCTTGAAAAGGTTTGTGTTTCAAAAAAGGCCATTTTTTAAAATGTAAGCAACTGCTTCCTATTTCTGTGTGAAAAACATCAACCAGTTCTCTTAGGAAACCAAACCAGCATGTGCCCCTTGAATATCTGGGGCAGCATTCGGAAATAGAGAAGCGAGGTCAGGGACAGAAAAATTTAACTAGCAGAGCCACTTTCTCCCAATTAATTTTCTGAGTGAGTTTTGTGCTGGTAAAGAGTAGTAATGACAAACGTAGATGCCCAAGACCTCTTGTTTCTCCACAGAAGATGTGCTGCATGAGCAGCAACAATACAAACTTCCCCACACTCCAGCCCGTCAACGTGTCTGAATCCTGAATTGCAAGGATGAGACGGATGGTCAGTCTCCCTGATCCATTCCATCCTTGGCCTCTCAGCAGAGTGCCAACAAGGATTTCAGTTCATGCCAAATGGGTTTTATGATGTGGACTCCTGTCTGCTGCAGGCTGGATTTAGGCCACCAACTGATCATAGCAGGGAGCTGAACACGAGGCCATTTTCAGCCTGGGTTTGAGTGGCACTTGGGAAGAAATGGAGATGCATGGTGATAGACACTCTCATGAACACTTCCTCAAAACCTCCCAGCCAAGAGTCCCCCATGAACAATAACTGGGGTCCAAATCCTACTCCCATTGACTTCTAGAGGACCAGGATTTGACCCAGGACATTTAATGTCAGGAACCAAAACCCAGCACCTCTCACGGACAATGAAGCCAGGCAAATGCTGGGTGTTTGAAGCATGATATCTGACTCCACCCATCATTTCCACCTTTTCTCCCTGTAGTCCCTCTCTTTACCCACCTGTCTCTCTTGTTCTGTCTGTCTTACTTCTTCCGTCCCTGTCTCCCTACCTCCTCCCTTTCTCTCTCATAAACACAAGCAGCGGTTGGCGCTAGCGTTGCTGCTCTGTGCCATCTGACCAGCTCGTTAGAATGCTCCCGTGTAGACTGGCTTAATCAGGTTCTCTCTCCATTTCAGCGGCAATATTTTACAGGGCTGCCAGCCTTGGGGGCAGTTCCTCTGGTTTGATGGGGAAATAGCCTGAGGTTTTTTTTTAAAATGGCCTCCCTTCCTACACACACGTGCAGGGGGTGGGAGACAGTGAGGCCATTGCATATTACACCCCGCTCACCCCCCGCTGCTATGGATTTGGTGCAGTTCCAAGGCATCCTGAGCACGTGACAAAGGAACGAGTGTGATGACGCTAGGCATCTTGTCCTGAGGTGGTGCAAACTGGTGTTGCACAACTAAAGTCAATGTTCACTCGCTCCATGGACCTCAACAGAGGACACCAATTGACACCAGCTGAGGATTTGCACCTAGAGCTGCAGTGAATGTTATGCATTCAACGATGGCCCAGTCACCCATTTGGCCAGCTTATAACCATGCTCGCGGAGAGAGGAAACTTTGGCCATGACACCAGGAACGCAGTAAAGGAGCTCCTTCCATCCACTGATCTCAAAGTGCTCTCAGCAAGGTCTCCAACAAGCTCCTCCTGGCAAAAGCCACGATTTTCAGAGCTGCTGAGCACCCACAATTCCAGCTGTCATCCATGTGAGCTGAGTGTGCAAAGCCTCCCTGAAAAATGAGGTCTTTACCAATCTCAGGGCCGCTTCTCAGTCCTCATCGCCCCTGCAACCTTTGGTATAGATGATTGCTCCTTCCTCCTCAACACTTGTCTTCCCAGGTTGTGTCTGGCTCTGTCTTCTTCTGACCTCTCCTTCATCTCAATTCATCTGAGCACCATCCTCTTTCTTCTCTGCCTCTCTGCTGATTAGTGGGGGGCTCTTGGGAACACAAAACTCTGACAGCCAGGAAGGAGCAGACATGACGGATAGAACCATATCAAGATAGAGCTGAAGGGGTCTCCCCACTCGGATATCCCAGTCTCTGTCCTCTTCACTGATCGTTGCATTACGCTAGGGATCTGTGGCAGAGGCACGCCATACTAACCTCTAGTGCACCTTCCTCTCAGGCTGAAGACCAGAGATATTAACCCTAGAGGAGGGCCTGATATAGTGAGGCTGCAAAAGCAGGGTCTCTGGTGGCTACTCCAGAGAAGCAAGAGAGAGAATCCCAGATGACGACAGTCATTGCAGTGGGACCCATGGAGGAGCAAACACAGGTTAAGAAGGGTGATCGTGGGATCTCTCCACTGCAGAGCTGAAGCCAGGCATTAAAGTAAGTGGGAGTAGTGGGCGTACAGCTCCCCCTTCTCTGCTAAAGCAGAGGGAGAATTCCTTCTCTTGTCCATGGTCTGAGTAAGCAGTCCTTTCCCTCATCCCACCTCACCCCCTCCCTTCCCTTCATCCTCAGTGTCCTCTCCTCTCCCTAGCTTGGACCATCAACACTCCTTCACAGCTCCCGCTCCTCTCACTGGATTAGATAAGCCACATTCCCCCACAGATCCCCCTCCTCCTTGGGGGAGCTCCCCCTCCCATTTCACTCGTCTTTGACCACTGGCCCACATCCATGGGTGCTGGCCCAGTGTTGGAAAGCCTATCAATGAAGAGATAATGAAGTTCAGTCCCAGCAGGCCAGGACTGAGGGTTGGGGGAAATCCAAAGCAGAGGTGGCTCAAGGAGTGAGAACCCCATGGACAAGGGAGGTCTGTGCCACTTGTCATCAGGAAAGACGCTCTAGTCAGAAGTGGGACCTCTTGCTGTAAGAGTCTTTCATGTGTAGGCTGGTTCCAAGTTCGTCAAGGGAAACGGAATGAGGGGGAAGAAAGAGAAGGAGAAGTGGGATTGTAAATTCAGGTCAGAGATGACTCTACCCATGTCTCATATGCCAAGGCCTGGTTCTCAGTTACGCTAAGATCCCTGAGGGCCCTGGCATGACAGGAAAAAAAAAAAGGAGGTATTTTTCAATTGTGTTATCTCAGTTAAGTTAGCTTAATGTATCTGAGAAGGCTTGACAAAACGTAAGCCAATACATCTGAAGACGCATTAGATATCTGGGTTTTAAACTGGGGGAGAACAACCTTTTTGCCCATGAAACCAGGTTGCAGTGTAAAAGGGGACCTTAAAGATAGTGTAAATATAATTTACCAGATCTGGTCAAAAACGGGAAAAGGATTTCACAAAAATGTTTGAAAGGTCAAATGATTTCTACTATACAGTGTCCAAATTGGCCCCATTTCTCCTTTTTTTGTGAAATTTTCTATGATTTTTTTTACTGCATTCTTTTTACTGTAGTCCTTTTAGAACATTTTTGTTTACCAGAATCCAGGTTTTCAGCAAGAATAATAATAAGTAAATAAAACAAATAAATAAAATGTAAACCTATTATAATACAAAGCTTGGTTGAAAGGAAACACAGACGATTTCAAATGAGATGGAAAACGTCAACGTCAACAATATTTTGGGCAAAAAAAGTTTTTTTTTTTTTTAAAAAGGCCATTTATTTCACAGAAAATATTTTCATGCAAATATTTTGGCCAGCTCTAAAATGCATACTAGAACATAAAGGAGTCAGTGCAAACAAGAATCTTGGCCAGAAACATAACTGAGGGTAGAAATCTATCTGATCCCAGCTGGTACCTGAATTTTCCATATGGGAGAAATGGCTGCTAGTGTGTTATGGAATAACAACAATAAAATCATTATTAATTGGTCATTCACTGTATAAGCATTTACTAACTAGAGAAAGGAAGGTGTGGGATCTGTTAACAGCATGTGAGAACAAATTAGAGGTAGAGCTGGTTGGAAAATACAATTTCTGTTCCATGGGAAATTCTGACATTTCAAAGTTTCTTTTAGTTTCATCCAAAGCTTTCCAGCCAGCCCAAATGAAACAGTTTTATTATCAGAGTTTCAGAGGAAATGTGTGAAGGGCACATTCCTCTTTGGTCCCTTTGATAACATCCCCTGCCTCCTCCACCAATACTACCTACAGGGTAGGTTTTGGAAATGAAAAAAAAGCCCAGTCAGGGCTCCAGAGCACAAACATGGCTCAGTGACTAAGCTCTGCTAATGGGAGAGTGGTTTGTAGTGAGTGGAACTGAAGGTCAAGAAACTGAGGGGTACTGGCATGAGAGGAAGTGCTGCTAATGGACTCTGGGGCTTGCAAATACAAGAGACAGAACGAAAGATGCAAGGCCAAAGGCAGAAATTATTCTTACTCCTATTATATTACAGTAGCACCTACAGGCCACAATTGAGTTCTGGGCTCCAGTGTGTTAGGTGCTATATAGTCACATAATAAGAGCTTACAGTCTTGATAGGCATGACCAACAAAGAATTAACACCCCCATTTTGCAGATGGGAAGTAGCGGCACAAGTTCAGTTAAGTGACTTGCCCATCATACAGGGAGTTTGCACAAAGCCCGGAACAAAATTATTGTGTCTTCAGAGTCTATCCAGTGCCTCAATCCCCAAGTTCAAACTCTAAAAGGGCAGGAAGAGAAAGGACAAGCTTCCTTCTATTTTCTCTGACAAACTCGGGAGTCAGGATTGGTCCCATTTCCCAGCAAGTTGCTTAGCAATATATGTAAAGCAGTAAAAAGCTCTGCCTGACATTAATTACTGCTGTTGCAGTCCTGTGACAAACCAAACTTTCGCTTACAATTCTGCTTCCCACCCAAGAGACTGAAAAGTTGGAGGAAAAAAAAAGTCTTTGTTGGTTCTGGCACAAGTAGAAAACACAACAGGAATTTGTGACAAATAAAGAAATACTTATTCCAGTTTTGCTTTTGGAAACCAGGGGCCAAATCTTGTCTCATTTACTGATCACTGTCTCATCTCTGGTTACTGGAGCAGTTACTGCAGTTCATAGAGGTGTAATTAAGGGTGGGATTTGGCTCTGTTTTTAGTACAGTATGACATGGCACCTATTAAATATTATTTTGACAGGCACAGGGGTTGTGATATGCCCTAAACCATGACATTCAGACCTGGATTTGAAACCTTTCCTTTAAGGCATTAGGATGCAGTGTTTTATTTTGATTCATTATCAACACAGGGGCAAGGGACCTGGATCCTGGTTTTGATTTGGAGTCTCTCACTGTCCATAGAAGTGCCTAGGTCAGGCGCTGAAGTCAAAAACAAACAATAACTTTTCACAGAGACCCAAGGCCAATGTTGTCAAAGGGCAGGTTACTTGGGTAAGGAGTGAAAGAGACATACCTCCTTGCCCTTGCTTCACCTAAAACTGGCCTCTAGTAGAAGCAGCCAGCCTTTTTTATCTAGCCTACTAGGACTGGATTGGCTTCCACTTGCTCCCAGCCCTTTTAGGCACTGGAGGACCAAGTCTCTTTGGTTATGCCAGCAGCTGATCATGGGAGGCCTCTCAATGCAACCACAGACAAGGGAAAGCGAAGCCCTGGCACACGTCATGACAGCCTATTTTGGATCCTGTTAAATTCTTAGCCTCAGTGCTGTCTTGTGACAGTGAGTGCTACAGTTTAATTATGTATAGTGTAAAAAAAGAATTTCCTTCAATCAATTTCCCATTTGTTGTCTTTCATTTTAATTGAACATCCCTTTTTCCCTGCAATAACAAGACAGAGTAAGTACGGGCCCCTGATTTGCCTTCCCTATGCCATTTGTCGATTTGTATCATATACCTTGCTTTTTCATTCTCGATAGACTGATCAGTCCCCATGGTTTCCAGCTCTCTTCGTAGGAAAACCTAATCATTTTCTTTGCCCACCCCGTCATGGTTTCACATTCACCTTCGTTGCTGAGCTGAAGACTGATGCAAAAAGCTCAGAGTAAGCCAGCAGCTCACTCAGGAAATTGCCTATGTAGATAAGAAATCCCTGCCGTTTGCTCTCAAAGTCAATACACTGGGGGCTCGGTGGAGAAGCTGAACATTCTGGTTCCAATCCAGTTTAACTTTAAACACATGAGAAGAAATGGGTTCTGCCTATGCTTCAGTGCTGTTCTAACTCGGGTCCAGTGGGCTCAGCAACGTGTAGGTCTGAGCCCTATATGAATTCCAGAGCTTAGGAGCTTGTGCCTTAGGAGCCCAGAATTTAACATATTAGCATGGGTTTCCCTGCTAATCTCAACTGCTGGGACGGTGCATAATGAGGCAGCCAGGATTCAAGGCACATTGGGCTTTATAGATCAAGACAGACGCCTCGCATTGCGCCCAGAAAAAACTGGCAGCAAGTGAAGTTTACGGAGCATGTGCACATTGTTAATAATAATTTTGTTATTTTTATGGCAGTAGCACTTAGGGATCTCAGTCACAGACCAGGATCCTGTTGCGCTAGGCACTGTCTGGACACAGAACAAAACAAAGTCTCTGCCTTGAGCTGCTGCTTAGAACAGCATTAACTAAGGGGAAGCTGCCTTCTTCATTAGCTGGGTGGTTTTCTGGGGCAGTGTTACATGAATATCTTGCAGCAGCCTAGTAAAATGGGAATATTAAGGGGCTTGGTCAATGAGGCTATTGAGTCCTCGGCGGGTAAGGGAGCCACCACTGGGCATCATTGTGTAGGCATTCAGCACACACATAATGAGAGACAATCCCCGCTCCAAGGAATGTACAATCTAGATATGAAATGGGAGGGGAGACAAAGGTGAAGCGATTTACTTAACGTCACCTAGCAGCTCAGTGAAAGAGCTGTGTGTGAGTGGGGACAGCTTCTCCTTTTTTGGGTCCCTGATCCTTACCCTATTCAATGGACCGCATTGCCTTTCTGCATTTACAGCTACAGGAGCTTAGGTCACATAGTGAAATCAGGTCTCAGACCTCAAGGTGCAAGCTGCTCATTTGTGAGGAGAGGGCGAGTGAGTTAAGGAAGGCGTTTCTCTACACAGTGCACCGTTGGCTCAATGGAGGACATTCATTATGGAATTTCTTTCCTATTTCTCTGAAACATCAGGTATTGGCCATTGACAGAGAAGCAGAATATCGGGCCTGGCAACTCCTATCTTCCTGTGTTCTTCTGTAAAACAAAAACTCCATCTTCCCCAATCATTATGCGTCACACATCAATCGGCTGTTCATTAATGGCCCTGACCTCAATCTGTCACTTTACAATGAACTCCTTCAGGATTCAAGGTTTACTGCCAGATAACAGCTTTATTATACATGAATCCTATAATAAGCTGATTACCCCCCCTCTTTTTTTTGTGTGTGAAGACTTAATATGTACTTTTCTGACATCAGATAAGTACAAAATAAAACTGAAAGATCATCCAAAATGCATTATGCAAAGGATCTTGTCACTATAAAAAGCACCTAACACATTATACACTTTTCTACACCGACTTGGCTGCCTAAAACAGAGTCCATCCTAACTTTGTTTAATGCTTTAAAAGCATTGGGCTATATTCTGCCCTGCCCAGCATTGTTGGTACAATGTGCTCCTGACATTCACAAATAGAGCTGGTAGGAAAATAAAATTTCTGTTCTGCAGGAAATTCCAACATTTTGAGAAGTTCCAGAGGGGTAGCCATGTTAGTCTGTCTACAGCAAAAACAAGGAGAGTCCTGTAGCACTTTAAAGACTAACAAATTTCTGCAGGCATAAGCTTCCGCGGGTGGCAACCCACTTCATTTCTTTTCAGCTGAAATTGGAATGCAAAGTTAAAATTTCAAAATGTACTGAAAGGCAAAAATTCCAAAATACTTTGTTTCAGAAACATTGAAATAATCTTATCAAGTGATTTTATTTTGATAAGGTCAAAACATTTAGGTTTTTGTCTTTATTATATTATATACTATTATATTAAAGTCCAAATGATAAAAAGTCAAAACAAAAAATTTGGATCATTTCCCATCGCAAATTGCAACAAAAGTGCTAAGTTCCCAGGAAAAACTTAATGCAGTCAGCTTTTTCTGATGGGAAACTGTTCCATTGGAAAATTTTTGACTAGCTCTACCCATAAAGCTGGCTCTCGGTGGGACTTATCCCAGCATATGGTGATCCTCCAGCATGTAGAGTTGATTTAGCAGCCCCTATCTACTTCCCAAAGGCTTGAATAGCACATGGGGCTGATGGAAAGAAATTATGATTGGACCTTCCTTGCACTGTCTCCCAACTGTAATACTGATCCTTCGGAGTTACTGGCTAGCTAGATACTCCAAATTACGCAGGGAGCCAGTCCATTGCACATACCCCTTCATACTCCTCCTCTGTGTAATCTTGGCTGCAACTGGAGAACTAGGTCTTGGTTCCCCTTGTAAAATAGTGAATGCTGCCTAGTGGTGTGATGTAAACACTGTGAGTGGAATTCTGACCTTACTGACTTCAGATGGGCCAGGACTTTATCTTATATGTATCCTGCCTTTGGAATAAGACCTAGGTAGTGCTCAATGGTGTAAATGTCATGTGATTTATGATGGACTGTGTATTGGTGGGTACGGGCAGTGCCCAGCACAATGGACTCCAATCTCAGTTGGGACCAATATGCCTAAGAGTTATACAAATAATGAATAATGACTTAAGGAGACAAACTCAAATAGCCAAGTGTTATATCGCTGCCAAGAAGTATAGAGGGAATTGTTTTAAGCAAATCTCTCTAAGGCCAGCAAAATTATGGTGGAATATTTAAAACTTTAGAAACTAAAACCCAACTTTGAAAGGGCAGCTGTTTTTAAAAGCTCATGTATGATTTGTTGAGTACAGCAGAGCTTTATGGTGTATCTGGTGCAATCAACAAACAAAAGGATCAGGCTGTTCCTCTTAATCAAAGCTCACTCTGTAAATCAGTTATTGGATCTTTCCCTTGTCCCAGTCTCTGCCCAGCAGAGGTGGAATTACGAGCCGTGTTTCTCTCTCCAATGGCACAGTTTGCTCTATCATAATTTGAGCAGACCAGCGGAGTTAAGGCGATCAAGGGACACTTTAGATGCAATTTTGTCATCGAAGTTTAAAAGGCAACAAGCCCTCAACTTTTTCCTCTGTGTGTGTAAGTCTTCCTTTTGTACAAAGATCAATAGCACTTTCCCTAGAGGAGGTGGGCAAATCACCCTTTACAGTCGATAATTGCACAGGAGCCAAATCCTTTCTAATAAAATCTTTTAAAACCTTTATCAAATTTTGACTGTAAGACCAACTTTCCTGGGAGGCCTATAATTATTGAGAGATGAGCTGAGTGTTATCAGCCTCTTTCACGTAAACAGGAATAATTCAAAACAGGGACCTGAAAGACCGGAATATGGAAAATGAAACCAGAGCTAAAAAATGAAGAAGGATCAATTTCTTTAAGGAAAAAATTACATTTTATATTATAGAAACTGTTAAGCATACACACATTCTGTGATTTCCCAGAGGTCTCCATGTTGATTCTATCTCTTTGTAAAACCCACAGCTCCATACACTGTATCCACAACCCCTATCTTTGCAACAGACATTGTACATTCAGACCCTAGAATACCCCACTGATTTGTTCCCCTGGTACTGCTCCTCCCTCCTTTCTCATGTTTGAAAGTCAAATATATATCGTTTGGCATCTTTATTTTTCTCTAATCCTCTGAAGAAAGAAAAATCAATTCGCCCTCCGCCCCCCCACCTCCCACATGGTTCCAAGAGCAAAAACTCCTTCGTCCTGAAAGAAGTGCAAAGGAAAGTTGAGAGCAACACATGGCGTTTGAATCATGACAAGAATAGGGGCAGTAGACTGTACCAGGAACATGAGTGAGACATGAAAGGGTTAACAGCTTTCGGCAGCTGCTAGATAACATTTCTCTGACTTTTAGGTGGCTTCAGCCAATGAGCTCTCGCTCTGTTGATGCTGTAATACTCTCTCACATTTCACTGGTTGCGTGTCTTGTCACTTGACATCCTCGGCGGGAGCTGAGTGAGTGGAAACTCATCTTGAAGGCAACTTGAACTAGAATTCGTTCCAACTTGCTCATGTAGTTGATTTTAGCCCTTTAAAAAATTGCTTTTAAAATATTTGTGTCAGATCCTCAGATGGTACAATCTGGCAGAGTTATGCCAAATTACCCCATGTGAGGATCTGGCCTATCATAGATATGCTCAGACTAGAAAGAGCATACTATACATTATGCCAGCTATGAGCTGTACTGTAATGTTGTAGGTATTTTTGTCATGCCAGTCCCCACCAGATGGCCAGTGTAAGAATAGCTATGTACCATTACAAGTTGCGAGGCTCCAGGGAGCTTGCAGGGGGCTATGGCAAAGAAGTTTTTCCAAGATGGAGGCTGATTAGTTTTGTATGTTAACATGTACTGGAATAAAATACCTCCTTTTTTCCATTCTAATCTGGTTTGTGTCTCCCCATACTACAAGTACATACTGAGATTTCATCTGCAAAGTTGGTATTGAAATTTTTTCTCATTAATGGAATGGTGCATAGTAATGCAGAGGAGGTAAATCCATGTAAGCTATCATTTAGATTCATCACCACCTAAGGGAGTTCTCCTTTAGCTCAGTCAGGGCTAGTAGTTTGGGAGCTGAAAGATGAAAGTTTTAGTTCTGGCCCAACACTCAGGTGGGCTTGAATAGTGGTCCAGTGGTCAGGGACTCAACCTTGCATTTGGGGGACCCAAGTTCCCTTCTCTTCTCTACTACAGTGAGCATGTCATTTAACTTCTCTCTGCCTCTCTTTTCCCATACATATAAATAGGGATAACACTTCCTCACATGGATGTTGTGAGGATAAATACATTTAAAAGATTGGGACGTGCTTACAAATCGACTGATGAAAAGTGCCCTATGAAAACTAAGTATCGTAATAAGTAGAGCAGCTTGGATATTTAGAGGGGGAGGGGGAAGTACTACAATTCCCCCCACACACACACTTTTCAGGTCTAAAAATTACTACAATTTTTTTCCTCACTTTTTCAAGTCTACGTCTTCTGCCTCCAGCCTGGTGATTTGTTACACTTGACTCTGATGGAGGTAAAACTGGGATGAATTAGGTTTTGTTTTAAAATCTGCAGGTCTCCTAGAAGCCAGAGATTACCCTAGGCTCCTGTTCCACGCCTGTAACAATACAGCACCAACCCCATCCCGAGGCCCCTTCTGTCACAAGAACTTAACTCATAGACGGTCAGGGGTTTATTGCATTTTTTTTACTATTAAAAACAATTAATTGTTGTTTTAATTGTGTAAATTCTTGTTTTCTACTTGAGTTGGGCACAGGCAATGAGCCAGAGAGGCTGGTGGTGGCTTCTTATCGAGCATCTGATCCTAAAACATGCTGAGTATCTCCTGAAAGGTGTTGAGTGACCCTCCATTCTTACTGACTTCGGCATCTTTCAGGAGGTGCAAGACACTGCCCAGAATTGGGCCAGCATGGTGCAAAGCCCAGAAGAATTGACTGGCTTATATTAACAGAGATGGGGTGAAGACAACTGAACTCTGTATGAACACAGAGAGAGAGAGACTCAACCACAACTTGAGGTGCTTCAGCGAGAATCGCTTCCCACCTGCAGCATTTCTGTCACCCGCTCAGAGCTTCCCACCCTGCCTCAGAAATATTTCAGAAGGCCATGAAATCCCCTCAGCAGGAGAAGCAGGCCATCAGTCTGCAGAGCCCCTAGCCCCTTGGAGCTTAATCTCTGGCCTCTTTTCACACCTGCCTGCCCATGGAGACTCATCTCTTTCTCTTTGTCTCAGTGCTGAGGTGAGAGGAGAGAAGCCAAAGAAAAGATAAGGGGGGAAAAATTCTCTCTCACAGCTCCATGCTAGAGCTTAGCCAGTTGAGGTCCCCTCAGTGAAAGCTGGGGAGAGGGAGGAATCACTTGATTCCTTGAGAGATTTGAAAGTAGCAAGGGGACACAGGCCTGGGACAGCTCGCAACTCCTGTCACAGCTACAGCAGTCTGTGCTCAGAGCAGTTCTTATTACCCCATGCAACTCAAGGCGGTTTCAGCAACGTGCTCTAAGAATATCTTAATAGCAACAGTTAAAAACAAGTAATACCCATCCCATATTCTATCTCTCTGTCTCATCTCCCATTTTTGGGCACCTCCTAAGTAGTTAAAAGCCTCTCTCTTTCTCATTCTTCCTTCCCAGCATCTAGGAGAAATAGCTTGTTTAATTTACAGGGCTCTTTTGTTTCGTGTATGTGAAAAACTGCGACAAAGAACTGAACTTTTCATGTAGTTCTGAAATAGGGTGTCCAGATGTCCCGATTTTACAGGGACAGTCCCGATATTCAGGGCTTCGTCTTATATAGGCACCTATTACCCCCTATCCCGTCCTGATTTTTCATGCTTGCCAGCTGGTCAACCTATTCTGAGAGTAGATAGATGATCCCATAATCATTCTTATCCCTTGCTGCAGGGAGTTACGTAGTCGATGTAAAGCTACTGAGTAAGTACCGGCTAATGCAGAACCATTCCCTTTTGGTCAATGGTTTCATTGCTTTCATGGAATGTGATTGTCATGAGACGCTGCGGTCGTCGAACGAGAGACACTCACTCATGCATCCTGGGTTTTGAACGTGGGAGATGGGCCTTGAACTGGACTTTGTATTACGTGGGAACCAGCGCACAGAGTGGAGCATTGGGTGATGTGTCTGCAGCGAGCTGTGTTGCCCAGCTGATGGACTGCTACATTTTATACTGAGTGATTAGAGCCTGTTCAAGGTGGACCTTCTTTCATAGATTGTATGCAAAACCCAAGCCCAGAGGTCACAAATGCATGCGTCGCCATGCCTAGGTGAATGTCTGATCGGAAGGGTTCAGCCTTCTGGCCTATCACAGATGGAAGTGGGATTATTTTTGTTAACTTCCCGTCACCCGGAGGAATCCAAGGGGACCCCAAAGTATGGACTAATTACATTATTTCAGGGCCTATGCTCTTGATAGTAGGGGATGTTACAGAGGAGGTGAATTTTCTGAAGCAGTTCCCTCTTCTTAACAGCATCACTTCTGTTTTAACTGGCTTCAGCTGCTCTCCCCCCAGTGCTGATTTCAGCTGCTCATTGAGAAAGCTGTAAAATGGCATTGCTGCCATGTGATGATGAGGAGGCGTCACCTGCATATTGCTGTTTCTTCGGTCCCGGTTGTCTCATCAGCTCTCCCACCGGCTTAAACTAGGCGTCAAATAACGGGAGGGAGAGGAAGGAGCCTTGTGGGACTCCACCAATGAGGATTTTGGAGGAGCAACTCCCCATGAAGACCCCCTGGGCCTGGTTTGAAAAGAAGAACCTGAGCCAATTTATTGGGTTGCTGCTCCCCGTCTCTTGGAGGCAAGAGAGTACTTGGCAAGCAACAGTATAAAACGCTGCAATAAGTTCCAGCAGGACGAATATAGACACACATCATTTAGTTTAATAATTTCGCTCTCCCCACTTTCGCAGTCAGGGACAAGGACACAGCGGCAGCTCCGAGCGGCAAGCTCCGCTTTCCGAAAGGACTCTGTAGTGCATTCTGCCTACATTCTATTCCCAAGCTTAATTATTAATCCTATCACCAAAAGTGTAGCCATGATTAAGCTGAAGCGCATGTAGGCGTTTTTAAATGTCAGTGATGTTGCAATATTGAAGGTGTGTATATTGCCTCTGTTTCTTCTGACTAGATCGCTCCACTGGGCACCCTCTCTGCCTCTCCATTGCGCACACACTCTAACAAATCCATCTTTTGTCCACTTTTCCTTCTCTCATCCTGTCTCAGTCACTTCTCCATTGCTCTCTCTTTGTCACTAGCTTTCACCTGTTAATTTCTGTCAGAATCTCACTTTCCTCCTTGTTGCTGTCTTAGGGCCTTATCCAAACCCACGGAAGGCAATGAGAGCTTTCCTGTTGACTTAATGGGATCAGTCCCCTGACCTGTAACAGACCCTCTCCCGGGCAAAAAATAAAACAACAATAAAAAAGAAACCTTGGCTTTGAAACCATGAAAATACCACTCTTTTAGGGACAAGGGTGTGCAGCTCTCTGTAAGAGGTGGCCATGTAACCACATGAATGGTGTAGGTTAATCCCATGAATCTTGGGGCATCTGTACAGAGGTTAACCCTTCTACACTATTCCCTGAGCCCTCTTCTTCTGGCACCATGGCTTGCTCAGGAGTAAGACCTGGGCCATCTGTTTCTACCAAGTGCCTTACAGCATGTGACAAATGTAGCCTTTTTCTCTTGCACACATTATCCATCATGACTCCGTACTGTCAGGCCCAGCAACCCATGTGCGGAGGCAGGGCTCTTCCACAGCTGGTCCCCATAACTCAATAGGGTGCGAGGGGGGCATTCAAAGTGCTGGAAGGTCAGCTTTTGGACAAGGAAGCAAATCCCCTGTGCATTGAGGAACACCAGTATGAGCTTCAGGGCACCTACTGGAAAACAAGGAGCTGACTGGATGAAAGAGAAAGGACCAGTCCAGGCTCAGCTTTGAGTCTAGTACAAGATGGGGCGATGTAGGACAATTGTTATGGTCAAGTTACAGTAGGAGCGAGATGACACTATCATCAAAGTGCCTTGGTGAATAACACCCTCTGAAGATGGCACGGGTGGTACCAATGGCCTGCTGCATCGTGGGACATCAGTGCATCACTGCCCAGCTTCACTCCCTCCCCCCCGCACCCAATACTGCCGAACTCTGCGCCAGGCTGAGCCCTCCTTGTTCTAACCACAGACAGAAAAATAAAAAGTGCCCCGAAGGAATGGGCAACCCTAAGCTCAGAGTGGCCTGCTGGGCTGAGAGACAGTGTCAGATTAAGCGCAGGTCCCATTGAACGTCAGACCTGAGTTGTGGCTGACCGAGATTTCAGGAACCAAAGGAACTGAGTTCCATTAGGTCGGGAGGCACCGCTGGAGAGAAGTGGGTCCAGGAGAGGGCAATTTGGGTCGGGGCCCGGGGCTGGCTCCAGCTGCCTTCTGTTGCCTCCTGTATTTCAATTAAGCACACTGCCCTGATATACACTATGGGACATCATCTGAGACACTCCACCTCCTCCAGAAGGCGAGCTGGCCAAGCACTGGGGCAAGTAGGCCAACAGTGCAGGATGTGGTAGCAGTGGTTCTTCCAGCCCCTTATAGGAAGGGATAAAAGACAATCCCCATACCTCCGCCACAACCAAATGATGGCAGGAAGACACAGCAGGCTACTCAAAAGTCCTTTTTTCTTTCTCCTCAGGAGACCCCTTTGTCTCCCCATTCCAATGCTGGGTAACCACAAAGCCTATAACGCTTCCTTTCCACTGAGCAGCAGCGGCCTATCCCCACCACCCTCAGATAGTGTTTCCTAAAGCCTTGCCTTGCAGTAACTGACAGTCTCCCCATACCTACCAGTACACAGAGCCAGGAAGCGAGCATGAGACACAATCCTTCGTGCTTTCTCCCATGCTGCCCCTCCTGCCTGGGAGAAGCCTTCCCATAAACACCCACAAAACTAACCTTCTATCCTTTTTCAAAGACTTTCTTGGTCAAAAGGCCTAAAAAAAAAAAAAACCCTGACAATGGCTAGGCTTCTGGTGTGCTGAGACCACTGCCTATAATTTTGAGCAATACCCTCCTCTTGGTTCCTTGTACTCTCCTGTCAGTCTGTCTGCATCCATCCACTGTTTCCTGTCTTAGCCTTAGCTTGTAAGTTCTTTGGGGTAAGAACTGTTTTTTTGTTCTGCATCTGTACAAAGCCCAGTGCAATGGGATCCAGGACCATGACTGGGGCTCCTAGATGCTACCAGTTTGAGTCACCATGTCCATACTTGATGCATCACAGTGCACATAAGGGAGCATCCACCCCACTGCTTAGCAAGAGCATGGAGGTGAAATTGATGCTCTGGTGACTGAATTCTTGGGCTTTTCATTTCTAGAATGCCAGGTGGCAGGGAGGATGATGGTCCTCTCTCTGTCTTTCATTTTTTGAGGACTGCACTAGTACATTCATTTGCAAAACTGATCTGAAGACAAAAGCTTTTCTTGACTTCTCCCTGATACCTAAAAGCCAAACAACGCAATGCATCCCCTGAGGCCTACAGACTTGATCTTTGTTCACAGTTTTCCCGTGAGGTTATCAGATGTACCTGTAAGCAAGGCTGAATGAGGAGTTTCAACTTCCTTAGAGCAATGTGAATGGCACAATGGGCTTTTAAACCATTTGTCTTCTGCTCCTGGGCTGAGAGTTCTAATCTGGATGTAATCACAGATGAACTGAGGTTGGTGGTCTCACGTAGACATCTATCCACATTGCAAAATCACCAATTTGGCATGATGCAGCATGATCAGAAGTAGGCAGAGATTGGGAAATGCAAGGAGGTCAGACTGGAGTTTGTCAAGGGTCGTGTGTGGAAATTTACACAGCTCCTGTCTGTGTTATTTCTGAGTCCCACATCAACACTGTCAGCTTTTCACTTACCTGTACATGAACATTGCAAATTCATCAGATGTATCCTCTAACATTAATAATACAAACACAAAGATATAGTTGAAGCTGTCAGAAAATTCACTCAGGACAAACTAGATTCTCCCTGCTAAGGTAACACAATATGCTGCTAAAGTCTTTCACTCAGGAGGGAATAAGGGATATTTGAGCATAAATGTGTTATCCACAATAGCACAGCCTATTCCCCTGTGGATAATACTATTAGTCATACCTTTCAAATTAAAAAGCACACGCTTTTCGTCTTTCAAATGCAAGGGAGGGCTGCCCACTTTCTTCACTTGACTAAAAACAAAAGCTTTTAAAATGATAAAATAGCATCCGTTTGATAAAAGCAGCCATCTGTACCTGATGTAGCTAAGTGTTAGGACATCAAAAAAAATATCACTGATTTGGGAAAAATTAAATAAACAGAGAAGTTTGCTGAGTAGGACCATAAAGTGATGGTTTCACATAACCATTACAACAAACCCTAATCCTAACTCTTAATCCCATCTCTGAGTGTGAAGGATTTATTTCAACATCAGATTTTATGAGTTAACAAGGTGAGGTGAGGGGGGTGATGGTGGAGGGAAGAACATCTTGTTCTTGTACACTTTTTTTAAAAAAAAGTAAGTTATCAGGTATTTGTGCCCTTTCAACAAGCTATGAAAATTCACCCAGGCCTTAAAGTACCAGCTTTCCGTAACTCAGCATGATATTAACAAACATGAGAATCTATCAATGATTTGTTCAGCATGCATCCTTAAAGCGTGTAATTAAGATAACATGAGATAACATCAGCCACAAAAAGAAAAAAAAAAAAACGCAACAGCAGTTTTCTGAGTCAGCGGCACTGAGATCGACCTTTTGAGGTCAGGACATGGCAGCGTCATGGGAACCGTGAAAATGCTATGCTGATAATGCTATAAAATGAAACGAACAATGTGCGGGACCAATCATCCTTGGAACAATCACAACTAGCACAGGCAGAAGAGAAGATGTGGAAGGAAGGGAGCAAAATGCTCCTATGGAAATAGCTAGGCAGACCCGTACGGAAAAGTCCTCGAGAATCTTTCCTTAGAATTTTTAAATCCACCAGGGATATAATTCTCAATTAAATTCCACAGGATATTCACCTTATTGGTTTACTTCCTGTTAAATTCTGTGAGACTCTTGCATAAAGAATGTGTGTATGTATAGAAAGTGCTAAGGGGGCAGCACGGCATGTAATGACCAAACAGCAATCATTATTGTTAGTATCCACTTGTACGTATCAATCGAAAACCCTTTTAAGTCTATGGGACTCTTTCATTTGCTTTTATAGGAGCAAGTTTGGGCCTATCTATGGTATTTTATAGCCAAAGAGCTCAAAGTCCATTGAGTAAACATTTGTGGCTGTGCATGCCTCTTTGTCTGGCCATCTCTTTTCATCTGTTCATGGCTCTATATTTTTGTACTTGTGAGAGCATTGCTGTGAATGTGTTTGTTCTACATGTTTCTCATGTGACTGCTTATGGTTTTTCCATGTTGGATGAGTGTGTTTGCACTATCGGATATGCTGCTGTACATGGATGGGGTTAGTTGGGTCTAATACAAGAGAATTTTCCACAATCTAGATGAAGAGAATTTCTTTTCCACTGGAATTTGCCATCCCTCTAGGGAAACTTTCCACACTCTCTCACTGTCTTACAGAGACAGAAATATATTTTCAAATAGCATCACAGATCACATTAAAAAAAACAAATCCTAAAGTACAGAATGCAATGGCTGGAGCTGCTCAGAGCTAATAAAACCCCCCTTCCCCACCCCCACCGTCTGGCATAAAAAGTAAACCAATTTGTCACTGCCGCTGCATAATGCCATGATAAAAGTGTGTGCTGTTCCCATTCCCTTGCCAGAGGTCACTGGATACAGTGTCTCAAAGATTGTGTGAAGGAAAACAAATGAGTGCAAACATAATAAATTGCAAGGAAGATGCTCTGTCGTGAGTCGTAAGGACAGGAGCCGAGGCGGGGGGAGCTGATGGCTTTCGGAAGAAGGCTGCATACAGTTCATCCAGCACGAGACTGCTTTAATCAGTTGCTTTAATCAGTTTGCAGGGGGATCACTGGCTTCAAGGGCAGATGGATAATACATGTTTCGCTGGGCCGATAGTGAGATAGAGAGTATGTTTGAACGGACTGAAACAGCAATTAAGCAAACTAGCGTCCTTGGGCAGCTACTGAGGGTTATATAACTCAGAATTTGACAGCCCTTCAGTCTTTCCCAGCTGGCTGTAAAGATACACAGAAAACGTCCCATCGTGAGAGCTGATCAGACCAGGGCACATATCTGGGGATGTTGTTCTTCCCACAGAGTCAGTAGGTCTCAGCTTCAAAACCCAGGTCCTGACCTTGACATGTTCTATTTGCTAACCCCTCATCACAGCAGCAGATGGAACCGTGCTACGGAAAGTTCTGCCTTGGCTAACCTTGACTTGCTCCATGTATCTACGCCTCAGCCTGTTTCAGGATTTGCTGTGCTGCTAGAAGGACAAGTTTAGCTTCATGGTCCTGCTTTTGACGCTTTCCACAGCACATGGGATGTTTCCTTTGAGCACAGAGCTCCCTCCGCTTGCATGCCATCTGTTCCGTGGCATTACCATGTCCTCAAGTTGTTGGTTGACTGCAAGTCTCCGAAGAGCACTAGAGAAACGATAGTGTGATATTTGCCATCTTGATTGATACCACAGATTGAACCCAGGACCTCCAGTGCTATTAGCATGAGAGTCTCAACATCTTGACCTAAAGAGCCAGGCTGTGTATCTACAGCTGTAACGGACTTGTAAACTTATTGGAACAGTCCCGGAGGGGATCTGTAACACAAACGGCCCAGACGCGACGGATACCACAGTTTCTTTTAAGAATGAAAAACCTGTTTAGTAAGTCCAAATCTTCCACATGGATCCAATATCCATGTTTGAGTTCATCCGTTGGACAACAGAGTATCTATGGGCTGAAACTGAATTACTGTTTCAGAGCAAATGGTTTATTGGACTAATTCTGCCTCTTTCTCTTTGCAAATTGTCCACGAACAACTGAAAGTATTTGTTATTTAAATTGTTTGTCAGCTATTTTCCAGGAATGTTTTTTAGTCTATAGCTTACTTGGATTGTAAGCTCTCTGGGGCAGGAACCACCTTTTTTCTGTGTCGGGACAGCACCTAGCCCATTGGGGTCCTGAGACATAACTGGGGATCCTAGGTTCTACTGCAATTCAAATAATAAAAAAACAGTTTGTGGGCAGCTTGTTATGAGTATTCAATATCTAAATTCAAGTTATGTTGATTAGTACCAATAAAATACATAGATCATGTGATGTGTGTCTTTTTCCCTGATTGGCTGAGCATTACTTTTTTGAAGCGGGTTTTCAGTGCAAGTACCCGTGTTTACAAACATAATTCATTTTCTGCCAGTATTTTTTAATAGTTACTTAAATTTTGCTGTTTCAGTCATCATTACTTCCAGCAAACTCAGTCATAGAACTATTGGTAGAAAGAGGACACAAAAGGAACGTGGACATAGGGGAAGATTCAATATAAAATGTGCCAGTATTTCTGGAAAATGTTTTGAAGTATTCTCTCATATTTCCTTTGTTCCTTCAACTGAACGTCTTTGCCCGTTGACCTGGCCTTCTCACAGCCACACTTGACTCTTTAGCGGATCTCCAAACTGATACTTACAGAGTCAAGATGACATTTATTGCGCAGACAAAAAAGACCTTTACCTATAGGGGAAAAAAATAAATATTTGAACATGATGATGTTATAGACCTTTGTTAACACTGCTGCACTAGAAGACACTGTAGAGCATAAGGGTCATTTGTGCAAAGATACTACTGTACGGTATAAGGATCAAAGGCCACAGGGTTTTATTTTGGCCACATTGGGATGACGCAGTTGGGTTAAATAGAATCCATTCTGATTTCCTCTAGTGAGAGCAGAATTTCACTCAGAGATGGGACTTCTTTCATATTTCATTGTGCCAAGATGGTGAGATCCTAGGAAACCAGATCCAAGAGAGAAAGGGTGGCATCCTCCCATTCCACACACATCCTCCATTCTGCACATAAAGACATAGCATGTGCATTGTCACTGCAACCACTCAGGTATCTATCTTTTCACACCAATCACCTCTTTAAGGCTCATCCAGTCTCATGGCGAGGGAAGATCTCATCAGAGTGAAATTCACCTCTGGACAGTTAATGGAAACAAGAAAACATCTTATATGCAGAGCTGTGGCTCCAAAAGCAGAGATGGGACAAGACCCACAGCAAAATTCACTGAAAACGGGTGAGTTTCATCTGCATGAAACCATCAGCCCAATTTTTGTTTACCACAATCCTATACTCCTGTGGCTGCATGATGAACTTAGTTATGGGTTATTCAGATATTATGGACCCTTAAGATCCAAAGTCAGTTCCTCAGATTCTGTAAATCAATGAATCTCTATTAAAGTCAATGGAAAACCAGATGAGGATCTGGCACCTAAGCTCAGTTGTCCCTAGGCCATAAACATGATTCAGATCAATTGATTCCAGTATCCATTGCAGGTTCCCTGTTCTTACTGAAAGGACATCCCTTCAGGGATAGTCTAGCTCAGAGTTTCTCAATGACTGGTCCATGGACCAGCACTGGTCCCCGGGATCTCCCTGACACAGTATAAGAAGCCATTCCCTGGTATCAAAAAGGTTGAGAAATACTGGTCTAGATAACACTCAGTCCTCCCTCAGTGCAGGGGACTGCATTAGATGACCTACTGAGGTCCCTTCCAGTCCTACATTTCAATCATTCGGTGATTTCCTTTCCCTTTGATTTAGTTCTTATGCCTGCAGCATTTTCGATTTTACCTCTCTCCCTCCTTTTTTCCCTATCGATATTTGTAAGTGAGACAAGGAACCAAAAGAGAATGAGCGGGAGAGGGAAGGGAGTCCAAACTTGAAGGCATGGCCAGGCTGCTGGAGTTATATCTAGGCTGGACATAGTAGCAGATAGAGGCATAAGCACCAGCTCTTTGCCATGTTTTCAGCCTTTGCAATCTCATTTCATTCACAGATTCATTTTTTCAGTTTGTTTTTCTTCCCAAGTATTTCTTTCCTCCTGAGATTTCCCTTCTCTCTGTTCCGCTTTCATTCCCCACTCCCCACATCACTGGCTTTGTCCCTCCTCTTCTTCCCCCTTTTGTATCCTTCTCCATCTTTTTTCTTCCTCCTTTCTTTTCTCTCCAGTTCTGTCTTCGTGCCAAACCATGTTGCCCCACCACACTTAATCATTCTTTTGCCTTCTTTTATCCTCTCCCTTTTTCCCCTATCTCAGCCTCTATCCCTCTTCCTCCAACACACTGTTTTTCTTTCTGTCTGTCCCTGGTACCCAAGAGTAGGGCACAGCACACCTCTCAGATTCATTCTTTATTCTAGTCAGATCAGGCCCAGGCAACCGGTCTGAAGCTTAGTGTCCACTTGAGGAACGCACAGTTTGGATTCTGAGTAGCGGGAGAGCAGCAGTGTAAGACAGTGAAGGCTGCAGCATGACAGCGGCACCAGCCTCGGTTTCCCCTCAGTCCAACCATAAAAAGAACGCAGTGCCCACTCAAAACCCCACCTGTGGGCATAATGTAGTCAGGTACACCTACAATAAGCCATAGATCCCACCTAGTAACAACTATTCCCAAAGGAAAAGCCCAGTGATTGTCCATGCCCCTCACCTGTGAGTCCACCGGACTCAGTTCCCAGTTCCTTTCTGCTCTGGTTCCAGGGCTGCACCCTCCAAGGCCAGCCCCCTGACAAAGACCAGCCCCACAGCTCTTCCTAAAACATAGTCCACCAACGCCATCCTTTCCGGCCTCTTGGCATGGACCCTTCAGCTGAGGAACGTCTGCCGGCTGGCCCCTTTTGCTGGCTCCTGGTGCTTGTTCTTTTCAGCCTCCCAGCATTGCTCAGCGTTAGCTCAGGACAGTCAACAAGCAAGCCCATTTCTCCTTCTGCCAAGGAAGGGCCTGCAGAGCTTCCCATTCACTGTGGGCTCTGTCTCTCTGAGGCAGCTCTCATCTGCCCTGCTCCCACAGTCTGTGCTTCCACTCACTAGGTCTCTCTTGCACAGGATCTCCACCAGTAAGGGCGAGGCACCCCTCTTTTAAGCCCAATGGGAATGAGCTGTTGAGGCGCGGGTCCTACACTCTCTTAAAGGGCCAGAGTCCCCCTGTGACAAGCAGCAAAGCTGCTGAGAGTGAATATTGAACATTAAGTGCTGGCCTACGATGCTGCTCTTCGGAGGCTTCCTGAGTGTGGCTATTTAACAAGGACGAGGGAATGCACCTGCCCCTATCAGGCCTCTTAAAAATTGACTTCAGTAGCGTGAAATAGGTCAATAAAAACAAGGAACGAAATTGAGGTCAGAAAGAAGCTCCCTTTATCTAGATGGCAGTAAATAACATCACATGCCCAGACGCCATCCTCTAGCCTGCACCAGGTGTCTCAAGGCATTCACGGATCCAGGCACTTGACGGCGAATAGCTGCTGCAGCAGATGGAAATGACAGCAGCTCAACCTCAGAGCTGGGGTCAACCAGTGCAGCTCCACTGAACTCAATGAAGCTGCTTACACCAATTCTAAATCTGGCATAATTAAAATAGGAAAAAGTGCCATGATATAGCTATACTTGATTATCTCCTATAATAATCAAGGATTATTGATTATTCAATCAATAATCAATGTATAATTATAATTTTGGAGGAGGAGAGAGTGGAAAAGTACAGTCTCATTTCAGCTGAAAGGAGGGTTCAAAACACAAGAGCTTGAGACTCAAATTGAAGAATGAAACAGATCCTTTTACACACTGTTTATTCTTTACCATCTAGGAATCTGGGGCAGGACTACTGGATAGAGGAGACGTGGGTCTGAGCTCCAAGTATGCCACCAGTTTGCTATGTAACCTTGGCCAAGTCATGCAATGTTGCTCCATTTCCCTTCTGCGTCACACGGGGAGGGTGAGCGGGGTGGAATTCATTCATGTCTGTAAAGCACCCAGGATCCCCAGCAGGAATGTGCTGAAGAAGTGCAAACTCATAGACTCATAGACTCATAGGTCAGAAGGGACCAATATGATCATCTAGTCTGACCTCCCGCACAAGGCAGGCCACAAAACCCTACCTACTGTTGTTATTAAGTTCATTGAAACAACAACCAAACAACAATCACCGTTCATTTAAATGGCTCACAAAAGGCGGTGTTAGTTGCTTTGAGTTACAAATAGCAGCTGGGGTGGAAAGCAGAACCTTTGAGTTATTTTGGACCTGATCCAAAGTCCTCTTGAGTCAATGGGTATCCCTCAATTGACTTTAAAGGGTCTGGGATCAGGTCTTTATTATGCTAGATTCCTTCCGTTTGTCTCAGTGCTGCTTGGTGAGGACAGAATCCTGCTTATGCATGGGAACGTTTCCAGCTTCCTTCCTCTCTGGCAAAAAAGGCATGAGTGTCCCGAAGGGTTCATGCGACTGTCAGACAGTATTGTTGCTCTGATCTTATTCCACTGAATCAACGGGAGTTCTGCCGTTGACTTCTCTGCAGCAAAACCCTAAGCCATGCTATATAGGTTTTTATATCGGGCTCATTGCCGTAGTATTTAAGTGCCGTCCAGGAGTGAGTTAAGCAATGTGACTATACATCTGTCCTGTGTAGCACAATTTGCTTTTCTCTCTGGTGACCTCTTTTGTTGCCCACTGACCCAGGATAGATGTGGAGCACCACCTCTGATTGGCATGCGGCCCTGTCCAATACCGTCCCTGCTCTGAACAGCAGCAACCAATAGGATTTGCTGAAATTACTACAGTGGGCTATTCCTTGCCAATAGATCACAGCATCTGGCTTGGTTTCCAGTGACTGGTCCACCACAAGAAGGCTTGTTTTTTCCCTTCTGCCTCGCCTCTTGTTATTTGTGCACGAGCAGTGGAAAGAGCACAACGGATGAGTGCCAGTGGGTCGCAGCGCTAACCATGCAGCAGAGATGCAGGATGCTGTATCCCCAAATTAGGTACTCCCTCTGGAAAGTTGAGAGGGTGGCACATTTGCTGTCTGAGAGCCTGTTCTGCTCCTGTCAAAGTCAATGAGAGCTTGGCTAGTGACCTCCCTGGGAGTAGGGTCTCACTCCATTTGTTTCACTTTTGATCTGATGGGGCCAGATTAATGAACCCACCTGATCGTCCTGGGAATCCTCCATGACTCCTCTCCCCATCTTTGTCACTGATAAAAGCTACCTGCCGTGTCTGGTTCCAGCTAGAGAAACGCGATGGGCACAGCAAGATGATCTTAACTCATTGATTTTAATTTGGATGGGGAGTGAAAGCAGTAGGATTCCCCCAAGCGCAGGGACAGAGAGGTTTGAATAAGAGCAGCACTGAGGAAGAGGAAGGTACAGTAACATAGGTATAGCTGTGTGTCCTTCTGCCACTTCCATCACCCCATAATATTATCCTGCGTGGCTTTGGAATCTAGCCCAAGCAGTGGAGACAATGGCACGGAGACTACATCTACACTGCAAAGGATAACTTGTAGCGTGGAGTCTAAAAGCTTGACCCAGGCTCGCAAGATTCAGTCTGCGGAGCTAAAAATAGCAGCGTAGTTGTTCGGGCTCAGGCTGGAGTCTGGGATCTGAGACCCTCCTCCATCACTGGGTTTCAGACCCTGGGTTCCAGGCCGACCCTGACCCCGTCTACACTGCTATTTTTAGCTGCAGAACCTGAGCCCCACAAGCGTGAGTCAATTGACCCGGGTACCGAGAGTCGGTGTGGCAGGTTTTGCTTCGCAGTGTGGACACAGCCTGAGAGCCTTGATGAGGCTAGTGTTGAGCTTCCTGATTTCTGAATCATTTTGAATTGTCAGATGCCTGAGGGTAAATATATCCAAGCGACGGGGGTAAACTTGAAGTGTATAATTCCTGATAGCCCTCTATCAGTCAGCCAGTCCAGCAGCCATCCTTTTGGTAAACTGGGTGCCTTTCAAAATAATTTGGACTGGCTTTTTCTTATTCCCTAAATGAGTCACTTACAGGCCATATCCTCAGTTGCTTGTAAATCAATGTAGCCCGATGGAAGTCAGTGGAGCTATATCAATGTACACCAGCTAGGAGCTGGCCCTGCAAACTTACTCTTTGAAGAACTAGAAGAAAGATGTGTCAATATATCACAAAAACCTTGATCCAAAACAGTCTGCATCTGAAATGTCTGACTCCACACCCAAACTCTGGAAGCCCTTACATTCAAAACTCACAGCATCCTGGCTCATCTGCAGCTGAGAACAACTGGATCTGAAACCATCTTGACTTAGAAATCTCCTGATTTTCCAAGGCTCCTGGGCCCGCAAATGTCTTGATCTCTGAACATTCCTGTGTGCGGTGTGCATTCCTGGTGGCGAGAGGGATGAAATTGTTTCATTAGCTAAATTTCAAACTGATAGATTATGCCATCCGAACCAGAACTGGTTCCAGTACACACAAAAACATGTGGTAAGGAAAGGCCCAGCTGGCATGCATCTCATCCAGCCTCTCCAGGACCCCATGACCCTGTATTGGGTCCTTCTTCCACACCAGTTCCAGCACATGCACACAAACCCCGATGAGAAGATGCAAGGAAAGAATCAGTTAATAAGTGTCTTTATGCAGCCCTCTAGATCCAAGGGAGGAACTTAATATGGGGAAGACATGATATTGAGTCATACACTAGAACCAACATATGCAGGGAAAAGAACAGAGGGAGGGACTCAGCCAGCTGGAGCTGAGTCCAATTCACAACATCAATGAGAAGGAGCTGACGGGAGTCGTAAATGACACAAACCCAACATGACAGTCACAGCTGGATTGTCTTCCTCGCTGAGCCTTCTTTCCTCTTTGTGGCGTGCTGACACAAGCATCTCCTGTCTCTTTGGATGCCAGACTACTCCCTGATGGACTCCTCCCCCAGTGCAATAATCCGGCTCCGAACAAGCCAAGCCTGTTTTTTATGGTAACCGGCCCTTGTCAGAGCAGACGTCTGCGCCCGCTTTACGGTGACTTTTGCACAACCGCCCTGGCACTAGCAACCAAAGGCCTCTGCTGACCTTGGCCGACTCCTTCTCCTTTCCAATCCCGTTATCGCACTCTGCTGGATTGCCTGCTGCAGCAAAACTCCCTTAATGTCAAGCAGAAAAAATGGATAGCACAGAAATGCAGGGAAATGAATTCAGAGGCTATTATAATGGAAATAGTTTAACTTCAGTCAACTTTAGCATTAAATCCTTAATAGGAGGCTATGGTATATAGGATCCTCCTTGCCATTTCTCTTTCTGGAGCACTGCATGTTATTAACTCTTCACACTCCGAGACAAGTGTGTGTGTGTGTTGGAGGTGCTGCTCCTCACAGCTCTCCTGGCCTGGATCGCTGCAGAATATTATTAACTCTTTTGGGGGTGAGACATATTCCTCTCCCCTTCTCATTTTACCCTGGCTAGAGAAAGAAGGTATCCTAAAAGTTTATGCTCTACGTAATGTCACATCCCAGATCTCTCCTGCAGCCGTGCACGGCTCTGTGACTCATTTTCACTTCCTTCTTTGTACATGCATGGCCCTGAACAATGAGCATATGCTTCAGAATGTGTTCTTTCATATACTGAATGGAGACTAGTTAATCCAAGCAAATAGTTAATAAAATGGGGGGTGCATGTGAAGTTTTATTCCTATTCTTCAAGACTTTGATATTAGCAAAGGTGTAGAGACAATTTCTGGGTAACCCTGAACCCTGGGCAGTTATTTACACCAGTGCAAGGTGATTGCAAAGGCTGCCAAATCAGTGTTGTAGCAATTTACACTGATGTCACGCACACTTTGTACTGGTGTTCGGACTATACAAGGTACAGAGCAGTGGAGATCCAGACCCGAGGTGTCTTTCTGTAGTGTCCAATGGATTCATAAACCATTCATAAAGCCACTTTATCAGCTGTGTCCCCCGTCCCCTGCACCAAATGCACTAGCTAAATTTTCAGGCACCTCTCACGGATAGGGCACACGCTTTTATTTACAGGCACGGTTGGCCATTTCTCCTGTGCCGACAGATGCTGGGTGCACATTTAAAGCCTGACTCAAAGCTCATTGAAGTGAAGGGAAAGTCTTCCATTGACATCAAAGGACAAGGAAAAGGCCAGTGACAATTTGGCCGTCTATTTTTTATTTGAATTGTTAGAAGGGGAGGAGGCTGAACCCCAGTATTTTGCATTCACTTGAAATCAACCTTTACACAGGAGGAAGTTCCCTGAAGCTTTCTGTGTTGAGGAGTTGGAGATAATGGTGGAGAAAAGACTGAAACACAAGAAAGAGTGCCAAGTGAGACGAGACAGCTGTATAATGTCCTGGAAAGATCCCTGTAGGGCTTTGGAACAACCAAAGGAAACAGTCCCTGAAAATTCTATGTCAGATTTCATCCAAGAGCCAGCCAGTTATGGAACAGGACACGTGAGACTGAGACCGAGATGGTGTTAATCTTTTCCTGTGCCAGCCTCCTTTCGTTCCCTCATTGCCAAAGCCCTTCTGCACATCCCTGTAGGACAAACTTGTAGCCTGATCTCCGAGCTTTCAGCTCCTACAGCCTCCCACCCCCAGACACACTCCCCATTGGACTGGATCAAAGCCTCTCCTCCACAGAACCACCCTCTCTTTCCCTGACAACAGGTTCTATAGCCCTGTTTTCCATGGGGACAATCTCCTCCCCTAGCTAGCTTGTGTAACAGGGCTCGGGTGAAAGCTCCGGGAGACACTGGCATTAGCTTGGCGACATAGTTCACAATGGGTTGTGTTTCAAGGGCTGCCCAATGTCACAAAACCCAGACTGTATCCAGATTAGGGGTGACACTGACATGGGTCTTTACCCTGGTGATTTCTACAGGCCAGCACAAACTGTTGGTCTCAAAGAGGGAGAGGTTTTAAGACTCCAACAGTCCCCTGGGATGATTCACTCTCTCACCTGCCACTGCCTGTCTGGGGAAGTTAGATGACTCTCCTCCCTCTCCATTGAAGCTGACACACTCTGACATGGTCCCCAGACAGCTGAGGCAGGGTATGTCTGACCCCGTGTCTGCGTGTGTGTCTCTAGTAGATACAGAGGATACCTGGCCCCCAAAGAGAGAGGATTAAGCTGTAGCGAGATACCGCTTTTTGGGATAACTCCAGGGATTTCTCAGAGGCATCAAGGGATGGTAATAATTAAAGCTTAGGCTCCTTGCTACAGCGCCTATCTGTGCTGATTGCGCCTTCATTTCCATACGTTCCCACTTGGCCCCCGAGCCACGAGCCTGTCGGCGCCCAATGACGAGCGGCTGATCCCGTAAACCGCAGCGCTTTAAAACCCTTTCTCATCCCTGTCACTCTGGATGATACTGTGAGCTCTTTACAAATCTTTCAGTTGCCTGGTTACCAGGTTAATATTGATGGCAAATGCTGCATGACAGCGGGTTGAAAACTAGTTCGTCCAACATCCAGTCTCTAGCTTTCCTCTTTGCCAGTATCTTGCCTCTAGCCTCCTCAGTATCAAATCTTCAGACTCTTCTGTTCCCAGTATCTTGCCTGTTCCCAGGATCCGGCCTCTTGCTTCACGTGTTGAGCCCAATAGTTTCTGTGGTCTCCACTTTCCTCTGCTTGAATTGCTGGTGGCAGTACGACAGGCTACATCACTCCCAGGCAGTTCAGCTGTTCCTCATCTATAACTCATACTTAAGCAGTAAGTTTTTTGGGACAAGGTCATCTTTTTGTTCTGTGTTTGTACAGCACCTAACACAATGGGGTCCTGGTCCATGCCTGAGGCTCCCAGGAGTTACTACATTAAAAATAATGAATACAAATCTTTCCTCCAAAGTCTTTCTGTCTTGCACTGGAAGAGGATTCTCTCTTCCACTAATCTTTGCTGGGAAGGGGTCAGTGGTATGTGTGTGTCTGTCTCTCTTTCTCTAACTGCAGCACTCCTGCAGACGGAGAATGGGCAATCTCTCTATTTCAGATCTTTAAAGACTCCGCTGTCCTGCCCTCAGATAATGCTGCCCCCTGCCCATGATAAAATGCCCTCAACTATCTCGAGTTCAGACTTGCTCTGCAGCCCGGAGTGGCTGTGTGAAGAGGGTTGTCTTCTTGAGGGCTATGAAATGGGAGACTGTCCAACTGCAGTGTAAATTGACCAGAATATATTTCATTCTCCCAGTGTCGGATCCCAAAGCTTTTGGATGAATATGTGCTTAACTATTTATAATTGACCTTTGCACAAAAGAACATGAAATTTTTATAGTCCAAAGCTTCATTTATTAACTTTACTGGAGTGTAAAATATTGCTGTTTGCTATAAATTTATACCAGGACAAACAATATATATGCTAATTAGTGGCTGTGCAGCCATTCGGGTGAATATCTGCTAGCTGGTCATTTTCAACAGGCAAAAGAGAAGATGGAATAGACAAATGACAATTGAGTCGTTTGATGCTCAATTCAAACAGTGGAGTCTGAAGTGGTGAATTAATGGTGTTCATTATAATGAGTCCATTTCCTTTTCATTTCCTTTATAAATTAGTCCAGGTAACATGCTGCGTCCCTGAGAGAGCCACTCATAGGCAACATGCTGAGATGCACCTGTAAAACCTCTGTATCACTCCTTTACTTTGTTTTTCATATTCTTTGTCTCCCTCCATCCCTCTTTTCTTTTATCCCTGTTTCCCTTCTCTACATCCATCCCTTTATTCCATTACTTTTATCTGTTTCTTCATGTACCTACTTCCATCTCTCTTTTTTCTTTCCTTTTCTTCTTTCTTCCTTCATCTCTTTCCATCCTTCTTTCCTTTCCTTATCTTGTTATCTACTCTCTTCCCCTCTTTACACCACATATGGACCAAATGAATCTTTTTATACCTTGGTATAAATCTGTGGATCATACAGTGAAAAATACTCCTGAAACACTTCAAGAAACATACAAATGTAGAAAACCATGCAGAGAAATACAAGAGCAACATGCACAATATCGTGCTGATAAATTGGCCATTCATTGACAGGCTGCCAGCAAACATAGGGAGATAGGACTGGGGGGCCTCAATTACTAAGTCCAGTCCCCTGCTGTTGCAAGCAACCACATCATACCATACAATTTATAAACTGGTCAGGCTCCTTCTTCAAATTAGCTAGGATATTCTCCCTACCCCTATTCCTATTGGGAGGCAGTTCCAGACCCTCCCTGCTCTGATGGTTAGAAATCTTTTTCTAATTCTTCAGCCTTAATTTATTCATGGCCACTTTATCCCCATTTGTTCTTGGGCTAACATTGTCCTTCAGTTTACATAGTTCTTCTCCTCCTACTGTAATTATACACAGCAATTTGATACCTTCTCAGCCTTGCTGTTTGCTAGGTTTAAACAAGGCAAGCCCTTTTGGTCTTCTCATGGAAGATAGGCTCTCCACTCCCCAGACCATCCTAGTAGTCCTTCTCTGAACCTTTTCAAGTTTGAATGTATTTGTCTTGAACCTGAGTGACCAGAACTGTACACAGTTTGTACTGCTTTGTACAATGGCATCAGTGGAGTTTTCCCTATCTCTACTGGAAATACCTTGCCTAGGATTGCACTTATCTTTTTCACAGCCACTTAGCAAAGGTGGCTCATAGTCATCCTGTGATGGACCAATGCACCTAGGTCTTGCTCCTCCTTAGGAAATGACAGAGGAGGAGCGATAGAGAGAAAAGCATTTCAGAGAAGGGTAGGGGAATATGAGGGAGGTATCACAAATGGTCCAAGATCCATGGCTGCACCTAGAGTCCTGCAATCTCTGTGCCTATTGATTGGTCCCTAGGATCAGCATTTCTACGGAGATAAGGAGACAGAGCCTGGAAAGCAGCATAACAGGAGTGACTACCACTGTCCCAAGAGTTTTATAGACTACCGTCCCTCATGTCTGAGGATAGGTAAGGCGCATGTGATGTTACGGCTGGGTGGACACCAAGGCTGGCATGGATCTCAGCTGACATTCACAGCAATCAGCGTTCACAGAAAGCCTGCCAGACACTGTCTATAGGGTACAGCCTAAGCAATGAAGACACACAGCGGGAAGCAGCCAAAATTATAGCCGTGCTCATTGAGAGCGTCATCTGCATGAATCATAGCACAGAGGGAACAGAGGAACAAAGCAGCAGCAGATCAAAATATAATTAAGCATCATGTGGAAAGGCAAATACATTTCCCCTGGATTCAGATGCAAGCGGTTGCCAGCGTTGCTTATAAGTACCCCATGAGCACATCCCAGGCAGGTACTGCCATTTACTAGGTGTTTGTGCAGCACCTAGCACAGCGGGGCCCTCTCCTGGCTGAGGCCTGTAGGTGATCCCACAATATAAACCCTAAATATTAATACTTTGGGTCAACCTGTGACAATGCAAGAATTGGGTGGGTGGAGAACATGGGAAATTTCCTTATCATCTCTCTGACAGTTATGTGTGATTCAGCCTACCCAGTCCTGTTATATAGCTGCCTACATGGTCTCAAAGAATTAAGTTATTTTCAGAGACTCTCCTCGTGACAGGGAAAGTTGCCTGCGTGCCTGCCTTTTAACAAGACAGTTGTTAAGGACTAGCCTGTGAATAGGATGGGCCCAGGCTGAACAACGGGGAGGGTGAAACTAGTTTTCTCCACCTTGTCTGTGGCAAGCTTAGGAAGGAGAAGAAAATCCCCAAGAGCAGAATAAAGAGCCTGAGGTGTTGGCACGGTCCTTTAAACCCACAAAGGCTGAGATGTTCTGTCATCTGCCACCCCTGAAAACAGCCTAGCTCCATCTTCCCTAGAACATCCCTTCAGGTAGTTGAAGGCCACTATCAAATCCCACCTCTCTCTTCTCTTCTGCAGACTAAACAAGCCCAGTTCCCTCAGCCTCTCCTCATAAGTCATGTGCTCCAGCCCCCAAATCATTTTTGTTGCCCTCCGCTGGACTGTCTCCAATTTGTCCACATCCTTTTTGTGGTGGGGGACCCACATGATGCTAGACACCACCATGCATGTGAAAAAGAAGCAGAGGGCAAATATAATTTTCACCTGAGGTTCCACAGAACATGCAGAAGCAGATGTGCTCAATCAGCATCTGCATGACTCAACCCGTCACGATGCCCTTTCCAAGGTGAAACCCACCCAGTTTTTACACTCTGTGGTCTTCCTGCAAACACACTGGCAGACATTCTGCTGCCTTGTATCACCACCACCACCCCACCAGCTGACTTTGTGGTGCTTTGGGCCCTGTGCTGTCAGAAAGAGCCAAGTGAAAGACTGTGAAATAGGTCCATCCTGTGGACCTAGCTGGAATTTGATAGGCATTGGGTTAGACACACACAGAACTTAATGGTCTGAATATGGTTTCATCCATTGTTGGAGCTTGCTGGGAATTTTCCATCAGGAAAAAACTGGTTTTTGCAAGCAGAAAAATGTCAATATTGGGGGCGGGGGGAGGGGGAATTCCCATCTGGAGACATTGGGACATGGGCAATCTGACCAAGTAGGCAGAGCCAGGAATCGGAACTGGGAGTTGGAGCCAAGCATCAGAGCCAGAGCCAGGAACCGGGCAAGGATACAGGGCTGGAGCAAACTGGAGTGGGACAGGAACAAGGCAAGTGTTGGCCTGGAGCAAAGCTGGGAACAAGAAAAGAGCATGGCTGGAGCAGGGCTAGGAACAAGGCAGGAGCAGGCGCAGGAGAGATTGTGGCAGTAAGTGTAAACATTGAGGAGCCAGCATTGAGGAGTCATTGCTGCTGAGCTTAAAAGCAGACCTGTTGGCTCCTTGCAGTCAATGAGACAGGCCAGGCCATCGGGTGATTCTGCTGTAGCCTAGCCGGGCTCATTATCAGGCCTGAGAGCTGAGTCGGCTAGGACCAGGGTCATCCGAGGGAACTCCAGCCCATCGTGCAGGGTGTAGCTTGATCAGAAACTCAGCCTATGTGAGAGAATGTAACCCTACGGCACCCTAATTACAATTCCCAGGAGGAAGTAGCCCAGGAGGACGCATATTAATACCAGCCCAAAATAAAACATTTTGACGCTTCCAGAGTGAAAGTTTCCAGAATGTATCATTCCTCCAGAAGTTTTAATATTTTGACTTTTTGTCGGGATTCAGAAAGAAAACAGACGTTGGCATATCGGAATTTCTCACTGGACAGTTTTATCTATTTTCCATCAGCTCTAGCCATCCAGTTGTCATAATTGTCAAATGAAAGCATTTCCGTAAAACCACAGACTCCTTGTTTCCAGGAAAATAATACAGGCCCTGTCATGAATCTGAATTTTTAAGGTAAACAAATGGACAATTAACAAAACAGCTGTTTTTCTAGAAAACAAAAATATTAGCCCAACAATCTCTTGGAGTTTATAGTTTAAAAGGATAGGCTAATTTGAATGATTTTTGGCTGTTTGTTTGTTTTTTTCCATTAATTTTAATCAATTTTAAATGAACACAAATAAACGACTGGAGCTAAAATATCCCACCTTCTGAAACCACAATTTCAGCTTCGTTTCCAGTCAAGCAATTTAAGAGGAAATTAGCCATTTGGCTAAAGCACAAGACTGAGGTTGAAAGGAAGGGTTGTCCAATGGTTAGGGAACTCACCTAGGAGGACTATATAAGTATCTTACATAGATTCAGGTGGCTTATGTCCAGTTCTAAACTCAGCTACAAACTCAGCGTGTGACCGTGGGCAAATTTCTTAATCTCTCTGGGCCTCTGTTCTGTAGAAGTACAATCCGAATAATAGTCCTCCCATTTTCCCATCCTTTGTTTGAATTGTTTATTCAGACTGGAAACTCTCCAGGCAGATGCTGTCTCCCACTATGTGTACGTACAGCACCTAGTATGGAATGGGTGTATGCCTGATCTCAGCCAGGGCCTTTAGGTGCTACTTTGATATATATATAATAATACCAACTGTGGCTTGGAGAATCATAGGAGATGAGGGTTGGGAGGGACCTCAGGAGGTCCAACCCCCCGCTCAGCCCTCAATAATAACAGCAGCTGCAGTTGGATTTGCTCTTAGTGCAGAACAGCTAGCTCTCTGTGTATGAGGGAGGAGTGTTATTCTGGTCCCAGCTGAATGGAGTGGTAATTTGGACAAGCTTATTTCTATGAGCTGAGGGTAGTTCCTTCCCCAGGCTGTGCTATAGCTGAGTCTTCAAACAATGGGCACTGTGGTTTTGGCGGGAGCTATGAGAGAAAGTACTAGCTTGAACAGAGATTGCCGGGTCAAACTCCCGTGGTCTTCAGTGATTCTATTTTAAATTTCTCACAGCACATGGAAACTATGGACCAGCTGCTCAGTCAACGTAACTCATATTGAATCCAACTGTTCCACCAGCAGAGGATTTGAGACTACACCGAGTATGGCCAACCCCAAGTGTTCAACAACATGAGTCAGTCCTTTCAAAATCATGAAATGGTCTTAAGATATTGTTTTTTGTTTTTCTGTTTTTTTAAATAATTTGGCATTCTTTGTATTCATCTCAGGACTTCTGAACCTTTGGGATACATTGGGGTTATGTTTTCAACATTTTCTTTGCAATCACGAGGGCTAGAATTTTACTTTTTATGCTTTTAAATAAAAGCTGAGGGTCTCATCTAATCGCGACTCCAGGCACTTGGGCTTTAAGAAAAAAAGGCTAAATTATGTTGGCAACAATGTACCAGAAAGTGGAAATGTTTGTGAATTTGTCTATAGATGAGTGAATACCACAGAATTTTTTCCTAACTCCCGATTACTGTTGTTATGATGGTTGTTATTGTTGTTATCATTCAGATATTCGGTGAATTATATAAAGGGATTTGGGGATAGCAGTTCTCTTCCTAGAGGCACAGTCGTCTACATCTTCACAATCTTCATGGCAGTCTAAGCAAAGAGGTGAATGACCAACTGGCCAAGCGAGACTCATCTGCTCTCTCGTTCTGGCCTGTACAGAGCCTGTTTGATGGATTTCAGGAAGGCTGTCAAACTGGCACTGTTCAGCAATACTAAATTCGCCAATAAGAAAGAAAAATAATAGCTGCACCTCCCTTTTATTGTTCTAGAAATAAGCTTCATTATTCAGATGCGTCTATGTCAAAACATAAACCATGTTTTATGATAAGTTTTTATTATTTTTTAAAGCAAAACCAGTATATCAGTGAAGGAATCCACATAAAAATATTGAGCCAAATTCATCTCTAGCATAAAACTCCACTGATTTCAGTGACGCTGGGAATTTGACCCACTGATGTAAACTTTTCCCCATTAATTCTCATTCTACAAAGTGCCTGGAAGATCTCCGGTGGCCTTCTCTGCAGAGTGCTTGAATTGAAGGGATAAGGAAGGGAAAATTCCTTGACTCTGGATATTTCTCTGAATGCTGTTGAATCAGGTTTGGAAACCTACCTCTAGGGAGCAAAATGTTTGGTGCCGGATCCTCAGGGGATACGGTTCAGCACAGGTCCTTCCTTTGTCTTCACTGGGACTATGCCAATTACACTTGTTGAGGATCTGGCCTATTGCCCTTAGAATCTGTCAGTTTGCATCAGATGGCAGGTATGTTTTTTCCCCCAGCAGCGCCCTCTTCTTTTTTTAGAGGGCTTTAGGGCTTTGTTGTCCTTCTGGAGCCACCCGAGATCAGGCACTATCCCTATAATATAGAGTAAAGCAGACATTTGCTCCTGTCCCAGAATTGGAGTCTCTAGCACCCTCCCAAATAATAGCAACAATGATTAATAATGGATCTGCTCAGCCTGCTTCAGAGCTGGCTGGCGTTTCTGGATCCAATTCAGCACCTATGATGCCTGGCAGCGGCTTTCGGGTGCTAACTGTTGCATGTAAAGGAGCTGCTTGCCCTGACTACACCCACACAATGGTCTTGCTGCCACAGCTAATATTTGAACAACGGGCTTGCCAATTACGTTAATGCAAACAAGTCCCTCCGGGATCCCAAGGAAAAGGCAGAGCAAACCCAAAGTGAAAGAGACACCAGTCTCCTGACTGCTAGATACAGAATGACAACAAGGAAGAAAGTGGAGAAAAGACAAGGACAAGACTGAACAGAGCAGCCTACTGCACGCCTTGAATTTCTCAGCGGAAGATGCATTCTGAATTTGCGGCTCTACAGTGGCCTAGATAGCTCAGGGACAGTGCCTTAGAAAAGACATGCAGCATGGATAGGATACTAGAGACCTCTATTTGCCCTCCCAAACTCCTTATATCCTTTTCTCCTTCTCTGTCCGTGTCATGCTCTCCCCTCCTCATCTTCGTCCATCTCTTCTCTCAGCATTGTGCCCATCTGCTCCCTTCACCGTCCCAAGGGGTATTATCTTAACCTCTTGCACCTGACAAAGGGGGTTTCTGCCCACGAAAGCTTATGCCCAGATACATTTGTTAATCTTTAAGGTGCTACAAGACTCACCTTGTTTTATCTTAACATACTTGCCTTTAAATTTGCACCCATGTGTGATATTATACACAGAGTTTCATATTTTCCACCACAGCCTGCATCCTAAAGCTTGGGCGCTCAGTGAAAGGTCCCTGACTGGAGGGGGAAATAAGTAGCCTTACTGTCCCTGAGGGCTTCAACAGGGCCACAGTTAGGGAAAGATAGGTAAAATGACTTGCCCAAAGTCGCTCAACCGATGAGATGTCACTTTTCCCTCCAACAAGAACTGAAGCAATCTCAAACCTAGCTTTAAAGGGGCTGTGGGAGAAGCCATCTTTTGGATGGGAGTTTAGCAGCCATACTTGCTGCTAGTGGTTATTAAAGATTTCATGTCACTTTTTTGGGCAGCCTCGCCATCTCTCCTAAAGACATTTTAGAGCTTGGGCACTCCATAAGGAGGAACGTTGATGAGCCATGAGCTGCAGTGTTGCTGCACTGTTGTAGGTACTGATCCAAAACCCAAGCTGCATCAAAACCAAAAATAGATTTGTGCTGATCCAGAGCGGCTAGGCATCTCAAAACTGTAGAGAACTGGGACTGGTATAGCAGGAGAATGCTGCCGATCAGGGCTGAAATGTTGTCCAAGAGCTGTGCATGGCTCCTGGACTGGAACAGCAGAGAGTAATGAAGTTTGGGGTTGAGATGTTGGGGGCTGGCCAGATGTGGGTGGGTGTGGGTCCCCGGCTGGAACAGCAGAATGGCAGTATCACGTCAGGAGTAAGGTGGAATAGCAGAGCTCTATATGCTGAGTGGGGAAAAGGCTGGGATAGCAGGGATGCTGCAGGACAAGGGTGAAACACACCAGCTCTGGAAAAGAAGAGGGTGCGGGAGAAAAGCTACAAGACGTGATGGCAGAACTACGAGGCGCCAACAGACTAGATCAGCAGAGGGTGCTGCGGAAGAGGGTTCAGCGGGGTCTTTAGAGGCACAGCTGAGTGGGGAAGTCCCAGGGTTGGACTAATAGGGGCCGCTTGTCAGGAACGAGGTTTGTGTGCAAAGCAGGGAGTCAGAGGTGGAGGAGAGCTTAAGTATCAGGTTCCCACACTAGATTAGCCTCTGAACAGCTGATGGCTCTGGCTAGTCTCAGGAGCTTTGGATGCATCCCCACCTTTTCTAAATAAATTGATCAAAATATTAATGAGGAGAGCAGACAGAGCTGCATTCCCCAGGGCTGAATGCAGACAGGTGGCATAGGAATTGCTTTGGACACCACACCAGCAGTGCAAAAATACCATTCTTTGAGCTGCCAGGGATGTGAAAGACTCTTCAGAAGGTGGGAGCAGCCATCCAGACGATCTCCTCACCCCTCCAAACAACTCCCACAGTGCCAATCATGTTCCAGACCCTAGCAATGAATCGGGCTCTGTCTTCCCAATAAATGCTGCACAGCCTCATTCCTCACAGTGTACACCCAGGAGTAACTCTGATGAATCCAGTGTAAGAGGCTGTGATGGGTTCACACAGGGCCCTCCTACTGCTCAGGCCCTCTGCTCCCACAAACCACCCACAGATCTCAGCTTCATGCTCCCAGTGCACTTTCTTTACAGGTTGTTACCCATCACTGTCTATTGACACACAGTCCAGTCCAGTCCAGTCCAGTCCAGTCCAGTCCAGTCCAGTCCA
>ML675655.1:13570234-13765879 GCA_007922155.1 Mesoclemmys tuberculata
CAGTCCAGTCCAGTCCAGTCCAGTCCAGTCCAGTCCAGTCCAGTCCAGCCTAGCCTAGCCTAGCCTAGCCTAGCCGGGTCAGCCACTGACCAAGGAGACCCTCAGTCTCCTGCTATGAATCCTCCCTTTCCAACTATCTGCCCCACCCCCATGCTGCCTTCCTGTGAGCCTTTATAGCACTTGGCTAACGAGCCCAGCAGCTGCTCCATTTTGGTCTACTCCGTGCAGACTTACTCAGCTGTCTCCAATTCTCCCTCGATTAGCTTTCCAGTGGCAGAGAGCTGGCTAAGCCTGATTTCATCCTGCACCCTGTCACACAGGTGAATGAGGCCCTATGTTTCCTAACCTCTGCCAGTCCCTCAGCTTCCTACCTCATGTCTCTCCAATAACAGCACACACCTTTCTGTGGCAATAATCCAGGGCAGACTCTTTCCCATAACTCGCCAGCGAACCCTGTATTCCCCCCGCTTTCCACCCGGGCTGGGTCTCGCCACACGCTGAATGCAAAACGCACTCGCTCTGGGGCAGGTATTTCCAGGGGTGCTGAAAATCAGAATTCAGCAGCAAGAATCAGCTGGGGTGTGGGAAAGTTATCAGAGGTCATGGATTCAGAGGGAAGGATAGGGACCTATTGGACAGTCAGTTGGAAGGAGGGGGACCCAGGAAGGTCACAGGAAAGGAAGAAGGGGAGAGAGAAATGGGCCTCTTCTGCCCAGTAGTGTTCCTCGTTGCTTTGCCTTTCCTGGAAGCGGCCCACAAGCAGGCAGTGTGGTATAACGGCTAAAGGCCTGGGATCTGGGATCAGGGAGTTCAGCCAGGTGGCTGTTCTGTGCCTCAGGTTTCCTCATCCCTAAAATGAGGCTAGTGGTATGTATCTTTCTTTGTAAAGAAAGTTGAGCTTTGCAGAATGGATTAGCAGTGTGACGTGCTAGCATTAAAAGTTACAGAAGCCCTCCCAGACAAACAAACTTCGAAAGAAAGCAGTTTCTCCCCTCACCTCCACTCTTTGCAGCCTAGTTTTTCTCACACACACCCCCTTGAGGAACTGGCACAGCTCAGCCTCGTGCTGTTTGCATGAAACATAAAATATTGCACTGCTGGTTTAATGGCCTTTAAAAGTTCCATTCGGAGCTGCTCAGGAGCTCTCTCTCATCATCACTGCACTCAGATCTGCTCATAAAGCTGTCACCATTAATCGCCACCCAGAGTCACCACAGTTTCGGGGTCACGCTTCAGGGAAGAGGGATGTGGATTTCATTTGGGGGTCTGGCCCATTGCCAGAGTAGCCTTAACTCTGATTCATTCCCCCTTGTGCAGCCTCCTCAGAGCTCCAGGTGCTGTGCTTATCTCGTTACACGTGCAAGAAATACTCTTCCCTGCCCCCAAAATACACGGTGTTCTTGTTCTTCTCCCCGCTGCTTAGTCCAGCCAAACGCCCATCTGCATCTAGCCAGTTTCTAAATCAGGGCTGAGCAAACTCCTTTGGCTGCATTCTGAACGAACTCCAAGGTGGTGAGCACACACAAGAGTCACAGACCTCAATAGCTGTGGGGGCTCGACATTTCTGAGATGCAGACTAGGGTCTAGATCGTCAAGACTTTTATGCATCTCATGGCGATGGAAATCAATGAGAGCGAGGCACTTAACTCCTTTGAGGATGTGGGCCAAGGTGTGGCAGTATGGATGTTAGGTGTCCACCATTAAACTCCTATTTTTTTAGATTTTAGCCTGTGTCTATTGCCTGTAGCACCATAATTCATGACAGGCACCTGCTAGGACCCATCCTTCTCCTCCTCTGACCCTCTTGCTGAAACATAGCTCTTCTTTCTGAGGTACCCTCATGGGAACGGTATCTTACAGGAGAGGAAAAATTAAGAAAACTTCCAGATGTGCATAATCTTAGGCCAATCCTTGTATTCTGTGTTAATTTAGGACAATCCATTGTATTCTGTGTTAACTGAAGGCCCAATCGTCCAGTCACCACAAAGCATAGTAATTATTCAGTGCTGCTAACTCTTATGATTTTATTGAGAGTCTCACAATGTTCGTCATTTTCCTTCAACCCCCAGCTCCTGGAGTCTTATTATTTCATGAGACTCTCATCTCGCTGTTTCTTTCTTTTGTTTTTTTTTTTTTTAACTTGTTTTCAAGTTTTTCTCTGCAGCCAGGAGGGCTAGAAATGAAGAGCCCAGTGTATTCTAAACATTGAAAAACCAGAAGGGAAGAAAACACCCCAATGTATTATTTTGTAATAAATCATCTTGAGGATAATCTCATGATTTGGGGGTTGACAGTACTGCTTGCTACCAAGAGCAGTCCCATTTACTCATAGTAGTAAAAACTATATTTTGTAGTCAGTATAGGAGGATTGATGTGAAAAGTCTGGGCTGGAGCCATGGCTCTGATATTCTCCCCCTATTTGCATGAGCGGTGAAAGGAAGTGGCTGTGTAGAACCTTTCTTCCGCTCTTCACCCAGGCTCCGGGTCCAGACAGGTTCTGCACAGCCCTGCAGGGTGTAGAGTTTTGGTGCAGACAGAAACAAGGCACGCACAGAGGCACATACTCCTACGACTGGTGGAGAAGCGTAAATGAAGATAACTCATAAGTGCCACACAGAATGCACCCTGGTCTTCTTTAGGAATTGGAGGATCAAAAACTCTATGATTTTAACTTGACTCTTTATCTCACTGCCTTTGGAATTATAAACCTTTCCTCCATTGAGGATATTAACCAAAAAGCAGGCCCCTTAGCATTATTTATACCTCTCTTGGAACGGGAAGACTGAGAACTCTATGGTTTCAACTTAAAGACACACCAGGGGACATAATGCATCTTTACTCCCCTCTGCCCTGCACAGAAAGGAGCCTGCCTCTAGCCCTACATAAAGAATTAAGTAAATAACAACAGCAACGAGTATGTGAAACTCCAGACATTTGTCATAAAAGCACAAAAATCCATCACAAGCCATTGTAAAAGATAGCCCCATGGAATAAATCAAGCAGATAGCAGCCCGGTAACCTTGAGATAAATGGTTGGGTGGCTTTATTTTTTTTACTTGGGGGGAAAAAAAAGATGACATGGTATGATCATATTTATAATAAAAGTCATTGACATAATAAAACGCTCCCATCACATCAGTATTCATTTTTGCAAATAGAACGCTGACGTTTTAGAATATTAACATGTGTTATAAATGTCAATGATATATTAAGATTTTCAGTCTCTCTAACCAAAAATATAGAGCGAGATGAGGGAGGGAGAGATGACTAATTCACTGAGATTAGAAGGAACATTTTCTCACACAATCAAATCAGCTTCTTCTCTTCGTGAGCAAGGGGAAACATACCCAAGTCTGGTTCTGATCCTGGAATTCTTGCCACCTGCGCAGAGATGACTTACAGTCCTGAGCACATGCACTTTAACAGGATCTGATGGTGATCAGCAGCTCAAAGGAATCGTTCTATGTGTGGGGAGCCCAGTTGGACATACAGTATATTAATATAATGACCTCATGGATGGGTCATCACTGGGGACTAGACCCAGGAAAACACAGACCTTTATCACCACAGCTAAAAGGTGGAGGCACAAAGGACTGAAACTGATCCAACAACTCAGAGCTAAATTTTGATCAGTCAACTCTATGGCCAGTTTTCTTTAAGAATCTTCTTTAAAAAAAATCAAGATACCACCAAGCTCTCAGGATACGAGGGGATACTCTCCGGAGAAGACTACTACAGGGCTTACACCAGCGCTGACCTTGGTCTACCAGCTCCATTCAGGACTATGGGATGATGCTATCTAAGACAGCAGCGTGCTAGTGGATATTGAAAATAAATTACATGCCTCAATGCCTGGATTTTTAAAGCCAGAAGGCACCACTGTGATCATCTAATCGGCCCTCCTACGAAACCCACACCAAACAATTTTGCCCCATGATTCCTGCCTGGAGTCCAGTGACTTACGGCTGAGCGAGAGCAGCTCAATTAGAATTCAGTGTTTGTAAGGCCTAGACTACACGGCTGCTGCACAGCTCTGTCCGTTGTGGGTTTGACTTTGGCAGTCGTACCAGCACACTTCCTAATTTGGTCTCAGTTGTACTAATATAGGAGTGTGTATGGCAATGTGGGTTATTCCTGTATGAAAATGATCTATACCGGTACATGCACATCTAGTGTAAGATCTTTGGATCAGGGACTGTCTTTTTATTCTGTGAATGTACATTGCTTAGTACAATGGAGTCCTGGTCCATGACTCGGCTTCGTATGTGCTACAGTAAGACAAATAAATTAATTAACGGTAATAATAATATTGCATCCACAGTTGTGGAGCTGTAATGCTTTAGCTCTGCCAGTATATCTAAAGCGGTACAACATCTGTGTGCAGATAAGGCCTAAATAAATAAATCCATTCAATAACAGGATGGGAGCGCCATTTCTCCAGCACTGCAGCTCACTGGGAGAGAATGGTTGGAAATAAACCCAATAAATGCACCGCAGACCTTCAGCAGCTACGTCCTTAGTTATGGCAGAAGCATTTGTTTAAGAGTAATTTGGTCACGGGGCTCCTCCAGGGGGTTCTGACACTGCAGGTCTTGGATGGGGCCTGGGAGGGTTTATTTTTGTCACTTGTCAGGGCTTTCCTCTCCCGGGAGTCCCAATTACAGCTGCATGTAGGAGGTGTAAATTTAAATCTTCAGGCTCTGCACATCTCTGCAGATGAACTCACTAGTGCCTGGAAGAACAGTTCCTATTATAAAATATCACATAAAATGACAGAGACCTCAGACGACTGGGAGCAAAACAAAAAAAACCCAAACCAATAAGTGTCCCAAGGAGAGGAAATTACTTCTTTTTCCCCCCTCTCCTTTGCTCCAGTGAATAATGAGAGTGAATGTTTTGTTTGTAAGGGGGTGGGTGGGAGAAGGCACAAGAGATAGAGATTTTATACTTCCCAAGTCGGTAAGTTATTTCTCAACTTGTGCTTAGCTCTAAGTGCCCGGCTGAATTATTAAGTGCACGAAGCTCAGAAGCTGCTGAGGGGCACAAGAAAGTTATTTCTTTGGAAGAGCATATGTGTCCGGATTCTCAGCACGCATAAATCAGAGTAACTACTTTGAGTTTAATGGCACCGGGCCAATTGCATCAAAGGGTCCTGGCCCACTGTGGAGCTTGAGGAATCTTTACCCCTTCCCTCAAGTGTCTTGTCTCCCCAGTTCTTTATTTTGACTCCTCAGCACTCCAGAGGTGGCTGCATTTCAATGGTGGGTAAAGAGTATGAAGATTAGACGGAGAGGCAGACCTGCAATACATACTTCTGGGTTTCATTCCCACTTCTGCCCCTGGCTTTGGGTGAGTCAGTCAATCAAACTCTTTATGCCTCCTTTCACCCATCTGTAAAAGAGGTTAAATAACTGTTACCAACAATCGTCCCTCTTTCTTCTTGCATATTTTGGCTAGCAGTGACAGAGTTAACAGTGTTGACACATAAAATATAATAAGGTTCAAAACTGAGATGTGTAGAGGCAGTTCACACCTCGCAGTTGTATCATTCCAGGCTGTCTGCAGACTCAGGCAGACATCACTGCGGCGCTTGCACTCAGTTGACATTCTGAAGGTTACTTTCACATCCATAAGTGATAGAGACTTAATTATGTTTTTAAATTAGAGTTTAGATTCTGAAGCACAGGCAACATTCTGCAAACAAAAGTACTGACTCAATTAGGCACCAGGAAACAGCTGAGTCCGGACCCTTTAAGTGCATTGCATATATCATTGCTTTGCCTATGAGATTAAAAAGTGGAACAGCACAAAGGGTTAAATCTGTTTCACAATGAATTCTGATTTATCAGACATGATTAGCGCGTCATGAATATGGATATGATTTCTAAAAAACAAAAGGAAGTTTACATGGCTCACCCTTACTTAAAAAAAAAATTTAATCCCAAGGAGAGGCAGCTGGTAAAGCTGATGTGTGAAGTCAGGAGTCACTGGGAGAGAGCGAGCAATGTGGGGGAAAGATTGGGAATGCCAGGAGTGTGTCAAGGGGGAAAATGCAAGAAAAACTGGGTGGGATCAAGCAGAAGTTGCAGTCATTAGTCTGTACCCTGAGCTTCATTAGAACTCTGCCCAACCCAGTGTAGTTTTGAGAATGGAGGGAGATTTTAAGACAGCTGAACATCTGGTCCCCTTGAGCATTACAGCAGCCTCAGGGCTGTTCCAACGTACTCCCAGCCGTGTGTGGCCCCAAAGAACCATTCTGAAAGCCATGCATTGCTCGGTTTAGGGTTCCCGAACCATGACTGATGTTTTCCCCAATCACATCTGCCTATGCTGGGGTCCAAAATGGTGCGGGGTGGAGAGCACTGCCACAGAAAATGTTAAGGAGGCTCTAAACCACAGGACTATTCCCCTTGGCCACCAGCTGGAATAGCCAGCTGTACATTACTGAATGGCACAAACGAGTTAAAGTGGTGGACACAATCTGACCCATCCAGGGTAGCTCCAGGGCTATTGATTAGGGATTCCCTATCGTGACTGGAGCTGGATCAGAATCAGAGGGCAGGCCTGGGACCAGAGGAGTCAGGTGTCATGGCAGGAGGATGGTTACAGAAAGGAAAGCGCTAAGAAGCTGGATCCAAAACCCATTGAAGCCAGCAAGAGTCTTTCCATTAACTTTGCTGGGATTTAGATCAGGCGTTTACGTGGTAGATGGGAGAGCAGAGTAACCTCATGCTTGTGGAGGTGCTCTACTTCTGAACAATGGAATATTTATCAAGACAAGGCTCTGCCTAGGCATGCACTCTCCACTAATCTCATCACCATGGCATCGGAGAGCCTCATTTATTACAGAAACAAACAACTTCCCTTCAGAAACCGGTTAAGGTTGCTAAGTGACAACAATATACTTACCTATCACATCATTTGCAAAAGACTCACACTTAAAAGCAAAGAAATGAATGATTACAGGCTTCAGAAACCGTACATTGCTCAAGTCATAAATACATATTTTTAAAACAAATACAGAAAAAGGCACATTTTAGCACAGCAAAGCAACCTTCCGTTTGACCTATGGATTATTGTGTTTGGGTTCCCCCTCCTTTCTTTTACGTATTATTGTATTTTGGTGTGTAAATACTTTCTTTTAAGGAATACTGCGAAGTAAGAAACATCGGTTCAAATACTTCTAAGTGTTGTTACTTTAGAATAATGATGCATATTTATATGAAAAGTGTGCAAATGATTTGTGGTAAAATATGTATTTATATAAATATACTTGCATTAGTTGATCAACATGTGCCATTAATATGGCTAAGTGTGCATTTCTCAAGGTTTGGTGTTGAGTTTGTATCTGGAGCTAACTGATGAAAGAACAGAATTCTTTCTGGGTCAGAGTGAAGGTTTTTGAGTTATGATAAAACATGCATTTCTTTGCACCTGGGTGAAGTTCTGGCTCACCTGAAGTCATTGAGAGCTTGGCCATTGATTTTGGGGCGAGGAGGCTACAGGATTTCACCCTTTATGCTAATTATGTAGGCAATACAAGATTTATGTTATCTTTACTTATTCATTATCTGGCTTTTTGGCATTTGGGTTCTGTACATGATGCGGGGGCACCATTGTTACTTAACAACTTTCACTTGTTGTAGGAACATCATTTTTGATGCGTTATTTCTGGCAATTCCCCAGCTTAATTATATAGTTATTTCTATACTTTTCAGTCTTTTCTGTTGTGTAGATAAATCAGGATCTAAGGACTGACCTTCTTCAACTGGTGTAAATTCGAATGATGCCCTATGCTGATGTTCATAATCAGAGGAGCTCACCTACTGTTTGGAAATTGTAAATAAATGGGATGGAATGGTTAATAAACTGGTAATAAGCAATAAACTGGTAATAAACTGGAGTGAGCTGCAAGGGGTTTGATTCTAGTCCTGGGCAGAAGTTCAGGTTGGTTCTTAGACCATCCTAATGTTTTGCTGACAAACTGCTTGCCTTTCACTTGGAGCTGAAAATGAAATATTAAACCAGAGAGTAAACCAATAAAAATATAATAGACTGAATGATGGAGCCCATAAACTGCTCCACCAAGTGGCGGTGGAGGAGAGCATTATGGGCTGAACTCCACTGGCGTAATTCATTATTCCAGAGATTCATACTCATTGCACCGCTTACTATACCTGTAAAAAGTGACAGCGTGGTCTCCCCCTCGTGCTGACTTCCCAGAGTGCACCGAGGGGAGGCCATTCTCCCAGAATGCCCAGGCCCGTCCCTTTTTAGAGTGTGGGGTGCTTACCAGGGCTACAAAAGAGGGCCCATGGCCTTGTGCACAGGGATCCAAATAGCTCTTTTATGACTGCCTCCAGTATGGATTTGTCATGATGGAGGAAGATGCCATGACTGCTCCTTACATCAACCACATAGGCAAAATTCAAGCCTGGTATAAGGCCATCGGAAGTCAGTAGGGCAACACAAAGCTGGATTGGGCCAAATGCTCTGGACAGTTGACCTCCCTCCCGAAACTCATTTGCCTCTCACTCGCCTGTGAGTGGACGTCGTTTGCTCGTGGAAATATTTCTCAAATCATGTTGCCCACTATGAACTCCTTCCCTCGGTTCTCTCTTGAGCATGGTACAGAGGGAACAGTGAGGTAAGGAAAGACTCACCCCCAGGGGATTCCAGTAGCAGCATAGAAAGCTCAGGAGAAAAGCGCCAGTGCTTTGTGAGATTCCCAGGAACCCCTGAGACATGCTTCCAGCCTTATCCATGGGCTTTCTTGTTGGTTTCTTTATACCTGTTGAGTTTTTAGCAGAAAAACATTTGATTTATTAAAATCATAAATAAAACCTTTACCCTGATCCTCCTGCCAGGATCTCTCTACTTTATTCCTAGGATTCTATCCACCAGGGATTTGTGGTTATGAGTTCAAAAAAATAAAAACCACTTGGAGCATCTGCTGGCTGTTGTCCACAGTCCTTTCCCGTCTGCCTTTGGGTCATTTCTCCCACCTTCCTTAACCAAAGGGTTGATAACGGACCCACATTCTGCGGTGACCCTTCTGCTCTGGATTACAACTGTATAATAATGTGCCATGTGTGTATGAAAGTGAGGGACAAGTGGGGAGTGGTGCAGAACAAATCCCAGATCTTCCCAAATAACTTCTGCAATCCTAAATCGGGATTTGTTTGCTCTCTGATGGTTCCACTCCTCTGCCCCCAATTTCCTTAAATAACTCCTTCTGGGGTGAATTTTGCGAAGGAAAAAGAAAACAGATTGTCCTCTGCTTTGAGTTTTTGACAGGCTGGGCCAGCTCCAGGCAAAAAGACAAAGCCCCATACATCACAAGGCAGTCAGAGGTTGGGGGAGGAGGGAAGAGGTGACTGTTTTGGGCAGTGCAACAGGAATACATAATGCTGGAAACAGAATGGCAAAAATGAAAGGTTTGGTTGGGGAGAGAAGTTTGTTTCTGCCAAGTCCTTTGTGAGGAGTGACTTTGTGTGCGAGGGATGAAGATGTGTTTACTGAGGAGTGGACAATTGGTGGGTGGGAATGTGTTCTTGGTCGGGGGATAGGGGATGATAACTGACAGACTCAAGAGAGCAGTGCAGGTAGCTGAAAGAGGCAGGTTACACAGCAGCAAGAGGAAGCCTCCTTTCGGAGCATCTGTCGCTACAATCTCCTAATTGGAAATAATTGGGATTCTGTCTCAAACCACAGAGCCCTGAATTAGCCAGCTCTGCCTCCACCAGGAAGCATCTGTTGCCATCTCCAGTGGCAACAGTTCAACCCCCCCTGCCCTCATCCAGTCCGCCGTCTCCACCCGCCAACTGGCAAGCAATGCCTGTTCAACTGGAAGCATCATGTCATCCCACAGATGCCCTGAGGGACACAGAGAAAGTGAGCCGAAGAAATTCCACAGAGGCTGCAGGGAGGGGAGAGATTATCCATGGTTTTACGATGCTGTGGGGAAATCCAGAGGACAGCAAGGCGGGCAGAGGGTTGGGAGGTAGGAAGCTTGGAGAGGCAACCCCTTTTCCTGAGCACCGTGAGATAACGGCTGTTCGCACATTACACACCACATGGGGCCCTGGGAAGGGTTGTTAGAATTAGCACTTACTGTTGATTATGTTAACGGCTCCTTTGTGTTGCTTGGTTGCTTATGTATAATTAAGATGGCTTTTTATTTATTTTTTTTCTTGCCAAAGCATTATGAAGGGGAGAGAAATAAATGAAAAGAATTGTTTGTTTGGACTGGGGACAAATAATAATTGAAAACATTTGGAATGGGTAGGCGCGAAACCCAGCAGGGCAGCGTCAGTGGAAGCACGGTGTGCAGGGAGATGTTTGCCTGGGAAAGACAGCCATCCTGAGAGAGCCAGAAGATAGGAAGGTTCTGCTTTTCTTTCCTCTTGTCCCATCTCGATGGGTTTATTGTGAGTCATTGGCAGCTCAAGGCGTTGCACTGCACAGTTGGCCTAAATGGGATGGACGGCTGCCTTAACAGGCCAATGAAGGATTCCCATGATGTATGGGATTCCGAGCTTGAATGCTTTGGCTGGGCTTGGGAGTCACCCAACTGGGGACTGGAAATGTCATGTGACTTTGGTGGCCAATCTCATCGCATGGAGAGCAATGCTCCAAGGAAGGGGCCATGGTGAGTATTTTGTGAGTGGCCAGCTGACTAGATCGTTTGTATAAATCACCTGCCAAATAGTTTGTAATAATAAACATATCTGTAAAAATCAAAGTCTGAAAAAGGGGTTACATTTGTCAAATAACTAGCTCAAGGCACGTAGTCAACTCGGCTCTAGTCATTAGCCACCCCACCACCATCCCCTCAGCCTGCCAACTATCAATCATTCCATCCATCTGGATCTTCATATTGCACTCATTGCTGGGCAGTCCGAGGCTAAATCACAGCATTTAGGGCTAGAGAGGACAACCAAATCATCTGCCTCAACCTCCTTTGCTGACCCTGGATGCCTCTTGAACCCTTTATACTCCAGTAGTGAGCTCAGATGCCATAGGTTCTCTAAATTGTGGCCCCACAGACAATGCAGTGAATGGAGGAGAGTTACTCAGTTTCCAGGTTATGTGGGAAGAGGGCCAGAGACAAAAATGAATCTGGGAAAATTTACGGCAAGTTGATTCTCTGAGACATGAGTAAATATACGTGCGTGTTTGATTGCGGGGAGGGAGAGAAAAACCTTTCCTCCTGGCTCCATCCCCTGCTAGTTCTTCTTTGACGTAACTGACCTCTTCAATTAGTTATTCCAGATTTGTTTTTCTTTTCTGGTAAAATTTCATCAGTACTCACTTTTGCTTTGCTTTGTGGGCCTTAATTTTCAGCCTGTTTGTTTGTCTATTCTATTTTGTTTTTCAAGCTCCTTCAGCCCATGTTATCCACAGGCTCATCTTTGTGGGAAATAACAAAAGTCAGAGGGGCAAAAAGCTTTAACTTTCAGTGTGTGTGTTACAGTGGAGTACAGAGAGCACAACTGAGAAGAAGGCCCCATTGTGCTAAGGACTGTACAAACCTATACTGAAAGAAAGTCCCTGTCCTAAAGAGCTTACTGTGCAAACAGACAAAGGGTGGGATGGGAGACACGAGCACAGGAGAGGTAAAGATGGCAAGCTCATGTTAGAGCTTAGATTAAAGCTCCAGAGTCATGATATCCAGTCTAATACTTTATCCCCCAGGCCGCTCTGCGCTCTGTGAAATCTGGCAACATTCTTTTGCGGAAGCTCACACTGCTGTGTCCACACTGACTGCAGGCTGATGCTGTGGAGATGTTCACCCTGCTTGAAATCTTGGCTGGCACACTTAGGCCATTGGCGAGGAAATTCACACTGCCACAGTTTCCCCCTTGCAATGAGTAAGGTACTGCTCTGAGGAGGCTTACATTGCTGGAGTAATGGCTGGTAGGTGTGAAACACTTCTGCAAGGGAGTTCAGAGAGCTTGAAAGATCCTGGTTTGCTCGGAAAGAGGGCAAATCTTTCAGGAAGATCTCTGCAAGAGCTGACTGATTTATTCAGGACAAGTTGCTGTTGCTGAACAGGAAAGCCTTTTTTGCTGTGAATCTATCATGTTTTTTTACACATTTTTTTTTCTTATGAATAGTGGAGCTGGCCAAAAAAAATCCACTCATTTCTCGTTTGGATTTTGACAGCTTGGAGGTGTTCTGACCAGCTCTGTACGTAAATATGGCCTGGATTGTCAAATTTCAGCCTGTGGATTATTTGCGGTGAGAAAGCTCACGCTGTCAGGAGCTCCAGACATCTATAGTACGCTGCTGTGAGGCAGCTCACGCTCCTCAAGTTCCAGGCCTGACTGACATGATATGAGAGTTAGGATGCAAGAAGGAGTACAGCGCGAAGGAGCTCAGCTTTGTCTCTGTTGCTGAAGCATTCCTCCATTTACATGATTCCAAATTGGCAACACGATGCAGCATATTTAAACCCAAGAGACTAGGCACAAAGGCGTACAAGTGCAGATAAAACAGCTTTTTGGATGAGAACGCTCCTTTTTTTTCAGTGTGATGGAATTCATGTGAGCTTAGTGTGTTTCTTTCACTTAGGGGGGTTATATTTTTCTTTGGCTTTTTTTTTTTTAACACTAATCCAGTCTCTGGTTTCTGCAGTCTGGGATGCCTCTTTCCATTCCCGACCCTCTGTTCTCTAGCGCACATTAATCCCATTTATATATTAGTTCATTTACTGAACAGCAAACACAAACCCAACAGCATGATGTCATCTTTACCCCGCCATAATCCTGGATCGATAGCATCTCATTCTTCTGCCTCCGCACTGAACGACCAATAATGCTCCCTGTTAATGTGCTTATTGCCTATCATTATCTATCTTATATATGACACCCTAACACCACAAGTGGTGCCTTTACCACCTACCTAGGAATCATTACCACAATAGCAATGGTATATCCATGTCAGTGACATCATGTCAGTGATGCACCTATTTCCTATGTATGGGAGCGAAGCACCACGTAAAGGTATACCACCCCCGTGCCTGAAAGTCCTCATTAGTCGGAAGCATAGCATGGATCTTCCCAACCCTTGCCAATAAAGACCTGCTGGGGAAAGCTGCCTAGCATCAAACAATGCTGGATGAATGCTGCATCTGTGAGGATGTTCTAATGAAAGGGGGGGGCAAACTCAGGTTTGAGGAATGAGGCTCCATCCTTTACACATACAAAACTCTCTCTCAAAAACCATGGGCCACCAAGGACAGAAATATTTACTAGAATATAAGCTTCATTCTAGGAACAAGACCTCAGTGTCTGACTTTTGATCGGTCGCAGCCATGGCCTGAGTGGAAATGGCTGAGACGCCATCTTCCATTTGTTAATATACTTACTTAACCAGACTAAATAGGAGCATGGGGACAGAACCAGAGGCCTTGAGCTGCTTGTTAGTCAAGGAGGCAGGGCCCCCACATGGGGGTGAAGAGGGTACACTTTACCAGGGCCCAGAGGACCTTGGGCGCAGGTTGCAGCCCACATTATGTTACAAGTTTGTGTTACAAGCAGCCTGTGTTACAAGTTTGTACTGGGCCTGAAAAAATTATGTTTGGGCCCTGCAAGGAGGACTCCAAAATGTTACATTATGATGAGTGCTGGCTGGAGCACCCAAGAAGGGGGCAATTAAAGAGAGAATGCTGTGAGTTATGTAAGCCCCTCCATGGGAGTCTGTGTCTAAGAGGGCTACTTGGGGGAAAATAAGAAACTGGGAGACATATCTTTGGCCATGCAAACCTAGTCCTTCTGGCCATCCTTTATCTGCCTGGTCCTGAGCTCTATAATATCTGCACAATGAGAAGCAGGTGTGTGTGTGTGTGTGTTGTGGGAGCGGGAGAGGTTAAATCTGAACATAGGAAGCTATTTTCCAATTATTGGCTTCTAAGTATTACACCCAGTTCCCAGTTCTCAATTTGACCCAATGCTACTTGTGTCCATCTGTTTTGTCTGTGACTATTGTACATTCCTATCCATAAATAAATAAAACCCCTTCCCTTGACTTTACCTGGGTAAAGGGTTCTGTGTATTCTTATCATGTTCTGTCACCAGAGCTTGCCATCACAAGCAACGCTTCTATGAGAAACAGCCAGGGATTTTAAGAAGCACCAGCATGTGAATAGCTGGTGAATTGAAGTTGATACTTGTGAAACTCTGTATAGTGCGGAAACAGGAATATTGTGAGAATTTATTTCTTCTAGTGAAAGACATTAAACCCACCACACCTGCACAAGGAGTCCGCAAAGCATTCAGCCAGCTCATCAGAACATCATACAACATCATCCACCTATGTGCAACCATAGATGGGCTCCAACTGCCCAGGAGACAGGTCCAGATTCCATTCAAGGATGCAGTCTAATGGCTAATAAAGATAATGCACATGCAGTGACTTCTAATGCTTGCAGAGCCACTCTGTGAACCCAAGCAAGTCATTTGGCTTTCTTGTGTCAACCCACCCACTTAGAAATAGGGGTGATCTTGTGGACCATCTGGCCTGAGTTTTTCTGAGGAAAATAAACAGACAAAATCAGCTTGTTCTCCTTCCCGTGAAGCAATGCCCAGAGTGAAGTCAGGATGCTCTTCTTTCAGGATATGAACCACATTCTACTCCACATAAGGAAGGCTACTGTAGTTTATTATGAATCTTAATGTATGTAGACTGAGTCTTCTGCTTGCTTGAGACTCTAGTGTGGAGCTTGAATTCATTGGGGACAGACAGAGCACTAGGTTCTCGACCTTTTCCACGCCAGGACTTGCCACTAACTCCCGTCTGTCTAGTCAGTCTCCCTCCCATTAAACAATATGGGAATGGCATGGGGATCACAAACCCGACACCTGTTCACAGCTCTTCAGATTGAGAACATCTGCCCTCAAGAAAGCCGAGGGTGTCCAAGAGCAATGGATTGTGGTGTCTTGTCTTCTGTCCAATGATTCCTTCCCGTGCCCAGTCACTCTTTCTCAGCAGCGCTAGACCCAAAGTTCCCGTGTCACATGCCAGTGTGACACCGCATCTCACAAACATTCCAAGATGCCCTTTGGCTTTTCACTTCTTGAGATAGGGACTCATGTCAGAGGCAGGGATGTGGGAAAGAGTGCAGCAGGCTCCAGCTCTATTCAGACATTATCCACCTTGATTAATTCGATAGCTAAATGACTTTCCAGATGTGATGATGTATGGGGCACTGTTGGTGAGGAAAAAAACCCTGAACTTTTACTAATTAAATAGAAGATCTTCATAGGGTGAAAGGTTTTACTAATGAAAATAACTCACAAAGAATTATGTTGGATGGAGACTCCGACTGAGATCAGACAAAGGAGAGAGAGAGACAGAGAGACTATTTGTGCTAGATACGTCTAATATCTTACTCCCAGGTTGTCTATCTGCACAGGGAATCCTCATTATATTATTCCAGTTTCCCCATCCTGTACCCACCTCTCTGCCTCGCAAGAAGAAAAAGGGTGCAGGGTGCAGCTGTTCACATAAGGAACATTATTTGATGTATTGCCCCTGGCCCAGCTACAGAAATGCAGGGAATGACACATTTGAAACTGAACATTGCATGTCCTAGCATGCTGGAAACTGACTGTTGAATGGCTTGACACTTGAAAACTGAATACTACTGGCTGTGGAATGTTGGAATCTGAACATTGTTACATGCCCATAGGGGTGACCCCAGCAATGAGGGAATTCCTGATATCAAGGTGCCAAAGTCATTGATATTGCCTGCCAAGCTTTATTGGTCTTGCCTGCACTGAACAAATATCCACCTAGCCGTCACTTCATTCCCAAAATCATGTCCCAGCATGATCCAGGCTCATTGTAAACCCTCAGATAGATTAACTGGGTGGGGGGGAAGAAATCTCTGCTTTGTTTTCTCTAAAGGCCTGGTCAAGGAAATGAAGGAGAAGTACTCAAGTCTTCGTACTCACCTAGGCTCGTGGAGGGAGTATATGATCCAGATTCCCCAGGAGGCGTAAATGAGCATCAGAGTCAATGGACTGATGGTGATTTACACCAGCTGAGGATCTGGGCCTAAATTTTTTAGTCTTTTCTCACTGCTTTCCCCCTCTCTTCTCCTCTTCTTCCACACTCCCTCTGCCCCATGCTCCCACCTCCCTGCTTTACCCCCCTCGCCAGCTTCCCGCTCCCTAAGACTCTTATTACTGCAGCAATGTGATTGTCTCCCTTTCACGGAGAGATCTGTGGCATTTTAACCAAGAAACCTACATTAAAATATTGAAGTGGGTCATTAAATATTTATTTTTTTCAGCTGCTTGTTAAGACAGAAGGAAAGTGGGGGAGGCGGGGGAATGACAGAAAGGAGCTTAATAGTCATTGGTTTTGAAGAGACGGTTTATGATTATGATACCTGAGGGATTTGAGGGGATGGAATCTGTGAGGCAGTGATGTTAACTTCTCCTCCTTCCACCCCGTCTCTCTCTCTCATGGTCTTTTTTCTATTCTAAGGCTCAGCTTGATGGAAGGCAGCTGGAGTCGATGCCTCATTCTCTTGTCACCTTTCCCAGTATAAATCAGGAGTAACTCCACTGGAGTCAATGGCCCTGATTCTCCTCTCTCTCATGCTGGTGTAAATTAGGAGTAACTCCGTTGGGGTCAATGGGACAGATCCTCAGATCAGTGAAGCTACAGTGATAATACACCCACTGAGGGTCCAGTCCAATATCCTCTCAACTTCACTGGTGTCAGTCAGGAATAACTCCACTGAAGGCAACAGAGTTACACTGGTGTAAAATCAGAGTGATATCAGAATCAGGCTGTATATCTAGGGCTCTGCACAAGCTATTTTCCCCTTTCACACCAGCACATCATGAAACACTGTAATGGGGGAGTTGACAGAAATGACGCCCGCTGTTTCTGCTGATCTGAATCCCTGGCGAGAGGCAAACGCTCCAGCATCTCGCCAATAGAAGGTGCTTCCCACCCCAGCAGGAATCCTGAGGGAGGGCCAGTGGGGTCCCATTTGTCCACCAATGAAGTGAGTCCTCTCTGGGACCCATGACAGGCTGGCAAGCGTTCCAGCTCCAGCTTTGTGTATCTGGCACTTCCTCTCTCTCCCGGTCAACTCTTTGGTCCTCATAGATTTTAAGGCCAGAAGAGATCATGAGATAAAAACATAAGAATAGTCATAGTGGGCCAGACCAATGGTCCATCTAGTCTAATGTTCTGTCTCTAACCGTGGCTGCTGCCAGATGCTTCCTAGGGAATGAACAGAGCAGGGCAATTCATCAAGTGATCCATCCCCTGCTGTCCAGTCCCGCCTTTTGGCAGTCAGAGATTTAGGGACAGCCAGGGCATGGGGTTGCATCCATGACCATCGTGGCTAACAGCTATTGATGGACCTATCCATCATGAAATTGTCTAATTCTTTACCCACTTATACTGTTGGCCTTTACAACATCCCGTCAAACAATTCCACAGGTTGACTATGCATTGCATGAAGAAGTATTTCCTTTTGTTTGCTTTAAACCTGCTGCCTATTAATTTCATTGGCTGACCCCTCGTTCTTGTGTTACATGAAGGGGTAAATAACACTTCCTTAGCCATATTCTGCACACCATTCATGCTTTTAGAGACCTCAGTCATATATCCCCCTCTTAGTCATCTTTTTTCTAAGATGAACAGTCCCAGTTTTTAGTTGCTCCTCATATGGAAGCTGTTCCATGGCCATAAGAATTTTTGTTGCCCTTCTCTATACTTTTTCCAATTCCAATTTAAGTTTTTGGTTGTTTTTTTTTTAAATATGAAGCAACCAAAACTGCACATTGTATTCAAGGTGTGGTTGTATCATCAATTTATTATATTTTCATTCCTATTATCTATTCCTTTTCTAGTAGTTTCTACATTCTGTTTGATTTTTTTACTGCTGCTGCACCTTGAATGGATATTTTCAGAGAGCTCTCCATGACTCCAAGATCTCTTTCTTGAATGGGAATAGCTAATTTAGATCCCACTGGTTTGTTTTACGCTTTCCAATGTGCATTAGTTGGCATTTATCAACACTGATTTTCATCTGCCATTTTGTTGCCCGGTCACCCATTTTTGCTCTTCACAGTCAGCTTTGGACTAAACTATCTGGAGATACTCTGGAGATATCTGGAGATTAGAAACACTCTAATCTCCCTGAGCATTTCACAATCACCATCTCCATCCTGCTCAGGTGGTTAGTAATATATTCTTACTACTGTACTCTTATTAGTCAAGCAGAGAATTTCTATCCATAGAGATTTTATGGTACCGTTGGATTCATTTAAGATTTTTACTATATTTGACTCTAGGATTTCTTTCACAGGGAGTGCCACTTCCACACCAGCCTGACCTATTCTGTCATTCCTATATATTTTTTATCCTTTTATTACCATTGCCCATTGACAGTCATCATTCCACCATGTTTCCGTGACACTTAATATATCAATAGTCTCGTTTACTACCATGTATGCAGGTTGACTAATCTGAGTATGTAGATGTCTAGCATTTCTATGCTAGCACTTACAAAATGTGTCAATATTTAGTTTTCGGCCTTCAAGTGATGTAATTGAATGGGACTCTTTTGTTTGACTGTTTCTCTTCAGTTCCTACTGGTATTTTATCAGCTTTGATCCTCTCTTCTTTACTATGGTAGAGAGAGAGTCCCTCTAATAAATCTACCCCAAGAGATGTCTCCGTCTGAACTGTGTGTTCCTCCGCACCTCTCAGTTTTTCCCGAAAACTTAGTTCAAAAACGCCTTTACAACTTTCTAATTTGACATGCCAGCAGGCTGGTTCTCTTTTGGTTTAAGTGGAACCCTCCCTTCTTTATAGGTTCCTCCTTCCCCAAAGGCTCCCCAGTTTCTAAATAAACCTAAATCCCTCCTCAAAACACTGTCGTCTCATCCACACATTGAGAGCCTGTATTTCTGCCTGTCTAACTGGCCCTGTGCATGGAACGGGAAGCATTTCAAATCATGCTACTATGGAGTTCCTGGACTTTAACCACTTACCTAACAGGCTACATTTGGCTTCCAGGACTTCTCAACTTCCTTCCCCTAAAATCACTGGTAAGCACAACCACAGGCTCCTCCCCAGCACTGCACATATGTCTGTCTAGATGTCTCAAGAGATCCAGAACCTTTGCACCTGGCAGGCAATTCACCATATGGTTCTCCTGGTCATCAGAAACCCAACTATCTATATTTCTAATGATCAGAACTGTCATTACTATTAACTGTCTCTTCCTAATAACAGAGGTCCGCTCCCCCGGAGGAGTATCCTCAGTGTGAGGGGATACCATGACATTATCTGGAAAAAGGTACTAACTCTGGGATCATTTCTCCCCACTCCAGTCTGATGGTTTCCTTCCCTTAGACTGTTATCCTCCACAACAGCCCAAAGGCTGTCAGACTTGGGGTGGGACTGCTCTACATTGTCCTAGAAAGTCTTGTCTATGTACTTCTCTGTCTCCCTTAGCTCCTCCACAGTTCAGCTACTCTGGTTTCAAGAGCATGCACTTGGTCTCTGAAGGCCAGGAGCTCCTTGCACCGAATACACACATACGCCCTCTGCCCACAAGGCAGGTAATCATACATGTTATGTTCACTGCAATAAACTGGATAGCCTCCACTCTGCTGCTGGGTATTTTTACTTTTTCAGGGCTTTTCTTCTTGTTTGTTTGGGGTTTTTTTGTGGGGAGGTCGTGGGGGAAAGATTTTTGGCTTACGTTTAAGGAATGTTTGTTAGGTGTATCTGGCTCTCACACACTCTCACAAACCTCCCCTCTTTGCTGCTCCTGGTCCCTTAGGAGCTGGCTTTTTAAACCCCTGTTCTCCCTGAGTCAGCCCCATGCCCTTGTCAAGGCACTCTAAAGGAAGTAGGGATTGAAGGATGGCAGGCTAGAACCTCATTAGGAAACTGTCAGCCGTGCCTAGACCCAGCACAGAGCCCATCCAGGCAGGCCACACTATAAACTTCAATCCACAGGCACATGGCAAACAAGCAAGCACAGGACAACAGACAAACTAACACGCACTGGACTCACCCCAAGGGTCACGAAGTTGCTCCTCCTTCACTTGGAGGACTCTCTTGCAAAACTCTTGTTTGCTGCTCCTGTTCACAAGCTGCGGGACAGATCTAGGACATCTAGTCTGATCTCCTGTGCAACACAGGCCAGAGAACTTAACTGAGCTGTGCTGTATGAAGCCCTAGAACTTGTGTTTGACTAAAGCATATCTTCCAGCACATCAAGGAAGCAGCTGGTTCGTAGTGAGAGGTTACGGCAGCCAGCTCATTGAAACAGAGACAATGTTGTCTCTAGCACAGTCACCACAGGGTTAAATCCAAAAGAGATGGGGACTTGAGTGGTATTACGAAGAGCAGGCGGATGCTGTCTATCTGTCTGTCTTTCTCTCTCTCGGTCTCTCTGATCCACGTGCACACACAAAGCTCTTTCCAGCACGTAGGCAGTTGCCTAGGGCAGCAAAGTGTTTCAAGCTGTTCATTGGGTGGATGACTGTGCATTGTCGGGAGCAGACATTTGCCATTTGCTTTGGGCAGCCTGCAGTGCACGCATGCACACCCGCACACACTCCTGGACGTGCTGGGTTTTTGTGCCCTGCTGTGCAAGACTTCTCATTTCCGTCAGGGACCGTAGCCGAACAAGCCTAGCAACAAAAATAAAATAACACCAAATTGTCTGTCGAGTGGTGGGACAGCACAAATAACAAACAAAAAATCCACTGGATGAGGAGTTTATTCTGCATGAATTCACTGGCTAGTCCAACTCGCCTGGACACATCCCAGGTACATCCAAGGGGCTGTGCCTGACTTGTGCATCTCAACATGTCTGCATGAGAACCCCTAGCAGGGATGATAATGCTGAGTGGGGAAAGCTAGCACCCAGTGGTGATACCATCATAAGGATCTTTGAATTCTCCGTCAGAAGACTCAGGAGTCAGAAAAACGATTGCCAAAGGATGACAGATAGAAAAGTAGGCTTGCCTAATGGTTAGGGTGCTAGCTTGGGTGTTGGGAAACCTGGGTTCAATGCTCTCTGCTCTACCAGACCTGAGGCAAGTCACTTAAGCTTTTTGTACCTCATTCCCCTATCTGGGGCAGAGTCATTTCTACTTCAAAGGGGTGTTATAAGAATAAAAGCAATACAGACCGGGGGGTGCTCAAACACTATGGTAATAGGGGACATCTAAGAAAGATAGCAGATGCTGAGGATCCCTTGCATTACCTAAGAAGACAGAGACATACTTGTGGTAGCATTTCATGTGCCTTTGAAGTGACTTCAGATGCTCACACCTAACTCCATTTAAGTCAGGCAATGGCCTTACAATATTACCGTAAGAGCTTGCCCTGGCAGTGGTGCAGAGTCTCACTGCACCACGGGGATCTTGGGAAAGGACCTCAGGAGCACAACACCCTCATGCATAGCAAGTGCTTGTGTTGCACCGTCTGTTGGCTTTGTCACCCAGTACAGAGGGTGTCAGGATCCTATTTCCATCCCTTCCCTCCTCATACAAGCCGCTCAGGGAATGTCGTTTCCTCCTGCAAACGTTTTGTGAATTGTTTTTTTTCCAAAAGTTGGCAGCTTTACGTTGAAACCCTCCCAAAAGCTGAAACGTTTTTCATTTTTATAGACTCATAGACTCATAGGTCAGAAGGGACCAATATGATCATCTAGTCTGACCTCCTGCACAAGGCAGGCCACAAAACCCTACCCATACACATATATAACAACCCCGAACCCATGACTGAGTTATTGAAATCCTCAAAAGTGAGATTTGAAGACCTCAAGCTGCAGGGAATCGATCAGCAAGCGACCCATGCCCCACGCTGCGGAGGAAGGCGAAAAACCTCCGGGGCCTCTGCCAATCCGCCCCGGAGGAAAATTCCTTCCCGACCCCAAATATGGCGATCAGCTAAACCCCGAGCATGTGGGCAAGACTCACCAGCCAGCACCCAAAAAGGAATTCTCTGCAGTAACTCAGTTCCCATCCCATCCAACATTCCCACAGACCATTGAGCAGACTTATCTGCCGATAATCCAAATCAATTGCTCAAATTAAACTAACCCATCATAACATCCCCTCCATATACTTATCAAGCTTAGTCTTAAAGCCAGATAAGTCATTTGCCCCCACTACTTCCCTCGGAAGGCTGTTCCAGAACTTCACTCCCCTAATGGTTAGAAACCTTCGTCTAATTTCAAGTCTAAATTTCCTAATATCCAGTTTGTACCCATTCGTCCTCGTGCCTATATTAGTACTAAACTTAAATAATTCCTCTCCCTCCCTAACGTTAATCCCCCTGATATATTTATATAGAGCAAGCATATCCCCCCGGAGCCTTCTTTTGGCCAGGCTAAACAAGCCAAGCTCTTTGAGTCTCCTTTCATAAGGCAGATTTTCCATTCCTCGAATCATCCTAGTAGCCCGTCTCTGAACCTGTTCCAGTTTGAATTCATCCTTCTTAAACATGGGACACCAGAACTGCACACAATATTCCAGGTGGGGTCTCACCAGCGCCGTATATAATGGCACTAACACCTCCTTTTCCTTGCTGGAAATACATCGCCTGATGCATCCTAAAACCGCATTTGCTTTTTTAACAGCCATATCACATTGGCGGCTCATAGTCATCCTGTTATCAACCAATACCCCAAGGTCCTTCTCCTCCTCCGACGTTTCCAACTGATGCATCCCCAACGTATATGTAAAATTCTTATTATTAATCCCTAAGTGCATGACCTTGCACTTTTCACTATTATATTTCATCCTATTACTATTACTATTACTATTTTTGGCAAGTGAGAACTAAAATGTTTCATTCAAAGCCCTTTTTTTCCCCTCACAGGTTTCCGTTGCAAAAAACAGTTCCCCCACTTTTGGGGGCTGAAATTTTTCAGCTGTTGGGGGGAAAAAAAAAGGCAGAAAAAAAAATTGTAATCAAAACCAGGTACTCCCTACAGAAATTTCTTTTACTAAAAGAGCCATTTTTGGTCACATGTTTTGAATGAATAATTTCAGAGGATTTCTGTCTTCGGTACTGGCGCAATCTCTGAGCTTCCCCTAATGTAGCAAACTGCTACTGTGTCTGACCCTTTCGCAGTGGGAGTAAATAGGGGAAGGTTTCTTTAGTTCTCCTGCCATGCTTGGGCCAGACAAAATCTGAATTTGAATTTGATCCACTTTATGCATCACTCAGTCCCAAAGACCAAAATTTGGCTCGTATGAAAGCGAATGCAGCAGTGGATTGATCACAATGAGCAATAATAAAAAAAATATGCTAACAAGAGGAGTGTGCTGTGGAACTCAGCCCTGGGCCTGGTGACTAGAGCTATGGAAAATAGTCACAGGGACAAAAATAGACCCAATTCCGTGCAAAAGGTGCCTTTGAAGTTGGTCATTTGCATTTTGCATGATTATGACTCACAAATAAACATTTCAAATTTCACTGAAAAGGCAAAATGTGAGGAATGAAAAATTGCCAGGAAAAAAGCAGCAAAAGCTTTTGTGCAAGATTTTGCACAGAAGTTTTCCCTGGTTTCTCCCGGCTCTGGTGGGGACAGCTGTGAAAGAGGTTCTGTAACCTCTGGCTGCTTAGCATTGGAAGGAAGGCCTGAAGGTTGTAGGATTGGCCTGGAAACTAGTGGGGCTTGAGGTTAAGCTCCTGATCTGCCACAATCTTCCTGCATGACCTTAGGGAAGTCGCTTAGGGCCTAGATGCATTTGCAAACCCCATTAGACACCAATCTGCATCCTTAGGTGCCTAAATATCTTTAAAAATCTGGTCTTTAGTCACTTTGTGCCTCAGTTTCCCATCTGTACAAGGAGGGATAATAACACAGGCCTGCAACACAGAGGTGTTGTGAGGATGAATACATTAAAGACTGTGAAGTGCTCGGATAAGACAGTGATGGAGACCAGATCAATACCGTCGATAGGCTCACCACACACACATATTCGCTCTCATCTTCAGTGAAAGTCAAAGTCCTGTGCAGAAAAGTGACTCTACTTCAGGTAAGGACAGAAGGCATGTCCTACACAGAGAATGCTATTCGGTGCATAGAGCCCACAACCAGATTTCCAAGCCCTTGATGTTAACATTTGGGATGTGATTTTTAGGAAAAGGCTCCGCATTTCTGTTTCAGCACTTATAGCCAGATTTTCAAATGGGCCGAGCTCTTGAAAATACTGCTCTTAGTTCCAGGAACAACATGGAAATTCACTCTTTGCTGTCTCTTGTTCCCTGACCTTATGAACAGATACTTTCCCCTCCTGTCCTTACACAGGTCCGGGTCTTCTCAAACCCACTCCTTGTCCTGCATTTTGTGCTTCCTGCATGATCACTTTACTAACACACTCTTCCTTCAGGCAGATTCTACCACAGTTAACATGTCTTTCACACTTTTCATATATTTGTTCTGTTCCTTGCATATAACAACATTTTCCAAGGTATATTAGGTGGCTAATAAACCATTAGGACACACAGCTGATTCTCCAGTTTGTAACATTTTCCACATTTTGTTAAAACAGCTCTTTCCTGAATTCATTATCCTATCCTGAAGGCTCTGTCTTAGCCTGGTCTCTCGTGTCCACTTTCCCCTACAAATCAGGATACAGCTCTGTCTCCCAAGCCAAGAGTTTAGCACCTCCCGAATATTAATGCATTTGCCTCCGAACACCCCATGTAAGGTAAGGAAGGATTCCTGTTCCACATACACGGAAACACAGCACAAAGAAATGGATACCCAAGGTATCTGTTTCCGAGCGAGCGCTGGGATCTCCCAACCTCAGTCCAGTGCTTTAACCACAAGACCGTCCTTTCATCTGGAGAACCTGATTGCACAGACCTCAGGCAATGGCTGGAGTGGAACAGATCCCTTGTCCATTTAGACCAGTGTCCTGTTAGTACCAGCCTTACAAGAGACAATTCTGGAATAGCTTCCCACAGGGAAAGTTTATTCATAGCTCCAGTTAAGGAAAGGTTGCCTTAAACCTTGAAGGAGTGTTTGCAAACCCTCTGTAACTCTGGCTATTCATGTGACCCATGTAAGTGGCCTGCCCTTTCTGAAAGTGAATTAGCCTGTCCACCAGAACTATGTCAAATGTTTGGCCGCTGCCATCTTCTCCAACGTATATGCTCCCACCACATGGCTGTGTTTGCTCCACAGAAGCCACTGAAGGCATGGACACAATAGGATGAGGAGGGATGACCTATATGACGAGACACAATAGGATGGACACAATAGGATGAGGAGGGAGACCTATATGGCATCCAGGAGCTCTTGAATGGAAGAAAGGTAAGGATTCCTGGCAAACTGTTCCCTGAACTGCACATATAATGCTCCAAGGTCGAGCACTAAAAAGAATCATAGGTTAAGGTTTTTTTTTTAGAGACAGTACTCCGTGAGGCCATCTCATTAATCCCACTGTCAAGAAGTAAAATAAACTCTTCTCATGGATATTCTTCCCCAGGGTATAGTAGAAATAGTTGATAAAACAAGTTGGGAAAGTGTAGGTTCAAATGATCACAGCTGGAGAATCAATTTCTCCCTGGCCTCAGGAGGCTAGATCTAGGATGAGGTGTGCTGGAGTGGCAGGACGGGGCTATTGGGTGGGGAATATATGAACACTATTTGTATTATTTATTTGTGGTGCAGTAACACCTAGTGGCCCCAGTCAGGGATCAGGATCGCATTGTCTTCAGGTTGTACATACCCAATACAAAAAGACTGCCCTTGCCCCAAAGAGTTTATTGTTTTCCTTTTACCCAGGGTTGGGTGAATCACTATGACAGCAGAAAGGAACATCACAGGGGGAACCTCAGGGCTGACAGAATCTGTCAACCTGGCAGGTTCATGTCTCTTCCAGTTGCTGGAGCTTCCACTCTGCACCACTTTCAATTGCAAAAATCCACCTCTGCTCCGGTGACAGGTTTTTTTCATTGTTGTCCTGACTCTTATGAGCATGAACACTTCCCAGCTCACCCCTTGCCTCTTTGGCTGCAGCTCACTCTGATATTTATTCAGAGAAATTACATATCCAAAATGTTATTGTTCAGGGGATATTTTGGGATTAGGTGGCTGGCATGTTTCACAGATAAAGAGAGGCGGCAGGAGATATTCCAAATAGACATACTAACTCCTTGAGCCTCAAGGTCATTACGAAAAGCTTGGACCCTTACACAGAGGTGGATTCATGAAGAGCAAAGCTGGCCCTACCACAATGTGCTGGGGTTTGTGAAACAATTCCCTTCCAACATAACTGATGCCTGTCCAATCACATTAGAGTGCTGCCAAGGTCAAAAACCTGCCCGCCCATTGTTGTAGTGCCCAGGCTGCCAACAATATTAACACACTCATGGCTTTGGGATCTGAGGGGACAGTGGACAGAAAAGGTGGGACAGGACCAGTGAAAGCACCATCTATGGTCCCTGCTTTCTCCTTCGACATTTTCCTTTTGGTTTACTCCCTTCCTTCCTTCTAAGGCTGTCCTGAAGTTGCACTGCCAATGGGCTGGCCATGTTACAAGAAGCTGAGATGGACGAAGGGTCATTGTTGCTACAGTTTGGAGACAAGCACAAGGCCACGACACCTAAAGTGGAAGAGATGATCTGGTGGAGACATGTGGATGTGTTTGCTCCACTACAGAGAAGAGACTCTAGTGAGGCCTTTTTTCCTCTCAATGGAAAGACACTGATGATTTTATTTACTAACGGATTGTCTTTCTTGGGCAACAAACAGTATGTGGCATTCAAGGGGTTGGGGAGGGGGGAGTTTGTCGAGTGGTTATAACACATCACAAAGAGTCAGAAAACACAGTCATACTCTTTTCATCTCTGCCCAAGACTAACTGTATGACCTTGAGCAACTCACTCATATTCGACCCCTTTTGTATAGCACTTAGAGATCCTCAAGTAAAATAGTGAAGTGTGAACCACCTTCCACTCTCAGCTTTAAATCCTGGGTCACTGGATTGGATTGGAACTCAGGAGACCTAGGTTCAGTTTATCATTCTCCTGCAGAGCCCTTGACGACTCCCAGATTTGCAGAAATGCTGAATTCCAGTACTTCAAATTCTCTAGAAGGTTCACACGTGTTAATAATGACCCTGATAGGGTTGTCTACAGGAACTGAACCCTGGATCTCGGATCTAAAACACCTCTAGTGCTTGAACTGAAGGCTCAGGTCTGTTACCTCAAAGACTATAGCATCTTCATGAACCTCTATACAGGGCCTTAGAGTCAGACAAAGAGCCTCTCTTTGTAAGTATGGGTTAGGAATGTGTGCATAGATGAGCACAGAGCTGGATGGAAAATGGTTTTCCCAACCTACTTTTTTTTTTAATTAAAAAAAAAATTCCATTCTAAATGAAGACAAAAAGTCAAAAATCTAAATTTATTTTCACAGAAACGCACACACAGATTCAGGTCAAATGAACCATTTTGTTTAGGTAATTTTGATGCATTTTGTTTTGATTCTGACTGTTTTTTAACAAATTCTTTTTGCTCCAATTTCTAAATCAAAAGTCATTTGAAACCAGAAAAATCAGAAGTTTTGCTTTCAAGAATGTCAAAAAAAGACATTTCAACAATTTCAAAACTTATTTTTCCCCAACAAATGTTTTGAGTTGAGAAAGTTGTAAAAACCAGCTTTTTCCCATGAAAAAAACTTTTGGTTTTGATTTACGCTCATTTTTTTCCAATGAAAAAGCATTTTGCTGAAAAATTCCCAATCAGCTCCATTAAAAATAGAATTGGACTCTCAATATGCCGATATTTATTAATCGTTAATATAGGAGGTCAGATTAGCTGGTCTTAAATTCTTTGAATTATATATAGTTATCATATGTTCTCTCTTCCTTCTTAACATACATCCATTCTCTTCCCCCAACTCCCAGGAGCTCTCCAAAACCCCAAAAGTTTGTTGTATTGTCAGCAAGAAAAGCAATCTCTGTCTCTGAAAAATGAACATGATGTTCTCTTGCTGTCTTGGTTCTTCTTTACTCGTCAATAATTCTGTTAATTCTACTAATATTAAACCTACTTGCCAGAGCCCTTAATGTCAAGAAGTTGATGCCTGAAAGTGCTATTACTCTCAACTATGCGTCATATTTAATTTATTACAGAACCCTGTGTTTATTGCTTTTATTGATGAACTGTACAGTGTAAAATGATTATTTGTTAAAGATTCACTGTAGTAAAAAAAAATCTTTATGGCTCTGAAAAGCAGTCTATAAATGTATTTGTGAAAGGAGCTGGAGATGAGAGTTCCATATTATTACCTGATTTTCTGCTCTTCCTATTCCTAACTGCTTTCTGCTGCAGATCACACCTGTTCCTTTCAGCCTTATTTTTTTGATCTCTTCATAGAAACAAACAGAAGCAACATAGGAGCTGGCCATGGCAGTTGCCAGCGGGATGATCTTTGCACCACACATTCCACACTCCGCATCATTAAATTCAGAGTCAGGAGGTTTATTTGGATACAGCTGGAATTTGCTTCTCTGCCCCAGCATTTCACCAGTGTCTTCTTATTGTGTCACTGCTTTATTATTATTAAACATTTGCATTATGGTAGTGTTTAGGACTTCAACTGAAATCTGGGCCCCATTTTACTAGGCACTGTACATATGGGTCCTGAAAGACAGTCCCTGCCCCAAAGAATTTACAATCTAACTAGATGAGGCATACAAATATGGGAAAAAAGGATAATCACCATGTCCATTTTACAGGTGGGGAACAGAGAGACCAAATGACTTGTCCACGGTCAAGCAGGAAGATTGCAGCAAAGCTGGGAACTGAACTCAGAACTCCAGTGACCTGGTTCAGTGGCTGAATCACAACACAGTCCGCCTTCAGCCATGAATAATTTCAAATGCTGAACAGGCACATATTTTAGCGTGAGGGGGGATGGTGCTAGATGGATCGACAGAACTGGTAAAGGGGGAAACTAAGGAAGGAAGGAAATCATTTTAACCCAGTCTTTAGAAAACTTCCATTGGCCAAATCCAGGTCCACTAAAGTCAAAGGCGACTTTACTCCAGACCTCAGTCAGACAACGCTGTGGTTCTTTGGGTAGAGGCTGAGCAGCGGTGCCTCCTACTGGTAAGGATTCCATGTGAGCTCCATAATACATGTGGGAAAATGCAACGATCAGCTCCCCGCTGAACTCTGGAACTCTGCAGTGTCAGGTGTCTGCATGTGAAGCGGGGGTTCCAGGGAGGATGGAGCTAGGCTGTTCTCAGTGGTGGCAGAGGACAGAACAAGGACCAATGGTCTCAAGTTGCAGTGGGGGAGGTCTAGGTTGGACATCAGAAAAAGGTTTTTCACTTGGAGGGTGGTGAAGCACTGGAATGGTTACCTAGGGAGATGGTGGCATCTCCATCTTTAGAGGTTTTTAAGCTGCAGTTTGACAAAACCCTGGCTGGGATGATTTAGCTGAGGTTAGTCCTGCTTTGAGCAGGGGGTTGGACTAGATACTTCCTGAGGTCCCTTCCAACTCTAATATTCTAGGATTCTATGAATGAACCTTGCTAGTGAAAAATCCCAATACAATCTAAACCAGAGTGCTTTTAGGTTCTCAAGATGGTGCAAATAAGGGTATGAAGGGTTCATTTCCTCGCCCCTCACCCATGCCAACCTCTGCTTTCCACGTACCAGAAGAGTGCCAGGGGCTTTTCACGGGCAATCAGGAGACTTTTCAGCTGTTCAGAGATACCATTTCAGCACCTCCCAAAGCTCAGATGTCTTTCTGCATCTCTGAGTATACCCCCGTCCTGTCATCCATCCTGTGAGCATCTTTCCCTTTCCCTGCCTCCATGCTCCCTCTACCACATCTCTCCTCCTTTCCAGCCTGCTGCCCCTCAACAAACATCTCCACCTTTAAGGAACACATCCGATCCTTGCTTCTTCCAGAAGGACAGATCTCCTATCCTGCTGGGTAGTTTCTCTGGGGCTGTCTCTCTCTATCAGAGGGCCTCTAAGGGGTGTTGTATACACCCAACAGGACAGCCTTGCCTCATCAGGGGACCTTTGAAAAGAAAACTCAGGCCTTCATGCCCAGCAGAGTGACTGCTGATCCCTGAAACAAAGAAGGGGGTTTGTGAGGGCAGGAGACCTGTTGGTTGACTGGAAAGCTCTTTACTCAAGCAGGGGAAGAGCTGAGGTAGGGGATGGTGACTGGCTTTTCCCAAACCAGTTTGCTTGTCCTGGTCATATGGACTACTCCTCACTCCATTGCCCTCCTCCCCACACCCACACACCAGCCCCGGCCTTTCACAGCTAATTTGGCTTCCCTCCAGATGTCTCAGGGCATGACTGTCGCTTTAGGGAACTATTCTTCTGCACGCCCATCTCTGGCTCTAGCCATCCAAACCAAACTCTCAGAAAACTAAGAGAAGAGCAGCCCCAGGGGGTGATTTTTGTTGGTTTTTTTTTTTTTTTAATCCCTCCCAGGTCTCTCTGGGATTTAGCAGACAATTTCTCAATTGCTTTTTTGATTTCTGCTCCAGCTGCCTGCTTGGTGCCGGGGACGTGGCGCCGACCTCCAGCAGCAGTAGCAGTAACAGAAGTTTTGCTTTCTCCCTGTGCCATTCTGGAGCAACTTACAACTCATTGAAAATCCATTAATTCTCTGTCTGCCTCTATCAGATTAAAACTTCTCTTCAAATAACATTTCAAATATCTGCTTCTTCGCCTTAATATCTTTCTTCCATAACATTTCTAGCAGCTCAGCACACATGCTCCACTCCCCCGGGTAATTCCCTTTTTTCTTATAAGTTTTGTTGATTCTTTAAGAGAACACACAGTCTCCACTCCCCCTTCAGCCTATCTCCTCTGCACCTTCTCCCTCTTCCCCTTCCTGCTTCCTCTCTCTCATGTGAACAGAGAAAGCAGGACTTTTCTCTCTCTTCTGCTCCCCATTCCACTAGTGAGAGTTCCTCCCTCCACTGGGCTAAATTTTACCCCTGCTGATGCCTTCCTCAAACAAATTTCAAAGTGCTACTTCAGTGCCCAAAACGCCAACATACAAGTCCTGGGGAAGAACGAATCAAAAGCGGCAACACTCTGGCTTGCTACAGGGTACCCCACTGCAGTACAAGCTTAAGGAAGGTCCACCAACCACAGAATCATGCCGTAGAGGTGGAAACTGGAGGGCATAAAACACCGAACCCAACACAGAGTATGAGCAGCTAGTGTAAGAGGAGAGGTTGAAAGAAAGAATTTTTTTTCTACCCCGCTATACCAGATACGAGGGAATGGGAGAGAGGGAGATTTCCTTGAAGGATCAGGAATGCGAAAAGTCTTCCCATCAAAAAGCAACAATGGAAATCTGTTCCTGGCCCTGCCAGGCAGGAGAGAGATGGCATCACGCTTAGTAGCAACTTGCCACTGGCTCTGGAATGGACCCCGATGACAAATGGCTTCTGGGAATAACCGAGAGCAGCGTCCATCCTTATCTTTGGTGGTGCTTATTTCCCTCTGACAGAGACCTGAGGGACCGTCTCTGTTATGCACTGGCTACTCTTCTCTATCTTGTCATGCCAATGAAGTCTCGTTGACCTGAATTGCAAATAGTGTCAATCTGGCCTCTGGGACTCCAGGTCAGAAACGACCCAGTAGAGACCAGACCATGTATCTCCACTCACCCTCCTCAGGGGCTCCACTGGTTGTGGCCAGCTTTAATTTCTGTCACTGAGCCCCATCAAATGAGGCTGCTGCAGGGATGCACTGAATCAGTGTATCCTGATCCTGCCATGGCCAGGCCCCCTACGCAGCCAGTTTTGGGGCTGCATGACCCTTATGTAAGGCAAGTTGCAAACAGCATGTGTCGTTGGACTCTCTCTTCTGATGGACGCTTTTACCACTCAAGACCTTCCAATCTCTGCCCAGAATTGGAGATTAATCCGGGCCCAGTGGATTTTGTAGTGGTTTCTCCCGTCTATGTTTAAATCTGTCAAGCACTAATCTTAACTTTCCTACTTCCATTATCCTCCCCTGCCAGCTCTGTGACTGGCAGAGTTATGGGCACGAGAATTCAGGGAAGGATGGCAGGTGTCTGGGGGAAGCACTGTTAGACAAAGGCACATTTCATTCCAAGAAGAAAAAACAAGCTGAAGAAAATGAGTGCGAGAGCTCAGTGTGAGTAGCTGGTTTCTCTGCAGTGGAAATGGTATGATCCCATAATCCCATATCCCACACAGGCAATAAATAGAATGATCCAGTAAATAAAGGCAGAATTGGGAGATGTGGTTGACAGGCCCAGAGTAGGAGAGTGAGACTGGCACATCGCAGCAAGGAGAGGGGGGTGATGGATACACGTGTGCCCATATTGGGTAGAATGAGACCTGCAGCGACACGTGCACTGAGGAGGAAGCAGGGCGGACACATGCAGAAGTGGGAGAGGTGTGTGTTGTTGAGAGAATCAAGGAGTGCACAACAGCAAAGGGGGAGAGCAGAAAGGGCGTGAATGCAGAAAGAGGGGTGCTGCAGTCGGAAGAGGCAGAGGGTGGAGTGGTTCGGGAGCTGCACTGGGAGGAGGCTGAGGACATATGCTCTATTCCCAGCTCTGCCACTAACCTACAGCATGACCTGGGCAAGTTGTTTCCCTCTCCCATTTGTTGTCTGCCTTGTCTATGTACCATGTGAGTGATTTGGTGAGGTGGTCCAGGCAGCTGTCAATTACACCTAAACTGAAGCACTAGCTTGGATGCACCTAGTCCCCTGTCTTGGTGGGATGAATCTCCCTCTCTTCCCAGCACTGAGTGCATCCCAGATGTAACAGTACCTAGAACCATGTTAACCTCCTCTTTGAAAAACGGCCTCCCACATTTCTACGGACTGGCCCCATCCAAGTCCTCTATAAGCTCCTGCCTAGAAGAACAGTGCTCAGAAACATTGCCCCGTGGGGCGATAGGGCAGAGAAAGTGGGGCAAGAAAACAAAAGTGGAGCAGCACCGGCAAGCAGTAAGTGAAACATGATGTGCCAACCCCACACCTGACATCTGGAACTGACGAAGAGATGAATAATTCATAGTGACTTTCAGCTGAGTCTATTCAATCAACTCCCTCAACCTATGGGAGCCTCTTTTCTTCTCTCTATCTCATGGCTCCCTCACTCAGAGAGCCTTGCCACCCACAGGGGATATTTACTCAGAACAGGTCTCTGATGGCCATGCTGTGGCATGGGGTTCTTTATCTAAGCGTTGGCACCATCTTGTACGCGACCAGGGCCACCTCAGAGGGGCCGGCAGGATGATTGTGGCCAGACAGAGCTCATAGAGGTTGGGCCTGATCCTGATCTCTTTTACCCTGTTGCAACTGCATTAACTTCAGTGCAGTCATTCCTGATTTACTCCAGTGTGACTGAGAGCAGACTCCGGCTCTTTCAATCTAGCAATTGACTCACAGTGGTCTTGGTTGTTAGCGTCTCGCCTCACACACACCCCGTGCTCCACTTCTCTCATCTTTGCTCTGGGTCGGCCTGTTACTTTCAAGCCTCTCCCTCTCTGTCCTCCATTTTTTTCCCCATTTTTAGAATGCCAATGTGAACCTTTTCCATTTGGAATGGGCTAAAGCTGAGCGAATAATTTGCATTGAATAACTTATCAGATGAATTTAGCTTCTGTTTCTGTTCGCAGAGTTTTGCAGATCACGATTTGTTCTGAATATGTTCATTATTTAAATTTATTTGGTAAATTCTTTATACATAGATAGGTCTATATATAAACTCTCCAAGGATTTATCAAGACTGGTTTTGCTGCAATACCGAATGTTCCAGCGCCGTTGTTTGCTTCAGTTGTGATTGGCCAGCTGAATCACATGGTATTTTGTTCCTGCCTCCTGTTAGGATGGGGGCTTAATCACAGATGACATGAATAGCCAGGTGTCCAACTTTTGAAATTCACTTTGGGCTGATAGATCCCATTGGACAAATGTTCGTGTTATTTCTGTTTATTTCATGGATGAACCAAGGGGCCCTATTGTGCTAGGCCTTATGATGGATACATTTGGCCACAACGTGCATTCTTTATAAACCTGGAATGAGTATTAATTCCCACTGCCCATGCCTCTGGCCACAGATTTACTGCAGTTTCTTCTCTTCTCTTCCCTTTCCCAATCCCTCCGCTGCTCCAAACTCAAAAAGCCAGGAGAAAGCCTGCGCTCCCTTTAACCCCAGCCTCCGGTCTCCTTTTTCCTTGGCCATTGGGGACTTCTGTGGGGAGAGAATTCCACTCAGGGAGGAGCCTGAATTTAAATTTTCAATGTGATTAGTCATTTTGGGTGCCTCCATTTTCGGACGTCTGATTTGAGATGTCTGAAAGGCGGATGATTTTCAGAAAGCACTGGGTACCTGTTCTCTGAAAATCAGGTCTCTTTACATTGTCTCAGGTTGGCAAGCCAAATTTACAATCACTTTTTAAATGTAGGCCAGGGCCATTATCCGAAACAAGCATTTTGCTGTTTTCTAACAGCCAAATCAAACTTCCCCTATGTGGATTTCCCCCTTTCAGCCTGGGATGGATTATTGATCCTGGGAAGAAGGGTTTTTTTTTTTTTTTGCTTGTTAGAGTCCAGAGTAAAGGAGTCTGGCTTGACATTCACATAGCAAACCTTTCTTCTCCCCCTTCAGCATTCCCTCCTCCCTTCTCCCACACCCAGTAAGGAGTCCAGAAGTCATGCATGCATCGCCGCCATTTTAAAACACAGCCATAATTTTTTGGCTAATGGAAGACATATTGGCAAAAGTTGACATTAAGCGGAACTAATTACACTGTAACTGCTAAATAACTAAGAAATAACGACTCTGTAATTTATGGTGCAACACGGACCCTGTGTAGCAAATTCAGAGCTGTTACAGCTGCAAAGTGCTTGTGGCTACACGATCCCCAGAACTTTTCCCTAGCTGGTAGGATCCAGTCAGTGTGAAATCTCCAGCTTTGCAAATAGACGGCATCGTGATTTCAGCAGAAACCCATCTCTGCATTACACAACGCACAGCTGCCCTGCTCCAGAGAGAAGCTGCCACTAATACACTCACAATAGATCATTAATTTTATTTCCAATTTTGGTTTAAAACCCCAATCCCAGCTGGGATGCTGGGGGGAATGACGTGCAGTGCGGGCAGTGTCTTGCTTCTATGGAGTAGCATGGCTCCATTCCGGAGCCTGTAGGTCCATTTGTGGATGTCAAAGGATGGAATAAACAGCACAGTTGGCTGCATGCTGAAGTTGCTACAGTGAGCATGAATTAAGGCCCAGATCTTGTGACCCTGCCTCATGCTGACTCCAGGAATAGCACTCACTGTTGATTGGGTGCCACATCCTCCACCCCACTGAAATCATTGCGGGGATGCTATTCAATACAAGCAAGGGTGGGGTAATCTGGCAATAAATTAGAGCAGACCCTAAGCAAGATCAGGGTCACATTTTGTTAAGCCATTTAGTGAGAGACGTCCCTGCTCAGCAGAGCTTCCAATCTAAATAGGCACTCCAGACAAAAGGTAGAGGTGGAAACAGGCAAAGGGGCTCACCCAAGGTCACAACAGGTCAGTGACAGAGTTGGAACTGGAACCCTAATCTTTTGGTTCCCCTACCCACACCACACTGTCTTCCTTAAGGCTTCTGTGGCCCTTAATTACAAGTGTTTTGTGTCAGGGGTGCATCTGAAGCTTCTTGTCCAGAGCCAGATGGACAAAGAGGGAGAGAAAGGTAGTGGACTAAATTCACTTCTCAATTACACTGGAACAAATCCTGGAGCACCCAGAACCCCTGGAAAACCCAGGTGAGGGGAAGGAACCTCAGTGAGACTTCCCTGCTTTCCCCCTAATTATTCCAGTGGGAAAATTTGTCCCCAACAAAACAAACTGTGCCTCGCCCAAGACCCGGGACACTCTGCGCCTTCACACTGGCATGGGATTCCCTGCTGTCCCCTCCGGCAACCTCAGGAGCACAATTCCAGCAGAGCCGCACTGCTTCTGGTTGTATTAACGAGAGGGCATGGTCTATCACTGTGGGCAGGGATATTGCACACCCTTGCATCCAGGCGCTCTGAACTGCATGGAGGGTCCCACGTGAGATGCTGGGAAGGGAGGGAGATACGGTGCTACAGAAGATACGGAGTCATTGTCCTTCTCGCCACACACAGGAAACTCCTTGGGTGCATAAATTGCCCTCGGCACAGAGGACTCCGGGGGACCTTTAGGCCTATGGATTGAGCTTGAGAGACTGATCAAAACCATCTCACGGTTCCCTTGTACTCCCCCATCTGTCTGTTCTAGCCAGCTGTTGTCTCGCCTAGATTCACAGATTTAAAGCCAGAAAGTCTGATCAGGATCACCTAGCCTGACCCCCTGTGCTCTTGATCCAGAAATTTCTGCATCAAACTCACATCTTCTGTTTGACTACAGCATGTCCAATACAAGCCGGTGAAACTCACAGCTGATTGGGAAACGGAACTGCAGCGTTCTGAAACAGGTGTTTATCCCAGTTTGGGATGAAATCTCAAAATATTTTGCTGAACAGAAACTCAGAAATATTTCAATCTGAAAATGTCAGAACAACCACGCTGAAATGTTTTGTTCTGATCACATTCAAACATTACAATATAATATACAATAGAATTTATTCTATATTAAGATTACAATATAAAAGGTGAAACAAAATATGAATGCCAGAATGAAGCAAAACAAGAGAGTCAAAACAAAAAATCCACTTCTAGTTAGTTGGGGTTGGTCCTGCTTTGAGCAGAGGGTTGGACTAGGTGACCTCCCAAGGTCCCTTCCCACCCTCATCTTCTATGAATCAAATTGTTTTGAAATTTTTCCACTGAAAGCAGTGTATTCCTGCAAAACATTTAGATTTCGATGAAATAGCATTTTCTGAAGGAAAACTCTTGCATTGAAAATATTTTGTCCAGCTCTGCTCATCTTCTATTGAGATTGTAACGCTGCATGGCAGGGACCATCTCTTTGCCCAGCATCTCGCACAATGGGGCTGGGCCTGTTGACACCATTGCAGTCCAAACAATAAATAATAATGGAGTCTCCGTGAACATACACCAATGAGACAGAGAGCACAATTTATTTGTGTGCGTGCATGCGTGTGTGTGTGTGCTTGTGAGTGTGTGTGAAGGAGAATCAATGTGTAATGGAAGGAGAGAGCGAGAAAAAAATGTGTGTGTGAAAGAGAACGAGAGAGAGCGAGAAAGAAAGACAGAGAGAGATTGCAAAGATAGACAGTGAGGGAAAGGCGCAATTCAGCGGTCGCCTCTGTCTGATTTGTTCCACCTCCATTATCATGCACCAGAACGTCTCATTCTTCTTTTTTCGAGAAAGCCTAATAATGTTCCACAGGTGAAGGAGTTATCTCGGCTTTTCTCTTTCCCAGCAAAGCTAACACTCGGTACATGAAATAAAGGTTATCTTGAAAAATAGACGCTGCAGCTCGCATACAAAAGAGCCCTTTCCTGTGACAGGGAGCCTTTTCTGAAAGGGTCCGTTAGGTTTCTCTTTTAGTAGCAGAAAAAGGCAAAAAAAAAAAAAAAGAATCAACTGCTTAATACCCCCTCTGGGTCTCTAAATTGGCTTTTCAATGAGAGCTGGGAGACTCCCCACCTGCGGAATGGTAGAGTGGGGTGCTGCTGGCGAGGGGTGAGGAAAGCAAACCTGGTTGATAAGGCTGGAAATTAAAACAGGGAAGAAAATCAACCTCCATTTCCCATAACTCCATTGCAGCACGAAGTAGTGGAGAGGGCAGCAGGTTACGAGCCAGGGGTCCTGGGCTCTGTTGCTGACCCAGCTGCATGACCTCATTCACGGCACATCTACACTGTGTTTGCCCTCTCACAAGTTGTCTGTCCTATCTATTTAGATTGTAAATTTCTTCTCTCGTTCTAGGTAAGTACAGCATCTCGCACAATGGGAGCCTGATCTTGCTTGGGGCTCCACGGTGCTACCGTTATACACCTAACGCCATGATCCATATCTTTATGTGGCTCTCTTTGCAATGCAATCTGGCCAGCCTTAAAACAAATCTTAAAAGAGTCTTCGATCAGAGGCAAACAGTTGAAATGAATAAGCAGTAGATCTGTCCAGAGTCTTTAATTAAAGGCCCATGTGAACTAATATGCTTTGTGCCCCGAAGCTCATTAAGCCATGCCAAATGATCTATAGCACCTTGCCCTATCATTTTTTTAAAGAGTCAGTGTACAGAGTAGGAATAAAGAGGGCAGTTTCTGGGCAGCGGCATCAGAAATCTCTGGTGCTTGTTTAGTATTCAGCTGAAAGATCAGCACATGTTCATACATAATTTCATTGCAACAGCTGCCCGTTGCATTCGTGTTCCTGGAGATCTACAGAATTATTTCCAAAGAGGATGTGTTTTCTTTACTGGGGCTTTATTTAAGTATCACCAGAGCTTGGTTGAAAAGAGTGTGTGTGTGTTGGGGGGTGGGGGGAGGTTACATTTTTTGAGATCTTAAATTTATTTTTTAAAGTTGCAGCATTTCCCCCTCATTTGTCATCCAAATGTTGAAATTTTCTGTCCAGCGCTGAATATTAATAAAACCTTCCATGTACTGATATGAACCTGAAGTACCTCAAGGTATTTTATGCACCTTGTCACTGTGCGTTCTGCTGAAATGCAGCCACCTCTGAGGTGGAACATGAAGGCTCTTTTTCCATTGACTGCAGCTGGCACTGCGCTGATTACTATCCTAGCAACTAGCATTACATCAGAGCTGAGGACAGTAAGTGAAGAATATTTTATTTCCCAGACTAAAACAGCAAAGAGATACCTTCGTTCCCCAATGGCCGGTATTTACAATTAAGATTAAAACCAACAAATCCAGAAAGAACCAAAGTCAGGTCTCTAGGAAAGAGCACAGTGTGTCTGCCTCCTCTCTTAGATGCCGCATCAACTCTGCCTCACAGAGTGGCCTTTGACCTTGCTGATAGGCAGACTCCTAGAAACATAAAGGGACAGTTCACAGAAAAATCAAAATTATACTAGTTACAGAGCTAACTATGCTGCAAAGAAGAAATGTAATAAATCTCTTTGTGTGACTCAAAGTCTAAGCTGGTGGGGCACGATCCAAGAGCTACGAAGTCATCAGGGACCACTGTTCTGTAAGTTAATTTTGAAGATAGATGGTTCTGGGGTCATGGAGGAGGATGGGGCAGAAAAAAGTGACATGCACAAACCCCTCTAAATCCAACCTCTCATTTTCATGCCAATTGTGCAAGCAATGTCTGGAAACAAGTAGGAGAGGAGAACAGGAAAATCTAACAGAATCAGACAGAATTGTGTCTAAATAGGGAGCTGGTCTGTGGCTGGTTCTGAAAGCGGGGCGGGCGGAGGAATAGGGAATGTTGGCGATAACTGCTTTCCTAATCTGTCCGCTCGTCTAGTACAGAGAATTCTAGCAATGGTCCAATGCACTGCAAGTAACCTCACCGTGGGCTCTGGTGTGCTAGACATGTATTGGAGAATATCTTTATAAGGGTACAAACGCATGATAATCCATAAAACCTCCAAAAGGATTAATAAAAGTGAAGGTAAAACCCTTACCTGACCCCCCTTTTCTTTTGCATTGCCTGGAGCATTGTGACTGGTGCAAAATCTACCTCTAAAAACCAAATGCCAACGCTGTTTCGTGTATCATGTGATGGGTGATAACATGAGAGGACTCCACATTTCTAAAACTAAACAAGATCTTTATTAAGAGAGCTCTTTTCAGAGGGGTTGCAATGGCAGCTAGCATTCCAGCCAGGGGCATCCAGACTGACTGCCCGGTGCCTGCTCCCACGTCTTCCCCTCCTGCATCTTGTGCTTCTCTCTTCAAGTTCCATGCAGGTGCGACAAGCACGAGTCTTCAGCATGCTCCTGGCAATTCCTGGACTGTTCTGTCCACCCCTGTGCTCCATACCCACATCAGCTGTGGCTCATGAATCAGAGACCGGAACACGTACATGTGAGCTGGTCACGGGGGAGTGAATGGGGTTGGTGCTTGGAATTTCCCACCTGGCAAATCGAGGCAGAAGTAATGGTCTTATTATTTTGCCCTCTTTGATCTGTGTTCTGTTATTTCTTTCTTTCATATTTACAAGCCAGGGGCTTATTTGAAGTGCATTATTTATTTATTTGTATTATCACAAGGAATGAACACCGCAACCTTAAAAAAATGCAAAAAAAAAAAAAAAAAGGCCTAGGTCTTTATCAAAAGACAACATCAAATTAATTTTTCTTCAGTCTCAGGAACTCATGTAAAATTTATGGGCTGTTTTTTAATTTTCTCTAGTGCGGGCAGCATGCTGTTTGTGGTACAGAGGGGAGGAGAAAAGAAAAAGAGGCTGGGGGGGGCGGGATGAGGAGAAGCGTGCAGCAGAATTGGCTGCGCTGACACAGGCCCATACATGGAATGACCTTGCTCGCATGCCAAACTTCACACGGAACAATAATGAGAAGCCAGCAGAACTAATCAATTTGGAACAGGGCCCATTCCGTCCGTCTCCCTTGCGCAGCCTGGCCACTTAGAATTCAAGCGGTGTCCCGAGCTTTTCGTATGAGGATGCCCTTTGAACACAAACACAATGACTTCTCTTACATAACCCAACAGGCAATTTAGCAGGTTCACAACCTAAAATAGAAGCAGAATTAGTTTTTGTATTAACGCACCTTCTTCCCACACCGGCTTCCTCACCCCTTCTCCTTTTTTGCTCTGAAGCATCAGTTTAGACAGCTGCAAGGAAACGGGACTTTCTATCCATTAACTAGAGCCCAGGGAAGGACAGGGGTCTCAGCAGTGTAGCTGGGGAAACCCAGCAGGGTGCTACTGATATTCTGCGGAAGGAGATAGAGTGTGGTCTCTTTATATGTGGTCTCTGCCACTGACTATTTGGGGCAAGGTCATTTAATCCAATGTTTTCAAAAGCCTCCACTGAATGTGGGGGCTTGCGAATTGCGGGGCCCAGTGTGAGAAAGCACTGCCAAAATGTCAGCAAAAACCGTCATGGGCCATAGGAAGCAGGTGAACTAGGTGTGGAAACTGTCAAGATCCATATAGCCAAGCCAAGAAGGTTTATGCTACGTTTGTCTCTCAGCTTTTGACGTATTTTGGAGCAGTCAAAAACAGCAGAGCGAGTTCATGGATTCATAGATTTTAAAAAAGAAGGGACCATTATGATAGTCTGACCTTCTGCTTCATGTAGTCTAGAGAATCTCACCTAGACATTACTGAATCAAGCACAATGCATTGTTGCCAACGCAAAGCCCCAGCTACTGGAATCATGTTATTAGCATAGAATCTCAGTGTCCTTTAGAAAAGTAACAATCAATCCTTCATGATTTTGGTGAAAAGCTTAAATATGTGCATCCTAAAGGTTCAAAACCAGAAAAAATAATTCATCCTATACTATTTTTTTAAAAAAACACAAACATTTGAGGTTGTCAATATTGCAATATTTTTGGTTGAACTAGAACATATCTACTAGTAAGATTTCTAGTCTTGATTTAAAGACTTCAGGAATCCACTACATCCTTCATTATTTGTCCCAATAGTTAGTTACCTTCACTGTTAAAAATGTGTGCTTTATTTTTCCAATTTGAATTTATCTAGTTTCACCTCCGAATCCCTAGGATTTTGAACCTAGAAGTAAAAGATTCTGTCTACCAATTCCGATCATCTGAGTCACCTGTTTCCCCTATAGATAGAGCAAATTGTGTACAAGTACTAGCATGAAAGGTGCATTAGAAATGATCAGACAGACAGAAGAGAGAGATTAGATTATATATATCAGGGGAAATTTCATCCAGGTTTTTCATTACACTGTTGAACTGTGCACCTGTTTACTCCCTGATACTTTGCTTTTAAATATAATGAAGGAACATCGCATGCTGGGGACCAGTTCCATGCCCTCCTCCTCACACTCCTGCATGGGCAGAGGTGCAAATTCATCCCTGATAGAGATGGAAGGCTTGGGGGGGCGGAGGGCAGGGTGTAATTTGGGAAGAGAACTTCTTCACCAGCTGGGGGAGATCTCTCTCCTGTGTAACTGCAGCATGAAAGGCCTGGCTTCGCAAACACACTTCAAAGATGCCACACTATTAAAAATACATGGACATCGTGTGGATCTAAGCTAAATACATATGGCCTTTGATTGTCTGGCATTTCCAATTCATACAAGAACATTACTGGGATGCATTATTGATGATCAGGAGCATTTCACCACCTCAAATGGAGGATTTCGCCTCCCTCCCTCCCCCCCCGGCCCATCTTCTTACTCAGAGATTGAACTGTTTAATTAAGCCTTGATTAACCATATTTACAATTCTAACTGTCACTGATTTAGTTCTGGAAGCTCAGCGGCTGCCAGCTGCACCCTTTGCTGTTAGAGACAGGGCGCCGATCATAAGGAGAGCTCACCCCCCGAATCCTCAGCTGCCTGCTATGATTGCCAGGGCACATCTGTCCAGCGCAGTTTCCTGGAGTGCACAGTGGTAAAGTTGGAGCTAATCTCTGGATTGAAGCACCCGGCTGATGCTGCTCTGGGGAGAAGGGGGACGAGGAGGATCTCTATGTGAGAGGAAAGAGAATCATTTGTTCAGCGGATGCGGGCCTGGCACCGCGGTGATGAGTGGCAGGGAAAGGTGCGGTAGGAAAGGTCGTGCTGCTGGGAGTCCCAGAAGGCACTGACAGGGCGCTGCTGTGGGTAAACTCCCACAAGCTCACGCTGTTCGATGCTCAGTTAACGCTTACCGAGGCAATATTGTGAAGAAGCTCCACGCTGACATCCCAGCTAGCATTCCTAGATCGTTGCTGGGAGAACGTGCACACGGCTGGATTCCCAGCTAGGAACTAACGACTGGGAGGAATCTCACGTGGCTATGCTTCCAGTTTGCACCCACAGGGCACTGATGGGAGGACCCTCACACTGGTGGAGTCCTCTTCATAATTCCTCTCTCCATTTCTGTCTGTGATTTATTGATTTATTATCGTTATCGAAAGAAATTCTCCAGAAGCAAGAATCTGGGGAAGGAGGTGAGGGGGCGGGGGTGTGTGTTGGGTGGGGGGGGGATACGAAAAAAGAAAAGCAGAATCATTACAGTTGAGAAACTGCTCTTTAAACGTATTAGCTCATGACTCATCTTTCTGAAAGTATCCAATACCTTCATTTCGTGTTTCTCTGCTCAAATGGAGACCAAGGCATACACCAAAATGAAACTTTACACTAATGGCTTCTTAATTACACCCATCTAAAAGCAATTGCCTGAGCGTTCACAGACACAAAGTTAGGGTTGATGTGACCACTTGATGGGAACGGTGCTGTGAGGTCACTAGTGAAGAGGAGCGGTCAGGGACAGACCAGGACAATGCTGGAGAGGGGGCATTTCTGATAAACCCTACAATGAACAGCTGTTCATTGTCTATATGCACCTACTGATCTGCAAGCACAGAAGGTTTCAGCTCTGCACAGGAAAAGTTCCCCAGGCATCCCCATGCCTTTGTCAGCCGGAAATAGAGGTAAGATAGTCATGGACCCCTATACATAGTGCAAGCTCTGGTGAAGCCACTGCCAGCAGCCTCTGTGATGCACAAGGAGTGGAAGTGCTAGCTAATGATCTGGGCAGATCGTGAGTGGGTTCTAATTCCTGACACCGTAGCCAGGGGCAAGTCATGTCACCCCGCTCTGCCACTTTCCTCACCTGGAAAAGGAGGTTACTTTGCCACGATGCAAGCTGAGGTTTGGGGGTTCATTAATGTCTGTCTGAGGCTTTGAGATTCTCTGCTGAAAGTCGCCATAGAAACTCTAAGGGTTGTTATTGACAGAATTAGTACGAGTCAATTTCCGCTGGGTCTTCTACCTGGTTTAGTGCCTTTCCTCTAACTTGGAAAGCTCCGAAGGAACAAGCACGCTTACAGCTTGGAAATGATCAAAGCTCAAGAGGGGTTTGGACCTCAGTGTCACTGCTGATCTGAAAGGCAGCAATTCCAGCAGGGCAGCCACCGCCTCGTGCCACCTTGGGGCATGGTTTCTGTAGAGACTCAGAGAGGGATGGGCACTGTTTACTAAATCCTCCCCCCCACTGCTTCCTGCAGCACCCTCCATTTGACAAGAGCTCCTCCATCCTGGCTCAATCCTGCTGAGACAAGGCGCAGTCCCCTTTTAAAATTTGCAATGCACACGGCACACATGGCGATGTCTGCCAAGGAGAAAGGGACCTGGTCCCCTCGGTCTCTTGTGCGGTGGTGCACCGCTGAATGAAATAATACAATGATCAGATAATTGGAGTAATCAGGAAGTGTTCTGCAATGGCAGACTTTTAATTGACTTCCCCATTACTGCATAATGATCATGCTGCTCGTTTTGCCAAGGCAACCCCCCCACCAAGGAATGGGAGGGGGCGGGCGTTTGACCTCAAGGGGAGAGTGCACAGCTGTCCAGATTGCATTCTGTGTTAACTGTGTCCTTCCAATTTGCTTGGGGAAGAGAAGGGAAACATTGATCTAAAGATAAAGGAAGAGAACAGAGAGAGAGAGAGGATTACTTTGATGGGCAAAAAATAAGGAAAACAGGATAGTCCAGCCTTTCTCCCAGCTTTTGTCTGTTTAGCAGATCTATCTGGAGAGTGGCAATTCTGATTTGCTACATTTGTCAGGGTTTCAAAATTAGACACTTTTTCTTCACTTTGGAACCAAAACAAGCCCCTCTGAATTTTTTTCCCGAATGGAATTGTGTTGAAATGTCCCATTGGGGATCGAAAATGTCAAGTTTCTGATTTGGGCCTCTCTCTCTCTCTGTCTGGAGAACCCACCCTGGTCCTCAGGAATCCTTCCATCAAAAAGTTTGTCTGAACCCATATATCTCCACAAAATATTTTGGCTTTGACATGGCAGCATCTTCTAATGGAAAAAAAAAAGTGGCCTACAGAAATGTTCTGCCATTTAGATTGTAAGGTCTTTGGAGCTGAGATTGGTTTTTACTGGATGAGTATCTGGCACAATGGGGCCACTGGTATAGAGCTATAAATAATAATCCACCATTCTTCCAGGAGTTTGGAGCCATCTCCAGGACTCCAGCATTGGTTGTGTCTGTAAAGGCAGCTTTTTTCCTGGCGTATGGAGCAGGTGGCCTTCCCACATGGAAAGAAAGAGGGGCGGGAGGGGAGTTTGTTATTTCCCAGCATTCTTGATCCAGCCCCTCAGCTGGCGTCAATCATAACTGAAATCAGCAGAGCCATGCTGATTTACACCTGCTGAGGATCTGGTTCTCCCTGCCTTTGAGGAGCAAAACTCAAGAAAACCTGACACAAATAAATTCCTGGCAGTGCATCGATTCAGCCTCATCAGAGAGCCAGAGCCAGGAAATGGAACCCCCTCAAGGGGGCTGCAGCAAATGCAGATTTCCAACTGGAACTTATAAGGCTTTGTGGGGAGCTGCTGCCTATTGGTAAGTCCTTATGTGTGCTTGTCCCAGGGAAGTGGGCAAGGAGGAGGTGGTGTGGGCCTCTTGCCAGATCTCCCAACCATCAGTAACACAATCCCCGGATGTACTCAGTTTACATCATTTATCTAGCTGGAAATCAGACATATTCATACTTCACTGCTTGTAGGACCTTATCGGGGTGTAGAACGGGTTAACTCGTGTCTGCAAGCATGCGTTGAGATGCTCTGATGCAAGTTAATACGTCACTGTCCATCCAGCTACCCAGGCACTTATGCCATGTTCATCATCATGTTCGTCAACATCTTTACTTAGGGCTCAGTTGTGACGTGCCTGATATGCTCATGCAGAGCATACGGCTCCACTTTGTTCTGCTGCACAGGCTAACCGCATCAGCAGGGAGCTGAAAAGCAGCCACCACTCATCTCCTACTCGGGTGGGGGAGGGCAGTGGATTTTGAGCTCTGCTCCTCCAAATTGCTGGCCAGCACAGCTGGGACACAATGAAGGGGGAAGCAAACAACTGACAAGGAAAGGACTGGGACCATGAGGGTATTTCTCCACTGCACAGTAAGCCTGGGTCTGTAGGGGCATCGGCTTGTGTACTCAGTATTTCCATGTCCACGATGCATTGTAAAGCTGGATTCACAATTGCTGGATCCTGGTCTCACAATCATGTGAACGTGTCACTACTGCACTACACAGATCTCCTGACTTGGGACTGAAGCTTGACCTGTGTCTACACTGCAAAATGACAGGGCTTGACTCCAATTCAACAGAGGAACTTGGTCTCTGACCCACCGCCCAGCCAGGTCCTAGGACCCAGGTCCTGAGAGCTTGCTAACCTGAGTCAGACTGGTTTGTGTGTGGATGGAAAGGGGGTTCTTAGGCTCAAACCTGAGTCAGAGCCCAGCTTAGAGGGCACTGTAGACATCCCCTTTATGACTTCCATGAAGCATGGAGAAAGAATGACCAAGTCATGATTCTCTGATACATGACTCCTTACTCTGAGCTGTTTGCGAGGTGCTAATTCAGCCCATAGCATTTATTTCTACTACAATAATGCCTCGAGATCCTGATCAAGAACAGGAACCCATTGTGCTAGGCGCTGCACACAGCAGGAGAGCGTCCCTGCCCCAAACAGCTTGCAATCGAAGCAGAAAGTCCAGGCAAAGAGGCAGCATCATTGATCCTTGTTTTACAGATGGGAAACTGAGGCATGGCTAGATGAAGTGACTGGTCCAAAGTCACACAGTGAGCCTGTCGGAGAGCCAGGCAATGAAGTCAGATCGCCTGCACCCCAGTCCAATGCCTTATCCACAAGACCAGCCTGCCGCCTTCTAGACTGTTTGTATTATAATAGAACCCATAGAGGTCCCAAGCAGGATTATTGTTCTAGCACTGTACAAATGGTGCATGAGTAATGGTCCTTGCCCGAAAACTCACCGTCACCCCCAGAGTCATTCTATTTCCTTCTTTATAGGATCCTACCAGAGGCTACTCCCTCCCTGAAAAGGTTCAGAAATCCTTCCCCTGAGCTGCAGGGAAGAGAGGGTTAAAAGGTGTGGGAAGAGGGAGAGAGTCCTCAGCCTTTCTGGTGATGGAATGTAAAGAGTGTCTTGCAAAAGAGCCATTTATCAGTGAGATTATAGAATCTGTTTGAAGATTCCCCCGGGGGGATGCACTAAAAAGATGGCTCGTATGGAACTTAACGAGAGGTTTCGCACAACATGCCGGGCTCCGTGTAGGCAGAAACGCTTGCTGAGAATTAAATCTGTGCTGGAAATGTTAATAAATGCAGACACATGTTCTTGTTTGTAAGGCACTCCTTGTTTTATTTCCCTCCCCCCCCAACCACGTCTCTGGAGGTTGTTACAACATGAGTCCCTTTCTCTGGTTTGTCTCTGGAGAGAGACCTCCGCCAACCCCTCCGCTGTTCTGCTTTACTCTGTGCCCTCCTGGCTCCTGTCAGCTGGCAAGGCTACCTCCTAACCACCCACATGCCAGCAGGGGGCATCGGGTGAACTGTGAGGAGATGGGTAGTTGATCTCTGTGCAGACAGTTTCCTATAACCTGCGCCGAAGGGAAGAGAAGAATGAGGGCCAGGAGCTCCAGACAAACTCAGAATCGAGGGCCAGGCCAAATGAACCTTCTTTGCTAGCCAAAGGCAATGGAGAAGAGTCCCTGTGCAGGACCCAGATCCTGTAGGGATACACCGCCATAACCGTGGGAGCGGATGAGAGTGGGATTAAAGAATAACCCCTCTCCAGGCTCTACTCCCTGAGATGCTCTGTCTCTTCAGGGAAGGTAGAGCAGGAAACCTGGACAAGGATTCATAAACTCATCTTCAGCAGACAGTCCGGGCTAGGTGAAAGCTGTTGGAAACTGAGGCACATCCCAACGGGGGGTCCCTATGTTGCGGTCCTTCCCTCACTTAGCAGCTGGGAGGGGCCTCTCTTCCCAGAGAGGCAGGAGCAATGGCACCCTGTAGGAGTGATGGGATGAATGTGGCTTCTAAATGTGGAGGTATTCAAAATGACAAGAGATCAGGCCTTAAAAGCTATGAAAACTTTGCCTCCATTTCTAGTGCAAGCGAGGCGCTGCCTCTCCACCCCATCTCTACACTGTCTCTCCGACTCTTCTCTTCATACAGGCCCTTTCATGTCTGCGTCCTAATCCATTCCCTCCTGTGTGACTATTATTTTGGTAACCTGTCTCAAGGCATGTCATTAATGCAATCAGCCTCCTTCCCCCGCCAGCTCCATGCTAATCGCGTGTCTGTGTCACCAGTGTCCCGACCTTCGCCTTACACGATTGTCGTCATAATCCTCCAAACCCTTCCCCAGCTCCCTCTGTGCAAGTCAGTCTTTACGGCCTTCTTTGGCCCTGCCCCACTGCAGCAAGGACGTGTTTTAATTGTTGCACTCTCATATATAGGTGTTGGTTTTTTGTACCTCTTCCTTAGGCCATGTTTATTAGATAATATGGGAGACATGAATTAAGCAAGTCCCTGTGCTTGTCTAAGGATAAATCAGCCTCACTCATGGACCTGTAAAATCAAGGAAAGCCATGGATTGAAACACAGCCTTAGAACTATTCTTTCTAGTTTGTGTTATTCTCCCTTTCTATAATGTAATTTACAGCATAATTTCATATTCTTGCTTCAAGCCGAGGAACCTCTCTTCTTTCTGATACGTGTAGTTTATCCTGTCATGTTGGCTCTGCTGCTGACTTTTTCTGATACAAGAAAGCTCATCGCTTTGTTTCCTTGAATAGGACAGGAGGATAAATCTCGATCAGTGATGTACTTAGGCATCTGTTCAATGTGCGAGATTTGGGAGGGGAAATAAGACAGGGCCTTAATCAGGCGTTGCAGCGGCCAGGAATGAATGGAGAGTGGAGCTTTCAATATTCAGAGAGTTTAGCCTAGATCGAAGAACGTTGAGCTACATTAATCATGGCTGATTTTTTTTTCCTTCCAGGGTGTGAGCAACTTTTACACACATATCAGACTTCTGAGTGTCACCCTATCTCTTTCCCATATTACAGTCCCTCTGGCCCCTTCTCCATCCTTGTGGAGGAGGGTTTAGCCATCTTTGAGAGCCGGTTTGTATGGTGCCTAGCACAATGAACAGTAGGACAATGGAACGGACTGCCTAGGGAAGTTGTGGAAGTTCCTTCACTAGGGGTTTTTAAAAGGAAGCTGGATTGACATCTGTCTTCAATGCTTTAGATACAACAAATCCGGCATCTTGGCAGGGGATTAGACTAGATGACCTTTGTGGTCCCTTCTAACCCTAGCATTGTGAGATTCTAATGGGGTCTTGGTCTATGATCAGGACTTTCTGGTGTTACCACAACACAAAGAAGAAACAATAACAACAGTTGCCCTGAGTGATGAGAGGAGCTCTAGTGAATAATGCAAAGAACTTCTGACCACACCTCTCAAATGGCTTCTTCTTGAACCACAGTCCAACCAGCCTGAGGAATTACAAAGTGGTGTAATGAGGTCCTGAGCACATTCTGTATGGTGCTGAGATATCCGTGAACTCCTGCTGAAAATCAGTGGGTGTTGACGGTACTCAGGACCTTGCAGGAGTGGACCCCTGGACTGAGAAGCTGGGATAGATGCAGAGAAGAGCTACTAGGCTGATCAGAGGAATAGAGAGCCCATCTTGTGAGAGGCAACTCAAAGTTTGGCTTGTTTAGCTTAGCAAAATGAAGGCTGAGATGGGATCTCATTGATCTCCATAAATATACAGGGGTGGGGATAAACACCAGGGAGGGAAAACAGCTATTTAAGCTAAAGGAAATGCTGGCACACGAACAAAAGAGTAGAAACTGGCTATGAATCAACTGAGACTGAAGATTAGAAGAAGGTTTCTAACCATCAGAGAACTCAGGTTCTAGAACAGCCTCTCAGTAGAAATAGAAATGCAAACAGCCTAATTTTAAGATGGAACATGAGACATTGGTGTATAGGTTTGCCTGTGATAACAGGGGCTTAGACCGGATGACACAGGCAGTCCCTTCTTGTCCTATGTTCCTATGAATGGTGAGAACATCCAAAACAAATGCTTTCTTAGAAAAGGGAGTAGAGGGTGCAGAGCCCTGGGGCCATACTGCCGGTGTCCCCTTCTTCTTCCAATCTGGCCTTGAAATCCCATTATCACGGAGAGACCCCACACCTCGCAGAGGTGAAGTATGGTGTCATGGTTGAGCAGTGTGTGTGGATGTGCACGTGTGGGTGAAGTTGCAGTCTAATGTTCAGTCTCACAGAGGCACTGAGGTCTGTTACTAACACACCTAACAGAGATTCTAAACCATATCTTTTGGATCTATGGATTAATAAATAGGACTCTGTCTGAAGCCATCGATGTCATTCCTTGCTTCTGCCATAGAGAGTCATCAGAGAGCAATGTGAGATATTCTAGCTACCTACCAGCCTGAGAACTAGGACCTGAGATCAGATGTGTGTTGTCTCTGGAATATCTACTGGGTTGATGTTTTTAAATAATTTTTGAGTTATCAAAGACCCCATCATGGAGCTGTCTGGGCCAATCTCATCTCATTTCCACTCCCTGCCTTTCTGGAAGTACCTGCATCTCATTTATAATTAGAGCCAATTGAAATGTTTAAAAAAATTGAAATTTCCAGGGAATTTTTTTACGACCATTTTTCAACTTCATCTTACCAGATGTGCACTCATATCCCTACCACAGCGATCCACCAGGGGGAGACAGAGGTGTTTTAAGCAGGGATTGGCAAACTTTCCCGGTGTATTTCATGTCTCAGTAGGGAAACGGTCCTGTGGGCCTCTCTCCTCCAGTTCATTATTGCACAGCCTCACATCTCCGTGGCACCATCAGCAGAGACGCTGATGGAGAAGTAGCACTGGGGAAAGTCTGTTACCTGGCATTAGTGGTGGAAAACAAAGAGAAGGAGCCAGCGCTGTGTGACCAGCCACCAAGAATCACCTCTGAATGCTCTGTGGAGCACACTTCGGCATTCTCCATGGCAGAGAATTCACGCGCCAAGCTCGGTGGAAGAGGAGTAGGATAGGTGGAGAATCCACTGAGGCTACCAACCCCTTGTCCCGCACCCCCTCCATCCCATCCCCATGGGGTAATTTCCTCCATGTGAGCATCCAGATGGAATAATACTAATTAATGCCTCCCCATTTCCCCTCACCAGCTCCCCATCTCCATCGGTGGATTCTGCCTCAGGTTCTCACATTACATCTGCTGTCCCACAACCCAAAATGGAGCACCCTCCATGCCCTGAAATTGGCAGAAGGTTGGAGAAGTGCCACATCAATTTCTCTCAACTCTTTCCCTCTCCGCAACCACCTAAGAAATTGACTCATCTGTGGGCAAGCCTGTGTGACAGGCACATCCATCCATGGATGTTTCCCAGGTGGGATGGGCTGTTTAAAGTGTGCACCAGATTGCAGCTGACATCCACAGTGCTGATTTCTCCTTCTCCATCTAATCATAATGGGATCTCGGCAATAAAGATGGATTTGTTAATTCCCATCTCTTCTCACTTTCTCCTTTAATCACTGTCAGGCATAAATTAATTTCAACTTAAAGAGCTTTCAGAGAGATTCTGTCATTGTCTAGGGCACTTAAAGGTTGCAAAACAGGATAATCCTGGAATATTTTCTTCTCCATCTCGGATGTTTGTGCCAGGAATAAAGTTTAGCAAGTTGTTAGTTCAGTGGGTTTCAGTACATCTCAAGCTGAGCTGCTGGGAGATAGGTTTCTGTTCCCCTCACTGCACACCTTTTTTCACACAAGAATACATGTTACATATCAGAACTCATCCAATTTCCTGTCACATAAGACCTCAAGGAACTGATGGTCCCACTGGAGCTGTTGGAGTGGGTGCAGAAGGCAAGTGAGGAAATGCAGTTTTCTCCTCATTCCTGTGGAGTTGCTGTGTGGAGGCTGTTTCAGTCCCACGGTTAGATGAGCCCTCTCTGTCTCTAAGGCTGCAGCATTGCAGAACTCTGGAATAGTGTCCCAAGGGAAATTGCGGATGCTTCATTGCTCGAGTCTTTTAATGCTAGATTGTAAAAAAGCAGGTCATGCCACCAACCTGGAGGTCTGTTACAATCCATGATACCATCTCCTATTGTTCTCTCTAAGACTTCAGGTTCTAAACTGCCATCGGTTTTATAACTTCCCCAGACAAACGGCAAATTTATAGATATTAATACAAGGAGCATGCCAATAAAATGCAGCTTTTGTGAAGGCCAAACATGTAACTTCTCCCACTAAGAGATTTCTATTCACACACTCACCCTTTGAGAACATGCAAACATGACTTTATTCACGTTGATATTCACGTGGATGAAACTTGTGGGCAAACCCTCCGGGTGGGGTTTTCAACAGTGCAATGTTAAATTACTTAGCCATTTTTGAAACTCAGACCCCTTGTGTCCTGCTATAAAAGTTGGAAGGCTAGGGAGGGATGCCACTGTACAAGGCTCCTTAAAGAAACCAGTAGGTTACATTAATTAAAAAAGACACCTGCGCCCCCCTCCCAAATTGCAATGAATAAATAGTAATTCCTGCTATTAAAAATTCAGTGGAGATGAAAACTTGGGGTGATAATTAGCAACTGTCTATATTTCCAGAAAGTGCTCTAAATGCAGAATTATCTATCCAAATCTATGGCTTTTATTCTGTACCTCGCTAGCTAATCATGACATATGTACCATGATCACCTTTTAAAAGGTGTATTCCTTCTTTGAAATACCAATTATTTTTCACAGGAAATTTTGAAAAACAATAGTATTGTTTTTTGAAGTGGGGTTGGTTTCGTTTTGTTTTGTTTTTTAATTTCCAGTGAAAATCTTTCAGTTGTTCAACAAGAAACAAAAAACAAATGATACATTTAAAAGAAACCCAACAACTGTTGGTTAACATTTTTCATTTTCTGGTTTTTCAAAACCCAGGAAGTTTTGACCAAAATGAAAATTTCTGTTTAAAATAAAATAAAATAAAATAAAAAAATAAAAATAAAAAAATAAAAAATGTTTGGATGAAAAAGTTTTGATCCACTCTAAAAATACATCAGTTTTCCCATAGAGACCTCTCTCATTTTACCTACTTATGTATAATATACCTTATCCTTATTATAGAGAAGTTTTAGGGAATGCTGAAAGGACGGATGTTTACTGCAGGTAATTAGTATGTTTTAAGGCCATCCACTTTATTACCAAAAAAGAGAGAGCTTTCCCCTCTGCCCAACCTTTCCTCCCTCCTCTTTCAAGACTCCATACTTCCAAACCTTCCCTTTTTAACACCTATCCTACTCTTCCTTTCCCTTTAAAATTCCATCCACCATATTTATCAAGCGACTATCCCACATACCTCAATTGCCTCCCTACCTCTGCAATTATGTCATGAGGTCACTCCAGTCTCCTTTCAGGCCATCTCCCTGCCCCCACGGGCTCTGTGTCATTCCCCATTTTTTCCCCAGCTACATCTCCTTTTAAGTGCTTTGAAACACTGCTGTTTCCAGCCTCCCAGGCAGCCAGTTGGCACCTTTTCAAATGAGCCGCTGAATGGCAAATGCACAGATACACTGGGATAAAATGAGCTCCTCTTATTGATTTTCCAAACCAATATGGCACTGATGCGGCTGCTTTGTGCCATTTCCCTCCTCTGCCAGGAGGCATTCTCACCCTTTCCATCATTTTAATGAGACATTACACCTGACACAAATGCCGAGTTGATTAACCTTAAAGGAGCAGAATAGGTTCTCCAATCGTTAACACAGGGCCCCTGACATATTATAACTCATGCTAACATGTGCTGTTGCACAAACTCACAGCTTCATCGGCTCACTTTCCAAAGCCACAATGCGATGTAATAACATCTACAGAGAGCTTTTTATGAGACTGTCTCACATAATAATGCTATAAAAGCAAGATTTAAAAGATGGATCACTCTGGACTCCACAGACTTCACTTTTTAATGTTTACATAAATGCACCTTTCCTGAGGTGTTTTCAAATAATGGGCCTTTCCAAGGTGCCTAACTCTCCGCACCGCTCAACCTTTTCTTCCCATGCAAGTCGTTCTCAGAGGAAGGCACATCCCTCTGATGGGATTGTCCCAGCCCAACACACACACTCTGCTTCCACTTTTTGTCTGGTGGGAATAAAGCTGCGTGAGAATCAAGGGGAGTCATTCATCATGCCTTTAGCTCTCTTGTGAGCTCTGCATCTGCAGCAAGAGTTCCCAGCCTTGGAAAGATCCATTTAGCATTAATGTGCTTTTATTGTGTACCATGCAGAAGACAAAAGGAGCGGAATTAAGCTGGGAAACCTTTGCTTTATTAAAAGCCTGTAGCTAGATGAGCTGCTTTCTTGTTTGCAGTCAATGCACAGTCAGCCTGTGGACTTAGCTGCCAGGAGATGCTGCAAAGGCCAAAAGTATAACGAGGCTAAAAAAAGAACTAGATAAGTTCACAGAGGATAGGATCATCTAAGGCTATTAGCCAAAATGGTCAAGAACAGAACCCTCTGCTCTGGATGTCCCTAAACCTCTGACTACTAGAATCTGGGACTGGATGACAGGGGATGGATCTCTCAGTAAATTGCCTTGTTCTGTTCACTCCCTCTGAAGCATCTGGCTCCTGACATCGCCATGAGCTCTGCCTGAAAGAGGACTGTATAAATATGGAAGAAGGACCTCTGGGTTTGTCCTTTGAAGCAGTGAACGTCAGCACTAAAGCCTCCCCTCATTTACTTGCGCCTCTGTGGGTGTTGAGCCAGGAGAGTCTCCAAGGCAATTTGGTTTGACATAGTGATAACAAGAGAAGAAACCACTAAAACAGAGAAGATTCACACGTGTTCCAGGGATTATGGAATTACAAGTGACTCCAAGGTCATTCGGGCTTGTAAATTTGCTTCTGTTCACTTTTCTTCCTCAGTATATCCTCAAACATAATACTATCCATTGACTGCCTGGAAATGCATATTTCAATGCTATATAGTCTTTTATCTTTAAAGTCTGTTCTGAGCTAGGAGGGCCAGACCCTTGGCTGTTAAAACTCCCTTGGCATACATGGAACTATGCCTATTTACAACAGTGGAGGAACTGCCTGAAGATCTTTAAACTGGGACTTTGGTTCTAAATTGGGAGCTTTCTTCCCCTAACTGCTCCCCACTGAAAGAATAAAGATCTTGAACTGGATGTTGTGGCAAGGTGGAAAGGGCCCAGGGTGCAGCTACAAGAACACCAGGAGAATAAGAACTGGAGTTTGGCCCGATAGCCCTCTTAGACCACGCTCAGAGTTAACGAAAACGCTGCCTCGGAGGTCATCTGCCCGTGGTCCTCACTTTCAGGTCCAGAGGTGAGGCTGATGTGAAAGGTTCTTGGAAAATGTGCTCAGGGCTCCGGAGAATGCCCAGAATGGTTTGACTCCAACCATTCCGTGAAGCAATTTTCCCCATCTCTTGATGCCCCACTGTAGCCATTTTGGTACTGGTTTCCACAAGCACTAAACACTCAAAACCCCAACTGAAGATAAAGGGAGCTCTGGAAATCAGGTACAAGGTACAAGTCATGCACCCCCCAATAACAAGAAACCCAAAATAACAGGCTGCTTTTGAAAAAAAAAAAAAAAAAAAAGGCAGCATTGACCTGCTCTTGAACAGGTCTACCTTCTACTAGATGTATTGCCACAGCCACTGTCCTTGGAGACACTTGCACCCTCTCAGTATAAAAGACAGGAAGTGACTAAACTACCCTAAATCAGGTGACCTTCAGGACCTGATACAAGATTCTATTTAGAAGGGCTTTGGGAAATGGAAGGACGTGAGACAGGCTGCAGTTTGGAGTTGGAGAAACATACTAATTAACTCTCCCCCTGTTGCCCCATTTATTTTGTGATGGGGGTATACATCCTTTGGGTTTGTTCTCATTCCTAATCATTTATTTTCTGGGGTGGAGGGTGAATAGCTGCCACAGGATTTGCTTGGTTCCTTATGTGAGTGTATTTATAATTCATGACAAAGGTGCCTAGAGCCCAGGAGGGGCATGTCGTTAAAGGTTTATTATAAATCATAAGAAAATAAATAAACTCCTCATTCATTTCAGTGGGAATTGAAAGTATGCAGCCCTAGCTAAGCACAGGCCCTAAAACTGTATACCTACAAAGGTGACCCAGTGGAAATAGATCCTTGACCTGTAATCCTTGGCCATTTATTTAAGAAGCAAGTCTCCCAGAAGTCCCTTCCGCTGAGTGAGCAAACATGCGACCTTATTTAGAAAGCGTCTTAGCTCAGAATCCAGTTTATATCCTTCCTGGAGTGGGTGGAGGTGAGTTCATTCGTCTGCTTTTCTAGCACAAACACACACGCACCATCTCCATCAAGCCAGAAGAACGACTCTGTCTGTGTGTGTGAGCATACATATCCCAGAGCCGCTGGCGCAAGGGTGCCCATTGTTAGCACAGGGCTACAAACAATACAAAGGCCTATCGGAGACCAGTTAATCATAACAAAATTAGCTCAGTGAGTCTTCACCTAAATCAAATCAAATTTCACTTTCAAAGGCAGTGAGAGAAGAGAATCTTTCTTTGCCATGGAGAGGAGAGAGAGAGAGACAGAGGAATGCAGATGCATATTTATGTATCACAGGGGATGAGTGGTTAAAAAAATAATGCAGTGTTTGGGTATAACCTAATCAGTTTGGACTGGGTGGGTGACTCCGGATTCAGCAGGCCATGCCAGGGAGCAGATGGAAATAAATAAATTCTCTCCAATGAGATGGAGAAATTATTGGAGATGCCCGGATTCTGATGAGACCCCCAACTACTTAATCCGTAACATTGATTTCTCTGGGCACTGGGTTATTTCTTCACCCGGTATTAAAAATGGTCACCCTGGGACAGCACATTGTTTTTTATTAGGCGGCTCAATTGGCAGGTTAGCCAGGATTGCAACAAAGGCACCTCCAAGAATTTACAGCTCCCTGTGGATGAGCAATAAGGGATGGCTTCCATCACCTGGGAGTTCCCTCAGAGGTAATCCCGGGAAGGAAATTCCTGAAGAGAACCATATATGGGGGTATGGCATAGCATAATTCCCATGGATAGATAGAGGGATTCAACCCTTTCAAAGTACGTCTGGGCAGGATGTGAGATTCACCCACTTGATGTTCATTTCTGGGATTCCTCGTGGGGACCATTTGGTTTTCAGCAACTGGGTTTCCCTAGATTCTTTGGCAGACTGCTAGGTAAGGTTACAAAGCTCCTTGCAGGGAACCCCAGATCCTTCCTGGTTGTGGAATTTTCTGTGGAGACCTACTGAAAGTCTAACATTTGGCAGTTCTCCAACAGGGGGAGTTTAGAATTCTCTATGTTGGACTCTCTGCGGATACCTTTGGGAGGGTCCTGTGTCAAAATTCCCAGATTATAAAGCCAGAAGGGCCTGTTGTGATCATGTAGTCTGTCTTCCTGTGTAGCACAGGCCATAGGATTTCCCAGAATGAATTCCTGTTTTCACTAGAGCAGATCTTTTAAAAACACGCAGCCATGATTCAAAAATTGCTAGTGATGGAGAATCCACCGTGACATTTGGTAAATTGTTCCAGTGGTTAAATCCCCTCATTGTTAAAAAATATGCTCCTTATTTCTGCTCAGAATTTGTCTAACTTCCAGCCAATGGATCATAGAAGATTAGGATTAGAGGAGACCTCAGAAGGTCATCTAGTCCAATTTATACCAGGACCAACCCCAACTAAATCATCCCAGCCAGGGCTTTGTCGAGCCGCACTTTAAAAACCTCTAAGGATGGAGATTCCTCCATCTTCCTAGGTAACCCATTCCAGTGCTTCACCACCCTCCTACTGATAAAGTTTTTCCTAATATCCTAGACTTCCCCCACCACAACTTGAGACCATTGCCCCTAGTTCTGTCATCTACTACCACTAAGAACAGCCTAGTTCCATCCACCCTGGCACCCCCTTTCAGGTAGTTAAAGGCTGCTATCTTGTTTATACCTTTGCCTGCTAGACTGAAGAGTTTTGTTCTCAAAATTTTGTTCTCCAGGTAGGTACTTACAGACTGTGATTAATTCGCCCCTTAACTTTCCCTTTGTTAAGCTAAACAGATTGAGCTATTTGAATTTTTCACAATCAGGCAAGTTTTCAAGATGCATGGATGGTATGTACCCCTGACCCACTTCCTGCCAGTGAGGGTGGAGAATAATGGATGACGCAGAAAAGGGACGTTCTGTTTCCCTCCCTATTTTCAGAGAGGTGTGTCAGTAGGTAGCTTGCAACATCATTTCTCACACTGACTTCGCTGGGCTGTTGGGAATTCAAAGGATCCTGAACCGCTGCGTTGATGGATTCAGCATCCCTACACAATACTGCCCGGGGTGAGTTAGAGAACCCTGCTGTATGGATGATCTGCTCATGGTCCTCGCTTTCAGACCCAGAGGTGGGACAGGTGTGAAGGGCATCCAGCTGCATGCAATTCACCGGCTGCAGCCGCTGTCAGTTTAGCTCTGCTACCTCCATATTTCTGCACATGCAGAAGGTTCCTGATATTTGTGACACCAAAAGGCACAGTCCCTGCTCTAAGCCACATACCAGTGGGGGAGAGAAAGGGCTTATTAAAATTTATAACGCAATAGCACTGAGAGACTTTAACTAGCACTGGTCCCTTTTGTGTTTGGTTCTCTACAGACAGCAAAGCCAATGACGGTCCCTGCCCCAAAGAGCTAATCTGAGACGATACAGCATCAGAGCCACGCCACCTGCCTAGGTGAGAAATGTATTTTTGGAGGCAAGGGTAAGTCTCCTACTTTCACAGGACAGTAAATGTTGCATCCAGCAGTGTTTCACTTATCCCTGCAGATGGCCCATTCGCCCGCCAGCAGCAGGAGAATCTCTGGCCGCCCCAGGAATGAGCTGGCATTCCCAAGTCCAGGTTCTAGCAGACACACGTCCACAACACAAAAATGACCTTCGCCGCTGCCACTAATGGGTGCAATTGTCAGCATCTTCCCTACATAAGGCCAGCACTCAATGGTCCTCAAACGACCGCCTCATAAGGGTGGTCCCTCCCGGGCATGGCTGAGACATGTTGACGGTTTGCATAACCAGAGGACTTGGACCCGCAGACCTACCAGTCCCACATATTTTTCTTTCATTGTCAGTTTATCGTATTTTGGAGCCAAAGAGAACATAAGAACGACCCTACTCAATCGGACCAATAATCCATCTAGCCCAGAATCCAGTCAACTGTGGCCAGTACCAGAACTTCCGGGTAGTGGACAGAACAGGGTAGTTTGGAGAGATCCACCCTGTCTTCTCCTCCTGGATTCTGACAGTCAGATGTTTAGGGACGCCCCAGGCATGGGTCTGCATCTCTGATTATCTTGGCAAACAGCCACTGATGAACCAAGCCTGGATCCTGGGCTATATTAATTGCCTTAGTAAAAACTGCAAAAAGCCAAATCTATACGGCAGCACAAAGAAGAGGCTGCTGCCACAAACCCCAACAAAGGGCAGCAGCAGCCACAGCGCTGCCTCTTGAAATACCTCTATCACCATATTGTGAGTCTTCATTTACGCTGCGGCTTCCACGTGCCACTCCTCTGCTCCGGGCACCACCATCCAGGGGGCAGGCAAAGCGAGGACAGGAGATGATGGAAGGTCTTCTGCTGCTGCGGTGCCCCGACTGCTTCAAGATCCGTCTAGTGTCACGTGGGCGGAGATGAGGCAGTAATCCCTGCTCTAAAATTCATCAGCAGAGTCGCACATTAAACAGCCATCTGCCACCTTGCCTGGCCATCCAAATGCAGTGGAGAGAAGTGGCCACTGCTGGCTGATGAGCAGCTTGCCTTTGAATTCCTCCGCTGAGGACAGCAGGCAGATGTCTTGTCCAGTAACATGAGCACAGTGGGAAACAATCACTAACACGTCCTTGGTGGATTTCAGGGATTCAGAGAGGGAGAGAGGGAAAGAAGTTGCTGCCGTGAAACACTGTCTATCCTGACACAGAGAGGCTAACAGTCTCTGCTCACACGCGTGCGTGTGTGTGCGCGCGCGGGAGGTTGCACCCTCCAGGGATCAACACTAAGCGACAGAGGAAAAGCACTACGTCGAATAAGAGGGAGCAGGACAAGCAGTGTTTGCTAGTGAGTTGGGCCTTCTGGATGCTATTCCAACCGCCGCCCTCCTGTGTTATCTCAGACAAGTTGCATCACTGCTCTGTGCCTCAGTTTCCCCACCCTCCATTTTTCTGTCTTGTCTATTCAGCAGTCACCTTTCTGGGGCAGAGGTTTTCTCTTATTGCGTGTGTACAGTACCTAGCACAATGAGCTCTGTTGGGGGTCTCTAGGATAGCTGCTCTGTCTTAGGCTATGGAAATTATCGCATGGGCTAAAAGGCGCAGGGCATGTACGTGTAAATGGCATGAAAAGAAGCAAAGGAAAATTTAGGGTGAACATCAGAAAAAGTTCGCTGTGATGGCTGTCCAAAGAGATGTGGTGAAAGCTCTATTATTGGGGACATTTCACATGAGATAGCACAATGTAGAGAAAGTCTCTAGCAGGGATCAACCCTTCATTGGCTGATGGAGCTAAGCCTAGTACAGCTTTCCAGTTCTTTGAGCCTGTGATACTCCGAATGCTGCTCAAAAGACAACGGCTCCTCTGCAGCACCGCACCCTTGTTGAGGGATTTTGTCACCCAGCTCAACATGACCTTCCCTGGAGCGCTGATGAGCCAGGCAGAAACACACTACCTTCTTTTCAGCCACACGCAACTCTGCTGCCCTCGTTTTAATAAAATTCTGTAAGGATGGATGTGCAACACTGCCCTCTACTAGATAAAATCAGAACTACTCAGCTGCGTGTCATGGGCCTTCGAGCCCTGCTGCTAGCAAATCTCCGTTAGCTGCGGTGAAGTGGGAACGTCTGCCTCCCGAGCTGGCTCTCGCCATTGGGTGCAGCGTGTGACAGCTGTGATGCTGCTAGGGGGGCTTGGATTTGGGATGAAGCTGGCGTTTTCCAGGGCCAGGGTGGGATGGAGTGACCAGGCTTGGTAAATGTGGGACATCGAAAGCAGAAGCTGCAGGACTGACCAGTCTTGCATGATGATTCTCTTTTCAGATGCCCTCCTCTCCCACCCCGCTTTGATTGGGGTGGGTGGGTAACCAGTACACTGACCCCGTGGGCCAAACTCTCCCCGGGATGCCGTGGGAGTGAGGCTTCACAGACTTCTGGTCATCATGCCCTGCTTGCCAGCAGGAAAGAGCACTAAAGATCAATGGTTCGCAACCCAGGGACAAGGACCCCCTTGCGGGAGGGGGCACACCAATGATTACAGGGGGTTCATGAGGCTTCAGTAATATTGAAGTCATTTAGTCCCCCCCGAGCTCTGCGCCGGGCACAGCAGCCCCGAACTTGGCTCCGGCTGGAGTGGAGGAGCAGCCACCCCAGCCCCGCAATGGCCAGGCACCTGGCTGGAGATGAGCAGCCCCATGCCGGTGGGGGCCTGGAGCAGCCCCGGCCAACCCGCCAGAGCCCACCTCCATTACCCTCAGTTCATGAGGGACGGGAAGAGGTGGCGCCACACGGGGCCTGCGGTGGCAGCTGCACCAGGCTAGGCTTAGCTTCTTACTCAGGTAAGAGTAATTTATTATGATGATGTGTAATTTAGGGTTATTATTACTATATGTGTTTATGGCCGATGTGGGTTGGGTGGGGGACGGGACATGTTTTACCTGGTATTAAGTAGTGAGGCTTCCACTCAAAAAGGTTGGGACCCACCGCTAAAGATCCAGGGGTCAGTGTCTTTTCTGAATGGGGGACAGCCTCCACTCCTCGTCCTCCCCCCCTTGACGCTCCCTGGGCATCGCTGCGGAAAGCCTCCTGGTTTCCACTGTTTGCATAAACAGTGATGCAGCCCACATTCATTATCAAGAGATTCAAAGATCTCCCCCTCCCCCCCGGTTGCTCTTTTGCTGCTGTGAATTTTGCAAACAGATGGGACTGGAGCCTCTTCAGCCTGCTGGCTCTTCCTTGAAGATTCAGGAAGTGACAGCCTCGAAGGCAGCTAAAAGCAGCAGATCAGCAGCAGCCCAGACTAATTTTTTCAGTCTGTAGCATCCCAAAGGCCCATTCCCTGGTTGTGTTGTGCAGCTGGCCCCTCCGGTGGGTGCCTGTAATACACCGGAGTCTGCATAGCACAGCTCTCTATTGGCTAGAACCTGTCACACCTGGTCACCTGTTTATCATCCCTCTCTACTTGTTAGTTCAATAGAGATTTTCTTCTATTGGGGAGAGGCACATGCTTTTGCAGCAGGTTCTGGTGGGGGACGTGTACGCCATTCTTTTTCCACTAGGGGACTCTTCCCCTGTGTGTGAAGGGCCTAGGTCCGTCCGTTGGGGGTTGTGTCGACTTCTTGGTGTGATCTGTTTGCTGGCAGCAGGATCCTCAGTTCGTGGGGTGGGTTTTGTGTCTCCAGCTCTGGTGGAGAGGCACGCACAGTGGGTTCCCAGCCAGCTGGGAGAGCCTGTGCAGTGCACAGAGCAGCTTTCAGAGTCGAAGAGTCATTGGAATTGGAGCTGGCAAGGCCCGTTAGATCATCCAGCATGGGAAAGCTCCTGTGAGTTGAGGAACCCGTTGGCACCTTAAACAGCCAGAGCAATGCGGCGCAAACCACCAAGGGGTGAGGTTTGTTTGCAGGGATCAGGAGCCAGGGAGATGAAAGGGGTTTGTCAATGAAGCAAACAGACCCCTAGTCAGATTGCCCAGATGAGGGCAAAGCAGCTTCCTCCTCTCCTCCAACCCCAGCTGCCATCCCGTTCGCCAGTGTCCTAAAGGCCTTGTGCTCTGGCTGGGTTGTATATGTTCAGCCAGTAGTCTGCAAACTCCGCTTCAAGAGCAATGCCAGCCGAGAGTCCCAGCAGGGCATGTCTCAAACACTGCTCAGATGGAATCAGTACGACCACGTCGCTGCTGCCCCAGCCAGCTCATCTTTTGCGGGCTTTGCTGCTCTTCTGCAGGGAACCTAGGAGACAGGAACACACAGCCTCCTCCTGTGGCAGCGTCGCCCAGCTGGACTTTCTGCTGACAGGACTCTGTCCATGGGAACAGATCCAGGGCTGAATTCGGCCTTGAGACGCTAAAGGCCGCACAGTGAGTTCGCTCCAATGTTACACAATCGTCTTTACAAGCGGGGCTCCCCCAGCCTGTGCTCAAACGGTTTGTGCATGATGTTGCCTCTCTAATCTAATCTAATGCAAGCATTTCCCACCCACTCACCCCCTTCCCGCCGCCAGGACTTGGATTTGGTCTGATGCACCCCATTTTGGAAACGTCCCTGTGCAGCCTGCCCCGGAGAATGTGTCATGTGTCTGATCGCAGCTGGAGGGACAGTCCTTTCCAGCCTTCTGGAGGTAGATCTTGCTAAAACCTCCAGCCTTCCCCAGCCAACTGCACGCCCCATGAACACTACACAGATGCTGTCACCATACAAAGTCCCACCATGGTGTGCAAGCAGTAAAGATACCTGCTATATCTCCCTCCTCTGCTTTTAACTCCACCCTTTCGCCCTCCTCTCTCCCCTCCCCGATTGTCCTGCTTTCCACAGTCTCAGTTCATAATTAGCATCTGCAACCTCTGGGCTTCTTCACAAACTGATGAGCTGCTAAAAATACAGCCCCTGCAGGCATCCATTCAACTTCTATTTCTGTATGGTTTTTATTTATTTATTTGTACCCGTTTTGGATGAACAAAGCAGTTTAAACAAAGGGCAGGAGAAACTGCAATCATGTGATTGCGAAGATGGCATGCAGCCGTTCACTGTGTTCATTTTAATTACACAAAGTCATCGTTTAGTTCTTCAGAGGGCAGGGGGAGAAACGGCTTTCACATTTCTACCCTCTTTGGGTAGATTCCGTTTAAAGCTTCCTCAGACATTCCCTGGCAGAACCAGCTGTGCCGTCACCCTGAAAACCACTAACTTCTCAAGCAAAATGGCTGCCCCGGCTTTGAATTGGGCCCGCCAATTTGGAAAGCCATTGGTGATCATTTCCTCCTGCCCTCTGAATAACCAGTAGACTGGAGCCGGAATGCCTCTCTCTTCCCCTACAATCGGTGTTCTGGCCTCATCCCTTCCTATGAGAATGGCAAGGAAACGGGATGGAACATCTGTGGCCTTCTTCTGTCATTCCCTGACTTAATTCCGGCTGAGAGACTAGGACTGTAGTCAGCAGCAGCATTGGCAAAGGCAGAGCAGATCACTAATTATAGGATTTCAATTTCACCTTTGGCTTTTTAAAGCTTTAGATGTTCTCTGAATGGCTCTGTTTCAGTTTCCCACATTGATTCAAGCTTCGTCTATCACTTAAGGCCATTTGTGTGTGTTTTTATTAACCATTCCTTTGAGCTTGCAGCATCCTTCTTTACTGAGCAATCCGCTTGGTCCTTCTTTAACCCATGCATCTCCCTGCACTTTTGTTGTGTGGCTGGAGCTATGCATTTGCCAAAACCCCGGACATTCTCCTCATGCCAGCTGCCGCATCACTAACTAGCATGGCGGGACTCCCCGCCTCGGCGCCTCCTGCTGGCTATCTGGGGAATCAGCCCTCAGCCAGCAGATGCCTCTTTCTGCAGTGTTTTGTGCCTGTCTCTGCTCGTCCCTCGCTCTCGTGACTTGGCCCCTTCGTTTGGGTCACAGTCTGTGTTCCCCACCTTCTGGGGGATTCCCCAGTCTATTCTAGGCCCTTTCCCACGGTGGCCACTGAAGTCCTGCCACCAGTCCTGTGGCAATCAGGGGCTGTGGGAGGGACGTGGGCCCGCTCACTACTCACGGTCCCAGCCCAGGGACCCTAGTTGCGGCAGCCTTTCACAGCATCTCCCCAACTCCACTGTAGCTGTCCCTAGGCTGCTTCCTTGCAGCCCCACTACCTTCCCCACCCTTTCTTCAGAGCCTTTGGCTCTGCTGATTCCCAGCAGCCAGCCACTGCTCTGTCCAGGGTACTGCCCGTCTTTCCCCTTCGAGCTCCTAGGGACGCATTGTCCTTGCTCTGCTTTGTTGCTCCTTATATACCTGCGTCCTGGGTCCTGATTGGCTGCCATTCAGCTCCTTCCTATTGGCTGCCTTTCCAAGGGCCCTGTGAACCCTTTTCTGGCCATGAGGGGCAGGAGCCCCATTATACCGACACGTCTTTGTTAACTTTTAATAGGGTTAATTTTTCCTCTTCTGTGTAATAATCTGTAAACTTGTCCCATGTTTAACTGCAGAGCTAATGGGCATGGACTCTGTGCCTCTATCTCTCTAAGGCCTGCATGTGCATTTCCGATTGTGCTGCCGTTTCACTTACGAGCAGTGCGGTTTCCAGTGCTAAGTCTATGACTCTGCGTGGTCTTTCCCATATTTTTTTTTATTGTTGCTCCCCCAAAACGGCTACTTGGCCATTAATGAAATTGTGTAACCATTCAGCATTCCAAAGGCCTGCCTCTTAATGTTAAGCCCATTACAAACTTCTGTATAACTTCCCCTTTCCTCTGCACCCGTGCCCAGGAGATATATTTTCATTGATAACCTTTTCCTAGGGATCCTCAAACATTTGCATTACTTCTTCCAAACCTTCAGTCCTTTCCTCCTCACAATCTCAGTATGCCAAGCTTTTGTGCTGGCCGCTGCCAAAATCTCTGTCATTCTTTGATTCTCTCCCATTTTACTAGTTCAAGCGACAGCTTAACCTTTTCCAGGCCTCTTCAGCATTTTCCCAGAAGTGTTTGGGCTGCTGAGGAACATACATGTTGCAATCACACTGCCTGTGTCACAGCCATTTTCGTTTTCTAATCCATGCTTACGAAATGTTAACGCTCTGTCATCCTCTAGTGGCTGGGGCACTCAGAGAACTCTGACTTCATGGCAGCCTTCGAGCTAACAAGCATTCTTTTCACTCAGCCAGTAGGGTGCTTTTAGATTCGGAGGCCTAGAACTCAATTACCCCTCTGACAACTCCACATCAAGCTCCAGAGTGTCTCACTGCAATTTTCTTCTAGTGGTGGACGAGTGTCACTTTCATCAGACATTTGCAGTTTATTTGCTCTTTTCCTGGATTCGCTAGCACTCCACGGCTTGCACCATGTGGCATTTCAGTGGGGAGCGAGGCACGCATTAATATAAATAGTTATATAACTGGCAGCAAGAAAAAAATGCATGAAGGCTACATGCATGATGCTGCTGGAGTCTAAATTCCCCGTCGCTTTCTGCAATTGGTTCCTGTATCACAGAGCTGTGGGCCTGGCTTTATGTAAGTAACTTGCCTCATTTCTTAGTGGGCATACTTGGGAAGGTGAATGAATGGCACGTGAAGTTCTAAACAGGGAATTGACAACCGGTATGCTGGAGTCAGGATGTCTGCACTTGCTAAGATAAGCAGCAACACCCCATGCTAGGGATTTTGGACAAGATAAACCTGGAATGTAAAGACCAGGTTCCACAGGAAGAGCACATGGACAGAGCATGCTATGCGGGGATTGGTTTCTGCAAAACAACCAAGCCAAGCCAAACTTATTCCATGTATAGCAAATCCCTGTAATGTGTAAGTATACCTAAAGGAAGAGGTTGTTGGTTGTAACTTTGGATGTGTGGCACGCCTTATACCCACTGTGGCAAAGCTCTTCCTCTACCTTGGAGGGTCCAGTGCTTCCTTCTAGCAGTCGGTCAGAGAACCGCTTTGCCCCTTGGTGTTCTTCCACCCTCTAGTTGTGGGGGAGGGTAATACAGCCTCTCTAAAATGGCCACTCCCTGCTGAGAGGTGTCTCTGGTCCACACAGGTCCTTGGCTCTTTGCTGCCTCTCCTGTGAATGGCCAGCAGGGGGTAGGGGGACCTGGTCTCATCCTCGAGTTTGGGCCCCAAGCCAGGGACCCTACAAGTAGCAGCCTTGCACTGTGGCTTCAGGAAAGCTGCTGGCTTCCCTGGGTTACTTCCCCATGCCCCTTGACTTAATGTCTGGATCTGCTCAGACAGGGGTCCTTCCTGGCCTGCTTGCCAGGGAAAGCTCTTGACCCCTGGCAGCCCCACTGGGTATGGTCATACTCAAACCAAATGTCCTGTTCAATCTTTCTCTTCTGGCAAGGTCTCTTCCCCTAGGCCTCCAGGCCTGGAAAAGGTCCTTTGCCCACTTCAGGCAGGGTTTTCCTCTCCCCTAGTCTTTGTACCTGCAGGGATCTCTTCTGCCCGCGTTCTGCTCCTTCTCCGTAACCCTCCTTGCTCTTGATAGCATCTTTCCTGCCCACACCTTCTGGTTGCCCACCCCATTCTCAAAACTCCAGCCACACCGTCTCCTGGGCAGAGCCTTGATTGGCTCTGGGTGTGTTAATTAACCTGGAGTAACCCCTGCACATCTACCAGGGGAAAATGGACTTGCTGAGCCTAGGGCTGATATATCAGCCTTCTAGCCCTCTCTGGTAGCTATCCGGCCTGACCCTGTCACAGCAACGCACCAGAGATTTCCTGGATGCCACATAAAGGAGCCTGAGTGATGAAATCCCGAGGCGCATTGAGTGTTTTGGATCCCAGGGAACTGGATGAAGTGTTCTCCCAGAACTGGACAAGGTGTTCGCCAAGAGGAAAAGGTCTCAGTGGGAATCCCAACAAAAGCCTGTTAACGGGCCAGCATGTCTGGCAATTTTAAGTTTCCCCCTGATGCTTACCTCATGATAGCACGCCCTCAACCAAGGGGTTCTGCCCCCTGGATTCCACACCAACTCCTGCTGCGGGAACTGGGGCTGGAGAACCCACGGACAGTCCACAGTTAAGGCTCTTGTGCTTTTTCCTCTACACAGTGACGCCAGCTAGGAGAGACTCAGCAAAAAAGTAGATGGGAAGATAAAAGGTTTGCACTACCCTGGATGTTGGTTTAGTCCGATATTTTTTAAAACGTGATAGAGCTTTGAAGCTAAATCTAAGGCTGCTAAGAATGCGAGTTGTCGATAAGAGGTTAATGTGACAGCGCCCCACGAGAGAGCTATTACTGCAGAGGAGAGAAGCTGCCTCCCTGCCTTCTCGATTACTTCCAACCCCTCCCTTGTTGCTTCACCTCCCTCCCTGCCATCTTCCCTTACACCCCCCTTCTATGTCAGACCCTTTGCGGGTGGTGGGGAGAGGCATGGATGAAAAGTTGCTGCAGATGAATCCTTCTTTCACTGCCTGAACGTGGCCCATGAACCCAAATCTCTGCACCCCAGCCTTGGTCCACTCTGACCTTCCCTTGGCTGCGGCATGACCAAATGTCAGGGATGTGGTGCACTTCAAGTGTAAGGGGTTTCTCATCTGGCTTCTAGACTAGGGGATTCATTTAGGACAAACGTGATTTGGGCCTTCGGTAGTCAGTCTTCAAAGAGCCAGCCTAGAGCAAGGTGGGGTGAGCTGTGTCTCGCTGCCTCAGGAAGCAGCCTGCTTTGTCTCACTCTGATCTTGATTCTTGTGCGTTAGGGCTCTGGATTCCATGAAACAAAGTAGCGTTATGTCGCAACCTTCCAAAAAGTATTTTATGGCTTTTCTTTATTTTCTGTCTTCATGTGTCATGAACATAACAAGGAAGGGCATTTGAAGGACAATGGCACTCACATGCAACAGAATTTAAGTGTCACTCTGCTTTATAACCACAAAGTAGGCAAGCCTCGCAAACAAACATCCCTCCTCCAGCTGAGACATTCTGGATACAGCTCTTCGTTGGTTCAACCGAGCAGCATGGCATGTCTGTATTTGCACAATGCATCAGAATGTTGTCTTCCTAATTGCTAGCTGAGGTGATACGTCCTTGATTTACAGAGTTCAGAGAAGAATTTAGTTAGTTCTGTCCTCAGAAATGAAGCCGCTAAAGAACTGGAACACTGCCTTTCCTGTGGGAGAAGTGGAAAAGGCTCTCTCTCTGTGGAGAGTAATTAAAAGGGATTGAAAGGCACCATTTAAGGCACCTCGCCTTCCATTGGATACTCTGCACCGATGGATCACATATATGGAAGCGGATGTCTGCTTATTCTCATACAATTGGCTGTGCAGTCAGTAATGCCCCACATTCAAGTGTGTGTGCACCTTTCACTGCATGACCACAAAGATTACGTCTTCCTAACACAGCGTCCTTCTGGTGACCATTCAAGTCGCTCTCTGACCAGCAGAAACACAAGATTCCAGAGACTGAGAGGGCCAGAAATGTGACTTCTCATGAGGTTCCAGTGCTGCCCAGGTGCTAAGACCCTGGTCCAGGACTCAGAAGATCTAGACTCTTTTCCCACCTCTGCTGCTAATTCTTGTGTGACTTGGGGCAAGTCTGTTTCTTTTCGAGTGAGATCAGAAACCCTTTGGAGCAGGGACTGACTCTGTGTCTTTACAGCTCCTAGCACAATGGAAACCCAATATCAGTTGGGGACTTTAGGTGCAACAAATAATTATTCGCTTACACAATATTATACAAATAATGATAATAAAGACAAGAGTTCTGGTGTCTTTACTTATACCACTAAGGCAAAGAGTGGCTGGGTTTGTTAATGAAATGCTATAGGCATTAGCTTCCCCAGCAAACAAGGTTACAGAACATGAGCTGGCTGATAAACTTATCACAGCAAGGAGAGCAGGAGTCTTCAGCTGGACATGTTGCAGACAGGAGAGGAGATATTTCTTTCAGGAAGTTGATGAAAGCACTTGGGCCTTGTTCACACACGATGTAGCTGGTTCCTCAATGACCCCGGAAACACTCAGTCGGGGTATTTGCTGGAATCATGCCTTGCATGTCCCACCTACAGTTTTTAATTTCAATCAAGACTTTATTTGTTCCTGGCCAGAGCTATTATTAACACACTTCTGGGGACAGATGTTGTATCTAAGTGCACCAGCTGGGTTCATGATCAGATTGAGACTGATTCTAAACGTACACCAGAGTTAATCAGGAGTGATGCTGAAGTCAAAGGAGCTACCGTGTAAAACCAGCATAGTTGAGATGAAACTTTGGCAAGGCAGGTTTGAGCCCACTGATTTCCTCTGCCTGCCTGACCAGAAAGGCAGCAATGAAGCAGGTCACATTCAGAAAGTTCTTTTTGCAACCATAAGGATTAGACACTTAAATTTTGAAGATATTGATAGGACTCCCATTGACGTGCTTGTGCTGTGTAGCATCTAAGATCATCTAAATGCAATCTGCAATTTTAGCAACATTGGTGAGGTTTAACATGGAACAATCCTAAGTCCTGTACATGTGCTACCCTGCGGGCCCTGAGTAACAAATCTGTGGCCACCTAGGAGCTATCCCTATGCTGCACCACGCCCACCACTCAGAACTCTAGAACTACCAAATCCCCCTTGCCCCAAATGCCCTACAGACCCCTGTCACTTGAGCTCAAGGAGAATCTCCTCCAGGTGTTTGAAGTACGGGGACTATGATACACATTTTGGCCGTGCTGATTCTATTCAGTGGAGGCATGTGGTATAACTGCACATTAGCCAATACGTGACTGTAGCACTGAAAGGGGGGCTATACAGGGGGAATGACTCTGTGGCCGTGATGTGCAGCACTTAACTCATTTCAGTCCTGCTGACGCCAGTGCAGAGCCTGGAGTGGACTCCTCTGGAATACACCTAAAAATAAAACAACACCTGGACCTCGTCTGCTGAAGAGAACCACTGTGGTCTGCAATCATCAGCGCTTGTGAAACTGCTCTGAGCATGTGGGAGCAGGCAAATGGTCAGCCTGAGGCCCTCTGGTTCCGCAGCTGATTACAGACATGGAGCATATCTCCTACCGAGCACGTTTCCCTGTTGCTCTAGTCGACACATTGTCATTCTGATGTGGATTTTCACTTCGATCGTAATCATACGCAGACCCAGACAGGGAACATAATGTTAATGCACTGTGTCTACCAGCTTGGAAAGCATGGCAGGGAAAATGAGTTCCCCTTTTCCTGGCAGAGCTCTTCTGGTGTCTTGTGAATACAATTCTCAAGTTTCAGCAATGTGATATGAACAGCAAAGCAATGGTGACAGCCATCAATAGGCTGATACACTGGCAGTGAGATTCAACACGAAAGCGATACCTAATCCAATAAGGACTAATATAGCGATGTGTGATGTTATGTTGGATATAGATTTGGCTGATGCCCTGTTCTGCGTCTTATGTAAAAAAAGTCACAGCCACAGTCCTGTACTTGGGTGAGGCCTAGTGGTTAGAGGAGGCAACTGCGCATCATTCCTGATGCAATGTGGGGATCTTGAACAAGTCATTGGATGTCACTGGGTCTTAGAAGCTTAATGCTTGCAAAGCAATTTAGGAGCCTCAAAAGGAAGCTACTGTGGGCATGATCTGAAGTCAACAGGAGACTTTCCCTGGACTTCAGTGAGCTTTGGATCAGCTCTTCTACCTCCAGGTGAAGGATATTATCTTAATGTAATTTATATTGAGGGAAGCAGATCCCTGGAACCAAGGAATTAATTGAGCCACGGCATTTCAGCTTGACCAGCCTGTTGGGAACTAGTAGGCAGAAAGGGGGCTACATTTTCACGTGTGGAATCCTATTCTGACAACCCCTGATGTGTTACTTCCAAACCTCTGCATGTAAGGGGGGAAATAATCATATCATTTATAACATTGGAAGGGTCGACGCATGCTAAGCATAAGTCGACTCAACCAATAGGTTGTCTATTCTGCCATCCGATCTTTGAGGGGAGCCCAATGCTGCATGGTGCTGATGCATCTAATTGTGCATTTCTTCCTGGTGGAATTTCTTCCTGACCCCAGCTGGTGACTAGATTGTGTCCTGAAGCCTGGAGACTGAGAACCATTATCATTGTATCCCATATTGTGTTGCTCTTGATGTTGTTCTTATTAAGATTCAAAAAAGGATCAGATTTTTACTTGACTCTTCCTCAGTTATTTGCCTCAATAATTTCCCATGACAGTAAGTTCCATAGGTTTACACAGCACATAAGAAAAGCATAGCTGTGCACGCTGGTAGATGTGGTGCCCCATACACCTGAGGCATTTTGTGATGTCCCAGCTTGAATGCATGCATCACTAGTCACCACTTCCATCTAGTAGATGGGAACGTCACATTTGCTTAAGAGGGTGTCATCAAAAGCCCTAATAGTTCTACAGCTACAGGAGATTCTCCTCTAGCTCAAGCGGTAGGGGTAGCCTTGTGGGGACCAGAAGACCCCAGCACTCTCCCTGCTTATGACTTCGAAATCTTGAGCGGCTGCATTGTGCCCTTTACCGTGACTGCTGGGGAATCCTGGGTGGCTATAGAGCCATGAACAATCATTGGACATTTTTTGCACTCATTTATACTGTATTGTTCAAAGACCCTGAACAGGCTTTTCCAGTTGCTCAGACAATTGGCATTTACTAACACCCTCCTTCTGGCGAAGCTATTAGCATATACAGACATGCTCTCTTCCTATGCAGCAAGATGCTCCATGTGCACCTCGATCTGATTTGTCCTGGGTGCTATTCTGGACACACAGCCAGATGAATTTTAGGAGGTTTCATTTCAAATCCAGCCCGGACTCATTTTGTGCAACCATGTAGGTTGCTCTGGTGTGAGGGAGAGGAGCATCCTTGAGCAAAGGAAAGCAACATTTGTTATATTACCTGATCCAACCCCTATTGAAGTCAACAGGAGCGTCTCCACTGACTTAAATAGGCATTGAATCATTCACATAGGATGCACAATAACTTTGATGGCTGCCATTTTTCTCTAGGGAATTTCTGTGGGAGCAGCTACGAACCAAGGGAGAAGCAATCCAGGGGTGGACTGAAGGGATCTCAGCCAACATGTACATTTTCTGGTTAATCCGCTGCTCAGTCTACCAAGAAAGTGAGGAAAGAAAGAGAGAAGTGAAGTCAGAGATGGAATATGACAGCACTATGCAAACTGGTGGAGAAAGGATGGATCTCATCTGTTCAGGTACATTGAGAAACCTGTCAGTCACACAATGGTTTACAAGGTAGAGTTTAACTTAATTTCATCTAATATGCAGAAATGTTTCTAATAACAAGCTGTCAAGGGAGCACGGGAACAGGCAGGGAAATAGATAAGAGGGAGAGCAAGGAGGAGAAAGTGCAAGAGAACAAATGGTACTCATTATCCCTCCTCCTCCCTTTTCCAGCTGCCACATGCACACACATGCACACACACACACACACGTGTGCACACATGCACACACACACTTCCTTCCTTCCGCCCCCCATATGTCTTCTAATTCAGTTAGCTTACTCCTGAGTTACCCACATACCCTGCAAAAAGAACGGCACCTTCGCAATGGCCCACGTGGGATTTCCCTCTAGTTGCTGGAGACCCAAGCTGCAGGCACCGCTGCCTTGTGCTGTATAAAGACCCGACTCCTCGCCAAGATTGTTTCCATTCATGAGCGATGAACCTGTGGGAATCTCACGCAGACCTCCATCGCTCTCAACTATCCCACTTAGAGGGCTCTGAAATGATGGCCTCACAGAGGTAAAACCTACGGGAACAGCTGCTTCCATTTCTGCAGTCTCCGTTAAATGGGTCCAAGCTCAGTTCTCTTTCCATTCCACCTCAGCCTTCTCAGTGATGCATCCTGTCTCCAAGGTGCCTTGACCATCCCACTGGAAGCACTGCGTTCCCCAGGTTACTCTCTACCACCGCTCCAGCTGTATCTCACCATCTGCCTGGATTGCACTCTGATCCCGAGATGACGCTAAGACCCCAGTGCTATACCACCAGGCCGATGTCCCCTCCACCGGGGGCTGCAAGTTCCACCGGAGTTTTGCCATTTCATGTGGGGTTCCATCCATTTTGCCTCTCTGTCGATCTCTTCCAGCTCTGCTTTCATAGTGGACAATTTACCTAATGCTTTAAGCCATTAGAAAAACCCCTCCATTCCCAGATGCATCCCAAGTAAATCCCCGCTCCAGAACTGATGGTAGCTGCTTCCACCATTAGTTATTCCTTTCTATCCATTCCCCTCCTCTTCTCCATTTCCCCATCCCCTGCCCTTGCCTCCTCCCCTCAGGATAGTGATGTTGGTTGGAGTTTCCCATTAAACCAGCCACTCTTGTAGAAAGGGGAACTGACATGATTAATGCTGTTCGGTGGGCAAGGCAACATGTGCACTCGGTGGAATCAGAAGACAGGCACATTCTCATCATCCAGTCATTAGCATTTCCCAGTAAGGAGGTGCCAGCTCAAAAGAGTCAATTCTATTGGCCCCATGTTGCATGTGGCACAAACCCAAAGAGGGAGGAGGGAAAGAAGGGAAGTCACTGGGTTGAAATGTCTTTCTTTTTTAGAATTTAAAGCTAAATCCAACTTGTGCATCATTGGGTCCCAGGATAAAAGCTGAAATGACCTTCCAAAGCTTGTCCTACTGGCCATGTGGAACTCCAAATTCCAAGTCCACTTTCTCCAAGGCAGGAAGATTTATTTCCCATCCTTTGAATTTTAACAGCTGCAGGTCCCTTTCCCTCTCCTCCCCGCCACCTCTCACTTGTGCCTTCACTTTTCGCTGTTTCCTGTGGATCCCCTGGGATTGAAGACCCTACCCCGCACAACACCATTTTTCTTTCCGCACTTTACAGACAGGCGCTGAAGAAGCAACTTCATAACCACTTTGGCTCAGACCAATTTCCTTCATGGATCTGAGAGTGTCTCCTTAATATAATCTGAGCTTCTGATCTTCTTCTCCTGTAACCGGTGATCAGCAAACTGAGATCCTCTTCTCAAGACAAAGCTTCAAAAGGCAGAATTCTTGAATAACAAGAGGGATGCCTTTGTATCTGCCTCCCCCTAGAGATTCCCTAGTGAAGATAGCAAAGAAAGGAGCCCTCAGTAATTGTAATGACTGGTGTGGAATTACACTTTTATCTGTGCCAGGTAAGGTATTGCATAAGATCATAGTCCTGAGTATGTCAGAGGCAGTTGATAGCATTCTCAGAAAAAGAGCAAGCCAGTTTTTCGAAAGGGTGTGGATACACAGGTCAGATCTTTACTCTATGAAATATAATAGAACAGTGCTTAAAATGGCAACAACAACTTTACATACATTTTATAGACTTTAAAAAGTCTTTTAACAGCATTCACAGGATCAGCCTATAGCGTATTCTGTGGGTTTATGGAATCCCTCTGTGTATAGTTATCATTACAAGCTTCTCCTCCAACTTTGCACGTAGTGTTGCCCACTGTGAGCTCAGTTTTGAAGTCAACACCGGAGTACGGCAGGGGTATTGTATGTCTGCATTCCTCGTTAACATTTGCCATTGATTGGGAAATGCGGCGTACAACAGAAGACATAAAAAAGAGGTATTAGATGGACACCCTTCTCATCCCTGGAGACCTGGACTTTGCAGAAGATCTGGCTCTCTTACCACATACCCATCACCATATACAAGACAAAACAAGCCGACAACATATTCAGCCAGCAAATTGGATTGAAAATCAATCACAATAAGACAGATATCTTGATTTTTAATATTGCCTCACCATCACCAGTACAGTTAGAGGATTATGTTCTCTCTAATGTAGATACATTCACACACCTGGGCAGTACCATTAGCCAGGGATGGTGGAACAAGTCAGAATATTCAGAATAGAATCAATAAAGCCAGGAACACCTTTAGGAGCTTAAATACAGGCTGGAAATCATCAAAATATAACATCAAAACTAAACTCAAGGTTTCTCAAAGTTGTGTACTTTCAACATTACTTTATAGTGCAGAACAACTTTATAGGGCACTACTGTATAGTGCTGGGAAATGGCAAAGTATAACATGTCCCAGCTGTCTTCATTTCATACAATCTGCCTCAGAAAAAATACTCCATATCTTTTGGCCTAGAACAATCTCAAATCAAGATCTATTCAGATAGTGTAACCCAGAAGATATGAGCACCATCATTAGAAGCAGGCTTTGGACATGGATTGCCATGTGTTTTAGGTGGAAGTTGATTCCATCAACAGAATAGCAATAAGATGGACACCGGAAAGCATGCGAAAAGGAGGCCATCTGAAAACAACATGGTGAAGAGCTGTTGAAGCTGAGCTGAAAAACCTGGGGCACAGTTGAAAGACTGGTCAGAAACAGGCAGGAGTGGAGGAACTTTGTTGATGCCCCATGGGCCAGAGGCGTGTTGGGGGACTAACTAGCTAACTGAGATTTCCTGGGAAACTCACTTAACTTTAAAGTTCATTCTTGTCTGGCACGTTGCTTCAAACAGTTCTTTGAAGCTGATGACCCTTCCCAGGGTTTACATTAGTGGTGTCTCCCCTTAGAGATTTAAATACAATTTCCCAATAATACAAAAACATTTGTGCTTTCAATACAATGAACTCCTAAAATACTTAACCTGAATGCAATAAGGTTTGACTTAATTTAATAAGGTTTGTTCAGGATGTTGCAGGAAATGGCCATATCTGTAACATCCATGCCCAAGGATCTCCAGGATCTCTACAAAAAGAACCCATTAAAGTCTCATAAAACCTCTCTGTAATAGATAAGTGTTGTGTTTTATACCAAACACAAAGAGCAAATATCTTCTTTCAGTCAGGATGACCTTTACTTTGCACTAAGAGAATGACAAAACAAGCTGACAACAGAGGCAGGGTCTTTGTGAGAGACAATACACCGCACATGCACATCTTCTCTCAAGATCAGCCTTGCAATGAGGACAAAAGGGTGGCCTGTCTTTCCAGACAGCACAGCCCTTGGAGCTTTAAACATGTATCACCCTCAAAAAAATGTGTAAGGATGACATGGGTTGATAAGCCACTTTAAAGTGCAACAGGAATTTTTCAGTGGAACATTTTCTCATTAGAAAAATGCTGATTGGCCAAATCCAAAACTCTGTGAGAAATGGCTAGTTTTGCCTAATTTCTCAGAAAGAAAGAAAGTTTCAAAATGCTCAAAACATCCCCTTTTTGACATTTTCTAAACAAAACAAAAATCCAGCTTTCAGTTCACAATGACTTTTTGTTTAAAAAACTAAGCTATAGTAAAAAAAAAAAAAAGCTGAAATTAAAATTAGACTTTTCAAAAATGTTGGAATAAACCATTTTGATTGAACCAAACCAATTTCAGAAGGGAAAAAATTTCAAAAGCTCAAAGTTTTTCCCAGGATGGGAAAAACCACATCTCACCCAGCTCTGTATCACACTCCTGTATTTGTTCTGTGGGACATTTACATTTACATTTACAGCTATACACAAGGAACAACATTTTGCAACTTCCTCTGATTCTTCATTTTAACTTGGAAATTCACCGTCAGTGAGAATATTTTTTTCATTTATATCATCCTTAGGCCCAATTAGATAGCTAGGGCCAGTTCCTCAGCTGCTGTAACTTCCACTGACATGTGACAGGCCTACACCAATTTTACACCATCTCAGGATCTCATTTTGTTCCTCAGTAATTACAGGCCAAGATCATTAAATTCAGTTCCCGGACCTTTCTCCCTTCCCTACACCTTTGTCCTGTAACAGCTAATCAGTATGTTTCTTCATTCCCTCCTCTTTTATCTCCAGTACATATGTCTCTGATGTGGAGTCCTTCTCCATCTAGACCATCTATCCCATCTTTCTCCCATGTAGCCACTCTTCTAGATTCCTACTAGGTAATACGATTGTCCTGCAGTATCCAAACCTGGTTCCTTATCATCCCCTGGACATTTATGTTAGTAAATGGGGGAGCTGAGCTGGAAATGACCCTCCCCAAGTTTTGGGAATAATCCGGTACACCTATACCCACGTTATCACACTGGTTTAAAAGCATCAGTATGGTCCTGGTTGAAGATGGTGGATATGTGGTGGGAAAGAGGCTGGAGAAGCATCTTTCTTTGGCCCCTCAGCTAAGACCCCCTGCAGGTCAATAGGCCTGAAAGGCTGTGAAGGCTTAAACACTGTGTGATTTGGTGGTCTCGGTTCATCTTAGAATAGGTCACAAAGGCCACCAAGGCAGACAGCACTAACAGACCACCTTGCTTTCATTATCAGCCAAACGTCAGATGAGGCGTGGAGCTTGACTGCACCTGCAATCAGTTTCATCATTGTATAATGGATAAAAACACAATCACTGTGATCTGGTAGCATTTTATGCCTGCTTTGCACTGGTGTGATTTACTATGCAGAATTCTGGGCTACATGACTCCTTATGACCTTGAGTACACCCCGTGGGTGTATTGGTGTAGGCGGAAACAGAGGTAAAGATAATCCCTGATTTAATTGGGAATCATACAGTAGGAGGAGATGGCATTTAGCTATATGCCTTCTTCCACTTCCGTACCTGGCCATTCACACGGCTCCCTACTCCCTGTCACCCACAGGATATATTATATCCATACTAATTTTGCAGACGGTAAATGACATGACATACCCTGCGTAGCTTCATCTCATTAGAGAAGGTTAATTTAAACAGACAATCAACAAAATACAGAAAATTAGTTTGGAGAGAGGATTTTGCTGTGTCTCTGGCACACAATGCATTCACAACCCCAACATCTGCCACCACTAGAGAGAAAATGCTTGGGGGAAAAAAATAAATAAATAAAAACCCACCTCATTGCTATTTCCTCTGATGAATGGTGAATTTCCAATTAGCATTTTAATTACTCAAGCCAGACTTTCATCTGCCTTGATGATCACAACAAACTCCACAAGCAACACTTCAGAATGGGATGAGAACCAGGGTGCCAAACAGAGTAACGTTTCTGCTTGGTTTGCCATCTGAACCTTTGATTCTCACCAAACAAATCCTAGAGCAATAGCTATCCCCTGGAGTATTACAAATGTGAACCCGAGTGTCCCTCCCCTGAGCAAATCCTACAGCAAACACATCCGCAGGACCTTGGATACTTGGATACGTAACTGTCCTTCACTCAGAGCAAACCCATCTCCAGGAACAAATCCCACAGCAAATCCGTCCTTACGGACACATTTCCTATGTTCTTCACCTGAGTTAATCCTACAGCAATCTCGCCGCAGGGGACCTACAGATCCACTCCATGCCACTCTCCCAAGGACACCCGGAATATGTAACTTAGCCACATTGTGCATATCAGTATAGAAGAGGCATAATTTTTACCATGTGCTCAATATGATAAAACACTATATATTCACTATAGCATCAGGCTATGGCTTCTATGGCAAATGAGAACCAACATCCTCCTAACTGTCACATTCAACTCTATCAGTGCAATAGCAAGAAGGGTTTTGGATGGGGCAGCCTCCTAATATGATCTTGAATTTAAATGCCAGCCTGTGCATGTTACTATAATGGAGCATGAAGCCCCCAGTGGGCTTTCACTCCAGAATTGAGAATGGAATTGCAACTCAGAAGTTGGGTCAAATGCACAGAGGATAATTGGATAAAGCGATTGAGTCAGCTGAAGAATTAGAATGTAGCCACTCCCCCAGGGAATGGGTAACAGTGGGGTAGTATTGTAAAAGGCAGCTGGTTAAAAGGGTCCGTTTAAGCTTGTAAAAAGCTGTGTCCACAGGTGATCATCCACAGTTGAACTGCAGGCCCAAATTGCAGGCCCAACTGAATTGCAGGTGGTAGTCTCATACTCGTACCTCTAACTATTCAGTTAGGGGAAAAACCCAGATGAGAGGAATAACAAAGGACTCAGATTTGCACCGTAGTTTATTGTGAGGGTGCACAAATGTCTCAGCTCTGGGAAAAGGTGTGGCAATGTACCCAGATAATTCTCCCACTAATAACAGCAATTCATTCACTTGGGGCCTGACCCATAGCCTATTAAAGTCAATGGAAAGCCTCCTGTTGATTCCATTGGTCTTTGGGTCTGGTTCTAGAAGGCTAACAACTGTATTGTGCTTATCACCTCCCTGAGGATAACCCTTAACATGGTTGGGAGTGGAGCTGAGATGGTTTGAATGTTTGGATGCAAATCTCATGATCAGAGGCCCAAAATACTGTCATTTTTTCTTTAAAGGGTAGACACACCTCAAGAATATGTTTTTTTCCCCATTCCACATCCACAGACGGCTCAGAACTCAAAAGGGAAGAGATGAACATGAAGCATAAAGATTAACCAGACCTCTCAGACCCTTCAGAAAGGTTTGGGATTCAGATTCAATGCTAAAGATGGCAAAAGGTTGTGGTTTCTGATTATTCCAAACCAGGTCACCCATTCCTAACTGGGCAGCCCTTGACATTGATCCAGAAACAGCATTTGTAGAGTCGTGTAGGACAAGCCTAGGGGAAAAAAATTATACCCCGCTACCACCATCACCAGCCTTCAGGATCTACTCTGTTTGCTAATGAACCTGCAAATTCCCTTCAAAGTCTTGATTAAGGTACATCAACAACCATCCTTCTGTCTTGCCAGGCAAACTCAGATAAACTGGGTGTTCTCTCCTCTCTCTTCTGATGGCCCATCTGAACCAAGCTGAGACCAGGGTTTCTCAGATTAGGGACCTCACCAGTGGAAAGCCTCTCCCAGAGAATGTGCACTGATGTCCTTCTGCAAATGATCTCCACAGATCCGTGAGAGGCTTTTCTCTAAAGAACGATGGATCTGTGACAATATTTTGCATCTCTTTGGCCACCACCTACTCCTCTGCATTTCTTTTCAGTACCTTCTTTTGTTTCCTGTTCATATCCTGGCAGGTTCCAATTTATTTTACCTTTTTAAAAAAAAAAATTCAGATAATCTGTTGGGTGATAGATACATTGGATTAAATTTGTATACTTGGATGTGCAAAAATGCACGTACAAAATGTATGCATAATGCATTAAGTTGCAAAAAATACAATATACCCAAACTGCATTTGTTTGGAAAATGCGCATGCACAACACTCCTTCACTCACAAAACTGCATGTGCATTTGACTAAAATGTGAACATTATTCTTTTTTTTTTCATAGTACCCAAAAATAGCACTTTGCAGCCTGACCGAGAAAGACAAGGTCCCTGTCCCAAAGAACTTATAATTTAAACTTGAAGAAGATGGTGCATGCCCTTGTGGGAAACAGTAGGGGGAAAGCATTAGGAAGAACAAGAGTAACAGTTCCAGCAATATATTGCAAATATAGTGCAAAGCATGTGTTTGCATAGACAACTGGTAACTTAGGTTTCTCCATTATAATGATGCACAGAGAAATACCTGGTTAATGTGTGTAAGCAGGGCTGGTGCAACCACTAGGCAAAGTAGGCAGTTACCTGGAGTGGCAGAATTTGGGAGGGGGGGACTGAATGAACTATTCATGAAACTACATAAGTAAACAAATAGGCTTCAGCAGCGGACATAAAAGGTCTAGGTCTACGGATATACATCCACATATATCGACATACGTACAGATTTCCATGTATTTACACTGCAGTCTTTCCCATAACGCTAATGCTAAACGCAGAATTTCTATTCATACGAATGCACAATATTCATTTTCAAAACTGAACTGGAGGGGTTGCAATGCTGAAGGTTCGCCTAGGGCGTCGAATACTCTTGCTCCAGCCCTGTGTGCAGCCGTGCTGACAGGGCACACAAATGCGGACACCAGCGTAAGCATGGGCCCCTGGATTTTAAAATGTGGTTCTTTAAATGCTAAATAAATCCGTCACTGAATGTTAAATCTAATCCCAGCTCCTTCCTGGATCCTGCTTTCTCTCTCTCTCTCCTTTGGATCATTCTGAACAATAGCATCCGAATCCACTCCCTCCTCCTTTTCCCTCTGTAAAGGCTCCATACAGGGCATGGCTTAGTCACCTGGAGAAGCTCCTTGTGTGATGGATGAAGCATCTCCAGCAATAAAATGACAGTGTAACGGCGTAAATCCCGGTGGGAGACAGATGCTGTTTGATGAGCTGAGACACCAAATAACAGAGACTTTCCAAACTTCCCACATCTGTCCCCTGATCTCTTTCACTACATCCCCTTCTCCCTCCTCTTCTTCCAAAGCCCACCCCTCTTCCCCCACCACTCTCCCTGCTTCCAAGAGGCCAGCAATAACAGTTTCTTAGGGTTTAATTGAAGCAGACAAGCGGAGCACTTTGCCTCCGATCTCCTAAAGAGGCCGGAGCACAGAGGAGTTTATTACATCATAAATTAGAGCATGAAAAGCTAATACATTTTATACATTTGTCAAAAGGGGGAAAAAGTCCTTTGCTGCTAGGCTGCTCATAGCAAATCTGTCACGCTGGAGAGAGAGCTCTGAAATAGAAGTATTTACAGTCAGACACAGCCCTGGGATAGAATAGCAAAGCTAGCTACTTCCCATTACAGGACTACATCATACGCTGAGATAGAGTTCTCAAGCAATACAGCATCGGGGCCCTTAATAAAGTCATCTCCATTACATGGCTCTGGAATAATGAAAAATACAGGGCTTTGGCAGAGCTGCCATTTACAAAATAGCATCGGAGATTAAAAGACAGCGTAATGCACCCATCCGACCCAGCACACAATGCCTCTTGCAGTATCGTCTGCGGCTCCGCCGTGAGACTCAGGGCAGAATGAGACATCCAGCCCAGAAGGCAGTGCCACAGACGAAGCCATATGAGACACAGAGAATTGTTATTCTTGCCCTCGCCAAGTGGATGTGCACTGTCACTCCTGGAAGATTAAGGGACTCAGGGGACGTGATAGGAACATGCTGGTCCTGTAACTGGATGTATGAATTTTCCTGATTCTTTGCTGGGAGGAGAGCTGGGAAATGAGGGAGAGGGAAGGAAAAGAGGCCAGACCCCTAGCTGGTGTAAAGCAGTGTAAACCCACTGAAATCTTGGGCTTTGTCCAAGAGGGATCCCACATTCTAATTTTTGCTCCTTGTTTTTGCTTTCAAGAGCCCCGGGGAATCAGTGCATTTCAGCAGAGACATCCCCAGTTCTGCTCCCATCTGCCCTCCCTTCTCACCAGTTTGTCACATTCCAGCCACCCTAGGGGACAGATTAAGTCGCCTGATGCCTGCTATTGAAATGACGACGGGTCACATATCTCTCCCAGTGCAATTCACAATGCGGGTCAGGGAAGGCATTTTCAGGACATAATCTCCCTTGGAAGAGTCAGCACGTCAACGTTAATTAAGATAAAGGGCAGCAAAAGGCAACAATAATTAAAACTTAGTGTTTGCCTTCCCAGATGAGCAAGGAGCAGAGAAGTGGGGATGGCAGGGGAAGGAAGGATGCTGTATTTAAATCTGGCATCCCCACAAAACCAGGTTTATCCAGGCAGCAGTACAGCAGTAGTGGATCTAGGTCTTCTGTTCAGGTCTGCAGCACAACAGGACACATGCGTTCACTTCTGAAAGTGCCCCTCTCTGCTCTGGGGGGCTGCTGGGCTCTCCAATTAAGGCTCTCTGCTGCTTTGAGCCCCCTCCTGGAACATGTCTACGGTCTGCAGCGCTGGGCTAGTTGCCTTTGTGGACACTCCTGCCTTTAGGAATAGGGCTATGCTGGAAGGGAAGGCTGGAGAGGATACCTCGCCAGCCGGTGCCAGGACCCTGGACAGCTCCAAGCAATGAGGTGCTCAAATGGCGTTATTTGCTGCCATTCCCCTTTCAGATTCATAAGGCCCCAGCAAAAGGAGGTCTTCTGGCATTCCTACAGCTAGAATAGATACCGTCTTGGTCAGGGGTGTCAAACTCATTAGCTATGGCAGGCCAGATTTGAATTAAACGTACTTCAGGTGGGCCATGCATACCATAAATCGAAATACTAGGCACAACCATTTGTATGTAGCATTATTTTTATTTGCTAGATATCAGCGATAAAAAAACTGCAGGAAGTTCACTTCTACAACGACTACTATTTTACGATTAAAAGAATTGATCAATGATGAAGAATTATAGTACTGCGCGACGCCCCAAGACCACAATGTCCCTCTCCCGCCTGTTGGAGCGCCGTGTCTCTTGCACACAGCGCTCCACGCGCTGTCACCAGAGTACGCAGATCTTGTGGCAGTGCATGACGCAATGAGATCTCGTGGCGTTGTACCCTCTGGTGGTGTCGTGCTCTGCTGTGAGATCTCTCTACACTACATACAGAGCTTTTTGCTATATTTAGATGGCCTCTGTGATCGCAGACACAATCCCCCAGACTCCCAGTCTCCCACACGTTTTCTTTTTTGAGAACTAAAAAGTTTGGTTAAAATCCACCGATGCCCCCCATAGATTCTTATTGCTTTCCCACAGCCTCTATCCTTCCTGCTTCTATCCAGGACTGGAAGCAGAAGTGATGGACTATGAGGACCAGGGCTGCTCTTATGAGATCTCCAGCTCCACCAAAGGCTCTGTTGCCATAAGTTTTATGGCTCAGTTTTGCAGATCCCATACCTCCCTGGATGAGCACTGGGCATGATCTAGGTCAGGGAGGTGGAATGAGTTTCCCAAGGTCACCCAGGGAGGTATGGGATGGAGCCAGGAATTGAATCCAGATCTCCTGAGTTCTAGGCCATTTCCTTATCCTCTAAAACAGCCTTCCTCTCCAATATTCCCCGTTTTTAAAGTAGAATTTCTCCCTCGTACTCATCTTTTCCATTCCCCTTCCCTGATCTCCCTGGGAACCCAGTAGGGTTTGATTTCCAGCAGGGCATTCAAACGCATGATGTTGGAGCAGGTACAGAATACATTCGCCCAGCCCCACTACAAACTTTCTGAGCACCACTTGTCACTAGGGCTTTGATCTCCCCCAGACATTTGGTTTTGCTCTCAAGGTTTGCAGACTGGCTGGTTTATTCAGTCCCTGATGGAAGCTGCCAGACAAAATACTCCAGATTAATTTCTCTCTCTCTGTCTCTCTCTCTTTCTTTAGAAACTTTTAATTAGTCCCCGACTCGGTGCCATTATTAGTATTTGTTATTAAGTATTAAAACCACTCACCCCACCTCCCTCTCCTTCTGCTTCCCGTTTCTAGCTTTTTGTTTTAATTGTTATATTTTTAAATCAGTGATCAGCCGAGCTTCTCTAATGATCTTGACTCATTTAAAGGGCTTATAATTCTAGCACAAAACTCCAATAAAAAAAGCAGCACACTTGCTAGGAATCCCTTGGGGGCGTTTAGCAGCCAGGAACACAATAAACTCATTTACTACTTGCCTATTCCCCTCTTCCCCCTCCCACAAACCACCACCATCCATTGTATCAGAGATCAGACCCCACTTCGCACAAAACACAGAAACTGCTCCCCCCCCCCACACACGCTCATTCCATTTCCCTGATGATCAAGAAAAAAGGGTGAGGGAAAAAGAGATTGATTCAGTCCTTGGAGAAGGCAAGTGGGATGAAAGTGAAATAAATGAAACCCAGTATCTCCCTGCCCATCCTTCTCCTCTGAACTCCATGAGTTCCTCACCATCCCAAGAGGAAAGCTATGAAGCACTGTAGTCGGAGCAATTTAAAAACAAACAAAAAAAGATGCTGGACATATTTCTCCATGAGCAGATTTAGCAGCCCAGCTAGGAGGCTGCAAGGCCATTGTCTATTTACATGCCACTCAAGATTCTGCTTGTAGCTTTCCTCCTTTGGACCAGGAGCTGTTCCACACACCAGCTAAAGGGGGGAGTCCAGAAAGCAGTCAATCTCTCAGCCCCATCCTCCCCTTTAAGGAAGGACATTTCTCCCACACCATCCTTTCCCATTCCCTCCCCTCTCTCAGCCCCCATGAAGGGAGACTTCACATCACTGGCTCTGTATGTTGCAAAGCATTTCTGAAACTGAGAGGAAGAAGGAGAGAGCAAACACTAACGGGGGAATACATCAAGCCATGAACATTCCTAGTGTCGGGAGCTGGCTGACACAATGAGTGAATGGGCAAATATGTTGGTAGCAGACAGCTGTATAGACCTTGTCCCATAGCTTCTGCTACTTCAGTCTCTGCCCTGAAGAAATACTTGGATGATATTAGCAGCTGGATGAGTCGAAACTACCTTGGCCTCAATCTAGTGAAAGCAGAAGTATTTCTGGTGGGGACAGGTTATTGTTTCGAGGATGACTCTGTAACCCCATTCAGAAGAAGAAGAAATTCAGGTTCAGAACCTCACTGTCATTTCGTGGCCCTGAGCTTTCTTTGTAATTCCCGTGTGTCAAACATCTTGCTTATAGGTGGCTTATATACCTTCATATGCCCTTGTTTTCTGTATGCTGCACCATTAACTCTCTCGGAAAATTGTTGGCTGCAAAGATGGATGGCCATTTTCCATTTGGTTCAGTACAGACTATTGGTGGCGATATAACATGCTGCTCTCTTTAGTTGTATTGTTTTGTTCTCAGTCTAAACTGACAGCCACGAGAGGGAAAGTATCTGTTTATTCTTTGCGTATAAAATACATAACAGTGCAAAGGGATCTTTTCCCCATTTATAGCCTTTCTGCCTTATCACATGGTGACTCCACAGCAACAACTTGTGCCTGAAGGACCACCTGGCTTGATTACTCTCAGTGCTTCTTAGCAAGGCTTCCGGCAACAAAATGCCATTGGTTTCAGCTTGCTCAGCATGCAGCAGGAAATTTGTTGGCTGGTTTGAACACGGGTGATTATATTGCTCTGCCTTGCCCTTCCCACACCAGCTGCTTATAAATTGGTAGACGGGCTCTTAAGTTATCAATGCCTCCTTAACCCAGGCTACATTAAAAACATCATCCATCAGCCCTATCCTGCTGGGTATCTGTGCTCAGAGAGCATCCAGCTTTTGGGTAACCCACCAGTGCCCTCTGAATTTGGCAGACCTGGGTTCTCAGGACTGAAATAACAGGGTGTGTTGATGGTCAGCAGTGGGGGACAGGAGGGGTGCATTGGCAGAGTAGGAAGGAAGAAACGTATTATGCTTGAGCCATATTGTGTGTCTGATCACAGCAAACACGGCTGATTTTTCAGCTTCATGAGGAATGCACACACTCCTAGTTTTGTGTCTTCAGGTAAGAGGGAATCAATCTCACAGTTTTATAGGAAAAGGAGATTCCTTTTTTCCATGTTTGCTGAGCTGTCCATGGAAGATCCTCCTCCACAACAGAACTACCAACTTGGGAGCATCACAAAGATTAACATCTATTTTGGTTAACCAGGCTAGGGTCCTAACATCCTTTTTACCTTCGTCTCTCATTAAACTCTCTCCAGCAAAACAAGAGGCTCCTCATTAAAGTTTTCAGCCTCTAGCCGTAGGACCATTGGTTAAGTCTCCCTACAGTGTCTGTACACGCGGTTCTTCATCATCCTAAATTGACACAGTCTCCCCTTTCACCACAGTTCTCAATGTTCTTTGCATCTGACAGCGGCCTAGAAAGGAGTATAAATTTCTGGGTCTGGTTTCCCAAGTGGTCATGCCAAATGGCTGGCCCAAACTCTTTCGTTTCTTTACAGCAAAGCTTACTGGGAGCAGACAGTAACCGTAAGTCATGTTAGAAATGCGAGTCTTATATAATTCACATTGCCAACTCCCACATGGAAGATACTTTACCCTAGTCCTTCTACCACTTCATCAGGGATGGTTCCTCTAGAGAGTATGTCATGAAACATTTAAAGACAGATAATAACAATAATAGTGTCTTGCAGTTATACAGCACCGTCTCATCCCAGGATCCTGGCACTCCTTACATGCTGAAACTGACTCACATATTGTATTCAGGGATCGTTTCAGCCACCACTGATATGCAGCCACTCTTTTTAAAGACATGGTGGTCTACAGAAACTTTGCAAAACAGAATATTTTCTGATACTATTACTGCTGTGTCTAGGGCTATTAATGTAGAATGCTGTGGCATTTGTCATAGGTTGAAACACAGGATATGTAGAACAACCCATCTCCGACAAAAAATTGGGACAGAAAGTGAAGAGGTCCTTATATATCCAATTGAAAATGCAGGGGCAAATTGCACAATGCAATTAACCAAACTGGAGTTTGGCTAGAAACACTGAGGTTAACAACCCTCTTCTGGGAAAATGTCGCACGGTGTGTTCAGTGATCCCAAGAGGTCAGGGGCTCTGTTTTTCATTGTGTCCAAAAGACAGCCCCGGTAGCAGCTGGAGAGCATCATGCTGGAGCATTGCAGCAATACCGATTCGGTGCTTAGGAAACTTCAGCTAGTACAGAACTCTGGAGTGCAGTTCCTCAGCAACATGGGCTACCGCATGCACATCAACCCTACGCTGGCTTCCCTTGGAATATCAAGTCAAGTTCAAGGTCTTGGTCTAGGTGCTCAATCATGTAGACCCAGGATAGCTAAAAGAGTCTAAAGCCTCAGGACGAAGACCACATCTGGCATTGCCTCTCCTCTGGCAGAATGGAGTGCTTTGCAATAAGCTCATCTTCAGCAGAGACAGAGGTTTCTGGGGGACTGGTATGAGACTGTGCAATGAACTCCCGCAAGAGCTAAGGACCATCACAGACCTCACCCCCTTTCGCTCCAGTATAAACACAGTGCAACATGCATATAAGAAGGGGGGGGAAAGCAACAAACAAAATAAAACCCTACCAAAACAAAACACTCCACTGCCTCTACAATTCTCTCCCTGGGGAGAGGATGAAAAAAGGAGAACAAACCACACGTAACAGATGTTAGCCTCATTGCCTAATGCACAGTAGGAAGGTGCTCAGATAGGAAGCTGATGAGCACATCTTTAGCACACTTTCTTTTCCTTCCACAGCACCTACAAAGCTGCCATCTTCCTGCAGCATCTGTTCTTTGCAAGGCAAGTCTCCCGTTCTAGCACCACCCTAGCTTGTGCCATCTTAGCATCTGAAAGGAGATGAGATCTCCTGAGGGTGAAGAGAACGTGGGTTGTTTCCCCATTCATTTCTTAAAGTGAAAGTTATTCAGCTACTTCTAGCATAATACGCCCTAAACGCCGAGTCCGTGAGAGGGAATTTTAACTTGATGAATCCGACACAAATGAAAAACCATTCAAGGCTTGACACGACTGCAAGGTTGGATTCTCCAAGAAAAAAATAACTGTTACCAGCAAGTTTTCCGTGTGCACTTTTAATTATTGAACAAAACCAAACCACCAGTGTGCTGCACCTATTTTAAAGGAACGGTATCAGCAGTTTTACTGTCCAGATTTGACCAGCTACTCTGCAATCTCAAGATTCTCTAGGCTTGCTGTTGGATGGAATCGGTTTGGGTCTCAAAGGCTCAAGTGTGGCTTGGAATGCACATCAGCCCAGTGCAGTGAGATCCTTACCTACAGCTTTGCCTCGCCGGCCTGAGCCTCAGTGGAGGGCATATGAGTGGGATATGTGCACGTGCTATTTCTGATTTAAGTGGGGGGGAGGGGAATGGGCACTGCCTTGGCTCAGCCTCTGCCCCCCCATCCCACCAAGGACCAGTCAGCACAGCTAAGACAGCACAGGGAGTGTTGTAATGTCTATAATTAATATAGACCAGAAGCAAATTACTAGCCTCCCCATGGCCCCAGAGCAAGGAGGGCCCAAGGACAGAAGGGTGATCAAGAAGGCTGTTTGTGTGTCACTGTGGCTCTCAGGGCTGCTTCTGGGATGCTGTAGTTTATGTACCAGCCCTCACACCCACAAAGGAAAGAGGTGCAGGGCCCTGAATGGTGAATCAGGGATGTGCCTAGCCTTAAATGTCTTTGCGGGTTTGTGTTTGGCCCCACTGTAGATTTAGCAAGGACAAATGACGCTGAAAGGGGTCCCGAGTCAGGCTGGGGAGACACATGGGGGAGGCAGCAAGGTCTAATGGGACTGCTAATCAGGGGACCCAGGGTCGATTTCCAGTCTGACCACTGGCTCCCAGTGTTATCCTCGGCGAACCTCTGTGTGTCACTTTCTCCATCTGGCAAACCAGGCAAAGAGGACCTCACTTCTTTAGCATCACAGATGAAAAACCTCTGAGGAAAGGAGCGCTGGAAGTGTGAAATCCTCCTTTGCTTCAGTGTTTGCTGCCATAAATGGGCTGAAGCTAACCCCCGTGTTTTGTGCGGATTTAGTTTTTAAGAACTGAACTGAAACCCTTGGTTCAGAATCAATTTCATTTGTGGAAGGTCCCGTTAATTGGTCCGACGGAGACGAATTTCAGTGTGGGAAACTGAGTCCTGAGGAAATTAATCCTCTGCTAGATTAAACCCATTTCCTTTGGCCTGAGGACAGCTCATTGTATGTTGCTGAGAGATGACCTAGCTGTCTACAAGAAGGTAAACCTACCCTTTTCAGGAGTCACACTTGTAGGAGCGAATGCCGTACTGGTTTGGGGCAACAGCTGTAGGAGGGGCAGGGGGTCAGCGAATGCAGGGCAAAAGGAGGGTGGAGACTACAGGAATTTCACATTCACAATGACTCATCAGTGCTCATTTTATGCCTGGGTTGTGCTGTGTAGGCTTAATTCCTTTGAATTGTACTCTGTGAGGAATAGCTGGGGCTAGGATGGGATCCCCTCTCTTCAATTACACGGAGGTCTCCAATTGTGCTATCACAGAGAGCCCCTCCCAGTTCAGCGCACTTGACAGATTTGAATTAAGCCAGAGGACGTGGGGGGGTCTGGGGAGGGGAGCTGCTATTATTGCTTTTCCTACATTTTACGGATGGGCAAACGAAAGCTCAGAGCCAGGCAACGAGATGCCCAAAGTCACGCAGGAGTGCTGTGGCAGAGCTGGGAACAGAACGCAAGTGGGAAAGAAAGTAATTTCAGCTTCTTAGCTGCTCCTAAGCCACGACAGCCTTTTCCTGCTTCTGAGCTGGGCAGAGACGGACAGAGGGCAGGAGAGCTCCTACAGAAGGTCCCCGAGTTTCAGCTACAGCCTGGGAAGATACACGGCAGAGAGGCCCCACGCTACACCATCACCGCTCCCGAGGGGGCGTCACAGCATGGCTAGCCACCCCCAGTGAGCGCTGTCCACTCCCTGCCGCCCCTGCTTACTGCTCAGCAGGCCCTGGCTGAAGCCAGCACAAAAGGAAACAGCTTTTCTCAGCCAGAGTCAAAGGACTAAATTTTCCTCCAGCCAGAACTTTTCCAGAGCAGAGCAGTGCGTGACGCCAGCGTGTAACCAAGCTCTCTTGTTTCAGGGAGACGTTCCCCCATTCATTCGCAAAAAAATCAGGCAGCAAAACCCCGCAGCCTCTCCCCGCTTATATATTGCCTCCTTCCTAATGGGGAAAACCAGCATCCCAGGCCCCTTCCCTCTCTCCCCCTCCACCAAAGGCTGCGGCTCCTCTGAGATGCCTCCTGCCAGGGCAGACTCCTTGCACTGAGACCGGGGTTTAACCCTTAACCCACCAAACCTGGCTGAGGGTCCGAACTCCCCATTGCAGATGGGCTGTGTGAAAGGCTCTCAGCCCTGCTTCTTTTTGGGCCCCCCTACATTGAAAAAACAAAAAAATGGCCTCACTGACAATCTCAGAGAAGCCCGGGACTGAATGGGCCGTGGAGAACTCCTCCCCGCACACCCAGGCAGGGTCAGTTTCTGCTGGAATGCAGGCCTGTTGGGGTACATGGAGAGGTTTGTGCCACCCCTGCCCGCTCCATGAATGAACAGAGCCACTGGTCTCTTGACCTCTTTTCCCCCCGTGACTTGTTCGGGGCGATGCTCGCCGGGTCGTGACCTCGGAAAGGGAATGGGCCTGATTCTGCCCTCATTGGAGTCAGTGGGCCTGACACTGAGGCCCCCTGCACGTTGCTCTGGCAGCCTGAAGGGACCACAAAGGAGGCAGAAACACCCCTTCCCCAAGAATACCACCTGTGCATAGGGTCTCCTCAGATGGTGCAAATACCCTGATACCAGCCCCCAGTGTCGGGGGGGGGGATCAAGAGGGTTCAGTCAGTGTTGCTGTTCTCTGCTTCCCAGGGCCCATGAGAAATGGTGTAGAGAGAGCACCTGATTCTTGTCAGGCCTCAGCACCTGTGTCATTGCACAGGGCAGGGTTAGGGTGGAGCAATGCTATGTTTATTGCAGCATCTTACCCAGACACTAGATGTGTGAGTGCTTCGCCAGTCCCAGATGGGTATGGTCATGGATAGACAAAGCAGACAAAGTTGGAACTCAAGCTGCGTGGAAGTTTGGTAATTGGTGTTTATAGCTGTCGCTCTTTTCTGATGGACTGTGATTCCATATGTCATGCCAAGTAAAAGACATTCCTCCCCACCTCCCATGAATAACAAAATAAATATAATGCATTTCAAAATGCTGCTTTAAATGAAACTTGAGCCCATGCTACAGCTCCCAGCATATTTCATGGAAGTAAGGAGCCTAAATTTCTTTGGGCTCTGGGCCTGTCTCTCTCTCCTTCCTTCTTTTCATGTCCTGCTTGCTACCTCATAACAAGCAGCTGGGGCCTGGGGAGGGAGCCCGGACTGGTGGCTAGAGTTATGGATTTCAGAATCAGGATTTCCTAGTCCCACTCTTGGCCCATGTGACTTTGGGCTTCTAGGTGGACTCAGTTTCCCCATTTGTTAAGTTGACTTAAAGAGGGTATTGCCAACCATCGGAGCCACTGTAAAACTGACTCAGAGAATATAAAGCAACAGTCTCTGGGTCTGATTATTCGTTGTCCTTCAGCTTGTGGTGTAGCAAGATCTCAGGAACACGCTACGAGACGGACACCGAAATGAGGAAGCAGCGGTTTATTGATTGGCACCAACAGGCCCAGCGGAATCACTTCCAAAGGCTGAGCCCCGATTGTTCTGGGGCGTAGCCTTATATACCTTTTAAGATTACATGAATATTCATACATAGCATCACTATATTTCCAAAGATACATACATCAGCAATTATTGATTGGCTCGTTAGCACTACTTAACCATATTCACACCCCTTTTTAGAGGTGGGCCTTACCCTTGTTTTTCATTAGTCTAACAACTAAGCTAGCAACGGCAAAAGGGAAGCTGCCCTTTGCAGGTGGCTGCTCAACATCCTGTGGTTAGATGTTAAGCGGGTTTTTCCAGAAGTTGCCTGAAAGGTCACTGAATGGAGGAAGTCAGTTACCTATAGTTACAATCTTAGATTAGGGTTAAAAGGACAGAGACAGAGCCGGGCGGTTTTAACCACAAACCATGCCCTAGGTATAAGGCACAGGAAGAGTGCTGAAGTAGCGTTCTTGGCAGCTTTTTATAAGGTCAAAATGATAGACGCAGGCCAGTTAATATAATCACTTATAAAGCACAAAAGTATTTATAGATCATTTTAGGGGTCAGGGCTTGCCTCAGTGGATTCATTTGCACCAATGCAAAATGAGTGAGAAATGTTACCGTACTGATCTGCTAATCACTTTGAACGCACACTCTCCTGGTGTAAGTGCAAGATGAGGTGCAAGGCAATAGAGAATGGAGTCAGAAGATTACCAGCATTTCCTGCTTCCTCTGAGTTGGAAGGGTTGTGCATAAACACTTCCTCCTGCTCTTTCTGCCTAACCCATTCTGAATGGAGCTGGGAAATGGCGAGCCGTGGTACCCATTTCAGATGTGGCACCAATCTCTGGTGGGCATCAGGGATGAGGGACATCAAGGTTAGAAACCTTGGAAATCTGAGGAATAAAGGAGCCCACCCAGCCATTTTATCTCAGAATATCGTTCCCCTTGTCAAGCACCTTTTCACACTTCTTCGCAACAATTGCTCCCACTGCTGTCGCATTCAACCCTTTATATGAACCACATCTGTACAGAGACATTTTGTCTGCCTTCTTTTACTGCCTTAATTTCATTCATGGCATCTGGGTTCTTGTGTTTGAGGCAAACGCAAATGGCCTGGAATATCACCTTTCTTCTCTTTTCCCTTTAGAATGTCTGTTCCTCTCAGTAAGGGAGCCCGTTAATCTCTTCTTTTGCGATGATTAGAAACTCCGTTTCCTTTGACCTTTCCAAACAATCAAGATCTCAGAGTCCCCTAGAAGGGTCCTCATATCTTGTCTTCTGGCTTGCTGAAAATGATTGGAGAGGACAAAGGATGCAGTCAAAACCCGAGTGCCCAGTTATCCTCCTGGAACACCGGAGAACAAAACCGGTCAGAGGGGGAAGCTTCTTTCGGAAATAGCTTTCTTTTAGAAATAGCCATCCGTGCTGCTGCTTCATCATTTTTCCAAATATATATGACCCAGGTTTTCAAAAATAGGCTCCTAACCCCATATTTATGCATCTGACTAAATGGCTTGATTTTCAAAAGGGCTGAGCTCAGTTGCCACGTCCAACATCAGCATTTTTGAAAATTAGGTCACATACAGCAGAGCTCTACCTGAAAGTGTTTGGAGCTCAGGGTTGTTTGGACCTTTCTTTAGTGGCTACCAGAACTGAAACGAATCCCAAAAACTTTTGAGGCTTCCCTAGCGTCGGAAGTTGCCAATTTCCATATTTCTTTTCCTTTTGACATGTTTGACTCTCAGGGACAAACTGTCTTCATTTAACTGAGATGAGAAAAGCATCTTCTGCAAATTATGCCATTTCTTTTCCCCATTATGTCTTTTCTACGTCTTCTGGCAGGCGCTGTTACAAACCAGCAGAGAACGGTCGAGTGGAACAGCGAAGACAATAACTTTAATGGAAAGAAATTGGGGACTGGGAGAAGACACAGATTGCATTAGAAAAAGGGAAATAATATTTAATTTCCCTGGTCATAAATAATCTGTCCGCCTACATTACAAGCAAATCAAAGATGACAGGGAAAATAGTCAGTGACATGAAAAAAATCATTATTTCTTCATTAAATGTTTTTATATTTATTATAAGGGGGGAAAAAAAGGATCCTGACAGGCAGAAACAGACATTTCTGACAGGCTGTTGGAGAGATGATTTGGGTCTGTGTACATGGCAAAGAAGGTTAAACCAAACGAAAGCAGAACCTGCCCCAGGTCCAAATTTTGACCATGTTAGAACCAGGTTCCATTTGGGACAGAAACCAAAACTGCTGATGTACTCTAGAAGTCATTCAAAAGTCAATATGGAGAAAACATGGCCATCAATGCCTTTCATTTTAAACAGAATGTGGAACCTGTTGTGTCTTTGATACTTCAGTGACTGTGGCCAAGAAAGACCTCTTCGTGGTGACTGCTGTACCAAGACACAGGGTGTGATTTCAGACCAGACTAGAATCAAGAAGGCTTAGAGTTCTTATCAGAACAGACTTTCTCAAGCAATTTCTATCCCCCTTTTGGACTTTTATGCCCCAGATCCCCAGTTGTGCATAATGCAGTTCTGGAGGGGCAGAAAAAGTTGGCTTTAAGCGGCTTCCCACTCGCCTGATGCTGGAGTTGGCCAGTTATCACATCAGCTTTTGGCATAAACTAGAGCAGCCTCAGGGCTGTTCTATTTTTCACCTGCAGCCCTCAGCCCGCATAGGGTCATTCTGACAGCATGGGATCACCAAGGTATAGGGATGCCCCATCCATCACACCCCCTGTTTCCTGCCAACAGTCTCTGCATCACTGTTTTCAAACGGGGAGGTTACTGTAAGAGCTGCTTTGGCAGCTCTTGACCATCTTAGAATTCCCCTGCACAGGGTGAATGCTCAAGTAGCTGGTCAAGATGGATTAAGGGTGTCTTTATGTTTCTAGAACCTAATCCACAGCAGCATCTGACCCGAGAGGTTTGTATGTCTCAGAGAAATTTCCAGATTTAAAGTGCTTTCACCAAGAACTTTTGACGAGAGATGTTTGGGGGGGAGGCGGAAGAAGCAGGAGGGGAAATATTGTGAACTTTTTTTTTCAGAATTCCTGCTTTGCCAGTTTCTTTCTTTTGTTTTTGTTTAAACTCTCTCTCGCTCGCTCGCTCTTTTTCTCTTTGGAGGGCAGAGGAAAGTGAATTTCAAAATTTCAGATTTCAAATTCTGTCCAAATTTCTAGGTTCTTAAAACACCAGTCGGCTCTGATTTTGAAGTTCTCCCCTAGTGAGATACAGAGACGGTGAGCCTGCAAATACTGTTTGTCAGAGAACTTCTGTGTTTGTATGTATGAGAGACAGAGAAAGCGTGTGACGTTTGAATGTGTACAGCGCCTAGTGCAATGGAGTCCTACTTTAAACTGCGGTCCCACTTTATGACTGGGATTTCTAGCTGCTTGTGGTTCGAAGGGGAAAAGAACCATTACACTCAATGTCTTCTGGAGTCCTGACAGAAGCCAGCTCTCCTTAGCTGCTGCAATGGGTCTGGAATGCCAACCTGAACCAAAGCCTTGCCATTCAAATAAGTCCCACTCTTCGGTTCCAGATGGGGTTGGGGAAAGGATTATTGACATACTGGAAAGTGCTGGAAATGGCATAGCTTGTATTGCAATGCACGCTGAGCTGTGCAGAGGCCCGGTGGTGGAACGGCAGGGGGCAGCTGAGATAGTCTAATGATTTGGGGATACTTTTAATGAGCAAACGCATGCAGTGTCCGGCAGTAGACAATTCTATCAGTCGTTCAAATTCATGAGCACCCTGTGCCATGTCATCTGTGGCGCACGGGGGGCTGAATTGAGGTACAGGCTGCAGGGGAGGGAGAGGGTCTCGCTGTGAGGGAAGGTTCCTGTCTGATCTTTGGGATTAGGGGAATGTGAGTATTGCCTTGTTTTAATTGTGCTTCCTTCCCACATGCAGCTCTCAGGTGGGCGTGTGGCGCTGAGTGTTGTGGCTCTGAAGCTCTTTATCCCACTCCAGCTCCGGTGACCAGCGCACAGACGTTCAGAGCGACATTCCACTATCCCCATCATTTCCACTTTGGGACACGCGCCATCGCTCATTACAGAGGTGTCAAGGTCACAACACCCTCCCAAACGCACAAGGCATGGACTCATATTCTCTCATCCCAGCACTGCTCTGAAACTTCCTCCTCACGTACATGCTAATGGCACCATTACTGCTTCCCCTCCAGATTGTTGAACAGATGCTCTTGATAAACAATGAAGCAGCTGAAATTCTGCGGGAAATGAAGCGCGGTTGCCCAACCGCAATGGTTGCTGGTGGAGGATAGGAGACACTTGCAAGGTCTTTGGGACGGATATGATGCAGACAAAGTTATTTGGGCCCCATAACCAAACCCGGAGGGTCTGGATTAAAGGGAGGAAATAAGCCTAAGAACAGTCAGTGATGTGAAACAATGTGATGATGCCACAGACTTTCAAACTGGTGGGAAAATACAAGACACCCTTTGCAATATTCTCTCTGCTATAAACCCTACCTGCTTATACGGGTTCCAGCCACTGGCCTCCACATCCAGTGACCCAGTCTCACTCCCCATGACATGAAGACACACATGCAATGTGCTGAGCGCATGTGAAAATCTGGCTCTTATTTAGGTGCCTAAATGAGAGTTAAGCTTTTGAAAACCTGACCCTGACGTCCAGTGCTGATCCCTCCTGAAAATCCTGCCTCTGGAGATTGCTCCACCCTAAGGCTATAAATACCCTGGCCCTGGGTCCTTCTTTCACTTGCACCAGCTTTATACTGGTCTGATTCCATGGGACTCCGTGGAGTTGCTCCTGATTTATAGCAAGATTGTGACCAAGTAAATCCAATGTTTTCAGAGGTGGCCTCTGATTTCAGATGCCTTCAAGGTCTGGAGGGAGCCCAACTGATTATCAGAGATCCCACGTACTGACTGACTGGCTCTTTGGTGGCATGCCTGGTGGGTTGACAGGGAGCCTGGAAGTGGCCGGCTCCTCGTTCATTAAGAGTCTGGGCTCTGAAGGTTCTCAGCTCCCTGGCATCCCCTTTCCAGGTTGATGAGGAGTGGAAGCCTAGACGTCCCAGCTTCTGCAACTCAGGATTCAAGTCAGGTGGACTGCACACAGCCAGGGTTCCCAGTAGAGGTGGGCAGAGAATGGCAATTCCATTCCACAGAGAATTTCACCGATTAGGGGCGGGGGGTGTTGTTCTGAATTGTAACCGGATAAAATGGTGAAATCTTGAAATCCTCCAAAAATGGAATGACACATTTCCACCCAGCTCTATTCAGGACTCATTTTGTTAGCAACCGCAGTGTTTCTGTTGGTTCCAAATTCAGCGTTTCACAACGTAAGATGGTATCACAACGCTTCTGAGTGGGTCACAGGCAAATCGGCATCTCGGGTCCCAGACATGCCTGGTAATGAAATGAAGGCCAGGTGAGATGCACCCTCTCCCCCCTTATCTTTCTCTCTCAACCCTTCTCATTCTAGTTCCCAACATTTCTTTGCTCCGTCTCTCTTTCCCACATGGTCCATTCTGTTCTATTTTATATAGGTTCTTATGCTACCCTCATCACATTAGTATCTGTGAGCTTTCAATGGTGCCTTTAAATGATGTGACTAACATCTGTTGCATGTGATTCATACTTTGCCTCTTTCTCTTTACACAGTCTTCCCTTTTCTCCTTCTCCCTCTCTATCTATCCTTGAACTCTCTGCTTTCACCACCCGGGCCCAGAAAAGCAGCAGATCTCACTCGCCTATGGCAAACTTGAGTCAGAAAGCAATATCCCATCATCAGGGCAGCTGGGGAACGAGTGGCAGAGCTAAAAACTCCCTGACGGAGAGAGGAGATGAGGTGTGCAAGGGTATCTGTGTACTATAGGGATGGTTTGGAGGCCAGAGAGAGAATGGAGCAGCCAAGAGGACGGGGAGGGAGTTGGAGCGATAGAAGCGGTGTGTAATGGAATGGAAATAAAAGAGGTAAGAGAAAATGAGATGGAAATATATAGATGTACGACACGGGAGAATTTAGCTGAAATGAGATTGTCGTCCAATCTGTTGGGGGAATAGAAAGGGAAAAACAAATCTGCTAAAGTGAGTCCTTTGTCATACTAGCAGCTTCTTATTCAGTGTCTGTCCCTCACCCCTCCCCATCCCTTCGTGCTCTCTGGACCCTTTTGATACCAGATTCTCTCTTTGTCTTTTCAAGACCCCTTCCCCTAATCTCCCCTCTCTACTTGTGTTTCCTGCTTTAGCCCTATTGAGTCTCTCTTTTGACTGAAGGGATATTTTCTAAAGTGTTAGTAAACTACATGTAAATGTGATAAGCATGTCATGGACATGAGTGATAGGTGTTAGAAATTATTATAAGCTTAACACTGGGGGTTATAGATTTCTATTATAAACCATGGTTGGTTACAAACAGCCCGTTGACCCTTTGAGCTGTGTTACAATCAATTAACCATTTATTAAAACATCTATTCATCATTTATTAATCCTTTACAAACTATTTGTACATGTCACCTTAATATAATGGGTGATGCTAGAAGGCTAGTGCTTTCATTTGAGTGTCAGCAGGGGTGGTGGATGAACGGATAGGTGGTCTCTGGGAACAAGTCCAGTGTCATGGCATAACAGAGTGCAACTCCCATCCATGGGACTTACACCATTAATTTTTCCCCCTTGTGCCCTAAAACTCCTCCAATGCTGCAGGGTGTTTTCTGCCTGCATGAGATTTCCAGTGAATAACAGAGTTACTATAGAAAACAGACCCTTCCTGCAGGACAGGAAAGGAATTTTAAGTCTCCAGCCCCATTATCTGCTAGAAAAAAGACTAAGGAATAGGACTAAGGACTCCAACATATTATTATATTTCAGGGGCCACCAAAGGGTCTGCAGCTGGTTATGGCTTTGGCATATGCTTATGGCATCCAACCAGTACTGGATGCAAGCTGGTAATTATCTTGTGATTGTTGGGGTTTACTAATTTACCCAAATTGTGAGCTCACCTGGGAAGAGTGAGTGACAGGTCATAAAATGTCAATAACTTGTAACAACAAAAATTGATTGGAAAAGGTGCAAAAAAGAGCCAGAAAGATTGAATTAGTCCGAACACAAAGGCCTCTTGATATAACTCAAGGGCTGTGTTAAGACCATGTTTGGTAAACAAAAACAGTGTGGGATCAGAAATCAATGAACCACAATTGGTGTGCCAGAAATTAGGCCTAACTAGTGGACAAAATAATGAGGGGATGGGCTATTCCACCCATCAGTCCCTTTTGGGGTCCTCAGAAAGACTGTCAGGGGAAAAGCTGGCTACTTTGATGCTGGCTGACTGAAAGATGAGAGAAGAAGGTCTGAGATTCATCACCCTGGCTGCCACCTCCACCATCTTCTGAGGACCTTAGATCTTCTTTATCCTAATCCTGAATGATGTCCTGACCAGAGACACCAGACTGGGCCAGAGAGAGGGAGCTAGATGACTCGGCCACCTCCTCCATCTCTTGCTAAATTGCAACCTCTTCATGGGACGTGATGCTTTGTCACAGCCCCTTTCTCCAAGCTCCCAGCCCTTGTGTGTTCTTTTCCTTCTCCACCTTATTTTTTCTCTTCCCCATCCCTCTCCCTTTTCCTTCTGTCCAATAAGAGTCTGGCTTACCCGGCCAAGACTATACATTGCAACACTGCTGTGAGTCTGCAACCAGAAAGATGAATCTGAAAGCAATGCCCTCATCAGTCCAATGCTGGCATGAGTTTGCCAGGACTCAGCATGGCTGATAAGACCATGTGCTGTCCCTCTGTTTTTCCAGCAGTGAAGCTGCAAGAAATAGTCAACGCCAGAAACAGAAGATGCATTTTCTACCTTTGCTGTTCTTCTTCCTCCTCATTCATGTACGTCTGTCATGTTTTATCTTTTAGGAAATGGGATCAGACTTTAACACCAATAGCAACAACACCTTTAGCCCATTTCAACTAACTTCATCTCTTTCCCCAGTAAGAACAGCTATGATCATCTTCGATACCATCTAAGAGACAGTCAAACAACATGTTTTTTTCCTTTAAAAATTCTCTCCATCCAAAGGTAGAGGGAATAAAGAATAGTGTTAAAAGGAAAAATTTACTGGATACTTTATATTTTAAAAGCTTTAACTGCTATTTCCTTTCTTTTCTGTCTTTAATGAAAGGTGAAAAGGATTTTTAATGGTGTTTTTGCCACAGTTCTAAGCAAGCTGAGGTCTCTGTGTGCTAGACCGTGAAACTTTTTACAAACTGATGATGGACAGTTTCAGGGTCACGTTAACACCGGTAACTTTTGGAGCCCGTATGTTCCATCTAAGCCAAGTCAATATGACGTAGTAGTGCCATGCTCTATGGCCCATTGTCAAGCCCAATGAATCCAGTCCCCTATAGAGGTTGTTTACTTTATTCCACTGATCTCTGCCCATTAGGGCTCTGCTGGAGTGTATGGTCTTGCTCCCATGGAGAATGGATGTGGGAGAAGGGAGAATTTCCATTCCACGAGAAGTTCCAACCTTTAGAAAATTGTTTTCACTGCAAATCAGACTGAAAAGTCAAAATTTCTCATGAAATGGAAATTCCGACAAATTTCCATCTGGAACTATCTTGCCGTTTCATTTCAATAATGCCAAACCATTATATTATACAATCATATCCAATATCATAGAAAATAGGGAACAAAAGGAGTATTTTAATATAAAAGACAAAACAAAATGAATTGGAACAAGAAAATCAAACCAAAGTATTTTTATCTTAATACAACAATTTTTTTTTGACATTATCAAACGAAAATGAGGGAGTTAAAATAATTCATCAAAAATGGATGCATTCCTGCAAAGTGTTTTGATTTCAACATAACTGCATTTTTCAAACAGAAAACCCCAAAACAAAGAAACTGTTCAATCAGATTTTTTTTGGCCAGCTCAGTGGGATAGAGTGATACAATGACAGAGTCTAAGGACTGCAGTCCCCCTGGTGCTGGCTGGTTCCTTGGTAATTGCATTTGTGCTAGAAAGTCTTTGAAACCCAAAGATCAATGTGGCCCAGGCTGTGTTAGGAATACCTTTGAATAAAATCCTTGCCTGTATATTACTCTTGCTAATCCTCTTCAGCTCCGTCCTGTTCCTCCTGCTTGTGTGAAATCCTCTAGAAGGATTAACACATGCCAACAAAGTGCAGTCCTGAGACGGCATCAGATACCAGCCAGTGCTGCTAAGTAACACACTACAAGAAGGAGTGGCTTTCCACCAATTTTGGGGCCACTTTCATACAGAGCAGTATGTAAGTGATACGTGCCGCAGACCATTGCCTGTCAAACAGGGCTACTGTTTCACAGCATGGTAATTAGGAGCCCTGTTTGCCGACCAGAAAATGCGGTTGCTGTCCAGTGAGTTCACAAATCCCCCATCTCCAACCCGATGGACATCAGCAAACATATTGGGAAATTTAAACTGAAACTCATGGAAGCATAGAGAGAGCCCAACTCCCTACCCCTGCCCTTTGATGCACACACACACACTGAAGGCTACATGCTTAGGGGATGCATATACTGCACTGACAGGTCTAGTTGGGTACCTCTGAGCCACAGCGAGTTTATGCTGGTGCAACTGTACCACCTTATGTATCGTTCCTGCATTTGACCGACTGGGTTTTATGTTTCTGATGCTTATTGCACTGAGCGGGGCATGAGAACTAATGGGTTCCATTCCCAGCTCTGCTCCTGACCTGCTGTGCAATCTTGGGCGAAGGTCACTGCATGGCTTTGTGCCTCAGTTTCCTCAGCTGTAAAATGGGGATGATAGCTAGTTACTTCATGTCGGAGGCTTCCAAGGCTTTAACATAACACTGGATGTCAAGCCATGTCGGGGAGCCAGTGGGAAGGAAGGTGGTTTTGTGGTCTGGGCACTGAACTAGGACTCTGGCCATCATGGACACACTGCAGCCAGTTTACACTGGTATTGTTCTTATTTGAGTAATGCCAAGAACTGATGATGGAGGGCATCGTATTGTACATGCAGTTCCTTTTGACTGCTCCTGAGTCTGATTCCAAGGGACCCTCAATGCCCTGGCATTGCAGAGAGGTGGTTCATTGCATAGGCAAGGCAGCCAGTGCTGCTGCTGACAGGGGAAGGGCAGGCCTCCTGAGGTCGTCTTCGGAAAGGCCGCTACTTCCGAGATGGAATAAAGATTTTATGCGTCGAATTTAGCCTCGTTTCACTTCATTTGCTGCATCGAACATCTCACATTTTAATCCATCCCAGAGTGTGGTTGGCAGCCAGGAAAAAAGGGAATTTGCAGCTCTTCTTTCAGCTCACAGCAGCAAGGCTGGCAGCTTTTAAAGATGCGATGTGCATCTCTGTGAGAACTCCTCTGCGAAGTAACTGTAAGAATGCGGCAGCCTTGCGGATTTTACTGACCACTGGAATCTCCGCACTGCAGTCTCCATTTTTTTCCCCTTTCCATTCCTCTTTCCTTCCCTTCCTCAAATTTGCAGGAGGAGTGGGTGTGGGGGGCAGAAGCTGGGGCTGGGTGTTAAACTGAAGAAGATTTGATCCTCCAAGACCTGAGCAACATTCTTCCTACCCAGGCAGCTGCTGTTAGTCATCGTTTCTCTATTGTCGCTGTTGTGTTCACTGACTCTGCTCCCCACAGCCATGCTGGGAATGAGATGGGTCCATTCTAAATACAGCACACACACATTGCTTTAAGTACCCCAAAACTCGCCCCCTTTCCTGGAGTTTTCCTTTAGTCTTAATTGGAGAATAACAAAACATGAGCCCCAGTTTAAGCTTCCTCTGGTCCTAGATTTTCCCTCTTCAAGACCCTTAATTTCCCCTGCCTCAAAGAGACACTCTATGCTTTTTAATACACCTTGGTTGGAGCTACTAGGACCAACCTGGTCTGTTTGCCCAGGCGAGTCAGCAGAAATAATTCTGCAGCTTCATGTGTAATGCCAACACCTGACATCAGGGTAGATCGACTGAACTGACTGCAGCTCTGCGCACAGTCCTAGCACCTGCCACATATATCCTTGCCTACCTGAAACAGTAAAACTTTGGAGAAGGTCATCTACCTCCTGCAACCCACCACTTCTGTCTAGTAGCTTTTAAAACTCCATAATGTTTTCCCTAGGTCGATTTTCAAATGTGTGGGCGTTTGCAGGTTCCACTACTGCTTTTATGCAGTAAGGGCCTTACCCAAATCCTATTATAGTCAATCAGAATCTCTCCATTGACCTTAATGGGACCTTGCTCAGGGCAAAAGTGTATCATCTCCATGGTCTTCTTGGTCTCCACGTGATAGAACTGAATCTCTTCACAGATGAGAAGCCCCCCATCTTGCCCAGGACAGGCCTCCCAGGCAGTGAATTCCTCAAAGCAGAAACCGAGGTTGTACATGTGTCATTTATCGCAAAGATGCTGGATTTAGTGGAGCTGAGAAGAGATGAGGTTTCCCTGCTGGCTCCTCGGAGCTGCATGGCCGGTGAAAGGACCTGCCATTGTTTCAACCAGGATGGGGCTATTAGTTGCTGTGGGAGAGCTGAGAAGAACCAGATTGCACTGATCTGCCAGCCATAATGTATTGATTGGCTTTACTTTCCAGGGTTCGGCTTGCAAGCTCCTGACCGAGAAGCCCCGCTTGGCTCACACCTGCTTAGTGTCACAGGGGAGGGTCTGGCGAGATGATGGGATGGCAAATTCCTCCTGTGGAAATGCTGTAAACGGGGGTGGCTTGGGAGCAATAAGGGGATTCTGTCTGAAACAGGAATGATGCTAAGGACCCCTGACTGTAATGTGAGCTGCTGGTCTTGAGCCAGATTCTCAGCAGGGGGAAATCAGCCTAACTCCATTGATTTTGATGGAACTATGCTAATTTACACCAACAGGGGACACGGCCCCTGCTCTCATGCTGTATTTGTGTTTTCTTCTCTGTCTGCATCTTGCTCTCAAAATCCCATCCAACTCTCTCTCTCTCCCCTTCCCTCCACCTCCCCCAGGCTTGCTCGCTCTCTCCCATCTCTATCTTCTTCCTCTCAGAAGCCCTTGCTCTGAATATCTCTCTCCTTCTCTCCAGAGCTCTCTTTCCCTAACACATTCTTTTCTCCTTCCTTTTGGCTGCCTCTTCCTCTCCTATTTTCCTCTTTCCCTCTGTATCGCCTTCCCCTTTTCTTTCCCCCATCCCCACATACCCCCTTCCTCCCCACGGCTCCCTTACTCTTTCCATTCTCCCCCTACCTCTCCTGGCCCAGCTCTTTTCTCCTCCACAGACTGCGTGCAGGTGGCGACTACACCACTCTTGATTCTGCTAACTGCTCGGCCAGGGTCAAGGCATTTTCTTCATTATCTTTTTATTGCAAACAGACTCAGCATACAAGAAGCTCCATTAGTACATATCGATACGCAGCAGGCTGGGTGCACTGCAGTGCATCAAACAGCAGAAAAGACATAAAGGCAGCTGAGTGCAGGCAGCAAGGAGAGCCACGTCAATGGAAGCAAGAAAACGGAGTGGATGTAACAGAGGGAATAATTAAAAAACAGATACCTTGGCAACTTTTCACCTCTCGAGCTGTGGAGCAGGGACGGGGGCCTTCAGCTCACAGGCAGAGTCCCCCAGTGGGAGACCACGGAGATGCCGAGAACTCCTTCACAACCTGTACAGCTGTTTTCTCAGAGTCAGTGGTATCCTATTGGGAGGCTCTTGGTGCTGGGGTTCCAAGCCTACTTGGCCAGCTCATTTCCAAGTGGAATTCGCCCCAGTGCACAAAGCCAAAGGACTGATTCAATCCCAAAACAGGGCTTACGTGGGACTCCTGTCAGTGGAGAACCTCTCAATTGATTTCCGTAAGGCTTTGGATCAGGCCTGGGCTTGTTCAAATGGCCAGGCTGGAATCCCTTGTCTGACGCAATATGAAGATAAACTGGTGTGTCTTTGGTAACATACTGATGGGCGAAGGGGTGGGACAGCTCCAGCGCAGCTAGCTGGGGCTCTCTGGAGGAATGGGTTGATACAGCAAGAGCTGAGAGCTGGAGGAGAGCTCCTGTGAAGTGCAGAGAACTCTTGGCTCCCCGATTTCACTGTAAGCTAGTGGCATTAACCACCTCACAGGAGATGCTTGGCATCTGAGAGGCCAAGTTCCTACCTCGTAATCCTCTTCCCTTAGGGTTAAAATACCAGGACAGGAATATTTCAGTGTATTTCTTCCCCACTCCCATCTAGTGTTTCCCCTTATCAAGCTTGTTCTTTCCTGTTCTTCAGTGGGCTGTCCCAGCTGGATCAGCTTTCTGGTGCCACCGCGGCTCCTTCTTTTCTGGCACGCCAGCCCTGCCCCACCCAACTCTCTCATTCCTTAAGCCTCCTGGCAAGTGACGTGGGTCCTTAGGACCTCACTCAGTTAAGACTCCCAACTGCTGTCTTCCCCTGGGAGTTTTCTCTGAGTAATGATTAAGTAAAAACTCTATAAAACGTAAAGATTTTGTCCTATGTGCAGACCCAGTTGAAGGGTCAAGTTCTGAGGTCCTTCCTCAGGCTTTTGGCCAGATCCTCATCTAGAGGAAAGGCCCATAGCTCCACCCAAGTAAATGGAGTTTTATGGTATACATGAACTGAAGAGATGACCCTGCAGCCTGAGATCAACAGGTGTCTGGTTGGGGACTAGGTAGAAGGTCGTTGAGAATGGAGAAAAAGGCTCAATGTTTAGTGTTGGATGGAAAAGCTTTCTCCCCAAGACACCCTACACATAGTTTCCTGGGGCCCTATGAATAGCAAACTGCTTCTACACAGTGCTTCCCTCCACTGGCTAGAGATCCCGTATCAACAATTCCACAAAGCACTGAGGGATTGTCCCTGCCACGCTGGAGGTGGGTACTGGGGGGAGATTCAGTAACTCATTGCTCCCAATCTCCATAAAACCTCCTGGCATCTGGACCCAGCTCAAAAAGAAAGCAAATTACATGCACAAGCAAAAAAAAAAAAAAAAAAAAAAGGAATTTCCAGAGAGCCCTGACTGATCTCCACTTCGTAATTGAAAGATTGGACTATTAAAGGGACACAGTAGGCCTGGAGGAATTGTGTGATCATTTGTGCAAATGATAATTTCAGTGTTCAGTCTGTCATATCCATAAACATAATGTAGCTGGGAATGACATGATTTATAGTAAAATCCCTTTCCCAGAAGGCTCCATGCCACTTCGATGCAACGCTGGTGAAAGCAGAGCACTGGAAAGTAAGAGATGTCTCCACACACTCTCTCGCTCTCTGTTTCTGCTGGGCTGATGGGTGAAGCCACTCTGCTCATAGCAGATTTGGGGAATTAAATGAAGGAGCCACGGTGCTGACAAAGACCATGTTCTGTTTCCAGGAGAGCTCATCTCTGTCTGCACTTGCTCACTCACACAGCAGAACGTGGAAAATCTCTTCAGTAAATAAAGATGTGTTACTCTGTCTCGACATGCTATTCTGCTGAAGTGTTCATCCCAAAGGGAGCACATCCCAAATACTTCCCCCGCATGACAGATGGACTGCTTGACTGCATGTCCTCATGATCTCCTGGGGAGTAGAGGGGAAAGTGTCCTAGCCCTAATGCGTTGTTCTGCTGATTTCTGTGAACACGGGTGCTAAATGCGTAGCCTAGGAGTTTCAAATGTGCTTAGGGGACACCCAAACCCCGTTGTCTTTCAGTGGGAGTTGGACACCTTACAACCTTAGCCTCCATTGAAAATCAATCCTAAATTGTACTGCTGATGATCTAGTGTGGGACGCTAAGGGCACTCAGATGCTGGGAACATAATCCACCAGAAACCATCGTGTGTGGGTGTCACTGCAGTGGGCCAAATGCTCCAGCCGTGTAGATCAGTTAATGGAGTTATGTTTGTTTACACCAGCGAGGACCTGTCCCAGATGACCAACTTCCAATAAAACCATTGAAATCCCATTAGTTTAAATGGTGTTATGTGGATGAAAATCAGAATGGAATTTGGCCCCAAAGCTGGAAAAGTACACTCATGCACTAACAAGATAGGGACTTTTGAACCTCTAGAACTGAATCCTAGAACCAGTGCATACGGGTATGAGATTCCATTGTTCTTAGTCTGGTAGAGCGAAGCCAGCATGACCCAGCTTGTGTGTGCACCCTAATGCATTCAGAAACTGGCTATTGAAGTCCAGCCATGTGTGTGTGGCTTGTACTGAACTCCAAGAATGGTACTCCTCACATCCTGGCACACGTAAAATAAGCTTTCACACAATTTGTGGCTTCAGATAAATGCAAAACAAACTCTCTCTGGCTCTAATGAACTGCCTCTCCATGTCCAAGGGCAGAAATCCATCGTTTATATTCATGGGCTCTGGAAAGGCAGAAAAACAAGAAAGACATAATACACACCTATGACATTTTAAATCTATGTATAGATAGCAGTAAAGCCAGGTAACCAGGCTACTGCCTTTCTTATTACTATTTTCCTTAAGGTGATTTTCAACCCTTGTGCAGCAGTGTCAGCTAGACATAGACACCAATTAAGTCCTATTTAATCATTACATTCACAGACGGGTTATGTGGGGTGTAAATGTAGCTTGGGCCTCATGCAGATTCTGCACAGTGGTGAATGTATCCATCACTCCTTATTCAAGTAATGCTCCCACTGACTTCCACAGGGGTTCTGTCTGGGTTTGGAATGGGTAAAGACTTCAGGTTTTTGGTAAATACGAAACAGGCTTTTCCCCCAATTTCTTTTAAATCAATTAAAAAAAACCCAAAAACCCAGCTGCTCAGAAGGACCAATTTTCTCTCCCAGAGGGTATTTGCTGACACAATGAGTTTGGCAATAGTAGCTAGAGGCAAATTTACAAAGGGAATTAGCCACCCAAGTTCCATGGATTTTCAGCGAATATTGCTCCAGCATGACAGACCCTAGTTGCAGGTAGCTAACGGAGGGATATTATAGGGGGTTCTTATGCCCTCTCATGCTCTTGCATGGGCATGTAGTCCAAGTCATAGTCTAGCTCCAAAGATTTGTCTCTGTATCTGATAACCCACAAAGAGACCTAGGGGGGATTTTCAATGACGCACAGAACAGTTAGGAGGAACTCCAATATTGGCTGAAAATCCATGTGTGGCCTCACCAGTGCTGAATACAGGGGAAGAATCACTTCCCTCAATCAGTTGGTCCTATTAATGCAGCCCAGTATGCTTTTAACCTTCTTGGCAACAAGGGCAAACTGTTGACTTTTAGCCAGCTTCTTGTCCACTGTAACCCCCAGGTCCTTTTCTGCAGAACTGCTGCTTAACCACTCGGTCCCCAGTCAGTAGCTGTGCATAGGATTCTTCTGTCCTAAATGCAGGACTTTGCACTTGTCCTTGTTGAAGCTCATCAGATTTCTTTTGGTCCAATCCTCCAATTTGTCTAGGTCACTCTATATCCTATCCCTGCCTTCCAGTGTATCTACCACTCCCCCCCAGCTTAGTGTCATCCGGAAACTTGCTGAGGGTGCAATCCACCCCATCCTGCAGATCATTATTGAATCGTTAGGATCCAATCAGAATCATTATGGGGTTACGTTGCTGAGATCAGGGTTGATAACGGAACGATTAAATTCCCATTAAATTTTATTTTTTGGAGACCACGGAGACTTCGATTCCCATGAATATCATCAGCATCCAGAGATGAAACTGTGCTGCCGTGCTCAAGCTGTGGCCTGATTCTATCGACATGGCTGCTAAACCTTCCCCGCACCGCTGGGCTACTCCTAACACTGGGATTCTGCAGCCACTGATGTCATCTTGAAGCACCTGTTGATATTATTTGATCTCATTCTTCCATTCGCAAAGTAGGTATCTCCCTCCGCCCTTCCTCCCAGAGATAGCCAGCACTGACACATGGATCAGATTCCCACCAGGGGTAAATTGCTACAGGTGTATTGACCTGACTGGGGCTTCTTGGATTTACAGCAGCTGAAGAGCTGGCCCCATGTGATCATAAGCCACCCCAAGACTTCAGAAGTACGGAAGACAAAACAGACAGCCTCATGCTATGGTTTGGACACCACTGAGTTATTCTGCCTGGGAGCAGAGCTATGCTCAGTTTGAGATGGCATCACCTATTCATTTTTCATCTAGCACTGGGACTTGGTCCACTTGTGTTTCTTTACAAGCCTATCCATCCTATTTTGAATGACCCCACTCACTGTGCTATCTCAGCAAAAAAGATACAGACACCCAGGAAAGAAAGGAATGGCTTAGAACACTGCAATGGAATATAATCACTGAGGCCAGTTGAGCATGGCAGTCAGCGAACCCATCATGTATGTGATTTAAAACTGGAAAGGGTGAAGCACTGACGACATGCAACAGGGCACAATCCTGTTTGGCTGGCTTGAATATGGACGAGCTGGCGCAGCAAGCCATTCTATCCCCAGTTCCTATCAGAAACATGCCAGAGTCACAGGAAGAGATCCAAATCTTTACAAAGTCTGGACATGGAGATGGTGGGTTGGGTTATACTTCAGTCTTTAAGTCCGTTCATACTGTGAAAAAATACTATAATGTACAGCTCTCATTTTTCAAATGCTGGACTAGCTTCTCCTCTCCCTGAAACTGGTTTTATTCTACCTGTTTATTGTATTGACTTCAGCTGAGTTACTCTTGTCACACCAGAATAAATGACATCGGAATCAGACCTATTGGCTCTTGGACAGGATGAGAGATCTTTAATTTAGAAACAGAGCAGCATGGCATAAAGGCTCTGAGGAGCTGATTTCAGAGTCCAGACACCCCATCTGGACATCTTGTTAAGGTTCCCATATTTGAAAATGAAGGCCCCACCTTCTTTCTTTCCTTGGCCTTTTTTTAGTTTAGGAATCACATGCTCTTTCTATTTACTAACTTATTTTTGTGTTCAATGTATGAAAAAAGCCATTGTTTTGTGAGATGATATTCAGCCCCAGAGCAATTTCTGTCACCTCAGTCTAACCCTGTGAAAATGAGGGTTTGGGAATAGAAAGTCTGACAGACCTTTAACTATAGCATCGTTAATGGGCGTCTCTGTAATAATCAGGTGTATTTATAAATCAGGAACAACTTTCCCAGCAAGACTCCCCTTCCATCAACTCCCACTGCATTATTGTTCTCTGCCAAATCTGTCAGCTCACACTTGCATCGCTAATTAAGTGAGCCGCTCAAAGGAGGTGAACAGCTAGGAAACAACCGGTAATTTTCCCTGTGATCATTCTTCGCCTTGGGTCTCTGCACTCGGCTGCCTCATTTCCACATGACCGACTTTATCCCGCCCCCCCACCCTAACAAAACCTGCGAAGTACACCTGCAGGGAGGGAGGGAGCGAAACAGACCAAGAGAGAGCATGAACGCATGTGCACACAAGGACAAAAATTGCTGAAAACCCACCTGGGCTTTCAGCATATCTGGCAAATCCTATTGCTGACTTCAGAGGTAGAGAACAGAAATGGGCTTAATAAACAAACAACAAGCACCATTTCCCCCCTCCCCTGACCCTTCCCAAACTTCCTATAATGTTGCTGCCCAGGAAATTGCTATAATAATGAAATCTGCACACAGCCCCAGCTCTCCCTATCCAGGTCTGACCCTTTCACACTTGTGAAGGCTGTAGAATGTGTCTTAGAGAAGAATGCATCAGTTAATAGCAGAATCCCTATAAGGGCAGCGCTAACCCACACCCGCCCCCACAGAGGCCTACTCACTTTCAAACTTCCAGCTCCATTTTGCTTCTTCACTTATTTCAAGATTTCTTTGAATTGAGCCAAGAATGTGAAATGGAGGAAGAAGATGGTCTCCTCCCTGATCAGGGCAAGGCCTGGAGTGGGGTATTTAAACTGCACTTGAAAAATAGAGACACATAAGGTCTGATTTTCCTCTACACTGGCGAAAATTAGAAGAAAATCCATTTAAATCAGTGTATCTAAACCAGTGTAAATCAAGAGTGACATCACTAAAGAGAGTGTAGTTACTCCAGTGTAAATTGGGAGTAACTCTGCTGAAGTTAATGTGGTTAGAGTGAGATTATGAGAATCCCTTGGAATCTTTTAATAGCCCAGCTAAGAAATTCATTTTCATTTTTGAACCCATAAAAGATACCCCAATAACCAACATGTGCTTTAATCAAATTTAAGGTGAGATCTTCTGAATGAGGCTAGATTAGATTTTAGGGGGTTGGTGGCTGCGAATTCTCTCCCTGCTGGTCCAACAAAGACCAAACAGCTGTTGCTCACAGAGGTCCTGTGAAAGCCCCACCATTTCAAACCTTCTATCTGAACATCTACCAATATTGAATAATACCTGGGTCAGTGTTTTGCTTTGGTGGAGCCCCTCCAGAAGCCAGTGGCTACACACAGTCCTGACACAAAAATGTGGCTAAGTTTGGCAGCCAGAATCCACTCTCAGTTTTGTTTGGATCCCAAATGCAAAGCAAAACCTCAAAGATCTCACACTATATGAATGACATTGAGAAGAGGGCTGTCATATCTGCTAGGGACTGACACCACATAGACTTCCAGAGGTCTAGTCATAATCCAAGTGGATTCCTTTACATCCCTGAATATTTTTACTGCCTGAGAACATTCATCCTTTTGAATTTCTGAATGTCAATGGATCCACCAAGTGTAATCTGTGTAATCCTGCAGAGGCTATACTAAGAACCCTCTTTTCCTTCAGGTGTCAGTCCCCTTCACTCATGTTAAAGGAAAACGTTAAAATTCAAAAACAATATTTAGTAAGACCATTTCTGACCATGTATCTCAGAACTCCTAGGAAAATGAGCTATTCAGTCCTGAAGAAGAGCTCTCTCTAAGCTCAAAAGTTTGTCTCTCTCACCAACAGAAGTTGGTCCAATAAAAGATATTACCTCATCCACCTTGTCTCTCTTATTCAGAGCAAGTCTAGAGTGCTGAACTGGGATATCTCAACACGTCCCAAAGGCTGCATCCTGTTGGCAAATTACCCCAAGGAATAACAGGGGCATTGTAGCTACAGACCATTAGAATCTTTTAGAACATTGGATTGAAATTCACTCTCTTTGTTCATAAACCACTTATGTCTGACCCGAGACCCATTCTGAGGATTTCAATTGCTTCATAGACTTGTGCAGGGCTCCCCTTCCACCTTTAGTAACTAAATGCCATTCCTGGCCTTATCTTGATACCGAAAGGAATGTTTAAGGAACAGATTTAATGACATTGTCCAATTAGCAGTGGGTCAAATCCTGGGATCCCCGCTCAAGCCTTATGGATCCAAATTTCCATGAGCAGCCATGAACTGGAAAAGTAATAAATTTGAAGGCCAGAAGAGACTATTGTGTTAATTCCATCTGACTTTCTGCATAACCCAGACCATGGAACTTCACTCAAAAATTCCTCCAGCAAGGCCCATAACTTGTGGTCAAATTAGAGCAAATCCTAGAGTAATGCTTAAAAAAAAAATGGGTAAGAACCACAGACTCTAACCCATAAAATTGTGTTCCCTGAATTAAACACACTGTTGAACCTCTTTCTCAGATATTTAGAAGGCTGTGTTATCAACTATGCTGTACAATTCCCTCTTTATGGTACATATTAATACACAGCCTCTGGTAACGAAGGAGAGACAGAACATGTAGTGATTCCATGAAGATCAAATACTTTAAGGACTGTTAGACAACTGAAGTCAAATTACTGAGGGGTTCCTTCTCTTTGAATTATTCTACTACAAAATTCTCATCTGCAGGCTGTAAAGAGGAAATGACAGAGAGAAGAACAGTTTTCCCTTGTCTAAACTTCCCGGAGAGCTTGTCATACTTAAGTGCGGGCCTGTCTTCTCTCGTTTATGTTAAGAGTCTCTAAATCATTCTTCCAACTCTCTGCCTTCCACGCAGGAGCTGAGGTTGCAGTGCAAATGGATCTTTAAGCATAGAGGGGCTAGAGGGTGCTATGTCCGTACATACATTGTAGGTTCTACTAACTGAACATTTGTGTCTCTTGATTGCACTAGGCTGATTCTAAGAAAATTTTCCTTTTGTTTTGGATCCTTCAGAACAATACCGCTTGCATGGGTTGAATCCATTTCATACTCAGTGGCCAAGGCATGGGTTTCCCTCTCAATGCATCATGGCTCTCTGTGATTCATTTGAGAGGAAGGATGGCCCAATGGTTAGAGTATTAGTTCAGACTTCAAAGCAGGTGGGTTGAATTCCTTGCTCTACCCAGACATCAGGTGTGACCTTAGCAAGTCACTTTATAGATGTCCATGAAAAGAGCTTGACTATTTATCATTTTTCAAAACAATTTTATATCGAAACAAATACCCTGAACTATTTGTATTAAAAATCATTTTGTGTTTATAAAGAGCAGGAAAATCCTTCACTTTCTGTGTGTTTAATTCACCCTGCAAAGGGAAGGAAAATGCAATAAATGTAGAGAGCTGTGTATGTGGGGGAAACACACACTTTCATTCTTTTTTTTTTTTAAAGGAACTATTTCCCCCACTTTTCCCAGTGAAAAAAAGAGAAAATAGTAAAAAAATAAAACAAAACAAACTCCTTTCCTTTTTTGGGGTCAAGAAACAAAGAAGTGAAAAAAATCAAGTGAAATGGAACCTGTTCATTTTCTTTAGACAATGTTTGTGAAAACAAAATGGAATTTCAACCTGTTCTAAATTGCAAAACTTCTGGATCACTGTACCCACTTCAGAATTATAGAAGGAGCAACGCTCTGATGCTGGTGTATAATGTCTATATAATGGTTATATCTATGGGGACTGAAGCTTCTTCCGAGTTTGATGCAACTGGTGAGGAAGGGTGGAGCAAGTGGCTTTAGACCTCCTATATGCCTTCTCCCCTCCCACCCACTACTCCTCCAATCCTAGTTCAGCCTTTGGTGCAACTCAGTGAAATTTAGAGCAACTTGGAGGCTGCTCTATCTGGTAACAACCACCAAAGGGCTATTTCATCTGCCAGAAATTGTTGGAATCCAGAAAGGCTCTGGCCACATCTTTTCCTCCTTGACACACCACCTCACCTCTGCTGGACCTGAGGTGGCTTGCAGTGCTGTCATACAGAGAAGGCTAAGGAAGTCTAGGACTGTGGGGGCCTTGTAGATCGATCTAGCCACTAAAGGCATCCCTTCCAAATCAGGGTTCAGGCACGTGTGTGAGAGAAGCTGACACTGCTGTTCCTGTTGCTTATGGATATGTACACGCTGCAAAGAAAATCCTGCGGCGCCGAGTCTCAGAACCTGGGTCCATTGACTCAGACTCGTGGGGCTCAGAAGAGCAGAGGAGATGTTCAGGCTCCGGCTGGCTCTGAAACCTGGAGATGATGGGGAGAAGGGGGAAAGATCTCTCAGCTCAGACTCCAGCCTGAGCAGGAACAGCAAGACTGCTATCTTTAGCCCCGTAGCTGAGCCTCGCAATTGATGCAGGCTCCGAGATTCAGCGCTGTGAATTTCTCTTTGCAGTGTAAACGTACCCTACGTATGTTTGTGGGCAAACAGAGGGCTCCATTCTCCTGGGCTGTCAGTCCCCACACCTTTCACCAGCACTGGAGTCACAGAAAAATAAAGCCTTGAAAGTATATTCAACGGAGCTGTGGGGCTTTAATCGGTAAGTTGATCCAGCTGGACTCAAACAATAGCAAGGGGGAAAAAAAAAAAAGCGTATGCATTTCCAGCCCAGTGTACAGTGTGATCGCTCCGTCTTTCTGTGGTTGTTGCTGCTGGAAGCCTTATCTCTGGAGTGTTATAGTCACCAAAAGAGAGAGTCTGCCTAAGGGCTCTCTTGCTAAAATTGCTTCCATTTAGAACTATTTATCAGCTTTTTCACGCCATTTTTCAACCGCTCTCCTCAGCAGCGCTGTGCAATGCGAACACTTCCCACTCACCACTGGCAGCCAAAAGGATCCAGCCTGATCCAATATAACACAAGGAAAGGAGATTAAATTAGAACAACCTGGCTCCCCTGGGCTAGTGGGGACAAGGCGGGAAGATTTCCCAGACATATGCATGCAGATCTCCAGCGCATGATCTCTCAGGGCATGTCTCCATTGCAATTAAAAGCCCACGGCTGGTCCCTGCCAGCTGATTCAGCTCACAGGATGCAGGCGAAGGGGATGTTTAATTGCAATTTCTGGACTCAGGCTTCAGCCTGGTCTCTAGGACTTGGGAGGTGGGATGGTCTCAGTGCTAAGGCTGCAGCCGAAGCCAGAGCATCTACACTCTAGTTAAACAGCCCCACAGCCTGAGCCCGGCGAGCTGGAGTCAGCGGGCACGTGTTAGCAGTGGGTGTCTAATTGCAGTGGAGACATACCCTCAGAAGCAGGGTAACAGTCTGGGTTGCTAGAGAAAAGGTGAAATACACCCCGGTGTAAAGGGCCAGCACAAAGGCTGATGCACCATTGAAGTCTCACGTGAGCCTCACTTTGATGGCTTGAGTGGTACCAGCTTCACCCATATTTGCCAATAAAGGTGTCCAGGGCCTGTGCTCCAAAGGCACCTCTGATTTTGTGGATGCAATGTTATGCCTGCAATGAACTGCAGCCACAATGACTGCAAGTATAAATGTGAACGTTTTACCTGGCTGCCTGATTTGCAGGGGCGAACCGGTTGCTAGTGATCCATAAGCTGCTTTTTGCATCGGCAGGTGTGAAATCGTGCTCCCAGAGTCACAGACCAGGTTGAGGTCTTGTTCAGCATCGTATCTGCTAAGTATTACACTAGCTGGGTCTTATCAGTTGCCTGCCCATATGTTGCTCCCTTCAGACAGCTTAAAAAAAGACAGTGAATTATAGAAGGAGCAACGCAATGGTACTCGGTTACCATTATAGGTTGGGAAGCCTGAGACATGCGCAATGCAATCACAATGTGACTATTGCCAGGTACCCTCTGAAAGGTACGTAAACTAAAGGTGTGTCGTCACTGCCGTTAGAGGTGTGACTGCATCCCATCTAAATATATCCGGGTTCGCTTTGACTGAGCGAACTACAACTATAACAGGAAAGCCGCAGCAGCATGAGCTGTACAGCCCCACCTGCAAACCTGCAGCAGCCAGTCTGCGTTGCAGTGTCTTCACTGCTACAGTTGTTTGAGCTAGTTTCATCAAAGCTAGTTCAGCTATGTCTACACGTGCAATCACACTGCCGATTGCCATGTAGACAGACCCTCTGCCATAGCACTTCCCCAAATCGGAGCTTTACATTGATGCAAGTGACAGCAGAATTAAAATCCATAGCACGTTTTCCTTTCTCCTTCCTAAAAGACCAGTTATCTGGCCATTTCTCTGGACCTTTAAAATCTTTTCTTTTTCCTTAAAAAAGAAAATGACCGATTCAATTAAAAAAAACCCCCACACAAAATAGACATAGAAGCTTCTAACATCTTAAAAGCTTTTAAAGAGCAGCCTGCCACCTACGCAGTAAGTTGCCAGAGAAGAAGTACCTGACATAATGAAATTCAAACACAGCTTCCTAGCAGCAGACTGTCGCATGGGCCTGGAATACCATGGAGTCTGGGTGAACGAGGGAGTAATGAGGCGCTGCGTCTCATGTCATTGACTCCACCATTTAAAAGTGCCGCATTCATAACACAGGATGCGGGCTGCTAGGCCTTTTTCTACTTCACTAAATTGAAATGGTTCCATGGGGGACTATGGTGATGGGGTTGAAAGGAAAATAGCATTCGGTTCCAAATGCAGAGAGAGGGGGGAAAAATGCTGACAATGATCGCTGCATAAGTCAACATCTGGAAATTGCACTGAGAATGCTGTTTTGTGGTGGGGTATCCAGGAGTGTCTAACACTGAGACATGTGTACATAACTTCTGCTATAGTGCAGCACAGCATCCAGGAACATCTACAATAGAACACCAAAGCATCCAGGAACATGTAGCACTGAGATGTAGGTATGACTTGCTATATTATGGGATTCAAGAACCTCCTGGGCTGAGATATGTTCTGATCAACTCTGATATACTATCAACCAACCACCGCTAACATCTGACACAGCGATGGGTCGATAACCGATAAGATCTTACCATAATGTCATCCGGGAGCTTCCGCCATTTGAGATACCAGTAATTTATTATTAATTTCATGCATTTATTACATGCATTACAGAAATGCAAGGTCTTATTATTCTTGTCTATTGCCTCAGGTATATATTAGAACAACAGCATTCAGAACACAATACACTAGGACATAAACACATTCATGTTCAAATCCTGAGACCCTTCCTGAGCTGTCATACAGGTAAACCTCCCATTCGAGTCAGTAGTGACATCAAGAGTTGGCCCTAATGGCATGAGATCATCCCCTGAAAATGCAGAATACTAAGGTGTGACCGCCTTTCCTATTCAGAACAGAACGTGAGCACATGTGAACTTTAAGCATAAGACTAAAGCCCAATGAGTCCTTAAGAATGTGCTGTGTTGAAGGATGTTTTCCTGAATCAGGGCCTAAAAGAGAAGTTACTCCATCCAAGCCAATGGAGTTACCTCAAGGTAAAACCATCATAAGTGAGAACAACGAAAACATCTAGGAAAGGAAGATGCAAAAGAGTACATTCTACAGCACCATTCAGAAATGCTCATTCAGAAACGCATGAATTACACATTTGGAAGAGAATATTCAGACGCAGGAAAGCATCTCATGTAATGGATGCGTGGGTGGGTGGACACACACAAGGAATTGATTCAAACTATATTTGTGATTCTTCAGACCTTTAAGAAACCAATGTGTGACCACTCCTTCTCTCTTGCTCTTTGGCCAAAACCAAAGTCTCATTCTGGGATCCCTTAAAGAATTCTTCTGGTAGAAAAAAAAACCAGGACAAAAAAAACAAACAAACAAGGTAAGATGCGCTCCTGTGATTCACTCAATTGTTTTTTTTTAAAAAAAAAGACTGAAAACTCACCAGGAGCAGGCATTTTAAAATAAAGAAATTCATTTTAAAATACAACCCACAGCTCCACAAAGGAGATGACTAATATTATTTTACATCAGTTTATTCACTATTCAAGTTAATCCTTCGGCATCTAGAACCAACTGCTGATTCTCTAACCCAGTGTTTCTCAACAACCGGCCCATGGAGCGGTGCTGGTTCCTGAGACCCTCCCTGATGCAATTTAGGAAGGCAGTAAGCCGGTCCCTGGCATCAAAAAGCTCGAGAAACACGGTTCTAACCCTGTCCGTGCTCTAATTTCTCCATGAGATTCTCGGATATTCACCCTTTTGCAGACAGCCAGCACAAGGTCTATTTTGATGGCTTACATGAAACTTAAATTGTGCACAGGCTTCTGCACGGCGTGAATTTCACCCTTCTGAGAGCTAGCTTAAATAAGGAGTATAGCCCCGGTTCAGCAAGCTGTCTTTATTAAGCAACGCACTTAAGTATGTGCTTCATTTTATGCATGCATTAGAGTTCTGTTGACCTTAATGGGAGTTAAGCCCATGCTTAACGTTAAGCCTATCTTTCAGTGCTTTCTTGAGATTAAGCATAAGCATGTTTGGTCAATGAGGGCCAGTGAGCATAAACCTTTTGCCATTCCACTTCATGTCAAAGCTCCTATTAATGTCAACAAGACTGGATCTAGACCTTAGTAAATATTGAGTAACCCTGAAGTAAGAACATCAGAAACTGGTCTGATAGCAGTTTCCCTGAGTGAGGAACGAGTACAATACAAATAAAGACTTCAGGATTTTGCCCATAGGTTTACACAAGTTCCTTCTTTCCTCTGCCACTACATTCTATCCATCTATGCCTTTTCCCCCAAGCAGATCCATTTTATCCCATTGCCTGGGATGGAGCACCATGTCCAGGGTCATTACAACCCCCACCCAAATTAAACCCATACTCCCGTCCTTCACCCTGAAACATCTGATTGCACAGTCCCCTGCATTGCCTAGCGACACAAAAGTAATTTTACTAAGTGGGGAAATTTGTTGGGTTTTGTTTCATGAAAACTGTTAATTTGCCATTAAATCTCTTGTCGAAAGACTAATAGCTTAATGACTGCATTAAACTTGTGCAAATTAGTGGGGGTTTTTAAAATGCATTCCTTAGTTGCGGATTGAAAGGGCAAAATGCATCATCATTGGCTCACTGGGAATTAATGAAGCACTAGGCCATCTTCTGTCATGGGGGGCAGGCTTATGAATGATTCCCAGAATCGCACATGCGTGCTTTGTCCCATATCCCTTTCCTGCCTGAAACATATATCTTTCCCCACCCTGCTCCTTCCCAGGCACCGCTGATACTCGTGAAATAAAAATGCCGTTTCCAGATCAGTTTTTTAATGAAAAGTAGCCCATTGCTGATGACAAATGTTGTTTACAGTCACAAGAAAAGAGGCTGGAATGGGGAGAGAATATATTAGAAGAGGAAAAGATCGCTTTTATATTCATTATACTGCCATTTTAGCCCACAAAGACACATAACCTCTCTCTTTCTCCCTCCATCATGCAATCACTTTCAGGTGTCTCCATTAAAATAAAAAAGCTGCAATCATTGTGCTTTGCATGAGCAGTTATCAGCAGAGACGACACTGTCCACCAGTCAAACAGCACTTGTCTTGAGAATACCATCACACTAAACATACGTATCTATGGTCTCTTGGAAGCGTTGCCTGCAATGCCCACCATGAGCGCCAAACAAAATGGAACCTGCCTAGGTCACTGGTTGAAAACCAGCCCAAGGTCCCCTTCCAGGGCAGTGGCGGCACAGTGGCCAGCTAACCATGCTCCAAGGCTTGGCTTCTTTAGGAACAGGGTAGTTCCTAGTAGAATCACTAGACCAGGGTGAGATGGGAGCCTCAGGGGACCAAGTCATGTGACTCCCTACTGAGGGGTAGAAAAGAAGGGTTCTCAACTCAGTCAAGTGGGAGCCTAGTGTCAGGAGATACCTGTAAGAGAGGTTGTCATGTGGCAGAGCCAGGATGACGGTGGGCTGGGGAACCAGGATTCAAGTACAGACCCAAGAAAGAACGGAGAAGGAGAAGTTTGAGCCGAGGAACTGTGGCTAGGAAAATCCCTGGTGGCCGATCTCTCCAGTGGGGTCCAAAATGGGAGCAGCAGAGCTACTCTGTTAAGAGAGAACTGGGGAGCCAAGAGAGCAAGGCCTTCAACCCTAAAGAAGGAAGGATTTAAGTCAGCGAAGGCCAAAGGACCCATGTTTGTTTGTGAAGCATTAGGAATTGAAGTCCAAAGAAGGAGAGTGTTCTTTTTAAATTCCTGGGTGTGTTTTACCTGACTGGAGAACCAAGAGGGGGAGTGGAGGCAAGGTGACTGCAGTGCCATGCCAGAAGGTGGCACACTCTGGGACTACACCCTTCAACCAACCCATAGTCATGTGCACCACCATCTTGCCTTCCCTCCACTCTCTTCTGAAAACTTACCTCTGCCATGAGGTCTACAAACACTGTCAGTTGCTAATGGATAGGCAAGTGGCAGGCCCAAACTATTGCCTGCTGTACCAAACTTGCTACCATGTCCTCTCACTCCCTGACCTCTCAGTCGCTTTTTTTCATCCACCCTTGTGCCTTGTCCTATACCTAGATTAGGATCTCTTTGGGGCAAAGACCATCTTCTTGTTACTTGTTCGTACAGTGATGAGCACAATGAATTCTAGTCCTTCACTGGGGCCCTGGATACTGCCCTCTTACAAATAATGAACAACAATGATCAATTATTAGTACCAATATTATAGTGCCCAGGAGTTCCAGGTTCAGGAGCCCCAGGTGTACATCTCCATACAGATCACATGGAAAACTCAACATTGCACAACTAAGAGCAAAAAGCAATGTCAAACACGTGCTGCTAAGAGAACGTTTCACCAGTGATTCTGAGCTCATTGCACACAGTTAAGAGGAGCTCCAGCAACTTTGCAATAGATTTACTCCAGCTTGTGATCAATTTAGACTAGCCATGTGTCTAAAGAAGACAATGATTATGGCATATGGTGTATTGACTGTAGCGGAAGTGTTAATAGCTATTGCCAGGCTAAATGTTGTGCACAAGTTCTGCTGTCTAGGAGCAACTGTATCTGATAACTTATGTCTAGATGATGGGCTTCATTCTTGCAACAGAAAGGCAGCAACTACATTCACTCGGCTAGCCAAGTGTGTATGGGAAAACAGGAAAATAATATTGAACACCAAGATACGGGACTACCAGACATGCATTCTGAGCACATTGCTGTATGGTGGAGAGACCAGGACCACCTACAGTAGGCATGGGAGAAGGCTAAACAGATTTCACACCTACTGTGTTTATCGTATTGTAAATATCAAGTGGGAAACCAAAGCCCCCAACATTGAAACACTTGAGAAAGCAAAATTGCCATCTAATTACCATTCTCAAACACAGATGTCTTTTGGGTTGGTCATCTGCACGGGATGGATGCATTCCAAGGGATCTCCTCTGTGGAGATCTTGCTGATGCTCCAAGGCCACTGGGCCAACCGAGGCTCAGGTTGAAGGACGTTTTCAAGAGGCACTGGGAAACTTTTAACACCAACTCTGCAAGCTGGAAAGACGCAGCTAGCTACAATCCACACTGGAGGGCGTAGCCGAGCAGGGAGTCAAAAGGGGCTGAAGAGAGTGGGTTGAGAGACAGGAAAGCAAAGAGACTGAAGAGCAAAGTGCAGCACACCTCAGGTCCTAGTAGCGAGCCAACTTCATCTTCTGTCCCTTATGCCTGCATTATCTGCAGCAAGGATTGCCGCTTGAGAATTGAATTTGTTAGCCATAACACAGAGTAACGGAACTGCTTCAGTGCTTACACCAGCACTTTTCAAGAGTAATCGCTTCCATTATCATCACAGAATCCCAGTGGGCTAGGTAGTGTTGAAACACAGTGGAAAAATGACCAGAACCCCAGTGGGCTAGGTACTGTAGAAACATGGGGGGGAAGAAAGGTTCCTGCCCCAAACAGCTCACAGTATTCCTTGCTCATGTAATCTGTTTTATGGACTTCAGCCAGCCCACTGACAGCAATAATGGGCGGCAGGCTCAACACACATGTTAGAAGGGAGCTAAAGTTGTAACCGTAGCTACTTTGGGGCCCACGTGAAATGTGCTGGAACATTTCAGTCTAGTGCCTAAGTACACTTAGCCACTGGCACCTCCAATGCGAGTCCAAAGCCAAGCATCGAATGGGTTGCAGGACCCAAAAAAGCCTCTTAACCCGTGGCAGGTAAGTATGGAGGAAATTACACCATGCTGCATCTGCTCCATGGATAGATGACTAGGGTTATGATCTCCATGCTGCCAATCCAGGACCTTTGCCCAGCACTGAATTTCCAGGATGGGCCTGATCATGCTCTTGATGACACCAGAGAGTTTTGCCCTAGATTTCAATAGGAGCAGGAGCAGCCCCTAACTAGCAAAGCCAAGAGTGACTGGAGAGCCTGAATAGCAGCTAGTTGACTCAAAGTGAAGCAAGATCCTGCTGCCTCTTCCCAGCCCTGAGGTTTAATCCATGGATGAGATTTCTGCGGATGAAATTCGCACTCGTTAAGGATGCTTTAAGAGACCCCCAGGAGGCCCCTGTTACCATCCAGACTTCAGCAACTTCTTCATTGTTGAATTTAGAAATGAAGTAAAACTAAGTGGTAAGTGACCTCTCCTTGGCGTGAGCGGTCTTTGACACCAAGCTAAAAGGACAGCTCCTCATGCCACAAAGTCCCCTTTGGGATGCTTCAGTGGTGCAAAAATGACTTGCAGCTAGGCATTCCTTCAATGTAAGGAAATCCCTTATTGGTGTAAGACGCCTCATCACACATGCCCTTGCCCCCACTATCAGCATATGTGGAGTGGCAAGAACATGCCGGAGAAAGGAGAGTGTGGGAGGAGGTGTGGATGAACTCCAGCAGCCCCAACCACCATAAGGGGCCATTACAAGGTGGTGACTTTTCTTCTTATTAATATGTAACTCTTACATTGTGCTTTTCATCAGTCGATCTCTTAGCACATTACCAGGGAGGGCACGATCATTATTTCCATTTTACAGTTAAGAAAACTGAGGCACAGACAGCAGCAGCTAGAGCAGCAAGGCAGCACAGAAACAGGCCTCTTATTCTTGCAGTGGAATGAACAGGGGACCTTTATGTCCCTGTAATTTGTGATGAATTCAGCTTCTTCCTGCTCCCATTCCCTAAACATATACATGCTTCATCCTATGACAGCTGGGATCACTTTAGCCATCAGTCTCCAATGCATCAGACTCATGGGGTAAAATCCCGACTCTCTTGAAGTCAACGGGAGTTTGGCTAGGATTTCACCCACGGTGTTTTCCTTACATGTTGATGTGGAAAGGATCTTTTTGTTTCATTCTGCATTGAAACCAAAGCAAGGAATGAGATGGTGAGCAAGGTTCGGACGATGGATCCATGTTCCTTTGGGGACTTATCTATGTTTCTTCAAGACCCAGATTCTTCAAAGGCATTTAAGCACCTAACTCCACTGAAATCAATGGAAGTTAGACACCTAAATACCATTGGAGTCTCTGAGTCTGTGTTCTTTCCTGATGTTGTTCTTATACCTTCCTCTCATAAAAGGATCCATTGGTATAGTCCTAGTTAGGTGGTGGATTGCCAGAGGAAAGCACTGGTCCATGAGTTGGTTGGGTTATTAGCATATGGCTGGGGTGGGACATGGCATCCCCTTCTGGATGCAAGGGGACTAGATGAATAGAAGGTGGCAAAATGCTTCAGGGTACATCTGCACAGCAAGTGTCAGTGATTCCCAGAGCCCAGATCAGACGAGGGCTCACGGACCTCCTGTTAACGGCATTGAAAATAGCCACGTTGGAACTGCAGCTCAGTCTCTGAAGCCTAGGGGGCAGGCTTCAAACGTCCCCTTACTAGAGAGTACATCACCCAAGATTAGTACGCACTGGACATGGCTTGCAAGATGCAACCTGCTTGTTAAGTGCTGAAGGGTCCTGTAATTGAAACGCAGCCATGTCTGGGGGAGAACAAAGTAGCCTTTGCACAGTGCACCAAAACGCAGTAGCTGTATAAAACTAAAACCACATCCGTATAAAACCTATGGAAACGACTTAGGGGGAGAGAATGGAAATACCAACAGTGGGATTTGTCTAGGGCAGCAGAGCTCATGCCAGCTTTGCCTTGGACATTGGCACATGTTGGTGCATTGCTTCCAGCAGAAAACGATGTGATCGTGGAACTGAGCTTTAATTATAATGTTGCCAGTTGTCAGGTTTTCTTTGTTTCCCTCAGCACAGAACGGTAAGGAAGAGCAAGGCCAGGGTTGGATTGCATTGCCACTTCTAATATTTGAAGAGGGAACACTTATGATTCAGATAGTGTCTGCATATTCGCTACTGAATGAAATATAACAACCCCACTCCACTACTTTGTCCATTAGTTGGATGCCGTGTGGATGTCTGTGGGGAAAAAAATGGGTTTTTTTTATACTCTCCATTATGGATTCTGAAGAAAACAACGCATGTTCAGGCAGACAACTCGTATCTGATCCAGAGGCATGAGTGTGTTTTGCAGTGTGCAGGAATCAAAGGTGCATGGCCTTCCCACTATCATTATTGTTTGTTAGAATTACAGTAGCTCCCCAGAGGCTCTATTGTGCTAAACGCTGTGCATACACTTAGCGAGAGCGAGGCCCTGCTCCAAAATGTTTACAATATTATATAACTAACTAAGGAAGGAAAAGGGTAAGAGGGGAAACAGAGACAGAGAATAGAAGCACGTAGCCAAGGCCACACAGCAGATCAGTGGCAGATCTGAGAATGAAACCCAGGTCTTCTAACTCCTAGTCCAATGTAATAACCACTAGAAAATATTGCCTTTCTACTTCCTCTTACTTGCTTGCTATGTGTGGGGGTTCCCAAGTTCTTTTGACGCTGCTAATCTCAAACTGGAAGCCCCACTTTGCCTCCTGCAGGGCATAAGGAAGAGCTGGTTGCTAGGTATGAACAGAGAAATTCTCAGCCCCAGACATTGGACTAAACAGCTAATGCCGCACTGGAAGTATCATGCTACCAGCTCCTGACGGTTACGTCTTGGCTCCTCCATCTCATTTCATCCTGCAGTGCAGAATCAGAATACTGCAGCCTGTCGTTCTGCTCCCTGCATCGTTCATAACATTAGCAACTGGGCTCTATTAGGTAATAAGGCAAGAAGTTTGCCCCGGTGTCTGTGTGGAAAGGAATAGCATGCATAGGACTTTCCCCTGCTTTCTCTTCCCACCTGCTCAGAATTCTGCAGCCATGCAGAGAATGCTGACGCGCAGGTGACGTTTTAAGGATGCAACGAGCGTGGAGGGGAGCCAACACCGAAAATGTTTTATTTTAAGCAGGCAAAGGGCACGCCCTTTCCCTGGCCACTCTCTTTGTGCCGTGGCTCAGCATAAGCAGGCCAGGCTAAACTGGGTTCTGTCCTCCAACATTTGCTATGGCAGGCGATTATTCCTGGCTGAGAAGACACTAAGGCCGGCTTGATCATTGGGTTGGAAAAAACCTGAGGATTCTCTGCAACTGAGGGTGCCATGGCACTAAGTGGCCCAGAGAATCCAGAAAGCAGAGCGTATCTCGTGCACCTGACAAGTGTCACTGAGGAACTGTCAAAGATCTCTCACCCGGTTGAAAATTGTGGCGAGAGGGCTGAGGGTTGTGGAAAGCCACTGAGGAATAGAGAAACGGAGAGTGAGCTCCTGCCACAGGGCTCTGTTTGCAGCTACACAGCTATCTTTCCCTTCCCAACCCCATGACTGAGCTGTGCCTTCTCCAGATAGTACAGCCCTGACCTTTTGACCTTCATACCATGTGCATAATGCCACATCCCTGGCTAAGTTGTTGGCAGCAGGAGAAGAACCCGGGACCTACAGATATAAAATGACAAATGTGTATGGTCCCAGTTCAAAGACAGCTGCTCATGTGAGACAAATAGCAGGCTCACAAACCTCTGAGATCCCACAAGCAGAGGGGGACGGACAGCCACCCTGCACATGGCCATACATACTGACATCGCAACAGCTGGTTAGACAATCAAAGCGAGAACTGTGATCTGGCCGGTAGCTGGTTGGCCCCAACAGCTTTATCCTCAGTCCCAGAAGAGATTTCTGAAATCCTGTATCGATGGCGGTTTTTTTGGATCCAGGTAGCAGAAGGTGGGAGATGAGGAGTGAGGGATACTAATGTAGTTTCTAATTATACAGCAGTGGTCATGTCCCTAAACCCCAGATTCAAAAACCCCTAAACATATGGTAAAGCCAGAGCTGGATCTAGAGAGGAACTTTGCAGAGACAAAATGCAAGAGAGAATTCTCATGACAATGCTGGGATTGTGACGGTCAAAGGCAGGAGACATAAAACAAACCAAATGTCACCAATTCCAAACCAGAAAGATTTGAATGGTATGCCCCATACTGAGATACAAATTCCCATGAATAAGGCACATTATATGTTGCTGAGACAGCTCAGCCTGTCTGTATGTTTTCAAGGCAAAACCAATTAGGAAACAAAGCAGGAAGAAGCAGGAGGTAAACCCAATGTTTGTTTATCAAACCTAGAGAACATGTAGTCTTCAAATTATAGGTCGGCTCTATGAGTGTTTCTGCCTCCCAATCCCTGTTTTAATAGCAGGCTGTACTAAAAACAGGTTGTTAGAAAACAATGCAGCGGAGCAGAGGGGTGCAGACGCATCCAGGTCAGGAAGCAGGGATCCCACAGACTAGTCTTGGCTTTGAAGCTAATGAAAGCAGTAAGCAGGGAACTACTGGAGCATGCAAAATTCACCTCCCAACTGCCACTGAATTAAATTTCTTCCCATTGCCGTAGAGTCAAGCAAAGCCCATCTGATTGCACCTAAATCAGCTACTTTTTCAGTAACCATGAATCAACTGGCCATTTAAATCCTCTTCCTGCAGCTCTTGGCCATGCAAAAATCTCTCCAGCTGTTGTGAGGTCAAGCAAAACTCCTCTCATTTTACCTTAATTGACTAGCATCTAATGCCCTTCCACCGCCCATGAATTAACCAGCTGCTTAATGGCCATTCATTCCCACTGCCCCAGAGTCAGACGAGGTATCTCTCACTCAATGACCCTTCAAAAATTGCCATCCAAAGTTTCTTCCTTCAGCTCTGTCAAGCAACGGTCTTTTTTGCTGTCCTTAGAATCAGCACAGACTGACAACACTCTCTCTTATCCCCCTGAGTGTGGTCACTGTTCAAAGCCCCATACCCAGGCTTGGCTCCCCATGCAAAGCCTTTCCAACTGCTTCCAAGTCAGTCAAATACCCTCTTCCTGCCTGAGTCAACTCACCAATATGAGTCTGTTCCCAGAATTGATCCACTCCCAGCATCCAAGCCAAGTTCAATCCCACTGCCTGGTGTTTGGCGCAGTGGAAGGAGCTTTGCGAGTCCACTCTCCATTCAAAACCATTTCTCTTGCTACAAATTCAACAGAGTCCCTCCTACAGCTCCCTAGGCAAGTCAAAGCTGGTGATGAATGGGGCAGAACAGATTCAACAGAGGCACACCTATTGAGTTCCAGGGCTGGGTGGGTACAGGGTCCCTAAGTGGAGGAGTTATTGAACCCAGGGCTCAACCAATTTCAGGGGATAACTAATGAAAAACAGGAGTGAGGTCAGAGGGCCATAATCAGGGATCCAGAAGGGGACGCTGAGCAGCAAATCCCTAATAAGCAGCCACATACCCTCACATGAAAGATGGATTGGGGCTAAGGCACTGGACTGCGACCCAGGACATCTGGGTTCAGATCCTCACTTCCTTGGGCAAGTTGTTTAGTTTCTCTGTATAATAACAGAACACAATTTTCTTTCCCTGTCTTGCTTAGTTAAACTGAAAGCATACTGGCAGAGGGATTTTTTCTTATTCTGTGTGTACACGGTGCCAACCACAGTGGGGCCCAGATTTCAATTGAGGCTTGTTAGCACTACCGTACCACAAACAATAGTAACAAGTTCCTTTCTCTGTGAAGTTTCCAACTGTGATTGTTCCAGCCACAACAGCCACCAATTCTGATCAACTGAAAACAAATTGTGCAGGCATATCTCTTGTAAAGGGGAAAAAATATCCTGGTGGTTTTCCACATTCTGTAGGTTCCTGGTTGCAAAGCTGTCTCTGACTACATTCAGTTGCTGTAGAAACAGCCATGACATCACACACGGGGACTGTGACATTGTTGCATGAATAATCATATGCTAGAGCAGGCAACAGGAAAAAAAGGAAATCTTGTTTATCCACAAATGCTTCCACCATCAGGAACCAGAGTCTTCAATGGTAATTTAAAACACATTGTTAATATATTTGTTTTGGGGGCGGGGGGTTGGCTGAATATGAAAGTTCATCAGGGCTGAAACAAACAGGGGAAGCATATGGAAATGAGCATTACAGATCTGTTGTGCTCTAGTTTATGGGCTTTTCTCAGTGATACACAGTAAGTAAAACAAGCCCTGATTGAGTCAGCTGCCTCCTGGGCGTTCATTTGTTGTGGTGTGAGGAATATTAATGCTAAGTACTTCCGTGTGCATTGGGAAAGACAGGAGGAGGCAAGCAGATTACCCTGGCTTAGGGGTATTATACACACAACTGCAACTTCCAAAGATACAGAGAGGAAACATTTCTGTGGGTTTTTGTCTCTTATCTTCTTACAGTCTTATAGATTTTGGAGATGCGTTGCCTGGGAGTTTTAATACTCAGGGTGTTTTCTTTTTTGTATGTTTCTTTGTTTTTCCAAATCCTCCTCTTTAAAAATAATTTTTTTAAAAGCGTGTGTTGCATTTATCAGGATAAAGAAAGAGACGAGAAAAAACAGATTCCAAAAAGAAGAAAGAACAGATGAAAAAGAAAATTTTGATTAAAATCTCCTCTGGTTCCACATGACTGATATCAATATTTTCACAACTTCCTCTTTTCCTTTACAACAGAGGCTTCTGCCCACCCCAGGGGACTGAGTTCCCATCCTAGGGCTTTGTAACTACTGCTGCTCTAGCTGCTGTTGTCTAAAGAGATTACAAGTCTTTGTAAAGTCCACATTAATATGTTAGGGGGGAAAATAAGTTTCCAAATAGGCTTTTGCGTGCCTCCTTTCTGAGGAACCCTAGCAGGAGGAAACTAAGGTATGGGTCGTGGCAAATAGGAATGGGTCAGAAGTTCATTAGAGGGGTCATTTGTCACTCACTCAGTCTCTGTGGTGTCAGTTGATGATCACCATAATGCTAATTAAATCATGTGTGATGGGGTGTACACCCCACAGGCCTGGAAGAAAGGGTTTATCCTGCAGGGTGGGGGAGCAGAAACCTGTGAGATGCAGAGTAAGAGAAAGCTCAGGGAAATAGCAGCAAGATGGGATATTTTAGACCGTGGCCTCTGATCAGAGGGTCCCTGAGTGTAATTTGGAAAAGAGGGTGGGTCTGGGTTCCCTTGCCAGGCACTGGCACAATTAGGACAATAAGGGAGAAAACTGCCATTTTGGGTGGAGAGAATTTGATAACTGCCAAGAAGGGGAAAACCACCTAGTGACCTGGCTGGAGGACCAAGCCATGAAGCTAGAGCACTGTAAGTCACAGAGAGAGAGTGGGGTGAAAGGGCTTATCAATGAATGGCACAAGGGTGCCTCAGATGCGGCAGGAGCGAAAACCCAGAGCAGACAGGAGAAGGTGTTCTAGAAGTGAGCGTACCTTGTTACACTGACTAGCGTTCTCGGCGATAGGACTTCGTAATAACCAAGGAGCAAACTCAGACCTGGACTTGTTTTTTCAAAGGGAATTAGGAGCTCAAATCCCATTGAATGGAAGTGAGATTTGAGCATCTGAATCCCAGCCCTGGGATCCAACTCCACAACCTCTGACTCTAACGAATTGTTCTTTTTGAAGCTGATTCCTAGCTGCCCCCTCCCCTTTCCTTCTACGATTTACTTGCTATTCCAGGGGTATATGGCTGTGGGTCACTCAATATTCGAGAGGTGTGTAGCTGTGAGTTACTCAGTATTCCATGGGTGGCCTACAGCTCTGGTACTCTATTCCAGAGGTGTACAGCTGTAGGTCATTCAAGCAGTCCTAGGGTGTGCATCAGGTGTTGAGGTCTTTTGCGAAGACACTGGGTGTTTGCCAAGCTGAAAGTATTTTGGTATTCACATATGTGCCTCTAGTGAGGCCCACTGCTATTCATTTAAGCTCTCTATTCTACCAGGTCTTGAGAGAGAGAGGTGATGGGGACAAAGGAGAGGAGAGTGAGACAGAAAAAAGGAGGAATATGAAAGTGGAGGTTGTATAGAGCTACGCGGCCTGCTTTCAGTACCTCACAAGGTTACATTCTATCGCTGATGGTCTAGGTTCATGTTTAAAGGTCAAGGTAACACTTCCTTTTTTGTTGGACTGACTGGAGGACACTGAATCACAGGTAGAGCTGATCTAGAATATTTTTTAACAACCTTTCTCCCCTCCACTCCCTCTCCCAAAAGTGCCGATTCAAACCCAAAACTGCGTGTGCGAAAGGGTCAGTTTTGACAACTTTCTCATTTTTCCAAGCTTTTTCCCAAAACGTTTTCAAAGGGACCCACTTGGATATTTTCAAAGTAAATCCAATTTTCTTTAATTCCAAATGACTCTTTGGTTTGAAAATTAAGCTAAGTACAGTGAAATAAATGAATTCTTTAAAGTTATCAATACAAAAGGGGACACTTGCCCTCCTACCCACAAAGATCTTCAAGGGGACTATACAGGATTGTCAGAAAAGCCAAAAGATGCACAAAGTTGCCAGATATTAGCAGTGGAAGTCTTCATCCCTTTTATAAAATTGTAAGTCACAGCAAAATAGATACAGCAGCCTTTAAAAAAAAAACAAAACACAAAAAAAAAAACCTCTTAAAACCCAAGGTTCTCCAGGGATCTAACTAGCCCCTGGATTTCTAGAAGATAGTGCTTTTTAAAAGACAGACAATCTAGGACCCCCAAAATACCAATCACGTCATGAAACCCTAGAACTAGCGCTTTCTGCAAATGTTTTCTATGTGAGATCACTTCAGATTTCCCCCTTTTCCTTGCCTCAATGCTAGTTGATCACACGTATTTGGAATGTGCAGGTTTCACCTCCTATCCTAACTCAGTTGCTCTCCATTCTTTAGTCCCTTTAATCTTGAACTAGAGCTACATGGCTGCTATGATACCAGAAAGATTATGGACCCCATTTTCCCCTGCTCCCGGCTGAGGGGATCTCGTCTGGTGTGCCCAGCAGCAGCTAGTTGTGGAAATTAATATCTCCCATCCCAATGGCTTTTACAACGCAGGAAACGTTGCAGGCTGCTTAGAAATGCTGCACTGCACTTCTCAATAGCATTTTATGACACATTTTTCAAATCAAATTTAAAAGCATAACTGAGTGGAATTAAATTAATGCCATCTGGTAATGTCAGCAGGACCGGTGCTGCTGACATGGCTGGCTTAGTTTCTAAACCCCTTGCAGCTTCCCGGGACGTACATCTGACTGCAGAGTGGACTAGCGTGTGGACATGTATTTGCCTGTGTGTGTATGAATAAGCATGTGAGGGTGGCTACCGGAGTGTGGATGCAGAAAGGCTTGTCTGTAAACGGATGAGTGCGGACATGAGCTTGGGGAAAGTACGTGTGGGGGCATAAATGTGAGAGGTGCATGTACAGAGCGGTCCATATATCTCATTAAATTACCCATGTTGGTTTTATTAGAGCTATCATTTTCTCTACTGCAACTGCTAAGTTGTGGTCTTGCACAATGGCTGCCAGGGGGAGATGGACTGCAAATAATTAATAAAGCCAATTCCATCTTCAAAGCACTGTACAGAACTGATAGGTAAAGTGAATTCTGTATATAGTCTTTAGAGGATTTTTTAACCTCCTGAATGAGAAAGTGCTCTATAAGCATGAGGCAGTGCTGTAATAATGTGTGGGTAGGCACGTTGTGTGTGTGTTTTTGTGGCTGTGTGGATTAATGTTCCATGTGCCTGTGGGTTCACCTACTGTGTGGGTGTATTTGAATGGTTGTGGTGTTAGTCTGGAGTAAAGGGGGGGGAGCGAGGAATCTAGCTATGATCCCATGTGTATGTGAGATTTGTTTCATTCCCTTTTTCTCCACGGCAAACGCTGCAGGTCAGTCATTTTCACCGCATCAAGACGTCTCAAAATGGCCCCCAATAGTTCAGAGAAATGTAGCATGCAATGTGTTTCTTAACCGCTGAGCTTGGTTTAATTGTTGGCTGCCCATTACATCTGCCCATCCAGTTCAAAGACAGAGTCTTGAACACAATCATTCCCCCTAAGCCTACTCTGGGAGTGCTTCCCCACCAGCAAGCTAGGGAAAGAAACACTAGTGCCAGTATTGCATGGCTAGGTACCACAACACATCTGCTGAGGTACTCCTCCCCAAAGCACTTCACATGCCAGACAGCGGTAAAACAGGAGCAGATGCATGCAGCCAGTGGTTGCAGGACATTGGAACTGGAAATGGATTCTGGCTGCAGCCACCAAGGACAAGGAGGCTCCCTGGAGGAGATGGCTTACCCAGGGTAGGGAGAGGACAGTACTGGAGGAGGGGAGAAGAGGGAGCGCCTTTCACTTTTAGTAAATGAAATGGATCTCTGCTCCCCACCCTCCTTTTGCTTTACCTTCTGAACATAACCTTTGCAACTTCTTAGACACAGGGGGCTAAAACCTCCGCTGAGCTGCACCCTGGCACCTGAATGAGTTATGATAAAAACTTAACAGCAAGCACCTGACATGGCTGGTTGTAAAAGCTCCCAGGAGCAGGTGTTACCCTCAGCTCCAGCCATGCAGCACATCAAAACCATTCCCCTTTGGTTTCATTGTGCCATGATCATGCCTTCTCTCCACCTCATCACACCTCCACCCTCTTCTCCAAGTCTCCACTCAAAATATGCTTCTTCCATTAGGCCCACAATCTGAATCCTCCCCTTCTTGCGTTATCATGAGAAGGTGCACTCACTGTGAGCATGCCCCATGTGGGGTAGCAAGCAGCTCCATCATCTAGCACCCCCTGGCAACAGCTGCTCTGGCCCCATGGTGGTCATTTTTCATGTGACTTGGTCCTCCAACCATGTCCCTTTGAAGTCTTTCCTCTTTCAGTGTATCCATGTCCTACAAGCTACAGGTCACCATCAATCTGCAACTCTCCTCCCACCCTTCTGTAAGCTTTCTTCCTGGAGTCATTTAACCAAACTTGAGAGCAAATCACAATGAAAGCAACTCCAGCCCCTGCCATGGGCTTCAACTTTTAAACCATCCTGGGTCCACCTCAACTCTGTGGTCATCTACAGAACGCAGACTCTCCAGGTCTAACTCCCTTCAGTCTTGCTCCTGTTTGAATCCTGAACTGCAGTCCCCCCCACTCTTCTGAAGGCTTTCTGCTTATGGATTGGTTTTATCTCAGACCCACTTTGAGTCCCCTTCACCTGCTACTCTCTCTCAGCAGGGCCAGGATGTAAACACCCTCTTGGAACTTCTCTACTCACTACTAGCCAGAGATATTACAGGTTTCTTCTCTGTCCCTACAGTCCTCTTCTACCTTGGGCTTTCTCCCTTTATCAAAAGCACCCAGCTACTGTCCCAGCTGGGCCTCATCTTTGATTGGACCTGACCCATCCTCCAAGTGCAAACAGGTGTTAATTGGCCTCCAGACCACATGATCCCCCCACAAATGGTGGCATGATTAAACAGTCTTTAACAAACACAGCAGCCACCTCCCATAAAGCAAGAAATGTGTTTATTACTAACTAGAGAACTCAGGTGACTTAACTGATGGCCATTTCTGTTAGTCCCCTTTGAAAATCCGAGTGTGAACAGTTCTAATCCGGAGGGGGTTCCATCACTTCCTTTGGGGATATTCTTCCCTACTCGTAAAGTGATGTGAAGTCATGAAAGAAGGATCTGAACCTGATCTTTGGCTAGGCTTATGTTTGGGTGGTTGTTTTTTTTTGTTTTGTTTTGTTTTTTTGTTTTTAAATTTACTCTGGATGATGATGAGCATTAAAGTCTGGCATGGACATTCAGCAATCAATCCAGCAGCTAGAGCAAGAGAGACCTACTTTATTCTGGTGTCACCTGGTACAATTTCAATAAAGGCACTTGTTTACATCAGGTCTAGATTTGGCAGGGGAAGAAGAGAAATTGTCCCTTGATCTGGCATACCTAACGTGCTGAGTTATGGATCTGCTGAGAAATGTAGCGTAGATTAATACACATTTGTGTTAAAGTGGCTTCCTGTAAATATGAAAGCAAAGGAGAGCTCACGGACTAATGGGATGGAAGTGCCTACAATTCATCCACACTAAGCCAGAAGGTGACTGTCAGTGACAGACTCCTGACGGGACTCCTGCGGAGCTTTCTCTTTGGGCCTCTCTTCAGCTATTGGCTACCTTTCCAGGATCTTCATGGGCAGAGTAAGAACTCTCTCTAGCCCAGCTGCAGCTTTTGAAGACAGCCGTGGACTCGGAGTTCTTTCTAGCCTCTTGCTAAAGAAATCTTCGGTTTGATTTGTCACACCAAGTGTGTAGCTATTGGTCTACGTTGAAGGCTACTCGATCTCGTGGCCATTAATCATTAACTCACAGCTAATCATATTGTTCCAGGAGTGTCCCATGTCCCTCAGACTGCTTCCATAAGCATGATCTGTCTTCCTGCTCCCTCCTCCCGTGTCTCCCTCCTTCCTGGTTTTCTTCCTTTCACTTTTCCTTCCCCTTCTCTTTTGGCCCACTGCTGCCCTGTAAGGAGGTGGTGGTGGAGTGGTGGCATTGTGGCGTCAGAAGTGACATCCTCCTTCCTTTCTTCTCCCACTCCCTCACTGGCCTCCTGCTCAGTTTGGTTTTTTTTACACGCTCTGCAATCCTACGTGCTGCATCCATTATAGAGGAGGGGTAGCTGCTAACCCAGCTGCAACACAGCCCCTCCAGCATGCCTCCCAGGTCCATAACTGCACAGCACAATGCAGCAGGCTGCAAGTGAACGGATGAATGCTGCTGTCTGATGCCTATCTGGACTAGGTCCATGGAAGCACAGACCACCACTTCGCCATTCAACACTTGCTTCCTGGGGCAGGATCCCATCCGCTAGCATGCCCCATTGTGGCACGTTGTGACCCTGCTGACCCCTCGCCCTCCTTTCCTTCCTATTTCGCCCAGTAACTGTCTTGCAGTCCTGAGCACTTAATGCAAAGTTCCACGTCCTGGGGTTCGCTGTATTAAACCGTCATGGAACAGTTAACTTTGGCCCTTCAGGCCCACATCCTTCTGTAATGGGGCACAGCACAGGAGTCCTCTCATCATAGGTGCACCTCCTCATGGTTGGGTCTGGGATTTACCTCTTGCCTTGTCTAGAGCTCCCTATGTCAGTTGCTCACACTGTGCCCTCCCCTTTCTCTGTCCATGGCTCCCTCATTGTGACTCACCCCTCCACCCAGGTGGTTGTGTAGTCTAAACCCATTCCCCCTGCCCATTCTGGAGTAACAGTCCCATTACTATCCTTTCCACGTCCTGTGCCACTTTTCCAGTGGTTGGTAGCAGAACCCGGGCCCCCCACTACACCGGGTTCCAGCCCAGGGACCCTATAACCAATAGCCAAGAACTGCACAGTCCCACGCCTTACTGTGTTTCCGTGAACTTCTTCCTACCCTGCCTCTCTCGGGCTTTCTTCTCCATAAATTCTCTGGGTTAGAATCACAGAAGATTAGGGATGGAAGGGACCTCAGGAGGTCACCTAGTCCAACCCCCTGCTCAAAGCAGAACCAACCCCAGCTAAATCATCCCACCCAGTAATACCCTTTGGTAGCCGTCCGGCCTGGCTTTATCACAAGTGAAATGAAAGGAGGCTGTTAAAGAATGGAGCAGGAAAGGTAAAACAATGACACAGCTCAGACAGCCTCAAGTGCCCACCTTCAAAAGAGTTCAGATAAGAATGGCTGGACCATCAACTGCGGGAGAACTTACCCCGCTGGTTCCATCAAAGCTAGGCTGTCCTACCCCTTTGAAGGCTGAGCCTAACATCTCAGGGTTTTCTAAGTAAACCCTTAGAGGTTAGCGGGCAGAAAGAAGGTGGATTGAGTGAGTGACGGGCTGCCTGCTGCATCAGTGGAAAATCTGGTAGGCTGGGAAGAGTCACGCAGCCAGGAGAAGCATGCGGGAAGCAGAGCAGGCCACTTCTTCCATCTCTGAGTTGGTAGATCAGCCGGACTCCCTGCTATAGGGATATAGAGGTTAAACATAGGCAAGGAAATAAGCATGTCAGGCTCTGTTCTGTACCTTGGCTCAACCTGCTTTATGTATCGCTGGGTGAAGGAATAAATAATGCTTCGTCTTGCAGTGTTTGTCTCTGAGCCACTTTAATCAGCTGCTGTCACAAGCTTGTGAAGGGACATTCCTCCAGGGCCCAGATCCCAGCTGGACCCTACTGAAACAGTCCTGGTGGGGTCTGCTCTAAGGGGGGTGAACTGTAGAATTCCACCCTGGGGGAGGTAAAGGCCTGAGACCTCAGGGGGGGAGCACTGGGTGAGGTCCCATGAAAGGACAGTAATGCAGCGAGCTTGGTAACTGTGACAGATGGTATTGTGTACGTTAGCTGTATGGCTTAACAATGGACTGCGTAGAGGTGAACGCTAGATACAAATATTTGCATCACAAGTCATCTAGAGGCGGATGATGGTGGTGGATGTGCTGTATAAAAAGGACTTGGAACGGGGACCAAATGGCCACAAAATCCATTTCTTCTGCCATTGATTTTATAATGCCAATTTTCGGAGATGTTTTTTTAACAGACGTTCAGTCTGGAGTTCGAGCATAGGCAAGATTAACCGATTGTCCTTTTTTCCAGGTCCCCCTGTGGTGACTTTTAGAGCACTTAGGAGTCCCTCTAGGAAGTAGAGACAACAAGATTGTCTGTTTTTACTTTTTGTTTTTGAACAGCAGCTCTTCCAAGGCCTGTTGCACCTCACTACAAGTCCATATTGTGTGAGTAAGTAGCAGTCATGGATTACTACATTTCAGACTAGGAAAGCTAGTCAGTGCTCTTACATTTAACGTGTGCATAAAGGGAGGCACATATACAGAAAACCCCTTAAAACTGTAGCTTCTGAACCAATTCAGAACCATACATACATGGACTGTACTTTGTGTTCTTTACAGTATTGTTTTATTTCTGAAATTTCAGTCTTAAGTCTTGTTCCCACTTTAATATCATAAGGGTTCTCTTGAAGATGCCACTCTTGTTTAGTAATAGGCCATATTCTTTTCTCATTAATCCTGGGGTTAATCTAGAGAAACTCCATTGACTTCTCCACAGCTACTCCAGATTTACACCAGTATAAATGAGAGAAGAATTTGCCTCCCCCGCGTCTACTGAAACTGGGGCATAGGTTCTCATCTGGTACAAATCAGCACAAGCTCCATTGACTTCCATGGAACTGAAATTTACATCAGCAGAGGACCTGGCCCTGTTTCATTACATTAAATATGTGCCCCTTGTACAAGAAGTGTGACTGAGTGATGGAAAATTTAGTTTCTAAAGCCTGTGACAAGTGAAGGGTCTGACCAGGTCTCATTTTTACACTTGTGTAAACTCCATAGACTCTAGTGAAGCTACTCCTGACTTTTGCCAGCACACGAGACCATAATCAGGCTCAATATTTTCTAAATAAATTTTAGGTCCTGTTTCCTCCTAGGTCATGCTAACTCCAGAATTACAGTGGCGCTGCAATTTGACATCATTACACATGTGCAGCCCAACTTTCCAAGGAGTGCTGCACCAGGATAGTGCACAAGCAGGGGAAGAGAAGGGGGCAAGCAAAAGCATGACCTCCCCCCCCAGTAATCAGCAGGGAAAGCGAGCTCCTCCAGCCCCGGGGCCATGGCTGGGGTACAGAATCTGCCCCTCCAAAAGCCATTAACGAGGGATCAGCTTTGCAGAAGAAGTTCATCTCCAAGTTCGACAAAGAAGGGGCTGATTTGCAAAAGTTCTTAACTTCTAGCATCTCCCACTGAGACATTTATAATCAGATAGTCAAAAGGGACCAACACCCAATATACTGACTCCTTCTGAAAATCCAGGACATTTGGCCATGAAAATAATGACTATTGCAAAGGGTGTTGCATTCTGTTCCCAAATCAAATGCCAGGGAATAACGTAAGAAATGCTGCTGCACTCTCAGGGAGAGGGATAGAAGTTGCAGTACGCATCTTCCACCTCGAACAGCTGGGATTCCAGGGTTCTATGGAAGAGGAATATGAAAGAGATCAGCAGAGTTGACACAAGCTTCCTCTAGCCTGTCCGCTAGAGGGACAGTGTCCGCAACTTCAGGGACCACCTTAGGAGCAAGAATAGCGCAGTCCACATGCCCATTCAGCCCTTGGCTTTCTACCCATAATGCCTGGGAGGGTGTCATAAATAGTGCTAGCTATGATGGGGATGCTATCCTTGAGGAACCAAACTGTGATCAGCAAATAGACCAGTAAATGGCCCTCAGACAGTGACAACTTTCAGCCACTGGTTATCCGGAATGGATTTGCACAGATACTTAACATCCTTCTGTACCTCTCCCCACACTGGCCAGGCAGTTCAATTTTTCTAAGAGATGGAGTGCAGAATGGCATGCTTTCCATCCACGATTATGATGTCTCAAGGTCCTGCTCTTGAGCGAAAGCAGTGCCTCATTTACCTCCTATGTCATTCCCTGGACCAAGAAGTTCTGTGGTCTGGTTCTAAGAATGAGCTATAACCATTCACCTGTACCTCTTAGTGAGTCTGCCCCCTTCATGGGGGTTGTAAAGCAGTTCAAACCTAAAGGAAAATAGATCCAGGACCAAGCACTCTCCAGCCAACAGAGGAGGGGAAGCAGTCTTTCAGGCTCTGCAGGAAGCCTCCATTCCCACCTTTCTGCTTGGTTAAAGGCCAATAGCTAGTCCTGGGTATTTCAACGAAGGAAACAAACCAGCCAGTCTTCTTTTGTCAGACAGGCCAGGCATGCAGCAGCCCCAAGCTGTTGCTCAGTGAGTAATCCAGTGCCCTCATCTGGGGACCCTGAATATGCTTGGTTCAGAGTATTACCCCAACAGAGCTGAGTTCCTCCTTTTCAAGGGCCTGCCTAAGCCATACCTATGCAGCGGTTTGGGGCTGATGGTGACCACAGGAGTTTGACGACCTTCTTGACTGTGGGGGAAAGAGGCAGGTGGCTATCTGACCCACCACAGTGACCCACATAACAGCTTCACCGGTCTCCTCCAGCAGAACAAGGCCTCTGCCTGGTGTATAGTTGTCTGCCAAATTCAATAAATACCACCAAAAGCAATTTCCAAGAGTTTCACAAAGTCTTTTGCATCCAGAAGTTCTGAGCCAAGTCAGTAGTGGGGATAGTTTCCTTTCGTTTTCTCTATTTTAGAGAGAGATTTCCACGGAGGCTGCCTGATCTATTTCAACATCTTTTACGGCAGCTACAATGCTCTGGGAATAATGTAGGAGTAAGCCTTGTGAGTCATCGGCAAAAGCCAAGGTAAACCGCTCAATGAGATGAAGTTCTTCCGTGCATCACACAAACTAAACTCCTACAGCAGGTCCTTAAACTGCTTGTATTACTTGGCCCTTCCGACAGGGTGGCCTCATTCTGGCCCAGCTTTCCCCTTCCGCTGATGCATCAGGCATGGCCAAAGCTGGAGATGGAACGTTGGACAGGGAGAGCCATGGCTCTGAGATGGCACTGAGGACACTCTCTCTCTCAGGTGCTTGGTTGGTTGATTCTTGCTTATGTGATCAGAGTCTAAGTGCCAGAGGTGGGGTGAAGAAGGAATTTTCGCCCAGGGTGCCTGGTCAGTGACCTTGGGATTTTTTTTTTTTTTGCCTTCTGCTGCGGCATGTGGCTGTGGGTCATTTGCGAGTATTATGGGGGTAGATGTCATTTAATCTTTTCCCTGCTGTTGTGGGGCCTTTGAACAGTGATGCACCTCAATCCCTCCTATTCTCTGCCTGTGGCACATGAGAAGTCTCCTTAGGATTGTCGTACTATGATCTAATTTTGGTTTTTGGGCTTAGTGTGCAGCTACTGGGTAGTGTTGATAGCCTGTGATGTACAGGCAGTTGGACTAGATGATCTGGTGATCTTCTCTGGCCTTAAACCTGTCTCTGTGACCATGCAATGACATTGTGCCACCAGGCTTTGAACATGATTAAAATCTGTTTAGATGGTAAGATCTTAAGACAAGACAGACAGAGGATGGGGAGGGGAAACTAAGGCAGAGAGCGGTGAAGCCATTTGCCCAAGGTCATGCAGCAGTTAAGTGGCAGAGTCAGGTCTCCAAAGACCCGTAGCAGCCTATCCACTGGACCAATCTATCTCCCAAAATGTTGTGGCTTCATCCTATTGCAGATGGAAGCAAGACCCTTAGGGCCAAATCATCAACTGGACTACACGTGAGAGTTCAAGATTGGGTCCTTCAGCCAGAACGCATGGATAAACTGGCTGTTCCGTAAATATCCTGCCCAGAGTCATTTTATTTCACTGTGCCCCACACCATCCTGTGAAGCAGGAGCACCAGTTAATTTACTTCGATTTCTAAAAGCACATCAACTAATTCCACTTAAAAAGACAGGCCGATGTGCAGTCAGCCCATAACCACATTAGTGATCCTTCTCAACCCACTGACTCAACCCTGACCTCAACCCTCCCTGCACCACTCCACCAGAATAGAACCTGGGAGGCAGATAAACCACGTGGCCCAAGAAGCCAACAAACGTGGGCTTTGTCAGGCCATTGGGGGTGGGTCCAAAGTGAAAGGCCCTTGGCCCTGCTATCAGCCCCCCATCATCTGGGAGCCACTGGTTCAAGCAGCTTTTCATCCACAGCATTTTCTGGCTCAGATAATGTCCATCATTGTTCCTGCAGTCTGCTGAGCCCTTTTATAGTCCATGTAGGAAATCCAAGTCCACCATGGCTCTTTTGTCAGGCAGGTGGCAGAAGGAACCGCTCTCTTTTTTTCTCCGTACTTGTCGATCTGTGGCTGGTTGGCTCAGAAGGCAAGGTTCTTGTGAGCAAACATCCATAGATTCCATTATGTGCTGCACTAAGAAGCTCATCAGCAAGGTCTGTTTCCAAAGACCCTTCCCCTTGAGAACACTGTTGTCACTATCTTTTCCCCAGCCACAAAGTGGAAAGGGCATCCTACTTTTAAACTGTATATCATCCCTTTAATTGGTGATCTGATGTTGCGCAAGACTAGGCCAATATTCCCAGCTGGCAGGTGTCTGTTTCATCACTGTGTAATTCGATGCAGCTTGCTCTGATGTGCTGGTGCTCCTTGTGTCTGCAAGACATTACAGAATCAATGGGAGGCGTAAGTGTGAAAAGGAAAGGGAAAAGGAAATCCTGCAAATTCAGAAGTTTATCTTCCTCCACAGCAGTATTTGGATGACAGCTGAGGCAGCTCGACTTGAAAGGTGTTTTAGATGCGCATCAGGATGGTTGTCTGACATCAGAGAAGCTCCAAGTTGCTTGCTGTCCTGCCTCATCTCTGTCAGCAGCTGGATGGAAATGGGTGTACACAGGACTTTCCGCTACATGGACAAGAAAAACAGACGAGTCGAGCTTTTGTGATAGCTTGTCATAATATATCCCCATCTCACTCTCTTGATCTAATCTCTCATCCTAGACTTGTTCTTTCTTTCTTTTTTTTCCTTTCTTTCCCAGTCACCCCTCCCGTGTGTAACTCCAGAATTCCATACTTTCTGAGAAACACAGTTAGAGAGAATTATACTGACAAAAGCATTCAAGATTAAAAGAGAAGATCTTTCCTCCTGATACACTGGTACTTAATAGCTTCCAGCTCTGGGGTCTAGTCATTTCTCCATCGGTCACCAGCCTTCAGGCCACTCACCAGTGATTCTTTAATGATGTATTTATTCCCACCCACTCCTCCATAAATTCCTGTCTCTGATGCTCACATGATGACTCATCAATGGATATACCAGAGGGATCCACCCACTATGGTAATTTAGAATTAACATAACAGGAAAAAATGTCTGGAAATGAAATACGAAATCACCCACAGACTCAAGAAGGATCTGGAGCTGAAAACCCACTGTCCAAGGCCATTACTTATTCCATTGCTTATCTATAATGCAATGCCACAGTTTTAAAATTAAATTAGTCTAAACTTCCCATTTAATAAAATAACTCTCCTGTTACTACCACTCCCATAGTTTCCTGCATTTCCCATCTCCTTTAAGCCTAAATTATCCACTTGGAGATTTTTACTTTTTGTTTAGCTGAAAAAAAAAACACCCTTGGAGGTATAATTAACTTTTTCATTCAGAATCCTAATTTCGTCTCTCACACATTTTCTGTAGTGTTTAAACTATTTATTATGCAAACTTGGAGAAGTCAAACTATGAATTATGTACAAATCTATGTATAAGAGTTCTCTCCTAATCACTACATCTCTGTGTCTTGTGATTCAAGGTAACTCCAATGCACAGAAAAGAAAGTAGCAGAGTTTAATGCTTAGCAAATGGATTTACATTCTTTTTTTTTATGATACCTATTTTTCCTTCTGTTAAAAACAATTTCCCCCAGACAATCTTTTTGGAATCCTTAAAGTTTTGAGTCAACTTTTTAACTCCTTCTTCTCTTTTCTATCCATCTTAGTGCTTCGTACTAGCTTCAGATCACTCCTCACAACTCACATGTTCCATAATTCATACAGAAAACCGCAATCTAATACCTACTAAACCAGTGAGAAGTTGTAACACTGCCTCTGATTGGCTAAGAGGGGTACACCTCCCATAATTTTTTTGCTTCATCGATTCTGACTTGCTGCTTTGTCTCATCCATCTGGTATGTCTTGTGTTTTAGATTGTAATTTCTTTCAGGGCAGGGACTCGTTGACTATATCTTTGTAGAGCACCTAGCATATGTACCCTGATCTGTAGGTATGTAGGTGTTACCATATTATTATTTATTATTATTATTACTAGTTATATAATAAAAATTCCTGGATTGTCACTCTGTCTGTGTGTCACTATGAAGCCTAGAATGTTTGTTGAGTCATTGTAAAGTGACAGAAATAGCTACAGGCAAGCTTGAGACGTCTCTTTGTTAGAATATCACCTACATTCGACCATCTCTGGGCCCTGTGAGAACCACATGGCATGTTGGCGTCCAAAGGTTCTGTGGTGTTTGGAAATGTAACAGATCAGAGAAGGTGGGAGTAACAGCTTGGCGAGGTAACAAGGAGTTGGTGGTGCCTCCAGCCAGGGGGCACTCTGTGCACAAACTTTAGGAAATGTACAAACAGCAACACTGCTCACTACAACACAGCACATGGAAATACGAGCCCCCATTTTGGGCTTTTTTACACACACGATTTTACAAATTACACCCATGCAACAGCAGAGGCTTTCAGCTACTAGAATTTTGTATTGCAGTCACATCTAGGACCCCCACTTATGGAATAAGACCCACTGTGCTAGGTGCTGTATAAATCCCGAAAGAAAAGATTATCCCTGCCCCAAAAAGCTTATAATCTAATATAACGCCTAATAATGATAATTAATGACTGTCATAAATTTTGGCTTTAGATTGAAATGTGGTGGAGAGGTTTTCAGTGCGGGCACACACACAAATATATATATATGATTTTCTCAGCATGAAAATCTTCAAACACCACTGGAATGTTTTTCTTTTATACAAGTCTTTACAAAATAAAACCAACCAAAAGACACCCTATGGAATTATATAGATTAAAGATGCCTTCCCTCCAGCTCCCGCCACATCTAACGTGAAGAAATAAAATAAAATAAAATAAAAGCTTTGTTTGTTTTATACTAAGTTTTAGCATCCCAGTAGTACAAAATGTGGGCTGACACTTGGGGGCTATTTGAGGGTGGGATGAAAGTTAAATAGCTGAATTCCTGGACTAAATCTTTTGCTGGGGTCCATCAGCCTAACTCCATTAAAGTCTGGCCCAGTGGGTTTAAAATTAAAGCTCTCTAAACATGAGGTCTTCTTGTTTGTTTTGTCTAAAGAGAATTCCATAGGGATTTAAAACGGGCACCCTTAACAGGAGTCATAGCTGGAGAGAGAGAGAGAGAGAGAGAGAGCTAAATGTGGCTCTGATTGAGAAAAACATCCCCAAGCAGCAAAACGTTTTAGCCAGTGTGTTACTTTAACCATACACTTAAGCCCTACTGAAGTCACTGGGATTTAAGTCCACACTGACTTAGAGTTGTAGATAATATCATTGAGACAGGTTCCATGTCAAAAACAAACAGCAGCAGCGTTCTTGGAATGGATTTCAGAATAAAAGAGAACTGCAGCTAGATTTCTGTGCTCTGGAGATGGTAACACCAAGTAGGTGTATGGGAGAGTCAAAAGAACTGGCTGTTTTATGTCCTGATGCTGTTTGGATTCAATCGCTTACACCTGGGTTTGCAAACAGGGACAGACCATGCTTAGCAGCAGCAAGTGGGGAGATGGCTCTCTTCTGACATTTACCCAATGAGGTTCTCTGTCAAGGTAGAAAGGTGCAAGGACTAGAGTGAGTGAAGCGGTCTGATATCTATTTTAAGTCTTAAAGATTGCCATAGACCTGAAGGAACAGGGATACTGGCTGTGTGATAAAGCAATGAAAGAAACGGACAGGTTGGCAATTTGAGGTGACACCCAATGACGTTCTGTGTCAGCACTATGGCTGTCTACACCAGTGGTTCTCAACCAGGGGTACACGTGCCCCCAGAGGTACACAGAGGTCTTCCAGGGGGTACATCAGCTAGCTCATCTAGACATTTGCCTAGTTTTACAAAAGGCTACATGAAAAACACTAATGAAGTCAGTACAAACTAAGATTTCATAGAGACAATGACTTGTTTAAACTGCTCAATAGACTACACACTGAAATGTAAGTACAATAGTTATATTCCTATTGATTTATTTTATAATTATATGGTAACAATGAGAAAGTCAGCAATTTCAGGAATAGCCTGCTGTGACAGTTTTGTATTTTTATATCTGATTTTGTAAGCAAGTAGATATTAAATGATCTGAAACTTGGGGTACACCAGACAAATCAGCCTCCTGAAAGGGGTACAGTAGCCTGGAAAGGTTGGGAACCACTGGTCTACACCACGGGATTGGAGAGTAAGGGCTGGATCCTGAGCTGCTGTAAATTGGTATAGCTTCACTGAAGCTGGTTTTCCATGGCCTTGGGCCTTATTCATCATCTACACCTATGCAAAGTGAGCATGCAATCAGCGTACCCCACTACCAGACCGATTAGCCTATTACATCCACTCTCTACAAGGTCCAAAGCAAAGAAGAAGGAAGCCCTCTTCATATCCACTTGAGAGAAGTTGCCGGAGCTCTTCATTACAAGGCTAACCCCTGAGAGGGTCAGAAAGCAGCATTAGCACTTCTAAGGAAGCAACCTGTGTCAACGCTCACATGGTTAATGGAAAAAGATAGCTGCTGGGTGAGAGAGAGTGTGGCAGTTAGACTGACACGGTCAATAACATCTTGGTGAACCCCACTTCTGGATTGACCTGTACTCTTGTTGTATTCTCCTGAGCAAAGGCTCCTGGATGAGGTCCTGGGCTGGTGGAAAGCCCATGCTTGGATGACTTCAGCATCCCGCGATAAAACAAAAGCAAAATAAAATCATGCTTGAAAACATTCAGAAAAACGGGGGCCCAGAACCCTGGATAACTCAAGTGTTTCTTAATGCAGGACAGAGGCTTTCAAGTCTAGGTCATGTGCTCAAATTCACTCAACCATAGCCATGGCCAGAAATCATTGCCATCCAACGACAGTTTGGTGGCCTATGGGAAAGGTACTGAGGGTCTCAATCTACCTCCTACTGAAAAGCCACTATGACAGGTAACATGAACGAATCCCTTTGTTGAGTGATCTCGGCAAAGAGCTCAAATAGTGAATGGGCCATGGAGAATGAACTCCACCCTAGAGAAGGTGCTGATATAAGTGGATTGTGAAGGGAAGGTATGAAGAAAACTTGGCCTGCCCTGTAGAAATAGAGGAGTTCAGAGTGTGTCAGCCTGGCACCTTTCACACAAATTTAATGCATTCAGGAGGAATAACACTGATACAGCACTAGCTGGCACACATCACACCAGACAGGGAAGAGGAAGTTATCGTCAAAAAGACTTGGCCAAGCCCTTTATCCCTTGCTCCAACGGAGACCGACTGGATTATTTTATTAAGATTTTTCTCCCAAAACATCTAGGGAAAGCATGGTGGAAGTTTGGCATCCATGAGAACCAAGGTGTTATGGCCTTGTTATAAGGCCCCTATAGCAGGGTTTATCCTAGGCTGAACCATAAAGGAATGAGAACCTCTTCCCAAAGCTAAGAAGAAAAACTCGTCTCACAGGCTTTGAGACGGGCTGGCAGCTGTGGGCCATTAGTCATTTGAAGGGTGTCACCAACAACTGCACCTCATGAACCCAGAGGCCATAAAAACAAATGCAGGGTCTTTCCAATGGGAGTTAAGCTGGCCCTTGATCCTACTGAAAGTCAACGTGATTTTTGCACCCACCTCTCTGAAGCACTTTTGAAAATGCCAGCCTAAGGCTTTCAGGAGGATGAAAAAGTTTCTCCTGGGAAGGAGCGGTGAAGCTTCCTCCCTGAGAGATGAGAGGCCTGGAACCTGAGAGAAGGACTGGGATTATCTCCTTCTTCCCCACAACACAGGGGAGGGCTACGACTCTCTGCTGTTCAGTAGGAGTTTTGTATAGATTGTCTCTCAGTTTCCTTTTAATTGAGTTTCCCTCATTGTCTCCAGTGGGAAAGCAGCCTGAGGTGCTGTGTTGTTTCTCTCTCTGTGTGAGAGAGAGGGCAGTTGTTGGTTTTAGTTTGCTTTTAGACCGTAGCTTAAAAGACCTGACAATCCCAAAACGGTGGGGATGACCCTACTAGAAATGATGGGGGCACTGACAATGACCCAGTTACAACCCCACTGAGCTCAGTTTATCTGCCTTGAAAGAAAAGGAGCTGAGAGGACCCTGATGGGATCCAAGCCTGTGGTTTGAAGCATCCTAGGCATTTCAGACCTTGGGCCCTTAAGCCATCCACTTCCTCTTAAAAATTTAAGCAAGTAATAAACGGAAGAATAATTTCAGGCGCTGTCCCAAGCTCCTGCATTAATGCGGGGGAGAGGGATAGAGAGTTAAAAATAATCTCTGCAAAGTTGCCACTGGCCAGCAGTTCTGAAAAGCCAAATTCCTCATGTGGGATTCACACTGTCATTTTTCTTTATTGCTTTTGACACCTGGCCCATCACGCCAGGAGTTCCTGCGATTTCTCAGCCTGCTGACAGATTCAGCACACAGCAAATGCCTTTCCAAAGCAAGCTGCCACCATCCTAGCAACCAAATCAGGATGCGACCAAATCCCACAGTGACTTGGGGGGGGAGGGAGGCAGAAAAGTTGAGGGACAAGTAGGATGGGAGCAGCAATGGCTGCGGAGATGCCAAGGCTGAGACCTGTGTTTGGGAGATTTAAAAGATTGTCCCCATCAAATAAAATACACATGGCAAACAGATCCGATAATGCCAGCTCAAATCTTATTTATCCCATCAGCAGCAACTCCATGCTCTCTCTCTTTTTTTTTCCTTTTTTTTTTCCGTAGACTCTCTCATTAACCTGCTTTTCTCTGGCTTTGTTTGTGCCTCTCTATTTGGCAGCTGGCCAGTAGAAATGAGAACTTGAATCCCACAGACTGTGTAGATTGTGTCCCAGTTATTAAACCATCTTTATCTCCATTTTTCAAGTGAGTTTTTTCTCTGTGATCTTTCCTCTGTCTCTGCATCCCCTCTCCTCTCCCACCCCCCCAGGAAAGCATTTCATCAGATTTAACTGTTTGGATGCTTAACTTTCAAGGAACACAGTAACTGCTCCCCTCGTGCACTGGCTGATGGGACAGAAACTGCATTGGCAGCGTGCTCAATGACCTTGCTGTGTGCTGTACGCAGCAGTGCACTGGATGTTGCGCCGGACACCGTACTGGAATGATCGGTGCATTGAGCGGCTGTGCACTGATGCTGGACAGGGTCCTCACTGGGTCTTCATGAGGTGTATTTGAGGGTGAATTGGCACGTCTATTCAGAAAGTTTACTCCGGATAGCACACTGGGCAGTGTGCCAGGAATTTACACAGGGAGTCCATTTTGCAAATGTAAATGTCTCCGTTAAGTTGCCCAGTTCTGAATCTAGATCAGATTAGCACCAAGGCACCTTTATACCAAATGTAAGCATTTTAAGTGCCAGTCTGAGCATGTGCATGCAGAAGCGGGTGGTCTAAATTGATTGTGTCTCAAAAGGGCTCCCTACTTTTAATAACAAGTCACCAGCTTGTAAAACCCCAATGCACTCCAGTGGCAAGACACTTCAAGCTTCTAGCTATGGGATGGGAAAGGTGCTTTCCATCTTCACTGTTCATGTGTGTGCGTTGCTGTGCCCAGGGATACCCTTTCCCCTCCAAAGATAGCATTGCAGAATGTAGACAAAAGGATCTCACGGTGAAGACAAGTGGTTGTGCCTTGCTCATAGTGAGATACGCATGGCAATATAACACCACAGACTTCGTTGGGTGAGATCAATGAGACATTTTATTATGAAATCCCTTCGGAAATTTTGATCCATCTTTTCTATGTATTGTTTAACGTTTTCAAACTACATAATGTCTGAAAACATTGGAAAAGTAACCACCTCCTGCTACCGGGAACAATGAAACAATCCGTTACATTTCATCTGCTGATGTCTCTTTCCTAAATAGAGGTGTTAGAAAGGCTCATTCAGTCAAGAGATATTACGGGGAAATTTACAATCCATCAACCTGACACCGGAAAGACGGATGGCGGGTTCTGTTTAAAGACATGTTAGTTATACCACTACTCTGAGAACTGTATTTCAAATCACTTCATTGGGAGGGGAGGATTAGACCCTGTTAGGAACTAATTTTTTTTTTTCTTTTTTTGCTTTTAACATACTTATCCTCAACTACCCTGTGAGGAAGGGAAGCGCTATGATCTCCATTTTACAGGTGGAGAATCAAGGCAGAGAGAGATTTATGGCTCGTTTACCCAGTGGGGAAATGAACTTTGCAGGAGTGTAATTTCTAAAGCGCACTAAGGTATTGCACATTAATTGGTCCACGAAGACGCTGCTGGTGCCTGCTAATGGTTCTGTAGTGTGCTTCAATGTAATAGCTTTGTGCACTTTAGAAATCACTTCCCCACCCAAGGAGCATCTTATCACATCCTGTGTAGACAAGCCATGAGTGACTTGCTCAAAGTCACACCGGACACACGTGTCAGACCAGGGAATTGAACTGGGGTCTCCGAGGTTCTAAGCTAATGGTCCAACCATTAGGACATCCCCACTCTACTGAATGTCCCTTTTTATGTTTGTAAATGTAAATATTAATTTGGTTTGGCCATGTTTGCTCACCCTGGCAGAGGGCCAGCACAAAATCTATGCCCACTTGTGTCCTTTTGAGACAGAGTGGAAGTGAGATTTAGGTGGTGCCTGGCCCTTGGGCTGTCTGTCTGCATGGGGTGAATTTCTCAAATCCTTTTGAGTCAATTATGAAACTGTAGGAGCCCACGCGGTGCACCAGGCACCTGTCTCATGAATGATGAATGAATGAATCACGGCATCACACAAAAGGGACCGCCCACCTCAGCTCTATGCAGGCTTAGTGAAGCGCAAACAAAGATGGGTTTGGCCATGTGTCTGGAAGGTGAATGGATCAGGGCTCTGGTGGACCAGGTGAGAAGTGAATTCTAAAACCTATGTCTGCTGCAAGTGGCTCCCTCTCTTCTACATTAAGGGGGCTCCAGCATCTATGCTTCTCTCAGCTGTTCTCACATGATATTACTGTTCCACTGAAATAGCACCTGTCCTCAGGAAGTACCCCCCAAACACTGCAGAGTGAGAAGGAGGTTCCTGATTCACGGGGCACACTGGGGTGTTTGTTTTCCAGACATTTATCCAAGCACTGAAGGATCATACCCCCACACTAGAGCTCTCTGCTATCATGCCTTTGTGGACGAACACTTTGGCTTACATGTTATGTGTGTCACACTTTGACCTGATGCTCCAGCAGAAGGCAAGGGAAAACCTACAAAGAGGTGCCATCATGCCTGTGAGCTTCCAGTTGCAACCATCTTCCTTAAGTATCCATGCTTTTAAAAGCAGATGAATAATGATCTTCCATCTGCATTTCTGTGGCTCAGTGGTGACATCCAGTGACTGGTTAGGTTATTCCCAGGTGCATTCCTGTTTCCTGGTGCTTAACATAGCATGTCTCTGGCAGTCATGTCACATTCAAACTGGAAAATGCTTTAAAACAAAATCCCTGTTTTGATTTGCATAATCAATTAATTGATGATGCTCTGATTTCCTTTCCTCCCCGTCACACTGCGCTTTGTGCAGAATATGATGGGTCTGTGAGCCCAGCGCTCAGTCCTAACACACCTAGTAAGACTTTTACCTCCTCGACAATGGGATTCAATTCCTCCGGCCTGAATTTCATGGTCAGTAGCTCTTTGTCTTTCCCAGGAACTAAAGAGATTTGAAGTGTTTTATGACCCAGGTCTCCTGTGGTTACAGCGCATCCCTCTCCGAGTCTGACAGAGACAGGGTTCAGTAATGCTCTCCTGAGCTATGTGGGTGGAGACCCGGTGGGTAGGTAGAGAGAAAGGAAAGGTGTGCTGGAAAGAGAGAGAAGGAAAGAGGGAAGGTGAGGGTGGATGGAGAAAAAAAGGGGAGAAAAGGGAAATAAAGGCAGATGAAGGAAAGGCAGGGAACTGAAATAGCAAGAAGATGGAGAGAGGGAGACATAAGCTGAGGCAGAACTGTACTGATCTCAGTGAGAAATCAAGCCATTAAGAAATGGCAGCACGGTGGAGATGGCATGAATTGAATACACTCTGTCAGCACCGCAGCAAGCAGCTTTCCACCTTGATAAATGTCATATGCCTTTGCTGACACTTGATAAAGGTTCTGTCTATCAGCGATGCCAGCCAGGAGGAGGAACAGGCTCATTTTTAACCTTTGTCACTAGCCTTTCAAAACGAGGTACAGGAATTTTGCTCCATCTATTTCACCACTTCCTCTTCTCCGAGACTTCTCTTCTTCTCCAGCTCATTCACTCCATTCACTAAAGCGCTTTCCTCCACGCAGCTTTCAAAGGAATACAAGAAGCAGCTGAAATTAGCCTCAGCCAGCTTAGGAAAGACAGCGGAGGGTCTGCTCTTCGGCATCCCCGTATAGAAAACTCACGCGGGATTAGTCAAGCAAGTCTTTCAATAGGAGGGAGGACATGGAAAAGCCACTGGGCTGTAAAAAAGATTCAACCCTCTAACTTAAAGTTTAGTTAGCAAGTGATACTAAAGGCCGGATCCTCTGGAGATGTAACTGGAGCTCTGCTGATTTACAGCAGGAAAATCTGGTTGTATATTGGGCGGTGTTGTGAGTACCAATGAGGAGCGACAAACACTACTACAAAGGGATCTAAAGACCCACACCAGAGCCCACTGAAGTCAAAGGGAGTGTCTCCATAAAAGGGCTTTGCATTGGGCCCTCAGATAATTTCGAAATCTCAAACTAACTTCACAGCACAATCCATTTAGGGAGCTCTGGGTTCCTTACAAACAAGAACTGAAGAAGGCTCACAACCCTGCCTGTGAAGCACTCCCTGTCGGTATTAATATCTCCATTTTACAGATAAGTACAGAGAGAGAAAGTGACTTGCCCAAGGTCACACACAACATCAGTGACAGGTCTGAGCATAAAATAAATGAAAACAAACTCCACTTGGAGCAATGCCGTGAAAACCGCCCTCAAAAAACTACAACCTGAAACACAGCTAGTCAGGAAACAAATCATACCAAAAGAGACCCAGGGGTAAAAGCAAATTAGATACACCTTTGAGCTTGCAATACAAAATGGTGGCAAGCAACAAGGAAATAATGCTATTTGGGGGTGCGGATTATCTCACAGCTCAAGGGGTTTATGATCTATTTCTCTTTGGGCTTGATGAGACAAAACAGCATTCAGTTCTGAGTTCTTCGAACCCCAGCAACATATTGACAAATTGGAGGGAATTCAAAGAACATAATCAGAAATGATTAAGGTACTGGAAGGATTGATTTATAAGGAAAGATTAAATTATCTAAGTAGGACAAATTCATCTCTCATATAATTCTATTGACGTCAAAGAGACAAACTCTGCCCTCAGTTACATGTGTGTAAATCTGGTGAAACGCCACTAAAGTAAAAATATAAGGTCAATCTCTGGATTCTTTTTCCTTGAAAACTAAGGTTGATTAGTCCATGGATGTCTCCCAATGGAAGGGGTGGAAACTCCAGTGCTTGTGCCATTTACAATTATCCTGGATCCACTAATCTAGAACAGCGAACAATGCTGCCGGGGCAGGGAGAAGAACAAAGTTATCTAAAGGAATATTTTCCCTTTTTATTTTTTATCATTCTGTGAACAAGGAATCCATGCCTAGAATTAACCTCCTGGCCACTGTGTACCAAGATTAAGCAGGAAACAAGGCTAATGCATCCCCAGAGAATAAACATCTGGATATACCTTTATTAACGAAAGGAAAAAAAGGCCCTGTTCCACTGCTGTTAATTTTCTTTCCCAGACACTAAGTAAACTCTTGTTCTGTAGGTGGATCTGTTGTAGCACACATATGGGTGAATCAGTGACATACTGGTGTTTGATTTTTATGCTTTCTGCGTGCCAAATGTTGGATGGTCCGGTCATAGGATTTATCATATACAACACACTCTGTAGAGGACGCTGATTGATCTAGTTTTGGAAAGGAACCAGAGGTACTACTGGTTGTAGATTATTTACTAGGGGTGGAAGCCTGGCCCCATTGAATTCCATGGTTTCATATTTGCTCTTGGCAAGAAGGGACAGTGTCCCAATGAGGGTTGGGTTCAATAGGATAAACAGGTTCCCCAGCTTGATGTATTCCTTTTGGTACCGAGGCCTCTCTTGCACGTTTGGTTCCTATCCTGGGACCTGCAGAACATGGAGTGATTGTGTCTAAGGTCAGAGGTAGGCACAGAATATATTACCCTGAGATATGCTAGTATCTGTGTACATGCAAAGTGTGCGTCCACCCAGAGTCCTGCTTTTCTGGAGGCTCTATCAACACACAGAGAGCCGGGAGCATGAACCATGCAAGTGGCTATGAACTGGGAATGTGCAAGTCGCAGAGAGGTTCCATGCTGCCTCTTCCCCTTCTCCTTGGGTCACAGTGTGATGAGGCACACTGTATCTTCCCCTGCCTGAATCGCAGTGATTCACGTCACCAACAACGGTCATTTCAGAGCCACCTTTCTGCTGCCTGGCTTGGATTCCCAAGAACCCTGCCTTAATCCTGGTTATTTGGAGACAGCCTCTCTCTTGTGCAGCTGCCCCTTTAGCAAATGTGTTTCACTCCTCAGAACCTAGGAGCTTTGGTTTAGACCATTAAATCCTAGAGCTCTCTCCTTTTATTCTCCAGCTACATGGCTAGTTTCAGATCATACACCACGTAACTCTCCAAGCTAAAAGAACTGAAACATGCTGTTATTTTTTCTAAGCTCAAACAATCAGGGACCTCAGCTATGTGTTTTTTTTTTCCCTTCTTTGTCATCCTGACAGATCTTTGTCAGCTCATATAATAAACTAAATCCCAAAGAAAAACAGGTGCTTACATTTCTCCCCCACACAAAAACAAGTGGAGCATTTTGAGTGCACTTAGCGCTCTGGAATTATGTTAAATATACCAAACATATACTGTGCTGCTCTTTCATGAAAACTTTAAATTGCTATTTCAAGGCTCAATTCATTGCTTGCTTCATTCTGTGATAAAAGGACTTAAAAGTGCTCTTTTAGAAGCGAATAGGCTTGGGGTTTTATATAGCATCTTTCATGCTTAAGGTATCCCAAAGGGCTTTACAAAGCAATGATTTAGACACTGGAAGTACAGTAAGCATACACAAATGCAACAGCCATTACGTGCTCAGACATAGCTCATATATACACATCCAAGATTTCTGCAGCAGCGCTGGGTTTGATGAGGGACTGGTGTGTCAGTGAGGATAGCTACATTGTGTGGGAAAGCAGGGAATTCTGGGAGACCAAGAGAAAAAGTAGGGGTTTGGGTGGGTATAAGTCTGTGTGTGGAGGGGAAATTGTGTGGGGACTGGTGTGGTGGCAGACGATGGGCGTGGAGGTGATGTGAGCAGCTGTGAATGTGGTGTGTGTAGAATCTGGGGGTGTATGTATGCAAATAGCTGGTGTGTGAGAGGCAGGTGTATGTGTAGAAGTGGATCTAATCATCTCTTATAGCATCAAAAATAGCATGAAAGGCAAGCAGATGTGCTCAATAGCATGTTGGGGAGGTAGAGCACTGCAGGAGAGAAATATCAGATTATGGGGAGTGGTTAACTTCATAAAGCATTCAAACTAGAGATGGGCTGGAAATTTTCAGCGAAGCTTTATTTGGTCAGAAAATGATGATTCTCAAAATCAAATCTTTTCCCCAAAATGCAGATAATAGCTGCCTAAATCCCTGTGTGGGTCTAGCCTAAAGCTGCTATTTCCTCTAGGGACATCACACACAGCCTAACCCTTAGCTCCGTCCTCAATTAAAGCTGTACGATGTATGGACTTTGTGTCCATACTGGTTGCAACTCTTTGGCTTGTTCACACTTGTATAGAGGGCAAAATGTGTAATTTGTGGCTGCCTTCTGTAACTTCACATTGTATTATTGCGTTCCTGTTTATTACATGTATCGTAACAAATTCATCTACTGCTGATGGGACTAAAACACTGGTTTTAACAGTTTGGGAAACATAAGCACGTGTCACTCTGGTTAAAGAAGAACTTTTAGATGGCAGCAGTAGCAAGGCCCTTATCTTTGAGGGTCAGCCACTAGAGGGCAACATCACTCACTAACACACACAGATTATTGTGTATAATGAACCACCACCTCGGCTGATGAAACCATTGACCTCAGTGGAACGACATTAATTTATACCACCCGAGGATGTGGCTCAATATGTGGTACAGGTTACTTTCCCTTTGTAAGGCCTTCTCTTCCAAGAGGGCTCTTTATTTATATGCAGCATTTGCGCACGGAAACAAAGCTCACACACTTGCTTGGCTGGCATCGTTGTTGTTTTCTTTCCATATCAGGTGTCTATCATGTTCTTTTCTTCAGCTGCCCTGCCACAGAACAGATGGGCTGATCATGCCCTGCGTGTGTATTTCGTGCCAGCAAAGGGAAGTGCTGAATAAAAGAAGGCGATTAAATAGGAAGAAAACAACTATTTTCCTACCTAAAAGAAGTAGTGGCCAGAAAGTAGATGAGGCATCCAAGCATAGAAATGTCTCCAGACAAAAGTAAATGGTAAACTCTGAAAATCTACCTCTGAGAGATTATGTGGGTGGAACTTTACAAAAGAAATCTCTGGGGTTTACCCCAGTACAAGCAGTTTTTTTAAATCATTTGCCAGGCACTTGAGAGTTTAATATCAGCTTTTGATATAGTACTTTTCTAAAGTGATTTTTGGAGATTACGTGTGGGGGAGGAGGGAGGAGTTAAAAATAAACCTGAATGAGACGGTTTGGTAGGAATACTAGTCTTAGTGCCTGAAGGGAAAGTGATGAATTTCTTGTTTCAGAATGGCACTGACAGTACAGCACAGGAGATCATTTCCTGGCTTGAAAGCACACTGCAAAGTTTTCAGTGAACCGTCCAAAAATACTGACACACTGATTCAGAGATGGGGGATGGACAACAGCTGACAACCTGGAGACAGAGGAAAAGGCTTTTAAACAGCCTTCTGAACAGATCTTTTTTTAAATATTGGCAATGTAGCGATGATCTGAATGAACCCGTGGATCCAAATATCCCTACCCTCTGGGGAAGTCAATGCTCAGCTGATGGAGATCCTGTCATGGAGCCATATCCTCAGCTGGTGTAAATCAGCATATCGTGCCAACTGAGTTTAGCTCACAGTCTTTATCACTGACTGAATGCAAATCCTATGGGCCAGATTCTTAGCTAGGATAAGTCAGCGTAGATCCTTGAAAACCAATGGCGCATCACAAGTTTATACCTACAGAGGATCTGACCCTAAATTTAAATACCCGTTAGTCCTTATTTAAAAAAACCAACTAAATTAGTCACCCTAAACACTGTGGAGTAGACCCCCAGTGGGTGTAAATAAGTGTAACTCCCTGAAGTCCATAGAGATCCTCTCATTTACACCAGCCAAAGACACAATGAGACAGAACCACCATGAACTGTGAGAGTGGAGCAGTCGTTTTAGAGGAAGTTCCCTCAAACTCTTCATTGCAAAGGATAGTCCTTTTCCCCCAGAAAACCCCTGGGAAGTGGTCCCCAGCACCTAGTGAAGGCAGATACTGCCTTTGAAAATACCCTGGAGGCCGGTCAGCAGACAAAACAGTCTAACCACGAAGAAAAGTGAAGTGGATGAAAGTATGAAGAAACCCATAATCTCCAGACAGAGAAGATCTTCACTTCTGTGAACAGGCAAATCTCCCCTCTCCCCACCCTTTATGCAGCCCTCCATTTTATTTTGTGCATCAAAATAAATGAATACAAATTAAAATGAGTTTTGTAAAAACAAATTCTGGGACCACGACATCTTCTGTCACCGTAGTAACATGGCAGGTGAGTAAAATCACAGCACCAGCAGCTAACGAAATGGCAATGGAAATATTGAAAGCCAAAAAAATTTATTTTGACCAGTGACATAACTCGCAAGTAGTAAATAGAGATGGAGTCGGAGTTGAATGAGTAGGAATGGGGGCCCTGATCGTGGGCTGTAGGGAACAGTAATTATGCAGAGGGTAGGCTTCGTATTTAAAGGTCATGAAATACATTAACAAAATCAAAGCCTATCCAAGGCTGAAAGAGATTGTTCTGCTGGTGAAAAAATGCAGAACAGCCCTGGAGACTGGAATCCTCTGTTCATAACAGAACAGGTGCAGCACTGAAAGCAACAGGGCCGGCCTCCCACCCCCTGCCCTGCCAATGGACCACATCCTTAGCTCAGAGGCAGCAGAACTGGGGGCCAGTGGGCGCTAGTGCCCCCGCAGTGGAGATATTGTGGAGGCTCCACCCCTGTGTAAACTTGCATGGAGGGATAGAGGTGAGAATGAGACCTAGAGGTGCTGCAAAGGGTGTAGTGGGGCCCAGGATTAGGCCGAGCACCAGACAGACATTGCTGGGACTCCATTCCCCAACTCCCAGATGGCTCCCCCACTTCCTGCTGTCTCAGGAGCTCCCCTTACTCCCCCTGCCAACACCTCCCCCCATTCAGCTGATATAAATAACCATAGCTCTATCAAAGTCAATGTAGCTGTGCTGATTTACATTAGACGGGGATCTGACCACATGCGTCTCATCCATGAGGTGGTTGGACCAAGTCTAGGGATGAGAAGAGATTCAGTCTTCATGCCTCATTCAGTCCTTGTCCTTTCTGCTGAGGCGGGCTGTTAGTTGTTGTGATGTAGACACTTGCCCAGCAACCTGAGAGGCAGCATGGTCTAGTGAACTGAGCCTAGGTCTGGAAATGTCATGAGTTCGACTGCACAGCATGCTCTCTGGTACAGTGTCATGCTGGGCAAGCCATTTAAAACAAACTTTGCTCTCAGTAACACCAGTCTCAATACAAATGGATGTCAATGGAGTTAATTTAGCTAGACCGGGATACATTTTTTCTGACAAAACGTCTTTTCCTCTAAAAAATGAAGATCTGGGTCAACCAAAATATTTTGCAAATTGGCATCAAATTTGCCAAATTGTTTTGGTGAAAAAAAAATTAGAAAAAGTTGACACATTTCATTCTGACATTTTCTAAATGAAATAGTTCAGGTCTTTGATTCAAAACAACTTTTCATTTTGAAGTTCTTTTCAGTTTGGGTGGTTTTTTTTAAAGGGTTAAAACAAGTCAAAACCTCAATGAAACATTTAGTTTGGAATTGAACACCACATTTCATTGAATCCAGAACAAGAAATGTTCAGTTTTTTCAGTTCACCCAAAAATTCTGAACATTTTCATTTCAGGTTGACTTGAAACATTTTTTTTTCCATTTTGGCCACTGAACTGAAAAATCAGCTAGTCACACAGCTCCAACTCTAGATTTATCATAAACAAGTGCCAATGAAAGCAGATTTGACTCATCATTTTCCCCAGGATAGAAATACTTACACATGGGGTGATTGTTAACATTGGTGCAATACTCGGAAGATGCAAAGCACTACATAAGTGTGAAATGTTATTTCAGACAGTTCATCAAACGGTCAGATGGTAACAAATATCAATAGGTACTGAAGGTCCGTTGACCACTGGGGAATACGGCAAGGTACAGCTGTTTGCAGAGGCTGAGGCAGAGGTGGGATTATGACGGGAATCAGGTTTGTGATGGCAGGGGACTTTTTTGTTTTAGTTTGTCTTGTAACTTACAGGAGGAGCGCTGGCAGGGATGGATGCCTCCCCTTTTAGTTTTGTATAAATCTAAATAAACAAACTATTGACTCAGCTGGATTTGAACTCAAGGTGAACAACTCCAAGGTTTATAAAGATTTTGGATGAGAGTCACCTATGTAATTTGTACGGTTCTGGCAATGGAAAACTGCTTTAAAGCCAGTTTAACTGAGTGGTTAGAGGGATGGAAAGCTCACAGGGCCTGCCCCAAAGCCTACTGGAGTCAATCTTCAGTCTTTTCCAAAGGCAGCAGTCAACCTTCTGCAGTGGCCAGGAGAGTTGGCTGCTATAGAGTGGAGTATAGGTTTCACCATCTCCAATGCTGCTGCCGTGCTAATGTGTACCACACAGGATCCTGAATTCCTCATAAAAGCACTGCCACACCAACATCCCCTCCAGTGTGCTGGAGGCTAGCAAGGCCATCATTTTACTCTTTGTGTATATTTTGTCTACTGCAGAATCACGGCAATTAGAAGTGGAAAAGAGCTTATTATCAGGATTTCTCTGTAATATGCAGTCCCTGGACCTCTTTCTCTCCTGTCTCATACCAGTAACAATTGCACTGAGGCCAATGGAGGCAGGCTGGTGCAAAGCCAGTGTAAGTGGAGAAAAATTCAGACCAGACCACCTGGGCCAGATCCTCAATTAATGTCAGCATAGCTCCATCCAAATCAATGGAGCAACACTGATTTATACTAGCTTAAGCTCCGGCCCCTGCCCTACACCGTCAGCTCATCAGAAAGGGCCCTGTTAGTTTTATTTCTCCATAAGGTGCCAGGGATGTCAATGTCCAGATTCTCAGCTGGTGTAAACCAGTATCATTCCATTGAAGGCAAAGGATCTATGCCTACACTAGTCTCTGGGTAAATAAAATAAATTTGGGGGGAATATTTTATTTTACATTATCCCAGGATCGTATGCAATGAGTCCAGGCACATAGAGATTGGATAGTTTTCATGTTTTTGATAATAGGAGAAATAGCAGGTGCAACTAGGCTTTGTTTGGTGTGATACATATGTTGATTTCAAAGCTGGAGTTTTTAAAGCAAGTAAAACTGATAAATTCTATATTAGCTCTAACACTTGTAGCAACAATAGAGTCATGTTTCCAGCTGAATTTTCAGATCATTCTATTATCCAGCTCACAGTGACATTCAGTTCAATTCAAAGACTCAATAGTAATTGGAAACAGGCTCTGAAAATTGCATAATCCACTTCTCAAAGACTTGGAAATTAACAAACAAACAAACAAGAACACACACAAAAATAAAGTAACCAAATTCTGTAAAGATGTAAAAATTCATTTAAATTCATGCACAATGCGATCCTTGGCTGATGGGTGAATACAAAGCAAGAGGTCAGATCCTGTTTTCAGAAAGGAGCTTCATGAAAAGGAAAACAAATGGAAATGTTATTATTGAACATTACGATGAGAGATGAAAGGGTTCTCATCCAAAAAGCACCAAGGGGATGAAATGTAAATTGTGTAGAAAGGAAGCAAATGAAAGGAGATGTGATAAAGCCAGTGACGGGTAAACACAGGATGTGTGGGATTGAGGGTCACATGATAATGGTATAGTAATAAATAATAATGGGCCTCATCTTCAGCTTGTGTACATTAGTGTAGTTCCATTGACTTCAATGACAATTAAACTACAACAATTTACACCAACTGAGGATCTGGCCCAGTAATAATACTTGGGACGTACATAGTTCTTTCATCTATAGATCTCAAGCAATAGGCTTTATCTACTCCATTCTACTGCTGGGACAATTAAGGTACAGAGAGGAAAAGCTATATTCTACAACAGAGGACCCTAATTTGGAATGCCTTGGTATATGGGTGCCCAACTTCAGACACAGTCTGGCTTTCCACAAGGGTTGTGGGCACCACTGGAAACCACTCCCTAGATTACCCAAAAACGGATCCATCGAAACTGCAAATGCGAGCCATAGCGCCTTGCCTGAAGTCACCTAGCAATTAATGGCAGAGCACACCAAACTGGAGCTGTATACGCTTAGCTCTGAAAGACCGAGCTGGAAGTTGAGAGAGAGGGACATGGATCCTATTGTGAAGGCCAAAAAATGTATCAAAATCTAAACTGGGATATGTGCCGGTAATGGCTGTTGAATGTCTATTTTTTTAATAAGGGCGAAGAGGGTAAAGGAAGAGGAAATGTGAGTGATCACTGTTACATTCCTGCTCCCTTACGTGGCTCTGACTAATAGACAACAGACCAAATGAAATGCCCACAGAGATATCACTTTCTTAAATAAGTTTCTCATTTGAGAAGGGTAGCCCACACTCCCTGCCATGAATTGTTGTGTAGCATTGCTGTGCGTTACTAAACAGTTGCTGTGTTGCAGTGCAGAAGTGGCTGTCTGCCATTTGCGAACGAAGTGATCCCTGTGCAAGGCGGATGTAGGTATGTTAAGGGCAATGGGATCCATTGGGATGGAAGATGCTATATAAATGCTCATCTTCGTCAAAACAAAATGGGTCCGTTAATTAGCTTTAATGGCTCATGATAGCTCAAGAGAATAGTTATTTATACTTGATAGAGGAGGCTAGCTTCAGAAGTGGGGACTCCTAATAAACATAACTCCTGGTGACGACAACCAGACAAAGAAAGATGATGGATTAGTTGTGGGAGCTACAGATTTGACTCTTGGGAAGGGAGGTTCCAAATCCAAGCATATTTCACATAGCTCTTTATCCTTCCGGAGTAGGTAAACTGAGGCATATGCAATTCACTGCCATGGGTCTTTCAGATCAGGTTTTAAGAGCAGATCAGCTGTCTGAAGCGTGTTGCCGCAAGGGACCCCAGGGTGGTTTTTCACAAGAGTACATGTTTACCGTAATTCCTTTGGCCAGAGTTTTGCTGCTCTCTATCCTGTAGAAAACTAGTAACTAATATGTTCAAAGTTGGATGCCTAAAGCTAGGCACCAAAAATTAAAGAGACCTGATTTTCACAGCTACTGAGCACCTACAAATTACTGTGTCTTCAATGGGTGCTGCAAATTCTCAGCACCTCTGAAAGCTGGGTCACACATTTAAATGTGTGGATGTAGATGCCTATCTTCAGGCATCCATTGTTGAATATTGTGACTTTGGTGTGTTGCTGTCCTGTGGTCCAGAAGCAGCTGCATTTCAGTGATGCTCCAAGCACAGCATATAGGTTACAATTTAGAAGAAGAAAAAAACACCCCTTGAGCCTATGCTTAAATCCATCCTTGACTATATAGGAACAAAGCACCTGCTTAAAATTATGCATATGCTCAAGCAGTGCCATGGGACAGGATGCTCTTCTGAATCAGGGCCATCGATTCTGAAACCCGCCGAGTTGAAAGGTGTTCTGTATTATTTTCAATTTCATAAAACTGTGAAGGTTATTATTGTACTGGATTAGGAAGAAATGTTTAATCATGAGCTGAGAGAAGCTTGCCTGGCCCCTTTATAGGGTAGGCGACTTTTATTGATTTTATTAGTCAAAGAAGGTAATAATTTTTATATTAATAACTGGAGACCAATTCCTCTGTTAAACAGTGATTATAAAATATTAGCTGAAATACCACTGCAAAAGTCTGGGGAAGGTCACTTTTTTCTCATGTCTCATAATCATTCTTATGCTATCAAAGGCAGCAGAAATATTGCAATAATCTGAACTTGGGGAGAGATGTGGCAATTCTTTCTCTATTAATTGAGCCTGGATCAAACGAAAGCCTTTGATCGAATGAACCATAATTGCTTGTTCAATGTCTTCAAACATTCTTGGCTACCTGATATGTTTGCTAAATGACTGTATGTCTTATGCAAACATGTTTGTGGAAGACCTTGGATAAATATATATATATATATGCGGGATGAACAGAAATAATTTGAAATCAACTTGCTTGTAAGGCAAAATTGTCCTCACATTCTCTGAGATATGGGTCCAAATTATTCTCTTGGTTACACCATGTAACTCCATTGACTTTCCTAAGCCTGCACTAGTGAAAAGGAGAGTAAAATTTAGCCCATCCTGTTTAGAGCTTTGGGTATAAAAGATTCAAGGGCAAACACAGGAATCACCCTACTGAATTAGAACAGTAGATTGTCTGCTCCAGTATTCTGTCACCAACCGCAACAGAATGGCTTGCCTCATGTGGTGGAGAGGCTGGGGGTAAGCCAGCCCTGGTTAAAAGGTGCCCCACATCGGGGCTGAATCAGGTGAACCGTGGATAAAAGGGGCAGGCAGGGGCAATAAAGGGGGAAGCTTAGGAGATTTCAACTATGTTTGTAGAGGCTGCAGGGAGTGGAAAAGGTCCTGCAGGGCCCTAAGTCAGCAGTGGAAAAGTCGAAGAAGCAGCAGTCAGAGAAAGCTCCCTAGACAGCGAGGCCTCGGGGGGATAGAACAGGGGAGAGACTGTAAAGGCCAGCTTGGATGAAGACTGGGTGACTATGTTTTGTTTTATTTTGGACGAATTAGGAGACTTGAGCTTGAGGCCTAGAAGGCCAGTATGTACCGGAGGACTAAATAAATCAGACCCTTTGTAGGGTTTGTTTGAACTACTTTTGAACAGCAAATTCCCACAGGGCCCCAAAGAGGGGAAAAACAGAGGCAGGGCAGAGCTGAGGCACCCTAGCCACAAGGGGGCAGAGGAGAGGCAGGGCAGTTGGCTCCCACGCACTATACCAAACAAAGCCAAATGCTTCAGAACAAGGTGTGGGAAACTACATAATGGAACGGCTACAGATTACCTGCCCATAAGGAGGAAGTTTTCTTCCTAAGCCTCATCAGTTAATGGCTGGTTTATGCCCTGAAGCATGAGGGTCTCAATCCGTTAGACGTTTTTTAGTTTCTCTAATGGAATTCCTTAGATGGAACATCTAATCCTCCTGTGAATCTTCCTAAGGATTCTCTTGGCTTCAGTAATGTCAGTTGCAATAGGCACTGTACATCAAATGTTGTGAGGGGGGAAAATTGCCTTTCACCAGTTTTAAATCAGTTGCCTTTTAATACCATTGTTAAAGGAAGTCTAATATAACATCACACTGCTCATATATAGCACATTTCATCTGAGGGGTGCCAATTACAGTTGTAAAACAACACTTAAAAACAGGTAAACTGAGGTACAGAAAGCTTGTGCTTTGCTTGTGGTCACTCGGTGGTAGAAATAGGAAGAGAAATCAGGAGTTCTGATACTTCTCTTTCACTAAGAAGAGCATTCTGCCTTCTCATATGTTGAAAGCTGATTTAGACATCTCAAGGTTTCACATTCATTTTCAGGACCAATCCCACTGGCGTGGCACTCGGGGAGGGAAAAAAACAAACAAAAACCCCCACATTCCTAGCTGATGCAGAGAATGTATTAAAAGAAGAAATGTCAAGGATCAGATTCTGCCAAATCAAGTTTAGTATGACCCATGGGGAACCAAAGATAAACTTTTGCAAAATAAAAGACTAACAAGTAGAAGCAACTGGTAACTCTCTCTACTGGACAGGATTAAAATCATTCTGACTTTTCTATTGCCGATAATCTCTCTGGGGAAATTTGATTTTTCTCCCCCTCCCTATAAATAACGGTATATGTTTTATTTGCGAATATCGCAGGGACAATGCAACAAACCAAATTGTGCACAATATAACCAATTTACCGAGGTCTGAAGGATGGTTTAGTGGTGAGATTGGCCTCCCTGTGCAGGTCTGAGAAAACTGAGTACAGGGAATTACCACTCAGCCTGCATGTTGCATAATGGATGTTCTCATTTAGGTATAAAGGAGATTGGAAATAACCATTCTTACCTATCTACATACAACACTTATACAGCCCCCATTACTGGAGTATCTGAGTGCCTGAGTCTTTAATGTATTTATTTTCAGAACACCCCCGTGGGGTAGGGCAGTCTATGATCTCTATTTTGAAGATGGGAAACTGAGGCACACAGAGACTATGACTTGCCTATGGTCACACAGGAAGTCTGTGATAGATCAGAGACATGAACAGCAGCCTCTCAAGCCCCAGGTGAGTATCCTAACCACTGGGCGGTCCTGTCTCTGTGGCCAGAGTGGTGTCAAGTGGCCCTCAGTGAAACTAACGATCAGGCCTATAATGCATACTTTCTTCTTTTGTATCAACATTGTAATGCACGCAACCTCCTATCCGGCTTGTGGTTTTGTTTTTAATGCTTCTGACCCCAGCCAGACATCCTCACTGAGGTTTTCCCAATAATTCTTCAGTTTTTATCCAGACGGCTCATCCGCCTCTTGCTTACAATTTCATTTAAATTCATGTTTTAATTTCTCAAATAAACAATGGCCTCTCTTATAAATGCAGGGACTGTTGCCATTCCATTCCAGCCTTGCTGAATGGAAGGAAGGAACTAATATTACTTGAATATCAATTACCCTAAACAGTTCTTACAGAATATACTGGAGAGTCAGAACTGTAAAAAATCCTTTCCAGTGGGAAATTAGCAACAGGAGCTATAAATTTCACTTTCCATCCAAGAGTTACACTGCATAATAGAATATAAACAGTGCATGTGCTGTCCATATTGGTGGAGAATACATTTAATTAAAAACCTAATCCCTACTCTTTGGGGATACGCTAGGGACAGACTGCAGACAGCCTTTATTCATGCTGGCACACAAGTGTTGTACCCCTGGGTCAGATTCCACACCCTGCACTGGCCTCACACCCTGCTAGGGATCAGCATTAAGCAATGCCACTGGTGTAAGATCCCTCAATGACCTTACGCTTGTTATTATTATGTGTATCACCAGAGCACTCAGGAGGCCTAGTCAAGGACCCTAGTACGCCAGGTGCTGTACAAAGATAGATTGTCAGCTTTTGGGGGTTGGGGCATCTTTTTATTGTAAGTAAAAGAATAGAGACAACAGATGCATACAGACAGTGGGGTGGGGCGTCCCAGGTATTTGCTGCTGCCTTCCAGAGACCCTGCTACCTTGGCACATCTCGCTCTAAGCAGCTGTCCTTTAAGAAAAGAAGGGCAGCAAATCTGGACCTCGCAGGGTTGCCCAGAGAGGCCTTCCAGGGTCAGCTGTGGGTGGAACCAGCGAGACAGGCAGAGGCCAATCCAGGTCCAGCAGGCCAAACATAAAGGGCTCGCTGTTGCTGTCAGAGGGCAGTTCTGGGTGAAGTTGGGACACGGGTGGGAGGATCCTCCCTCTTCCTTAACCCAAAAAGCCAGGCCTGGCCAGTGCCTTTTTTCAACTGCAATGAAATGCTTTCATTTTCCTTGTGGAGTGTAAGGCTCACCTGGACCTTCCTGGGTTGAACATTAGTTTGACTGCTGCACAATTAGATGAGCTCTCTCTTTGTCTGAGGATCCCCTGTCTCAGCCAAGCCCATGACAGACAGACAGGGCAGTACAAAGAAACAACGAGACAATGCTGATCAGCATGATGGGCAGTGAGACAAGTGCCCCAGCAGCCTAACTCTGTGTGTGTATCACAGACAGAACCCTCACTCAATTCCTGTGCATTCTTACGTGCACCAGGTGAAACAAAACCCAAGGCCTACGCCTCCACCATCTACCCTCTTCATTGTTATTTGTTTATACTATGGTTGCACCTCAGAAACCTAGTCACAGAGCAAGAACCCATTGTGCTAGGTGCTGTACAAACAAGTTGTAAGTTCTGAGGGACCAGGGACCTACTAAGCACAGGACAAGAGTCAACAGATGATACAATGTGGACAGATGGGGGAGTACAAAGGAACGGGCAGTGGTTTCAGCACACCAGTAGCCTCCCTAGTGTCAATTGTTTTTTGTAGGCACCACAGAAAAGGAGAGTTTTAAGGAGCAATTTAAAGGAAGATAATGAGTTGGTTTTCTGGAGGTCTATGGGGAGCTCCTCCAAGGGTGGAGTAGGGCAGCATGGGAGAAGGAGAGAAAGCATTTGTTTAAAATTTTAACACATGGGCCATGTAGGCTGGCATCATGGGCCAACAATAGACAGGAGTCAACCTCTTGATAGTGAATGGGAGCTGATAGGTCATGAAGGCCCTTGAGTGGGAAGACGTGCAGCTCATGTTTGATGCGATAGAGAGCCAGAGCATGCCCTTTCTACCCCTCATGCCAAGGTTGAAAGAGGCAGCCGACACAGGATCTGGTTCCATTGTGCCCTCAGTGGAGAGCTCTCCTGTACAGGGGGAATTCTCCACTGGCCATTTCTAGCCCACTCTGTGCTGCTAAAGCTCTGGAAAGTGGGCTACAGATCCCAACCTATTGACCTCACAAGTGTGAATAAGAGTTTCCTAGGGCTGGAAGGGACCTCCTGGGTCGTCGAGTCCAGCTCTTTGCTATCACAGGCAACCCCGCCATATAATTCCATTCCAGCCCTTCATGTCCATCTGGTGAAGCATCAGGTTTGCTATCACATCCAAAGGCAAAGACATCCCATGAGTGCCACCACGACTCAGCTGATAGCATTAGTGATCAGTAAGCGCTCTCCTCATTTCTGCACTCTGACACCACTATTACAACAACGATCAATTCGGAATCCCAGGAGGTACTTCGTCAATGCATTGCACTGTCTACGCACCTTACGTTCCTGCACCACTGAGTCTCAGAAGCACAGACAAACCCCAGCTTTCCCCCTCCCCTCAAATACCCGCCTCTATGTGGCATCCAAAATCCATACCTGGGTCTCCAACCTATGTTTCCATAGAAACTGATATTTGATTTTTTAAAACGTCTCCCTGCTTTTGGATGTTACTTGCGTTGTTTGTAATATCGAGGTTTACAGTTACTGTTATTCCCATTCTAAATAGGGGGAAACCAAGACACAGAGGGGAAGATTTCAGTAGAATCTATTGGAGAGAGGTACTCAAATCCCCCTAACTTTCAGTGAGAGTTGGGAGCCTTGCTGCCCTTTGGAAAACTTCCCCAGGGAGGAAAGTGACACAATAAATCTCTTTTCGCTTCCTCTCCAAAGTGGTTCTTAGAATGGGATGAAGGCACAGTGGCTGTACCATTCGGTTATTCCCCAAAGAGGTTCTTATAACTCAGTTCTTGCTGGCTCACGTTTCCCCGCACAGTGAATGGGGGCACATCCGGGTTGGCTCTGCAAGAGTGCACGTCAGAAGGCTCATGTCCCTTTAGCTACTTAACGCCCTGAATTCTCAGCGGCAGCTCTGACAGTGGAATCCGGGGTTCTATGCTTGCAGTTCAAAGACAGCTCGTGGCTCTCAGAGAGGCTTTTCCATCTGTTGTGCCCAAGCATGCAACCATGTGTGCTGCCGTTGCTCTGCCAGGTGAGTACCACGGGCTCATGAAACCTCAGAGGCCCGAACCACAGAGCAAAGAGGCTACAAATTTGAATCCGCAGGTGACACCACTGCAATCCCAAATATGACCAGCTCATCACAGCCCGCTGACAGGGAGGTGTGCTGTGACTACTTCAGCCTGCCTGGCAGGGGCTGATGTAGAGAATGGACACTGCAATATTTCAATCAATCAATAAAAACCTGAACAGCAGGGGAAGACAGAGGCATAATTGATGCGCCTATTACTATCTGAAATTGGTCACTGTGGAAAGAAACAAGTAACCACAGTGTGGACCCGGCCTGACCTTTCACCCCTTGGCAGACAGCAGATTGGCCATTCTAGTCACTGTCAGTGAAAAATGATCCTGAAATCTTCTCGCTTTGGAGAAAATGAGGCTCCATTCAGATCTCCTAGCAGGACAGGAATTCAGAGGTCAAGGATGAGGTTGCAGAACTCAACAAGGGCTACTGTGGATGAGCAAGCCAAATGAAGTTCTTTAAGAACTGGCCAGTGGAAAATGAGGTTGACTTGTACCCATGGTGGGTGGGTTGGTGCAAAACAGGCTGGCAAAGAAAGAATCAGGGATACCAGTGTGCCAGTGAGCCACAGTTTGTAAGGGAAAATGTCACTTTGCTGTAGAGGGAAAAAGGAAATGGCACAACTTTTCAGTTTGATCTTATTTTAGAATGGCTTTTTAGGATCCATACCCATTTGACATCATAAATACATACACACACCCCAATGTATTCTTTATCTTGATGTGCACGGGCTTCCATGAGTGATAAACTTCAAGAAAGATCAGTTACCTTTCTATTGCCATCCAGCATAGACCTGGGTGCTGAACTCCAAAATGCGGAACAGACGTCAGAAAAATGCTTCGGAGAACAGGTCGCAAGCATTGGTAATAAATCTGTTCCGATGCTCTTTAGGGAATGTAAATCATTTAAATTATTAAAGTGTCAAGCTGCTGGGACACAGATGAGCTGAGAGCTGCTGTGGGAAACTCACAGTGGCCTGACTGAAACAGAGGAAGAAGAGGAGAAAATCATTTTAAAATTCAAGCTGCTCTCCTTGCATTGTGGGTTATGACAGCAATTCTCCAGCTGCGCCTTTATGTATTTACTGATATGAGATCACGCTGGAGAAGGCTTGGGGCAGGGGAACTAAGGACTGGAAACTGTGAAAGTGGGGGGTGAGGGAAGGAAAAAGGCACATGATTGTGACGTCCAGGGTGGGAAGGATATAAGTTGCCTCCTGCCGGTCAGATCTTATGGCAATTCAATGTTTTTTATCCATTGATCTTAAAACAGTCAGTTGTTATTATCATGGGGAAATTAAGGCAAACAGAAATGTGAAGGGACTTGCCCAAGCACCCAACATGAGAGTGGCAGAGCCAGGAATAAAATCCTGGTCTCCTGAGTCCTGCCAAATTGCCCCATTCATTGGCCCACATACAGATAAAACCAAAAAAAAATGAGTTACATTGGCTGGTGCATGTTACCCTATGACAGTGCATGATATAGATCATGTACAACTGACTGCAAAACACAAGACACAAACATTTTCACATATGAAAGCAGTTTGGTTGGTTCATTGTTACACATAGGTCTCTGTCAGGGATGGTCTAGATAATGCTTAGTCCTGCTATAAGTGCAGGGGACTGGACTAGATGACCTCTTGAGGTCCCTTCCAGCCCTATGATTCTATGATTATTTGCCATTATATAGTATTCAGACAGCTGCCAAATGTTGGCCAAAAATGTGTTAATCTTGACTCTCTCTTGAGTTTTGGCATGGATATTATTCAGCAAAAGTTTGCACCAGAGAGTGGTTTATTTGCTGTTTATCGTTCAGTACTTTCCTGGTTTTAAAAGTTCCAGTCAGACATTTTCATGATTTTCTTCTCCCTGTTTTGGGGTAAATTTAAGAAAAATACATCATTTTTGATCAGCGTTACCAATCAAGGAACAAAGAGCATCCTATGACCCAGGTGGCCAGTAACATGTCGCAAATGGCAAACAGTGAAGGCAAATAATGCATGGTCAACCCACCAGTCCATGTAATTCTTTCAGAACTTTGGCAAGTTCTTACCAACACATTTGTAGGAATCCAGATTGGTTTGCAAAGGATTCACAAACAAACAAGTATAGCTAAATTCATAACAAATATTATTGGGAACAATAATCTTCAAGCAAAACAGAGCAAACATTTTAGCAAAGCAAAGCAAATCTTCAAGCAAACATTTTGGAACAACTTCATTCTAATAATAATTACTCCAACCTGCCCCTTGTGGCACATTCAAGTACTTCCGAACTTTCACTCTACAAGATTCAAAGGCCTGATTAAAGTCCACTGAAGTCAATGGGAGTCTTTCCAGCTCATTCTGATTGGGTCCTATAAACTTTTTTGCTGTACTAGAAATAAATGTCTATACAGGCCCTTTATACTACAAGGCATCTAATGAACAGCTGTCGCTCTGGCCTATAGGACAACCAAACAAAACTGAGTGGTTTCTATCTAGTGATGGATGACCTAATTCAGGTTCCCACGTTTGGGGCATGGCAGGTTGAAAGATATGTCCAAACCCCATCAAAACCCACTAAAGTCTGCAGAATTGGGCTGGACATTTGACATGAAGGGGTTTCTGGCAAACATTTGGGTTCCTGGTCAGAAGTTTCCAAATTTAGAATTTTCAGTGTTATGATTTTTTTTTTAAAATCTAATTTTTGACAAACGATAGAAAATGGTCAAACTGTAAATTTTGGATGAAAATGTGTGGTTTTGATCAGCTCTAGAGCAGGTCAAAATCTGAAGCTGGCATTTTGAAAGAATTTTTTTCTTTGAAACGTGGATTTTCAACAAGAAAAACAAACGCACGCGTTCGTTTTAAAGCCAAGCTTTTCAGCCAGTTTTACGAAGCAGACATCGACCGAAAGCAACAGGTACCACTTCAATCACGCCATTGCCCAATTTTGGGCGAATAAGAGTTCCAAGTGGTGCCCACCCCAATTCTGGTAAAACTTGGAGCTCTGGTTGAGTTCCTATTAAGTGTTTGAGCTCTTCCCAATTCAGAACTCCATGAGAAGCTTGGGGGGGGCATTCACAGATTCTAACCATCCCATGTGCTGTACAAAATAAGCAGTCACAAATGCATGAGAAAGGGCAACCGCCAAGCTCATCAGTGCCAAGCGTCTAGCTCAGTTAATTCACTGTCAGAATGCTTGGATCTTGGTGGTCCCAGCAACTTACACCGACCAGCATCCTCATTCAGCTCTAGTGTGCTCTGCAGGCAGCAAATCGTTTCAAACAGAACCACATTCCTCTCCTTAAACCTGAGCTTCTTCCATCAAGACCCTCATGACTACAGGACTTTGGGGAAAGTCAGGGTACACGCTTCACAGGACTCGGGGCAGAACTTTCCTGTAGCTGGAGTTGTCTCCTGTTCACGTTGGGAAGAATAAAGAAGGTATTTCACTTGTATATTCTACTCCAGGGATGACTTAGAAAGCTGCCAGAAAAGATGGAAATGTAAATGCACTTGCTATTTTGCCCCACTGCTGTCACAGAAACTTTCATGCACTTTTTTCCTCCTGTGTTTTATTTTTTCCTCTTGAGAATTCACCTCAGGCTAGGAATGTGCTGCATGTGCTATAAATAAATAACAAACTAGATTAACCAGCTCTCCGGGTCTCATTCTACAGGACCACTCTCTCCAATTTGGTAGCACTGAAATGTTTTTCAAAATATACTCTAACTGTTTAGATTCCGTCATGGCTCCATACAGAGGTGAATTTTGCTGTCAGTAGAAATGCCTGATTGACTTTTCAGCAGATTCATGCTCTCTTTGGCCAGCCGTTTGTAGCTTTGTTCGCTCTCTGGCTAATGTGGGGTGCAGACTTTAGGGATATCCAGATAGGATTTTCAAAAGCACTCGACTCCCTATCTGGACATTATAATAAGCAGGACAGATTTTCCCATCTCAGCATGCTGGATGATGAGCTATTGGAGGAGAATTTCCAAAAGCAACTACGGGTATGTACACACTGCAAAGAGAAACCTATGGTGCCAAGTCTCAGATGCCAGGTCAATTGACTCTGGCTTGCAGGACTGAGGCTGGGGGGGCTAAAAATAACATTTTAGCTATTGGGCTCAGGCTGAACCCCAGGGTCTGAGACTCACCGCTTTTGCTGGGTTTCAAAACCTAGTTCCGGTCTCTGAGACTTGGTGCTGCGGGTTTCTTTTTGCAGTATGGACATACCTAAAGTCATTTATCAAACTAAGCCCCATTAAACATTTAATGGGACTTGAGGCCTCTGTCACTCAGGTAGTTTTGAAAATTTTACCCATATATCATAACGGGAGCAGCTAGGTGACCGAGTACTTGAAAATCGGTCCCAAAGTGTGCTGCAAAACTGCAAACTTTATTTATTATGAGAAACTGCTCACGACTCGTTTCATGGTAATTTCACGTCCACAGAGTCTTGGAACACGGATCACAAAATGGGCTTTTTCACAGATTCATTTGGCTGTAAATAAGGATGAATTTCACTTAACATATTACTTATTTTGAATTGAAATGTTAGTCCTTTTAGAATCATAGAAGATTAGGGTTGGAAGGAACCTCAGGAGATTATCTAGTCCAACCCTCTGCTCAAAGCAGGATCAACCCAATTAAATCATCCCAGCCAGGGCTTTGTCTTTTTTTTTTTTGCTTCCTGAGAGAGGATCAGTTTACCTTAAAAAATGAATTTGTTTTCAAGTGAAACAGACATACTGACTTTTTGAGGCAGGGAGAGAAACAGGCCAGTTTATTTCACTTCATGAGAGACAATCAAATTCCAGTTGTGTTGTGAAAATGGCATACTGCTTTAATAGCAGACCCAAACAGCTGGAAAAACAAGAGTGCGGAAGAATGGCCTTGTCGTTAAGACACTAAATTACAACTGAGGAACTTTGGGTTCAATTCCTGGCCCAACAACAGATTCTTTGGGTAAATCTCCTGTCTGTGCCGCCACTTCCCAGCTGTAAAATGGAGATAAGACTTCTACAACCTCTCCTGTCTATTAAGATTGTAAGCTCTCTGGACTGTTTCTTGCCGTGTGCTTACAGAGCGTGACACAATAGGGCCTGGCCAGTGGTAGCAGCCTCTTTGGGCTACTGGAACATAAATAATAAGCCAGCTGTCTGATTAAAAGAGACATTTGCCTTGGGGTTAGATTGTGCCTCTGGAAGCCAGTGCAACAATGGGGTAGGGGGCAAACTGAGGGTGATGGTAACGGTTAGATACTTTCAGAGCTGCGTAGAGAAGAAAAGCACTCTTGCCCTTAGGGAAGCTTATGCAGAAGCAGCAAGCTGTACACTTTAGATACATATATTCCCCCTAGTGGAGAATGGGAGAAGAGCTAGGCCTACTTTCTTTGTCTCCTGTCAGAGCCGATGCTCTAACTTCTGTCCGCTTCTTTGCTTAGGTTGTACAAGGTGCAAGCTTCTGTCTGCCCACCTATGCTGGAGCCCAGTGGTGGAGGAAACGTTGCACCTTTACCCCAACCCCCCGTTGCCCGTTGGCATGCACATATGCTGTCTCAGCCCTGCGCAGACAGTTGGTTCAGCAGACCTTGATAGTACTACCCAGAGAGAAAGACCACAGCCACGGTTCAGTGACAAAGACCCTCGGCCAGGTTTATTGCCCTCCAGGCACATACTCAGTGTCCTGGCTCCATGTTACAGGGACACTAACACATGCGTGGCTGGTAGCAAAGAGTGGCTTAGTCAGCAGCATGAGGTTCTGCTGTCCTCTAGGCCACACCAAGGGTTAAGGCAAGATACCCCAACATACATAGCTTGAGACAAATAACTTATGTTATTTGCGTGATTCGTGACATCCGCCTGTTATCTCCCCTTGTATCTCGCTCCAGATGTCTCGGGCAAAACATCCTTATTTATCACGTCTGTCAAACCCTCTTATCTTGTGTTAGGTCCAGATGTTCCTGGGCTAATCTTTTGGCATACCCAGGATCTGTTGCTCCTTAGGAGTGCCTGTGTTCTAGCAACACTTTGCTAAGGTCATGCATCGGACAGTTAACTTGTAAGCATCTGCTTTAACGCATGGCCTGAGTTTGGTTTTAATGCAGACAATGCTCTAGGCCTCAGATTTTACACCAGGCCCAATGCTGCGGGCTCTCTCTCTCCTATACCCCCTTGCTCCCACCATGCTGTAGAAGCCAGGATGCGGGCCCTTGTCTCTTGTTTCTTTTAAAAAGAAACTTTCGATGCCCTCCGGTAAGACTGCTTGAGATCTGAGATGCAGTCACCGCACACCGTTGTCTGTCTTGCCCTGCAGTTAGCGGGAGTGGGATTGCACAAGTACTACCCCGCTGGGACGCAGGTGAGATGTGTATCTCACAAGGATCTCCCAGGGAGCACAATTGAAATGTCTTCGTGGCTGCCGCAGCTCTATAATGAATCAATTGATTAATTTCATCCTCAGCGTCTTCCTCATCAGCCTGACCGTCCCGCTCTGGAGAAGAGGTTTGCTCCAGTTCCACTGTGCCTCACGGCCTCATTATGGTTCTCAGTCTGGCTTCTCAGTCTGAACCCTGTCCCCATGGAGTAGTGGAATGGGCTGTGGAGGTCCCGAATGGACTCTGGACAATGGAATTGGGATGCTGTCCACTGGGGCCTCAGCTAGGGATGGGTGAACGGGCTGATATTGGGATCTGGGGAGTCTTGTGTCAGGATGATGCACCCGTGACCCAACCAGTTCCGGGTACTGTCCAAATACCAGCCTGGGAAGCTTTTGGTAGTTCCTCTTGCTGCTCAGACACTTCCTGGTCTCCCAACAGTCCATACGCTAAACTTTCTTCTGGAAAGCAGCCCAGGGACCCCTCGACCTCCTTTCAGTCTTCTCAAGGGGCAGCTGGCTGGCTATTTCGTCACAAGTCCAGTCTCACTGCAGCTAACACGCCTCATTGTTCTCTGAATCCCCAGGCAGAGTCCACAGACAAGTGATTAGGACACAGGCCTTGGGCTAGAGAAACGTGGGTTCAGTTCCCTGCTCTGCCACAGACTTCCTACATGACCTTTAAGGCCTCGTCTACACTACCCAGTTAGGTTGATGTAAGCTGCCATGCGTTGTCTTTGCTGTAGAAAGGTCTTCACTTAAATTTGGCTCCTGCCGACGTAAGGACCTCTCTAGGCTACTTGAGTCACACCAGAGCAGCACCGAGTCACAGTCAATGTCGTTGAGTTAACGCAGTGTCAACGCAGACACAGCGTTGCTCCCATTGCCTGTTGCTGGCTGTCAGAAGCTGTCCCACCATGACTCCGCCCTGACAATACAATCGAGGCAACAGCTCCTGGTGAGGACGTGCACCGTGCACACAAGGGACCAAGTGGGCGCGCACACAAGCCATTTAGCAACTGGAGGGGCTGGACGCTGAAGTAAATTAGGTTGACATCATTCTGTGGTGTAGACATAGTCTTAGTCTTCCTGCGCCTCCGTGCCCATCTGTAAACGGGGATAATAGTGCTGGCCTACCTCACCGGGGGGAAGAGGGCTGAGAACATAAATCTATTAAACATTGTCCAGTGGCTCGGATACTGGGGGAGGCAGTAGGTGGGCATATAAGACAGAGAGGAAACCAGGCTTGCTGCCTCCCCACAACTCCATTCAACAATGATGGGGCAGGAAAGTCTTCTGGGTTCAGCCTGTGGTTAGAGAGGAAGGGCCCCCGAGGTAGCAGGACAACTGAAGAAAACCAGGGTGGAGTTGAAGTGTTAATGCCCCAAAATGTGGTTCCCGGAGGTAAATTCTGCTCTCAGTTGCATGCACACAGCTGCTACTGGAGTCAAACTCTGAGACCATTATCTCTATGTGTCTTGTAGTGCCCTTGGGCAGAATGGTTACTATCAACTCCCTCTGATGTGGGTGTCTTCTCCTGCCTGGGACAATCACACACAAAACTGTAACAAAAGGGTGTGGGACACACAATGGGGGAACCGTTTAAAACAGGGCCTCTTGACACAAACCAAATGAAGATCCTGCACAGGGCATGAATATCTAGCTGGGGTTTTCTCATCAACAAAGCACAGGTCTGGCAGCTAAGTACTTGTCAATTTGCACCCTGGCTCTGAAACTTCTGTGCATTTGGGCCAGTCAGATGACGTCTTCCATGCCTCAGATCCCCAATCTCTAACATAGAAACAGGTCTATTTCCTAAAGCGGGTCAACATGTTTTGACTCAAAACGTTTCCTGAGGAAATGTTGGATTTTTGTACCTTTTATTTACGTTTGGGTGACAAAAAGTTGGGTTCTGTTTTCCCGTTTTACAATGGGAAAATATGGAATGGAACATTTTGGTTCGGAATTGACATTTCAGCATCTGAAAATGTTAACACTTGGAAATGTCAAAAATGTCAGCAGTTCATTTCACTTGGAAACGTTGACATTTCTCCTCTCCGCCCCTGCAAATGGAAATTTTTCAGAATCTCTGACTCCGTGAAAATTTTTAATCATTTCAACTTTTCATCCCATCGTAGGACAAAAACCAATGTTGAAATATCAGGATTTCCTCTGGGATGGAAATTCTGTTTACTGAACATCTGTAATACTTGTCCACGTTTGTGAAGAGCACTAATGAAAGCTGCTAAGTGGTATCAATTACTAGCATGGTTCTTTTAAGGACTAATTATTATTGTGCCCGATCCTGAATCTTCTATCCAATCTGAATCCAATTCTAGTACTTCAGGACTGAGCGCTTTACTATTAGCAGGTATCTCGTGCCTGAGGGCACGATGTTTGAAATACATAGGTGTGATGATGTGGGGTTTCTATCTGTAAAACTCAGGAATTCTGATTGATGTTATGAAGCTGTTGCTATGAAAAATCACTGTAGCACTGAATGCCCCGAAGTAAATTTGAAATCCTCTACCGTGAGCGGGGCCTGCAACAAGTATACACGAGCATGACCACAAGGAGGCGCACTAAACTTTAATGAATATGCTTTGACAGGACAATAGATACGCTAAGGGCGACAGCTTGCGCTGGGAGAAAATACTCCGTCCTCTTGTCTGACGGGATTGTAACCCCAGCCCCAAAATTGTGCTGGACCGGTGAGGAAACTGAGGCAAGGAAATACGTACAGGATTTGTTAGCTTTGTACAGATCTGTGTGTTTCTCATCCGATTGAGTAAAGAGCAATAATGTGTTCGGCGTTCATGCACAATGCCTGTGGTGCTATAAGCTACGCCTACCCCACGGGCCCTTGGAGAGGTAACCCAGAAGGCTCGCTCTTTCAGGTGGAGTCCTAGCAGAGGATATAAGTAAGCCACGGGGGAGTGTGAGGAATCAGCACTAGTTGCAGGGGCTGGGTGGGCGAAGCTCTCAGGATGTGGTGCTAGATGGAGGCTCTGCACTACGAGATTGTGCCTAGGGATCCCAAGGCAGGAACAGTCTGTTCCGACTCTGGACGCTTAAAACACTCGAGGATTCAAGGGTTGGACCCCCCCACAGCAATCTAGTGAGGCACGGGAGCCTGACCACATCTGCGACAATAGCCACAGAACCATTAATTTTTGTTTCATATTTATTATTTATTTGTCTTGCGGCAGCACCTGGGGGCTCCAGGCCCAGACCACGGCATGATTCTGCTAGGTGCTGCACCGACACCAACCACAAACCAAAAAGGTGGTCTCTGCCCTGAGGAGCTTACAATCGAAGTACAAGACAAGGGACAACGGATGGCTACAGACAGGGTATACAAGGAAACAGTGCAACAGCACTGGGCAGCATGACGAGCCGTGATCTTAGCACACTGGCTGCATAACGGCGGTCAATGAATTAAAGCGTTATTGTGTAGCGTGAGGGCTTTGGGACCCACTCCAGAAGACGCCGTGCAGGTGGCACTGACCAGAGCAGCTCTGCTAGCTTCCACCTGAAAAGACTTGTATTGATCATCAATAATCCTGTGGACACTAGCAGCCACTGCAAGGCAGTGAACAAATTCCCAGGGACGCCTGTCATGTGTCACGATGGATACAGATGGAATACGAGGCTCAAGATACTGGGGTCTCCTTTATCAGGGGATGGAGGATGCTTGCTGCACACTCCATAAGGGAACTTCAGCCCCCCTTGAACAGCTGAAAACACCTGATCTGCACCAGTTTCTTCTCCCTTCCCAATGCCTTTCAGTTTCCCACTCCCACCTACCGTTACGCCCCTTCTCTCTCCCCTGGAGCCAGCCTTGCTGTACTCATGGTGGAAAGAGCTTGGCTAAAGCTATGACAGATTTGTGATGTTTACATTACATTACATTAAAAAGTTAAATAATGAAGGGGACTACGGTCAAATAAAATGGGTGTTTGTGTGAAACAGGAAAAGAAATAGCAATACGATTAGCTGCCTTGTGTCCGTGTGGAATTTCACTTTGTGCAACAGGCACTGCCTGGGCCTGTAATCTCCACTGCGTGATTCCTGGAGTCAGGTAAAGTCACTCCAACCCAGGTGGATGCAGAAATCCAAGGTGGGATGCATGCTGTCCTTGACACTGTACAAACAATGCAAAGCCTGCTTATTTTTCTGCCCCAGAGCTCATGCCAGCTCAGGTTCTGCTCATCCTGGGCCAGATTCAGTTCAAGGAGGGCTCAGAAATTGAATCCAAGTTTCCTCACTTGGATACCAAGTGAATAGATGGACCAAGTGAGCCCTCTGCCTGCCAGGCACGTAGAGCCCTCAGTGACGTCTGTGACAGATAAATCCTGGAGTGGATGGCTGTGTGCCTCTCCGAGATTTCGAGCTGCACCCATTTGTTAATGTCTCCGAGGGAAAATGATGCATCAGTGGTATCAAGACTGTGAGGAGAAAAACAGCCTTGAAACGGGAACAGCTAATGATCTGTGGCAGACAGACGGGGCCTGGACAAACTACAGTTTGGCACCGTACATGCCAAGCAGGTTCTTGGCAGCTGGTTCATCTTCCGATGTCACATCTGATGTTTGAATAGAGAAAAACACACGTGTTTATTTCCAGCCCTGTTCCTTGTTAGACGGATGACCTTTTCATAGCTCTGGAGGGCAAAGGAGGGTGCAGGCTACAAAATGTTCTGAGGATGCTTGACAAATGAAGATATGTAAACCAGGCAAGGAATGGCAGGGCCAAGGGAGATGATGGTTCTCATACAGAGAGGCCTGTCTCATTAGTGGCAGGGGTGTTTGCTTTGGCTTCCATGTTTATCAATGCCGGCAGGGGGGAAATGGCTGTGTGCAAGCTCAGATGGAGCACTTGGGAAAGATTATCCCATTATTCAGGGGGAATTAAGCCAGCCTGGCAGGTCTCCCTCTAATTGGATCACTGCTTTCCACTCAAAGCCATTCCTATTTCCTACAGTCATGCTCACGGGTCTTCCATTCGCTCCCTGCCGTTTCAGTGCCCATCTCAGAGCAATCTTCCCCTCTGCCATAAACTCTCTCACTCTGCCTTTCCGCGTTCTAATCGTCACCCACTAAGCCCGCACCACTACCACCCCCCCACTTGTTTCAGATCTCAAGGAGGGGAGAGGGCTGCACTGAAAGCAGATGCCATGGCACCTGGGATGGGCAGTGGGAGACAAGCCTGATTCACCCTAGAGTCAAGATGCGTGAGGTAATATCTTTGATTGGACCCACTTCTGTTGGTGAGAGAGACAAGGTTTCAAGCCTACACAGAGCTCTTCTTTGGGTCTTTTTCAGCTTGTCTCGCTTACCAACAGAATTTGGTCCAATCAAAGATATTTCCTCACCCTCCATATCTCTCGCCTATCCTGGGACCAACACAGGTACATCGACGCTGCGACTCGCCTGGAGTCATCATTTGTCCTTGTGCAATGTGGGAGTAGAAACCTGGCCGATCTGAACAGTAGCATTTTACAGCATCTTGCCCTCTCTTTGCTGCAGTGTAAAATGACTGCCCAAGGCCTCCAGTCCAGGGTGTTCCATTTCCAAATCACACGATCAAATCTATTGCGTCCCATGGAAATCAATGGCAAAACTTCCCTTGGAGCAGCATCTGGTCCGGCTTTAAATGAGACTTAGCACAACAGGTGCACAGCACTACAGCTGTAACCAGAATTCACCTTTTCCCAGGTTCTTCTAGCCGATTGGAACATAGCAATTTGAATTACACCTTGCATCACGTTGCAAACTCATTAACCCGTTTATTGCTGGCTTAACTCTGTGAGCAGCATAGTCCAGTGGAGAGGGTTCGGAGCTAGGAGACCGAAAAATCTCTTCCTGGCTCTGCCAGTGACCTACTGGGGGACATTACATGAGTAACACACTTCTGAACTTCAGCTTGGCCGACTGTAAAATGGAGACAACGACCCTCCCTTATGTTTGGAGTGTTGTGCTCTATGGATGATAAGCTCTGCGTAAGAGGTAGGTGTTGTTATTATTAAAGCCTATCAGCAGAGGAGCCAAGAAGTGAACGAGCTTTCTAATGGTTCATTGCTTTCTCATCCCTTAGAAGTTGCTCTTCCAAGTCAGGTGTGAAGGACATCCAAGCAGTAGGGAGAGCTTGCCCCTCTCTTTTCTGGAGAACAATTCATTCTCCTGGGCTGCTATCTCTGCTCCTTTCATGTGCACTCGGTTAATTCCAAACGACATTTAAAGAAACCACAGAAGAAGCGGGTGCTAATCCAAAGGGAAAAAGGCATTCAGGGAGGATAAGGGAGCCAGGATGTGAAAGGATTGAAGGGATGGGGACAGCTTTCAATTCAGCACAGCCGTCAGCATGTGTGCTGCCAGAATTCAGCTCCTAACGCTCATTGGGGGGGAGAGAGAGGGGCACATGAGTTCATTTAAGTCTGACCTCTTATCATGAGATATCTTGAGCTGTCAAGGCTCATCCCAGCAGGCCTGGGTGTACAACCAGTGCTGCTCACATTAATGTACCAAGGCGTTGCTCCTGCTTCTTTCCACGCCACAGTCCTTGTCAGAGCCTTCAAAGAAGGGCCGACAGAGGGTCCGAGGAGTACAGGGCTGGTATCAGGAGGAGCCATTCCCTCAGCATGGCACCAGCACATTTCTCTAGGGTGCGTTTGGTTCATACTTTAGAGAACCAGGTTCTAAATAGCCTTCTTCCTTTAGTTTCCGGCTCAAAACCAAGTGCCTTTCTTGCAAACTTCATTCCCCCTCAAGCTCTCTATGGTTGGAGCAGGCAAAGTATCCTAACTGGCCATTTCTAAACTTTTCAACATGCTTTCATGCCCATATGGTTCCAACTTACTCCTTCTTATGCAGCCACCTATTTGCTGACTTCAGCATGCCTTGTAGCCACTTACACAGTAGTACATGCTAGAGGTGAGCCACCTGAGGGCTAAAACCTTGTCTGATGAGTTTTGACTAACTCAACGCAGGAACAGTTCAGTTTGGGGCTCTTTTTTATCCTCACCAGCAGTGTTAGAGAGGGGAAAGGAGCTACTGGTCTAACTGGTCCCACGTAAACCCACTGTGATGCTTGAAACCTGGGGGGGAAAGCGTGAGCCTCTATCATGTCAGCTAAAAACCAAGATGGAAGCAGTAGCTAACATGGGTTACACTAAACAACAGGTTTGAGGGCTGAATGTAATGGGCCAATGGGGCTGGCTTTGTTTTGTCACTATAGGTTCTCTTTCTTCTGAACCAGCAAAAGTTCTGGGAAAGTTCTGATAAATTTAAGGCTCCTCAAAAATTTTCCATTGAACAAAAAAATTTACGGAAAATTGAAAAATGGAAATGGTGGAAAGTGTGTGCTCTCCTCAAAACAATATCGTCAGAAAAGAAAGACTCAAATATAGTCAACCAAATATTGATTTTGGTTTTAGTTATCAGTACCCAGTCCCTCTCCCCCACCCCCAGGTTTTGGATGAACAAGTCTTGAGTTTTGTTTGCTGAAACTGGTGTGGGGGAGTGTTTTTCATCGACATTTCCCACTGGGGAAAAAAGACCCGTTGTCTCACTAAAGCCAGATAAAATGTTTTCCAATGTGCACCTATGGACAGCAAGGCAAATGGAATCAAGACAATATCCCACCCCAAATTGGAACCAGGCTTGAAGAGCCACAAGCCTTTTTGCAGGTTGGAAAATGTTCAGCTAATTGCCTTTCTCTCTCTCACTCATTGTTCTGTCTGCACATCTCTGTGCCTTTTGGGTTCAGCTAGGAACAGAAGGGGAATAAAATAGAATGAAAAGGGCTATTTTAAACTCTTGCCAACTCAACTGGAAACAGAAAGTACTGGAAATCTCCCAAAAAAGCCTGGTCTTGGAAAAGCCTCCGGTCTCGTTTGTCAAGCCCTACAGTTATGGCATTTCTGTTAAGTGGCTGAACTTATGGGTAGAGCTGTATACAACTCTGGGATCCCAGTTTGTAGGGTTACTTGCAACCCTTTTGGGGGTTGGGGACATCTGTTCATGTGAGGATGCCTGCCAAGTTATGGGTTGAGGAAAACGGAGCTGAAAGCACCACATTTTGCATGTTTTCCTTTGCTCAGGCTTCTTGAAATGATAATGAACCTCAGTGAGCCTGGCTTGACTTTTCAGTTTTGTAAAAAAACTCCAAACCAGATAAAGATTCACCCTGGTTTTAAGCTTCATCCCGAAACTTTTCTGCAGTCCGATCTGTCTGTAACCCTTGGTGATTCGGGCAGGCTGGTGTGTGTACCACTGGTCTCTGTCAGGTGGGCCCAGAACTGTACAACACACAATCAGTGTGTCATAAACCCAGATACCAGCAGAACGAGACGGGCTGTCATTTAGTCCAAGAGAATGGACTTTTGGACCTGGAGGATCTATATGACCTGCTCAAGCTCTGAATGGCCGTGATATTCAGCACCATGGCCACCACAAAGTTCCTAGGTGGCACCAGATTTTGCACAGTTTACAGGTGCTCGGAGACTACCAGTGGATTGTGCATGGGGGCAATTAGGATTTGCTGCAGCATTTCCAGTCTGTTTCCATCTCTTCTCTTCTGGTGCTGTTGACCGGGTCTGCGAGCATTCACGGCACAATTGGGTCCGTGCTGCTGCCTCACCGTGTTTCTAAACCCATTTGGAATCCAATTTGGAAGCACGGAAGGCTCCGAAGCTGCCTCCCAGTCAACACACAGCGGCCACGTGCACCTGACGAGAGGCCTCCATCCCAGTTCAGCGTCCTGCGGAGGTGAAATTACTCCCTTTCTTTATAGCAGAACTGTGTAATGCTGGTGGAGCTCATTTTATGACTGACTACACCCGGTATTATCACAGCATGACAAATGCAAGCCATGTGCATAAGGCCCCCGCTGCATAGCCCCAGACTGATCCCTGATGCAGTTAAAACTTTGACGCGAGTGGAATAATTATTTGCCAAGGCTGGCTCAGCCGAGACCTGCATCTCTACGTTTCCATCCTCCCCTCCTGTGGGAAGTTTGCTCCCGGTCCCACGCTGTGTCCATGGTAACAAACAAAGGCCTCCGTACCAGACACTCTCCATCTTATCGATTCCCTGGGAGATTTATGGCAGAGACCTGATCTCAGTGAAGGAGCTAAATCCAATTCACTAAGGAATTACAAGCTTGTTCAATCAATAATCTATTTATCTTCTTCACTTTGCCATTTTTAAACACTCCAGACCTGTCAAAGGAAATTGAAATCTTTAAAAAAATATGAAATTATTGAACTCTGGAATTGCCTGCTGGTGCTTCTCTAAAGGCTCTGGAGCCAGGCAAGTATCTGGCGTGGTTTCAGATGCCTGGGACAAGTCTGATGCAAGCTCCAGTGTCTGGCTCTGGCTACAGCAATTGGCGGAATCCAGTACTTGGGGGTTTGCTGCCATCTGCTTCATTACCCAGGAGGAATCCAAGATACAAAAAGATTCCAGCACTTGGGGCAATCTGTGATATGGTCATGTGGTGACCAGAAGAGAATCTGTTTCGCAAATGGAACTGATGCCCAGGAGGGATCTGGCACCTAGGAGGAATCCAGCTGTGGCCAGAGGGAACCCAGCACAAATTCAGCACCAAGGAGGATTCCAGTGGGGGCTCTGGTGCCCAGGAAGAGCTTAGCACAGATTCCTACTTGTGGCGGCACCTGGTACAGACACAAATAGTTGGGAGAAACTGGCCTTTCCCAATTTAGTCCCATCTGGAAGTCAGCCATGAAGATTTACAGGAAAATTAGGGGGAAAATCCTGGGAATATTTGAAATCTCTCCCCAGAAAAGTGATTTAATTTAAATGGAACTGGCTGATCCATGGCTAATTACAGGGTGATCTTTCAAAAGCAGCTTCTGAGCTTCCCGGTGGGGGAGGAATTCAATAATCAGCTCTAATATAACACTTTTCATCCACAGCTCTTAAAGCACAGAACAAAGGCGGAAGGCATAATTTACCCATTTTACAGATGGGGAAATGGAGGCATAGAGGGTAACTTACTTAAGGTTATGCAGCAGAGCCATGACTAGAACTTCCCACGCCCATAACTTTCCAAGCTGGTTTGCTTTTTCTCTTTCCCAGCTTTATAGCGACACTTACTTATCTTTTATGTATTCTGGCGGCTCAGCAGAATCAGTTTGCAAGTATATGTGAACTTCTATAAGTGATCAGCAACACAATAGTGCAGCACGTGCTTAACATTAACTCCCAATCAGAGCTGGGAAAATAGCTGATTTGGTAACCCAACCTGGAGACAAAATTGTTTTGGGTCAATCTGAAATGACATTTTTTTCGTTTTCCTTTTCCCTCACCAAAACCAAACCAAACAAAACGGTAAAAATGTTTGGGATCGAACTAACTGTGTTTTGTTTGAACTGAACATTTTGAGTCATTGTCAATTGTAGTTTGAAGCTTTATGTTTTAGTTACAGCTCGCTGAATTTCAAAACCAAACGGTTTGACTTTTGCAGAATTCTTCCGCTGCCTTCTTTTTTTCTGCTGAAACTATTCACTAAATTCAAGTCGAATTTGCAAACAGTTTCAGTTGACCCAAAACTGCATTTTTTTTTGGTGAATAAAGTTTACTTAAAAAAAAAAAACCCAACTCTAGTCCTAATGGCCTTTAGTTTAGTAGCCTAAATGCTTCCCTGAATAGGGATGTGTTCCTTATAGGGGCCCTCCAAGGATTTGGCAGAAAAACAATCACACATCCACCCCAATGTCATCTTTGCTGGAGAGAAATGGTGCAAACCTTTCCCGCTACAGCTTCCAGGTCCTGCAGCACAGAGCTATTGAGATAAATCAGGAGACGCTTCATTGAAGTCTGTGGAGTCACAGGGGTGCCCATAAGAGGACAATTGGGCCCCATGTGTTATCTTGATCTACCAAGGAAAAGGGGAAAATTGTGCACTGAAGATCACACCATTTGAAACAGCTCCCACCCATAGGCTTCTATGCCTGAAACGCTATTGCAGAAGCTGGCGGGGGCGTGAGGTTCCTCTGGGAAACAGGGAGGCTGGCTCCTCTCACTTCTGAGGTTAATGAATGGAGTCATTAGGACGATTAATGTTTGCTGATGAGTTAATCACCCTTGCAAACAGATTCTCCCTTCCCCTGCTCAGAGAGGCAGGCTCCCATTGAGATCAAATGCACACTTGGCTATTCCAGGAGCTTTATCTGGGACCCCACACGCGTTCTGAATGGGGTTCTGTGGGTCTGTCCCATTAGTGGGGTGTTCCTCTTCTTTGGGCAGGGAGTGCTTCAGAGCCAAGGAATATGTTTGCATTTTAAAGACTAAAAATATGGGGCCAGTAGAGTTAGCTTCTTTCCAAACTCTGCCAATGACCCTCAGTCCCGCAGCAATCTCTGCCGATCCCATCTTGGGCCCCCTGTGCGCCTCTGCCAATGAGACTCTCTCCTGACCTGAAGACCCCCTAATACTCCAGTCTTAGGCTTCTCACCCAACTGCTCTTCAGTCCTGCCCGGCAGCCCCCCCTGCTATTGCAGTCTTGGGCCCTGACCCAGCTTTGCCTATCCATGCCAAGCAGAGATGCAGACACGCTTTCTGCTTCAGCTCTCGGTCCTCACCCCACACAGCACCTCCGTTATGAACCGCAACACCCCAGCTGCCCCAGCCCTAGATAAAGGATGAAAGGATAGTGCTAGATGTGCCAGAGCACATCATGTTTTTCTGGTGGTAGTTTGTGATGTGGTGAAATGTCCACAAAGCTGACGCCGCTGGAGAACGTTTGCTAATGACCCCACGCTGGAATCCTGGCTTCCAGAAGGAAAAGCCAAGAGTCCGATCCTGCAGTTTTGCTTCCCTGAGTAATCCCAGTGAAGTCAAACTGGCTTGGGGGGTGAGGGGACAGTGGAGATTTTCACAGGCACAAAGGACAATTTGACACTCAACTCTCTTTAGTGCATTTGAACATCTTCCCATATATCATTAACTCACTGCAAAACAGAGGAGGCAATGAGGGCCAGTAGGTAGGACGCAAAACTAGGAAATGTGAGTTTGATTTTCTGCCTTGCTATTGACAAGTGACTTGTCCAAGTCACTTCACCCCTTTGTGACTTCCTTTCCCATCTGCAAAATGGGGCTAATGTTACTTCCTCACCCTTGCAAAGCACATGAAGATCTACAGAGTTAAAATAGCCTAGAAATGTTGCAAAGAATCATGCTCAGTAAATTTTTATTAGTATAATGACCAGCCTCCACAGTTCTGGATACATACATTCATACACTTGTTTGCTTTACTTACTACAAACTTCTCTAGGTACCTCCATAGCGTCTGAGCCTGACGTGAGAAGAATTTGACAGGTAAGTGGTTTATCAAGATTATGTAATCCAAAAGATAATAAAGTTGCAAACCTTAGTAAATATCCCATAATGACAGACTGTAAAGGTAGGAGAGTTCAGATGGAGATCTGTCTACTTACGTGAGGGTCTTGTATAGATCTTGTCACAGTCACGTCTAAGGAGTTTTTGGACCTTCCCTCAAATTCAGAGATGTTTTGATCAGAGGTTTCAGTCCAGCCCAGCTCTGCCTTTGAAGAGTAATGGTGCTGAAATAATGAGCATTGCAACGTCCAGAACAGTCGGACCCTTTCATGGTGCAAATTAAATTTGCCGTATTACTACAAAGTCCGAATTCTTTCACAGAAGCCCGCAGACTTCCTTCACATTGCTATCTGTCCAGAAGCTAGGACTGGACAACAGGGGATGGATCGCTCAAAATTTCCCTGTTCTGTTCATTCTCTCTGAAGCATCTTGCACTGGTCAGATTGCAGACCAAATGCTGGGCTAGATGAAGGCATTGGTCTGACCTGATATGGCCATTCTTATGTTCTTACCCAGACCAGGCCTTTTTCCTCAGAGCTGCATATCCTATAGCTTGTTAGGTAACAAGCAGGACATGTTTCTTCCCTCCCCTCACAAATGTAGCGTTTTGTTGTTGATGTCCTATTCAATACAGCTGCAGTACAGGGAATTGCCTTGTTGGAGCAGACCCATAGTCTGTCTACTGCAATAACTTGTCATAAACCAAATGCTTCCGAGGAAGGTTACAAGAAACACTGCAGTAGCAATTATGGGGGAAGGTTCCAACTGATCCCCTAATACATACAGGTTACCCGAAGCGGAAGAGTTTATATCCCTCCACCCCCAACACCCCAAAAAGTTACTGCTATAACTGTGAACATTCTTGTCATCCATACCAAAGTCTAATTCCCTTGTGAATCCTGCTAAGCTTGCAGCCTCCGTATATCGTGGCAATGAGTTCCACAGACTCGTTGTGCACTGTGCGAAAAATTATTTCCTTTTCCTAGGTTCTAAATTTGCTACGTTCAAAGATCATTGTGTGTCCTTTGTTCTTGCGTGAGGAGCCGGGGAAATAGATGTTCCCTAACTACCTTCTCGATATCTCAGCCTAGAGCTGATCGGAACATTTGCAACGAAATGTATTTTTGTGGAAAGTATAGATTTTGATGAAGTTGTCACCCCGAAAGTTTCTGAGGTCCAGGGCTCTCTGCTCCCTGCTGATCAGAGAGAGAGAGAGATCGGAATCAAAAGCCTGATCCTTTTGAATGGAAAAGGGATAATTGGACAAAATTCCATTTTGTGAACACACAGGAAAGCTTTTGTTTCATTCCAGTGTGGAACTAAAACAAATTTCAAACCCGTGAAATGGAATTGTCATCCTCTGGCCAGCAATTCTGAAGACATCGTAATTTTCACTCCAGATAATCCCCAGACTTTCCCTATGTGCTTCTGTCTCTGCTCTCATTACTGAGACTTGCTCCTCAACTCCTTACCACCCATCCCTTTTGCTGCCTCATCGTGAGTCTTGTTTCAGACGACCCCTCCCTCCCCCCCAGACAGTCCCCACTCTGGGCATCCATCCATCTTACTGTGGCCTTTCTTCTCAGTTTAAATGCTCCCCATGATTTACAGTGTGGCACCAACCTGGACACTTCCCCGGCACATTACACGGCGCCAGTGGAATGCTAACTCTTTCAAATGGCAGAGGAAGCAAACACTGCTAATTTATGCCCTGCTTGTTTTATTCCCCAGCATAATTCTCATTTTAATGTTCCATCTACACCACATCAATATCCTTTCACCACTGGCAAGTTAAAACAAAAAGTAAATATTTCATTTCCCGTTCTTCCCCTTAAAAGCTTCCACTGAAAATGACTCACCCACAGCGCCTTGAGGTTACACAGATAGGAAATGACTGTGGTATACCACTCGGGTGCTTTATGGCAATGGTGTTGCCCACAAGTGTCAGTGCTAGTGGGCTATTTACAATCTATTGGCGTAGGAATATAATAAACTAAAGCACCCTCCCATCAAGCTAAATTACTAGCCTAAGCTAATACGAGGCTCTAATACATTGCTAATTTATCAGCACGGTATTGCCATTTACTTTATGTAGCTATATTCATAAAGCACATCCAAGTGCTCGGCAAAATAAATAAATAGATAAAACCATGTTTAACAGACCATTATGCAAAGACGCTAAAAGGCTGGGATAAATCGCCTGCCACAGCACTGATGATGATGTGACTTTTGAAGGATGGGAGGACAGACACGCCGCTGTTTTCAGGACTGTCCCAGGGGCCACAGCTGCACTGTGGGTCAAAATGTGAGAGAGGAGTCTTTAGATTATTATTATTTATTTGTATTATGGTTGTTCCTAGAGGGCCCAGTGAAGATCAGGGCTCCACTGTGCCAGGTGCTGTACACACGTATAATAAGAGAAAGTCCCTGCCTTAAAGATTTTACGGTGTAGATAGTCAAAAGAAGAACTATTTTCTCTATTTGACAAAGGGGGAAAGACAGGGAGTGTGATTGGTCCAGGATCACACAGAAAGTCAAATGCCAGCTCCAGAATTTGAATGCAGATCTCCTGAGTGCCCGTCCAGTACCTTAGATCAGTGGGTTTCAAACAGGGGTACGTGTACCCCTGGGAGTACACAGCGGTCTTCCAAGGGGGCACATCCACTCTTCTAGATATATGTCGAGTTTTACAACAGGCTCTGTTAAAAGCACTAGCGAAGTGAGTACAAACTAAAATTTCACACAGACAATGACTTTATACCGCTCTATAAACTGTATGCCAGAATGTAAGTACAATATTTTATTCCAGTTGATTTATTTTATAATTATATGCAAAAAAATGAGCAATTTTTCAGTAGTGTGCTGCTGTATTTTTATGTCTGATTTTTGTAAGCAAGTAGTTTTTAAGTGAGGTGATACCTGGGTACACAAGACAAATCAGAAAAGGGTACAGTAATCTGGAAAGGCTGAGAACCACTGCCTTAGATAAAAGACCATCCTCCCTCTGCTTTGGGGATAATTGGATCTATACTGGTATCCAACATAGAAGAGAACTTGATGTGGCGCGGAGTTATGGATAGATTCTTCTGTGTTTCTCTCTAGCTTTCTTCGTTTGCAGGGCGACTGATCTACTCTGTCACCACACAGGGTCTCCCCCAGTCCTGGACTCAGCATTTGTGGAAAGGACTGCTGTCTGTCTATGTCCCAGAGTAGATCACCAAAGGTACTGCTTACTGGAGTGGAGGGTGCAAAGTAACTCCCAGGGGCACTCCACATTATATGGCAGGATCAGGTCTTTAATCCATAGCTGCCTGTCGCTTGATGTTCAGCAGGGAGCGTGGCTCCATCAGAGATCAGATTCCTACCCTCCAGCTATTTGGGCTTATAACTTGTTTACTGAAAAATGAGCTGTTGCAAGACAAATACCTCTGTTAAGACAGTTGAAGTAGGTCACCTTAGACAGTGCTTCCAAGAGCCTGCGCCTGATGGCTTCCCATCAGCAGTGAGCACCACTTTGCCTCCTCCACCCCCCCTTCGCAAACCCTTGAAAGGGGAGTTCTGTGAAAGGGAAACATCTCAAGCAAAATCTGTGCTCTGTTTTGGCAGCTGGAAGAATCAATGCCACCGAGGCCCACGACTGCAGACAGCCGGCTGACACTGGCAAACCAGCAATAGACAGGAGCGAAATCGTGATGGCACCGAACAGAGGGAGGCAACCTTCGGCAGGGATGACGCTGTACAGGCCCTGAAGGAGCTGGCGGTGCTGTAGCATCACTTGATGCCAAGCACTGAATACCAGGACTGTTTGGGGATTTAAACAGCTTTACCTGGAACTGCTCTACCTGCACGGCCACTCCAGAGGGTGCTGCCCACCACCGGCCTCTAGGACCCCCGTTACTGCAGTCTCCTTGCAGTGAGATGCCCATCCTCCACACCTAGAACCGTCCCCCAACCACACGGCCATCCTACAACTTGAAGCCCAACCTTCCAATACTGGTATGTCTTATTCCACTTACCAAAAGGCAGCATCGCCATGACACGAGCTGCTGGGCAACGTCTAGGTTGCAACACGCCTAAAAAATAGCCCCTACTGGCAGTTTCTAGCACAGCGTCTCCCTGTAGGCACCTTAGAGCTATAACATTGCAGGATGGTCACAGCTGCCCTATTAGAAAGGCCGAGTGAACGTTGCTTTAATTTACTTACTCGTCTTGGTTTAGAAATTAGCAGCAGGCACCCCCCCAAACCAAAGCCCCAGGCAGAGAATGCAAAGTGCACATCGGCAGACAACGGACACCAAACCCCAGCTAACGCATGGGCCCACCCAGCCGGGCAATTATAATAGTCCACAGTCCGTTGGCAAGAATAAGGAGGCGGGAAGTTTCACGCCCTGCTCTGTGACGTCCTTTGGGTTCCTGTGAGAAAAGACACTCCCCTTCCTGCGGATTACAGGTGCGATTTTACAGCTCCAGAGCTGCAATAAAGCCCTTCCACTCTTCTGACGTGAGTTCTCCTCAAGGGCTCCAGTGAAATGAAGGGCCATTGAACTCTCAAGAGTTTCCAAGCTTCCAAAGCAGAGTGGCCCTGCCTGAGTTTTCCCTGCCATCAACTGCCTCTTGTGTTTAGTAAGGGGGTTTCGGAGCTTCCGGTGAGCTCAATGGCTTGGGGAGAAAGGCAAGACTCTTGGTTATGAAGGCCAAGTCATCTAGAGCTTTATGGGTTAAATCCAATTCCCTGACTTCCACCCAAAGACTCCCGGTCAATGAACACTGTGGTATCAGCACTTGGGCAAACGGCACCCAAATCAAGCTACTGAAGGACAAAAAGAATTCCCTAGTTTAAGCACTTCTGCATTGTGGAGGCTCTCTGTGTTGCCTGTTTATACAGTCCCTGTAATCAGCAACAGAGCTGGGCAGGGCCCGGAATTTCCTGTCCACTAAAAATTTTGGTATTTCTGAAATTTGGTTTAATTTTTAATTGGAAAAAAAGGTTTAAAGAAATTTTCTGTTAAACAGGATTTAAAAAACCCAAACAACCCTCATTTAAGGTTGATCAGTATATTCTCTTTAGATAAATTCGAACTAGTTCACTCTGATTTTAACTTTAAAAAAAAATCAAAACATTCCATTCCAATTTTGACACCATCAAAACACTTTGATCTAGTTTTCCCCCCAAAAATATAGTTTTATCAAAATTGACACATTTGCACAGAAAGTTTTGATTTTGATAAAACATTTTCCCCCCCCAAAAAAAAATTCCACCTGAAAATTTTCAAACAGCTCCAATCAGCAACCACTGTCTCAGGGTGAGAAAAGTGAATATCCATTCTGGCTCAGGGTACGTCTACACAGCCAGCGAAAGTGAGGGCGTTTGGAGCCGGAGCTGCAACAAATGCTATAGGACATTTAGAATGGGATTCTCAAAAGCACTCAGCATTGGCTTTGCTCTGCTCCCATTGAAGTCAGTGTACCATTCGCTTCAACGGGAGCAGAATTAGGCTATGTCTACACTGCTGTGGCACTGCCGGCAGTGCAGGATGGATTTTGTGGGTTTGATGGAGCGGCAGTAAAGACTCGCTCAATCAAACCCGGAAGTCGATTCTGTAAATCCACCCCCAAGTAGCATAGTGCTGCATCACTGGGGGGGGGGCATTTCCCATCAGCGCAGAGCAGTGGCGATTCAGTGGTAAGTAGACGTTCGGAAGTCGAGGGAAGATATGCAAGTTACTGTACGTAGCTTGCGTATCTCCCATCGACAGTCCCTGAAATCCATGGCCAGTGTAGATGAGGCCTCAGGAATGTCCACACACGGAAATCAGGATCTTGGAGTTTCTGATCCTTTAGAAAGACTTTACACAACAAACCACACTGGACACAGTTTCTTTACTTGTGGAGGATGGTTGACTAAATTGACCCTGAAGCTGGAGTTCCAAGGAGTCTCGGTGTTTCAAACACAGAGAACTGAGATGTCCCTTTTGATTATGATGTTTAATTACCTGGCTCTTTCCCTGATATTTCAGACAACAGAAGATCTCTACAATGCATCATAGAATCTTTGATTATTAAATCTCATTAGGTATCTTTGCTTGGGCCATTGAAGTTGATTTGGGTTGCCATCACTGTGGGATGGATGTAGTTCTGGCCCACACAGTACTTGCCTTCAGTTTACAAATTAGTGCTGAATTAGATGGTGTTTTTATAATGTGGACAGTGCTCCATCTGGAAGTGGACTCAGACTACCTCAATTCTTAAAGCCAACATTTAATGTTTCTCTGAAACTGTTTGATCAAGAAATCATCCTAGAAAGCTCACAACAGGAGATCTCCAGGACTTCCTAACTATAGAGAGTTCATTAATACTAGAGCCTTTTATTGCAGCATAAACCCAATCACATGCCACTGAGGTCAATGGAAACATAGCCATTGATTTCACATGCTGGATCATGCTTTATGTTTATATTCCTTCCTCTGTTCTCCCCTACTTGTAACCGGGAAGGGCAAAAGAGCATGACCATTGCATAAACAAAACTTTTTCAAGAACTTCCCAGAAAAGATCTGGTTGGAAATCAATTCAAACTTTGGTATCACCAGCTGTTGCTAGGAACAGGCGAAGTGGCTTGGCTGAAATAAATATCCAAACTCCTCACTTGATTTTCCCTTTCCAATTGGGTCAGACTCTGACAGGCATTATGGATTATTTTTTGTAATCAAACAGAGATGGGTCTGAACTAATGCCAAGCTCCAAACACACAACCCCACCCAAGAAGCATGCGTCAGTTTGGATGTAGATCCAAACTCTACCACTCAGGGCCGTCTGTTGCATCACCAAGGGTAGCCAGGAAAGTATCTTGGTGCAACCCTAATCCCAGAGGGCCAGCCTCCGTTGTTGGCTAACTAATCCACACATTAAAACCTTACATGAAACTAAATGTGGGAATTAGCTCCCAAACTCATCCAATTAAATTAAACATTAAGTTCAGTGCCCACGCTGAATCTAGAGAGTTAAGGCTGATTGCAGGTCTCTAAGGGACACTTGGGGCAAACTCAGTGTTTTGCTGCCAGTTGATACCTCTGCCAATGTGAAGCACTGTAACGGCATTAGCAAAACATGGCTTGTGTTGTTTAATTTCATCTCAGCGCATCTGTTTTCACTAGGTCTGGGGATTGCTATCTGATGAGAGTCCTGGAAATACTTTTTCTTCACTCCCTCTGCCCAACCTTTTTTTTTTCCCCTCCCTTAAGAGCAGAGGGTAATTTGTGTACTAGTTGAAATAAAACCCACTTAACAGATGAAGTCTATGGCTAAAGCCTGTGGACATCAGCACACTTTAATGAAATTTCTCTGCCTGAAACGTATTAGTAGGCAACAGTTGAGATTGGAAAAAGATTAAGCTACTGACTAGCTGGCAGAACTGGAGTTGAGATGACAGAGTGGAAATCAGAACGCCCAGCAGAGAGAGAGAGAGAATCCGAGAAATGGGGTTTTTGGGGTCCTGCTGGCCTCCTAAATTACTGCCCTCAACTCTCCTCTGAATCCCCTGCCCCAAGAACACTCCTTCCAACTCACCAGCTCCAGTATATCCTATAAAAACTATGCCATGAACTAGATCCTATAAGCCTGCTCTTCCACACTTGAATATCCCATCCATGCCACCTGACTGGGGACTGAACCAGCATTCACTGAAGTTAATGGGAGCTGTTCTATTGACATCAGTGAACCTTGGATCCTTGGATCAGTGAACCTCCTGAGCCCACAGATAGCTGGATTCATTTAAAGTGGAGAATATAATTATTTCTGTGGGAGGTGGGTGGTCTTTTTTCTTTTTCAGCAGCAGAGACATCCCCAGAGTGAGGTGAATGTGGGGGGTTAGCCAGAAGGAAATCAGGCTGTTTATATTTCTCATTATAGACAGATACACTCAGTAGGTCGTATCTCAAAGTCTTGAACGTGGTGACATCATTATGTTTCAAGACTATGGATTGTTTCATAGGTGACATCATCATGTGTCTTACTGGAGCCTGATCTTGCAGTAAGCTCAGGGTAATTTCTGTATCAACTTCGGTGTAAGCACAACACTTCAGAGGTAGTGCAGTCTACAGGATGTGGATGCAGAAGATGCGAGTTCTATTCCCAGCTCTGCCACGGGCTGATGGGTGACTGTGGCCAAGTCATTTCAGTTTCCCCAGCTATAAAATGAGAGTGGTGATACTGGCCTCCTTTGTAAAACAGTGTGAGATGTATTGAGGGAAAGTGCTGTATAAGAGCGAGGTATTGTTACTGCAGGATCAGAAAATGATGGGGTCTAAATTAGTTGTTACCACTCAAAAAAAGAGATCTAGGAGTCACTGTGGGTAATTTCCTGAAAACATCTGCTCAATTTGCAGCAGCAGCAGCCAAAAAAGCTAACAGAATGTTAGGAAGCATTAGGAAAGGGACTGATAATAAAAATGAAAATATCCTAACGACACTATATAAATCCATAGTACACCTGTACCTTCATTACTGAATGCAGCTCTGGTCATTTCATCTA
>ML675655.1:13765889-14144637 GCA_007922155.1 Mesoclemmys tuberculata
TATATATATATATATTAGAATTGGAAAAGTTTCAGAGAAGGGAAACAAAAATGATTAGGGTATGGAACAGCTTCCATATGAGGAGAGATTAAAAAGACTGAGGCTGTTCGTCTTAGAAAAGAGAAGACTAAGGGGGGATATGATAGAGGCTTATAAAATCGTAACTAGTGTGGAGAAAGTGAGCAGGGAAGTGCTATTTACCCCTTCACTTAACACAAGAACTAGGAGTCACCCAATGATCGACAGCAGGTTTCAAACACATCAAAGGGAGTACTTCACACAACACGTGGTCAATCTGTGGAACTGGTGATCAGTGGCTGTTGTGAAAGCCAAAAGCATAACTGGGTTAAAAAAAGAATTAGATAAATTCATGGAGGATAGTTCCATTCATGGAAGATGGTCAGAGATCAAACCCCATGCTCAGGTGTGCATAAACCTCCCACTGCTAGAAGCTGGGATTAGATGACACTTGGATGCATCACATGAAATTGCCCTATTCCTTTCATTCCCACTGAAGCATCTGGCACTGGCCACTGTCAGATATAGGATACTGGGCTAGATGGACCATTGTTCTGCCATAGGATCAATATCTTTATGTTCTTATATTAAATAATGAAAAGAACATTTAAAATACCTTTCTTTTTGCCAGATTCTCTCTTACTTTAATTTGAATAATAATAAGTAATGCATTGGTAGGAAAGAATTTTTTTTAGCTGAATATTTTGACAATTGATTAAAAATCCAACATTTTTTCAATTTTTGGCAACAGAAAAATGAAATTTTTGGGCATTGAGCTTAATGTAATTTTGAATGTCAAAGTCAATGAATGTCAATTGGAGTTAGGGACTTAAGGGCCATTTTTGCCTTCATAAATCTCCCTGTAATTGTCTGTGAGCCTCAATTCTCCATCTGTGAGAGGAGGGTAATATTTCTTTCCCTCCCAAAGGTTGGGTGGATAAATTCATGAATATTTTTGAAGTACAGATATGGTGGTGATGGGACTATAAATGTAGACAGACAGATTCTATGATAAAGGCTCCATGTGCAAAGTTTGATTCCTGGTTTGAATTTCATTCCCCCATAAATTCTGAGCCCATATTCGGAAAACAACAATAGCCTTACACTTCTATTTGATTTCACGCAAGTGTTGCAATCTGTTCTGTGTTTGCTAATTCACACACCTCTTACTTGAAATGGGAATTGCAAGTGCTTTGTGCTAAATGGATTACAAGGGCATCTTCCTTTCACTACAGTTTCTGTAAATAATCACATGATCCCTATGGTGCACTGGAAAAGAGGGGGCGAGGAAGGACAAGTTTTCCTTTTTCTTCAGCTGTGGAAGAACACCAGTCACCAGGCAGAGGCAAAGACACTAACCTGTTCTTCACTGAGGGCAGGTCTACACTGCCGGCAAAATTCGGCGGCAGTCAGTCGGAGTTATGCAAGCTACACAGAGTAGTTTGCGTAACTCCCATTGACGTCGTAACTTCCCTTTAGCGCGCCATCTCTGCTGTGCTGCACCGACGGCAGATGCGTCCCCACCGATGCAGCGCTATGCTTTTTGGAAAGGTGGTTTTATAGGATCAACTTCCGGATCAATTGAGCGCGTCTTCACTGCTGCTCAATCGAACCGAAACAAATCGATCTGACAGAGGCGTATTTGCTGCTGTCAGTGTGTACATAGCCTAAGACAAATAGACCCTGCACTTAGAGTTCAGGGTGAAAGATCAAATGGGACTTGTTGACAATTTACACTGAAAGAGAAAATAGTAAAAACCCTCAAACAAAATCAAAACCAAGGCCAAACCCCAAGCCCTCAGGGCTGTGAAGGGAGAAGGATGGAAGCAGGAGCGCTAGGATACATTGTATGCTTTGTATAACAGGATGAGGTTTTAATATAGCCTTTGATCTCACAACAAAGCAGGATCTTAGAAAACAAAGGGTGTTGGCAAACTTCGCCACAGCCCCATATGGCCCCTTTGTGGGTCTCCCTGGTCTTTAAAGGGGAAGGAAGCCATTTCCTCTCTCATATGCAGCCAGGCTTGGCTGCCATTGCTATAAATTATCAACCCCACAAAGAAACAAAGGAACTTTTCACAAGGGTTGCCTCATCCCTTCACTGTTTCTCCATCCAGAGTCTGTTCAATGTCAGACCTGTATCTCTGCATCTTTCTATCTGCTTATCTTTTGTCCTTTCGGTAAATGCATCTCTCCCTCCCTCGCTCTCTCTGCCCCTTTCATCCTATTTCCCAGCCCCATAATAGCTTCCTCTTTCTTATCTCTTTCAGCTGATTTAATCTCCAGTACATTTTGTATGCCTCCTTCATACTTGTAACTTTAGTTCTCCTGACAGCACCTGGTTCCACCAAGCCACAGGGTGAGAGGAGAAGAGATGACTAACAGGGGAAACAATGGGGAGGTAAGATTGAAGTCCACTTCCTCATCTTCAGGAGGGATCAGAAACAACCACAAAGAGTGGAAGTTACAGGAGGCATTTCTGACAGACAGACTGACAGTAACCAAACCCTGCAAGGTTGGATTCCACTCTTTCATACGGATCATTACTTGGGGCTAGATTTTGGCTTGGATTATGTGTTTACACATCGGCGTATGAGCCCTGCCATTAAGTCTCTATGTAGGCTACCCATACTTTGGATCCAGGAGCATTTACATCCTCCCTGAATCAGGTGAGAGGTGAGTGACTGAGGACTGGTAGGGAAGGGGCAGAGCCTTGTCTCCACTCCATTCCACAGCGGACTCACTGGCCAGAGTAGCTGATCCTTATAGATTGCCTATACCAGCTATAGGAACCTGCGTGGAACTTGGAGGGAGGAATACAGGTTGGAGAAGGGACAAGCTTGGAGGAGGCACCGGGCAGTCAGTCTGTGTGCACATGGCTTGAATACTAGGTGCAGTTGCAGCACCTCTGTAAATAGTTCTCTTAATGAAAAGTCAGTTTAGTTTTACAAGCCTGGAGACCTCTCATGTTATTACTCAGCATGTGGTACATGAAACACAAGTAGCAAATTACACTTCTCATTCCCGCACAGAGACAGAAACAAAGATCTGCCCATTGCCCTCCCACCTGATCAGGGAGAGTGTAAACAGGTGCATAACCCCACTTACTCTTTCTTGCCCAAACCCAGGGTCTGGATAGCCCATACAAGGATGTCAAGGCTTTTTTTATTCCCTCTTACTCCCTTGCACAGTCATGCAGTCCAAGTTACAGTCTAGCCTGCAGATCCAGGCACGTTCCTCTTTTTTTTCTGCCTGATTTTCAATGCCCTAATTCTACCAAAGACTGACGGGGGCAGATTGCAAGAAGCTCACTTGCCACAAGATGAAACTGCTTCATTGCTGTGCACATTTCCAACTGTAACTCACTCTTTCCTGAGACATCTTGAAAAACACAACTGTGTGGGGTTGATTTAGGAAAGAACCCAGGGATTTAGCTCCCCACGGGATTCCTGATGTGCAGATGCTGACCGAGTTGGGTGCAGATGCTAATGGAGTCGGGGTAGGTAAAGAGAATACTGCACTTAGGAGGGAGAAACGTACAATTTATAATGGGAGGAGGCGGGTGCTGCTCTGCTACTCATTTTGTACTCTCACAAATGGAGGAATTGATGCAAGATCACTGAGCCAGGTTCTGCGCTGTTATACCAGTGTAAATCCTAGGGCTAAATCATAGCTTGGGCTGAACAGCCACAAAAGAAGATGGAAAATCTCCCTTTTAACCTGTGCACAGCTTCCCTAGGCCTTGTGTCCAGGTGGGTAGAGATAAATAGGCATTCTATATCTGCTACTCCCTCACCCCTTCAGGTAGTGGGCAGAGACTAGGCAGAGCATTGGCTGTGCCCCCAAAATCAGTGCGGGAGAGATTGTTGTTTGTTACTCATCAGGGCTTGTGGTAAAACCACAGTCTGGCCTATAGGAACTAGAGCTGCAGGGAAAAGAGTTTCCCAACCTGCAAAAATTTGAGAGATTTTGCTAATTTTGCCCATCTCACATGGGGATGAAAAGTTGAAATTTCGAAAATGTTCACAAATCAAAAATCCCTCCCCCCCACCAAAAAAAAAACCTGTTTCAATTTTGACCTCTTTTTTAAAACTAGTTACCTGACATTTCAAAACAAAAAGTGATTTTGAACACAAAATGGGACATTTTGACAGTGAAAACTTTTTACGTTGAAAATAGTGTTGAAATCAACCCTTTCTGTACAAAGTTTCTGTTCTGACAAATCAGAATTTACCAGCAAAAAACAAAAAATTCACAAAAAAATTCTCAACCAACTCTAACTGCACTTGGCCTGGGCCTGTCGCCACGCCAACCAGCATAAATCACGAATAACTCCATGACTTTCACTGCACTTATGCCGGTATAAAACTGGTCTGAATGACATGGGCCAGGCCCATTTTCATGCTGGATTCAGAGCAGAATGTGGCCTGTTTCACACAATTTTAAAAAGAAATCCAGGGATCTTTTCCCAGTTTAGACACTGACTTATCTTACATTAAAGACTATGGTGCTCAAATACTACAGTGGTAAGGGCCATATAAGCTTTTAAGACAGATCGATTTTTTGGAATATTTAAAAAAAAATCCATTTTTGTCAAACTTTCTTCCAATTTTTCCAACCAACCCTGCTCACCAGTTTTGCTTTGCAACAAGAGCTTGTTCAGCATTTGATTAGGTTTTGATCCTCCTTTGTTCACTGTCTGAGTTACCCAAATGATCCCATAATTCCAAGTAAAGTTCAGTCAAAACCACCGAGTTTCACTTACATCAGAGCTAGAGCTGAACAAAAATCAGAATTTACTTCCTGTGGAAAAATTCCAATATTTTGACTCTTTTCATCCTGAATAGCTTTGAAAACTCCAAATACCGACATTTGTCACAGACCGAAACATCCTCATTTGGAAATGTTGGTCTATTTCATTGTGACTCAGTTTGACACTAAGTTGCATCTCTGCACGGAGCAGAATGCCATATAGGCATCATTATTCCTGTGTCTCATGCTCTCATTCTTCCCTATTAGCTGGGCGTCCTGGCTGGACTACATTTCCCATGATGTGGCATGTGGTTTGGTCAGAAAGGAAAACACTAGCTTCGCTTTGCAGCAGGAGTTGTGCCAGCACTGTGTTGGATTGCCTTGCGTGTGCACATCAAATTTCCCTTTGAGTCCAAATGATCCCATAATTCAAAATACAGCTCAGTGAAAATCACTGAGCTTCACCTATGTCAAAACCATGCGAAACTGCAAAATCAGTCACCATAAACCAGCCTGGTTTCTTTCACATGGGATCATGAATTTAAGTTTTGAGTCTAAAACATAACATTAAACCTAACAGTTTGCATTGTGGTTTGGAGGATTTGTTGCACACAGTTCCCATAACACTGGTTAATCTCTCCCATCACAACGAGGTTGTAGCTAAAATCTGAGGCTTTATTGAAAATCTTTACCTTTTAAATAATAAATCTGGCTCTCATACAGCATTTTTCATCAGTATATCTTGAAGCAGTTTTCAAAGGGGGGTCAAGTATTTTTGTCCCCATTACACAGATAGGGAAACTAAGGCTCATTGAGGGGAAGTGATTTGCCCAAGGTCACCCAGCACGCCGGTAGCAGAGCCAGGGATATGACCCAGGTCTTTGGGGTCCTATACATATTGCACAACCTCCTGCTCATATAGAGTTCACACCCAGCTTGTTATACACCCAGAATCACCAAATTATACCCTGTAAGCTCCCTAGAAATAAAAGTATGATTCATGAGCCCATATTGTTCATGATTTACATCTATTGAGTTGACCACCAGACATTCATGAAGATGTTCGGTAGTCTTATGAATCTGAGCATGAATGACTGGCCATTGGAAAGGGCACTGTTGGCTATTTTCCTGCTTAAAATGTTTCAGTTATCCAGCCAGAGCAGAACCCATACCATGCAACGTAGATGACCAACCACACAACCCAAACAGAAAACAGCAGAGGTCAACACTTCCCAGAGTCAGAAAATCTTTGACCAGTGCTTCTCACTGAATTTGTGACGATAAAAGAAACAAAATCAGGACTAGTTAAATCTGCGCTGTGTATTATTCATAATAAATAGCTTGACCAGCTTGAATGATGAGCTTGGTGCATTTCGGGAGATGGGTGGCAAAGGTGGTCTTTCATCACTTTTGAGTGATCCTTAGGGCCATCCTGGCACCACTCCATTCCCCAAAGCAGTCTAAGAAACATAACGGAATTCTCAGTATGCCCTCTCCACCGGTGGGCAAAAACAGGGGCGATGTAGGATCTGCTATGGCACATGCATGCCAAGTGAGTCTCTTCCAGTAGGCTGTAGGGCAGCTTTGTGATGGCGGAGTGCCTCAAAGCTAGCCAAGCCTAGAGGAAAAGCAGGTCCCAGAAGTCCTTGGAGACCATTGTCACCCTGAGTAGAATGGCATCACATGTTTGAGACAACTGTCCCTCCCTGGCCAAGACTTGACCTTCCACTTCCCCCTGATGCTTCCCCTGGAGGAAGACAGATTCCCACCCACAAAGTGAGCATCTCCATGGAAATGAGATTTGTGAGCAGGGGGAGGTCAGAGCCAAAGTGCCAGGAGCAGTAAAGGAGCTCTTCAACCTTCATTTCCTTCCACAGCAATTACCTGAGGAGATTTGCTGAACGTGACACCTAGCTAACTCACACTGCAGTCTCAAACAAGGAGATAAAAGAGGCAGCTAATGGTTTCCAATGCATTCACGTTTCATTCAGTGCATTTTTAATTAGGACTCTAAAGGGGAAAGGAAGCAATTACCTCTGGCAAAGGCAGACACCGCTGGCAGGTGACACAGAGACAAGGAATTGTGCTGGATGCCGATGTACTTTCTGCATTGTGCCCAGCTCCCTGGATGCATGGAGACCTGCACATTCACTTGGGGAGACACATCCTGGTGGCTTCCGTGAAGCTTGCCACAAAAGTGGCCCTGTGACCCTCCCTAAGAAGGAAAGGTCAGCAGAAAATGGCACTGAGTTAAACCAGTTTCCTAGCAATCCTGTCTCTGAGATTCACCAACACCCACTAAGGTAAATCCTGGGAGCTCCAATCCAATGGGCTGCGGGTGACACGAACATAAGGCAATAGAAGGACACAACTACATTATGCAGATCCTTGAGCATAACAATAGTGAGGATCTGCTTTCCCTCTCTAGGACACAGATTTTCAAATCTGACCCAGGTCAAGACTGCCCAAAAGACTTTGCCACTTCATAGGTGCTTGGGGCCTATGTGAAATGAACTGGTGGGCTCAGTCCAATTGAATGAAGCCTACAGACACAGTCCCTTCCTCCCTCACCTGAAAAAATGACCCCTATAGAAGGGAGTTGAGATGCATACACAGGGGAAACGTGTACGGCTGAAGCTGATGTTCTAATTGTCCTTCTGACAGAGTACTTCACTTCCCAAGGATCTCACTCTGCTGACTTTAGTCAGAATTACATTCACTTAAAGACGCAGCCAAGGTCCTTCAGTTCAATATACAACACATAAGGCCCACAGATAACTCTCAGGATATTGGATTTGCAGAATACTGGCATTTGAATTGCCCCAGACAAAAAACAAATCTTCATTGCCCCCGCTGCTTTTATCTTTTTCATGCAAAAGGCACTTTACTTTCTTTGGGATTTAATGTATATATCCTTTTGGTTTGCTTTTGGCTTCATCTCTGAAAGCTGTACCAGACCAATTTCTCTGTAGTGTACAGGTAAGATGGCCTGTCTAGTTTACGACAAGTTGGTCCATGCATATTCTAACTCCTCTGTAACACAAGATGGTGCCTTCAAGCTGTGTGCCATTATTGTGCTCGAGAGCAAGCGTGAGGTCAGGATTTAGCAACTAAAAATAGTCTGGAACATTGATTGTGATGATGAAACAACCTCAGCAGAAGACACTGCAAATTCCAAAAGGGTAAAATTAAGCAAATTCCTGTCAAGATGAAAATGGGTGAATCAGCTGAGCTATTCAAGGAATAAATCTGAGTGTGAAATTCACCTTGCCAAAGTAGGAGGCTGAGATCAGGACTATTAATAGGAAGAGTGGGGATTTTCACTTTAACTTTCTTCTCCTGAGTTTCTCTTCCGTGTGTTCCTGTTGTCTTGATGAATCTCTGGGAGAAAGATGCTGTTTACAAAAAGAACGGAATATGCTTTATGAAAGATTTATTATTAATCAGAACTGCCAAATTCGTAATGACTTTCTGGGCCCTGACACTGTTTCAACGTATCAAATAAATGTGTCTCTACCACTGATCATTGTTTCTGTAGTAAGGAGTAGCTGGTAATATGAGAGCGAGAAAGATAACATGAATGGCTGTAGAGGTGCACGTATGTAGGCATATGTCTCTGTGCTACGTCAACTGATCAAAGCTCAAATGACACACCTGTCCTAAATGGACATGTAATTTGCATAGTGTGATGCAACAGGATCTGCATTCTGCTTCACCATGCACAGGGGTTCAAAGCCAGGTCTTTTTACTTGACCCTCTTAATGGTAAGTTTATTAAAAGGATTATACGACATGGTTTCCTGTGATAGCAAAGACTGGACTCAATGACCCAGGAGGTCCCTGCCAATTCTAGATCCTAAAGCAACCTCAAGTTTCTGGGCTCAGATACAATAGGACCATCCTGGATTTCGGGTTTGCAAGGCCAAACACTAGCTTTCGTTACTGAGATGTTAATGTCAGCAAGGTGATTGCAAAGAAATCTTTAAGGTTTGAAAGCTTTTGAGGTTCTCCCATCTCTAGCAGTAACATTCCTTGTTGGAATCAGAAACTTGGAAGCAGCCTGAGTGAGATTTTAGTCAGTGGACTCTGCGTCTAGTCACATAACCTTCAGCTGGAATGCCTCCCTCAGGCCTGGAGCTGAGAGTAACAATAAAGCTTTCTAGTCAGGGTCTGATCCAATACTCAGATCAACAGAAGGACTACGAACCAGGATTGGTTCAAGCTCTTACATGGTACCTTCTGCTGAAGGATTACAGTGCACTTTACAAATATTAACCCTCACAAAAGCCCTGGGAGATGCAGTATTAGATTACCCCCACTCTAAAAACAGAGGGTCAAATCCCGCCTCCATTGAAGACAATGGCAAAACGCCATTTGACTTGAATGGGACCAGGATGTCACCTGTACAGGTGAAGGGCAAAGTTTTCAGAAATGCCTAAGTGATTTTGCACCACATTACTAAAGGCATCGAGGTGTCTAAAGTTTGTTAGGCGTCTAACTCCCATGTGAAATCAACCAGCCTCCTTAGGCACTTTTGAAAATCTCACTAAGTACCTATGTGTGTCTTTAGGGGCTTAAATACCTTTCTCACTCTGATCCTAAATTCCTTTTGAAAATGGGTCTTAGGGTCCTAACTCTCCTAGGTCTTTTGAAAATTTTGACTTGCCCAAGGTCACACGAGTCAGGAACCGAACCTCTGCACAAACCACTAGACCACATTTCCCTTTCTATTGCTGCTGCCCAGTGCAGATCATCCCTCTGTGATTACCGGTGCTTACAAAGTACCCCCTGAGCAACAAGTCAAGTGAGCCAGAAGTATGATAAACCCTCACACCAATTTGCTAAATCACAGACTCTTTCTGTCTTCCTCTTCTCCCTGCTCTCCCCGCCACACCATGGTGATTTAAAAAAAAAGAGTATAATTCTAAGAATGAATAATTGATATTCCTTCGAAGCTATCTCCTTTACTCTACTTGTTCTCTTAATTTACTTGGTTTATACCAACTGATGACAGAAGCCTATTGTTTTGCTGAAACATTAACTTCACAAAGTCATTCCACTTCCATCTGCAGCACTAAAATTAATGATTCCCTCTGCAACATCTGTTTAATTAACTATCGGCACCATAGAAGAGGCATCCAAATACCCCAGCGACTAAATCAGCCTCAAATTAGGGAAATACGATGTTAAATTGTATCAGAGAGAAGCAGAGATTATCCTTTTGAGCACTGACATTCATTAGCTACTAGCCACCCCATGTATCTTCATAATGAAAAAGTGTCAGTGGCCCATCGCCGTAAAGTTTTCATTTAAGGGCGTCTGCTCCTTTTGCCACGGTGATTGGAAAGAGGAGGAGGGGAAGAGCTGGCTTCAGCCAGCGTTCCATCATCTTCGCTGATGGATCTGTGGCTGGGAAGAAAGATAAAAGTAAAATAGTGCCGCCGTTGAATGCTCTTTACATTGTCATTGTGTTTTCCGGAGACCGGCACCTGCTACCCCTCTCACCATAATTTCCCCAATAAGACAGCAGGATTTGCTGCCAACGCTTCCACAGTGAAAAACAACTTCTTGAGGTGAACACCAGTTGCTGGCTGTCCTCACACAGAGGGAGGGTGGAGGACAGTACAGGGGGAAAAGTGCTCTCAGGCTCCGGATGGTTCTCCAGAGCTCCTGGGAGAATTTAAAAGTCCATTACAAACTCTGCTGCTAATGCAGCCGCGTGTCCAGCTCTTTACAGGCGAGACACACATCAAGGGACTGATTCAACAGATTTTTCCTCTTTTAGGGGCTCCCCCCCAGTGGCTACCATGGCAACAAATGCAGTGTGAAATTGCAAGTTTGCAAAATGTACAAAGTCAGCGCGCATCCTAAAAGCAGGGCTCCAGCTAAGGAAATGAGGCAACAGAGGGAGGTGAAGAGACCAAAGGGAGACAGACACATATTGACACATGGGAGAACTGAGCTGTGGAAGGACAGATGGACAGAGGGTGGGAGAACAGGAGCTGCGGGACTATGTCTCATCCTCAGTCCCCAGCATGTATTTGCACATATCAGTACATATATCTGCATCTCGTCAGCATATACATACCTAGTACCTGGCTGGAGCTTGCGGCTGGAGGTGGGGGATTTTTGTCTCTTTGCGAAGAGCCCTCAAAAAAGCATTAGGATAATTGCTTTAGGGAGCTCTGAACTCATGCAAAGTAATGAAAGAACTCAGAAGGTTCCTTTTCCAGTGCATGGCACACAGCTCGGAGGAGTCCACCTATTTGGGAAGGATCACAGGGTCACGAAGGGGCTGGATTTTCAAAAGAACACCGATCAGATTTCAGCACCTACAATCAGGGCCAGCCGTTCAGGGAATCTCAGCACCCAATTATCTGCTTCTTACCTGTGAGCCTGCTCTGCGAAATGATTGTGTATAAAGCCCAACTTCTCACTCCAACCATATTCACCCTGATCTGCCGTCTTTACTGACAAACCATTTTGATTCCTTTACACCTGTTAGACCGGTGGGGCCAACCCAGGTCTGGGGGAGTGAGCTGAATTCCATACTCTCCCGTAGGTCCTCAATAACATTGCAGTTGTATGGTTAGCTCCTGGCCCCATTTACACCCGTGCATGCGCATTGGTGCAGGTGAAATGGGATCCGAAGTCAAATACAATAACGGATAAAATCAGTTCTCCTTTACAACCTTGCAAATCCCGTTGGCTGTAAGAGAGGGCAGAATCTAGAGCAAAAGGCCAAGCATATCACAATTGAGGGCACAGTTTATCAACAGTGAGGTTGAAAGTAACCGGAGGCAGAATTTGGCCTGTGGACACTTCATTACTAGCAATGAATAAGTCACAAAGAAGCCCTGGCTAGACTTTCAGATCTTGGGGTGAGGATGTGGGCTTAGCAGTTAGAATTACCACCCCTTTATTGAAAACTGAACGGGTTGGAACTGGATTTATGGAGAATCAATAAACAGAGCACCCCACCAAGCCTGGGCTAAACTCTCTTTCTAGAGCAGTGAACAGGAGTTAACTGAAAAATTAAATTCTTATTTGGGAGTATTGGTATATTCAAACTGGCTACAAATGACAAGCTATTAGTTTAAGAGTGAGGGATTTCCTGGTCCTGTTTACAGGCTAGGGGGCTCTGAGGAAAGACGTGATCTGGGTCATTTGAGTTAGTCAGTAGACAGCCAGTCTGGAAAGAGCCCACTTAAACAAGGTGAGCTAAATTGTGCTTTCCTGCCTTAGGGAGCAGCCTGTTTTCTCTCTTTGTGTGTTTTGGGTTCTTGTGTTAGCACTCAAAATTCTATGACATATAGTAGCATTACTTTGCAACCTTCCTGCAAGAGTATTTATTATTTTATCTAATTTCTCTCTGTGGATGCTGTGAAAATAACAGGGGCATTCCCTCCACCTCAGCTACAAGCCAGTGCTCCTTGTATCCCTGCCGTTAGTCAAGGCTACTTACTCCAGGAGCTTCACTGATTTTTCCCTAAGTTGGTTTCCTCCATTATAGCCTCATCCCCTCCTAAAAATGCACTAAGAAGTCACTGGTCTGGATGGCGGAGGAGAAGAAACAAGTTCCCAGCGGCTACTGGAGGCAGAACTGCAGACGAGGTGAACTTGTTGTTTTATCAGAGAAGGAAAATCCCATGTTGCTAAGAAGGGGTTGCCTGCGCAGATCAGCAGCATGCGATTTCCTCCCATGTGGAACGTGTCTACATTTGCAGTATTCACTGGTAGTCTCTGCAATGCTCTCCCGATGCCTGGGTGCTGTGAGGTTATTGGCAGATCTCCACTGACAGGCCATGTAAAGAATGTACCAAACGCCATTTAAAAGTGTGACATGAAATTCAAAAGCAGCCAGGGGAATTACAACCCTCTGTAGCAGGATAAGATGCTTAGGAAGCATGAAACACACGCCATGCTTAACATGATTTGATTTTTTTGATTTTTTTTAAGGCTCAGTGTCCAGCTACAGACATGCCACAGAGCCTTCTGCAGTCAGAGCATAACACTGGTCGTGAACTAACGCTGTCCAAAGGGGTGCAGCTGGGTATGAAGCCAAAGGGAATAAGGGGGTAGCACTGAGTATCGTGGTACTTCTGGATAGAGGCGTACCTCTCATATAGGTACAAGTGACCATGCAGTGACCACTGAATGTGGGGGACAAACTAGAAATGGGATTATATTTCTAGGCACAGAGGTACTTTTACACACAGATGTATGACTGACTCAATGATCATAGCTCTGGGTTAGATCATTTAAGTGGGGTAGAAGGCGTGAAATATCCATGGTCCAGGGATGTCCTGGGGACATAGGAGGACCATCCAGAAGTGGAGTATCATGCCTGGCTACCCCACAATGGGTCAGTACTATGAAACCCAGTGGGTATTGTATTCTGTAGGGAGCTCCATTGGATATGGAGGTTGTTTACAGTGTGACAGTACCCAGAGATGCCAATTGAGATCGGAGTCCCAATGTGCTAGGAGCGGTACATGTACATAGTGAAAGAGAGTGTCCTGGCCCTGCAGTGCTTACAAACTAAGCAGACAAGACAAACAAAACATGGGAGGGGGAACAGAGGGATAGACAGGCAAAGTGACTTGGCCAAGGTCACACCACAGGTCAGTTGCAGAGCTGGGACTAGAACGCCAGTCCAGTGTAATGCCTACCACAACACTTGGAGTGCACAGCAGGACACCTCCATCTTCCTCTTCTGTTCCCTTTACCCTCGATTCTGTGGTTTGTTTAATATATTTTTTTTTGAATGCTGACAAATGACAAACGTGAGAAATGCAAAGTGCATGAGAAGGCTCGTGAAATCGTTTTCATATCTTTAATTAATCATGACTAGTATATCTGCCATATATCCTTCCAGTTTAAAATAGAATAAAGTCATACCCTCACATCACAATCTTTCTCCAGGCAGCCGTGCTCCTTGCCTCAGCACAATGACCCAAACAGTATGGCTGTATTAACAGATACGATCTATTCTTTAATGGAGCTCAGCGGCTGGGATTAGCTACCTGTAATGTAGTTTGGACTGTCAGGCACTATACCAAACTGCTAACATATTACAAGTTATAGCATCAATTCTTTCTAAGTGAAAAGGCATTTCAAATTCAAAACACTTCAAACCTAATAACGGCAAATTATCTTGATGGATCCCTTTCAGCTGGAAAAAAGTAAAGAGACAGGGAGAGAGGGACAGGCATCCAATCAAAAAATTCATATCAATTCTTTTTCATCTACCTGGGTCAGACTGAAGTAGACAAGCGGATATGGATGTCAGGTAGGAGGAGGCGTAGTGGAAAACGAAGAATGAATAGGAGAGGGAGTTAGTGAATTCCATTCCAAGTGGAGGAATGCGAACCCACCGCCAAGTCAGAGTTTCGGACATCTATTTAGGCGTGATATGGATGAGGGCAGCACAGAATGGAGAGTGAGCCCTCTTCCTAAGAAGAAGGATACTGGGGTACAAGAGTATCCTTCTTGGAACAATGGGAGGAAACTGAGGACAGAATGAACATGGAGAGTGAATCAGTTCTGAATGTCAATGAAGGGTAATCCTCCCAGTTGAGTTTGATGTCTGTTGGGAAAACAGTTCAAAGAAGGACAAGGCTGAAAGAGGGGGAGATTTTCAAAGCTGCTTTGGGGATTCAGAGGCTGAATTCCCATTAGAATTAATGGATATGGTGCATCAAAAGTTCTCATTTGGCTTTTGAAAATCCCTGTTTAATGACCAAATTTTTCAAAATGGATTAGTGACTTTTGGGTGCCCTATATGAGGGTTCTTAAAGGGGCTTCATTTTCAAAGGACTGGATGTTCAGTACTTTCTGCAAATCAGGCCCTTTTATGGTGTTGGGTAGCTTCTGAAAATCTTGGCCAAGCACCCTGTTCCTCCCAGGTAAGACTTCAGGTCACTCTCTGATAAACCAGACACCCTCTGTCTGGCTGGAGTTTGGAGTCCATGGCTGAACGGACAGTCATTGATGAGTTGGATGCTATAATCCATCGTTTTTAAACTTAGCCTGTCTGAGAGCTTTCTGCGTTGTCAAACTGAGTAATTTCTGATCATCTAAGAGATATCTTCCAAAAGACACCTACTTGATCTTTTAAAATAGCTACATACTCACCCTGATATAGTCCCAATTCCACCACTCAGTTTCTCTCTGTCTCACGAACTGGCTGAGCTGCTGCATAACATTGACAAAGAGGAAAAAAAGCTTCATGCAGCTGGTGAAAGATCCCCCCAAGGAAAAGAAAAGGGAATAAAGACAAATTGAAAACAAGACAGACACAAAAAGGCAGATTTTCCTTTTAGCACAAATTCGAAGAAATCCTTGCAACCAGAAACTTGGCTACTGTTGGATTTCTGGTTCAAGTTAGAAGTCCAAGGGAAAGAGGACACCTGTCAAAAGGAATTGCAAAGGCAAAAGAATATTTATGCAGAAAACAGAGTGCAATAGTCATTCGAGCCTGCCACATTAGTCATACAATATTTGCACACGCTGGTGGCTGAAGGCAAAATTTGGCTTAACTTGCGTTATCATACTAAACATGATGTCTTTCTTTGGAGAGGTGGGAGAAGAAGATAGAGTGGAATTAAGGCATCAGACTTGAGGAATGGGTCTTGGATGTGGATACACAATGTCGCTACAACAATAAAAAAGGAAGATGATTATTGTTTAAACTGCCTTAGTGCTTAGAGGGGCCAATCAGGGAATCAGGACCCCACTGTTTTAGATTGTTACACCTCTTTTGTTCTGTGTTTATACAGCACCTAAGTATAAAATGAGCAAGTAGATACAACAGAGACAAGGAATACAAGGAGATGATTCCATCCAAGTATTGTTAGCCTAATTCTCCCTATAAAACTCACAACAGAGTCTAACCCGGGAGTAAAGGAAATGCAGGGTCTGATTTCCAAAGGTGCTGATATCCATCTGAATTCAGCTGGAGTTTAGGTCCTCCGCATGTCTAAAAAACAAGCTCTCCATGTTCATCCAGGGTGAAGTTCATCTGGGTGCCAAGGGGGAGCCCAAAGTCTATGGACCGCTTGAGCCAGAATAGGAGAGTGGATTGTATAGAAGCCTTTTGACAGCCCTCTCTATGACTTTTGTGTTTGGTCCTCACACTGCTGTGACCCAATTGCTGACCTCAAGGGGCTGAGTTTTGGGATGAAGAGGAAATTCAAATTTCGGGCTCCCTACTGTCATCTATTGATTGACCCCAAAGCAAGGCTCATTTTGTTCTTAGCGAATAGAAGAACAGCAACTTCTTTCCACTCAGAATTAGAGGTAGGTTTAAGTTCTCAAAAGTGCCCAAGTGACTTGGGTTCCTAAATCCCATTTTCAAAAGGGACTTAGACAATTAGCCCTGAGCCCTATTGCCTTTCAATATGTCACTTAGGGATTTTGGAAAATGTCCCTCATTTTGAACAACCTCCCATATGAGCAACATTTTCCCAAATTTTCTTGCCATTCCACATGTATTCAGCATCTTCTCAATTTTATATTGAAGATTGTTTACAACAGAAATAAAGAATCATGTAACTGGGTTATAGGGAGAGGCTTTACACGACAGGAATGAATCCCATAGCATTTAGGGAGAATTATCAGAGATGCATGGAACGGTTAAATGTTCAACTCCCGTTGACTTCCACTGAGAAATAGGCTGTGCCCTACCTGCCCATTGTGTCTTTGAAAATCTCGCTCGGTAGTTTTTGTGTACTGCTCATTTTGGGCTTGTGTCATGCTTTCATCCCACATTTTGGAAAACTGGGGGGCATGAGCGCAACTTGTGGCCTCTGCAGTAGAGCTCGATGGGAACTGGACTGTCTGGAATTTTATGGAAAATTCCACAGTTTTGCATTTTTTTTTCTATTCCGAATTAACACCAAAAATGTAAAAAAATTCCTGTGAAAAAAACTCCCTCCTCTTCTCTCAAAATAATTAGTTTTGGGTTGATCAAAATATTTCATTTTACTAAAACGAAACATTTTGTTCTGATATTGACCTTTTAAACCTTTTTTTTTTAATAGAAAACAATGAATTTAATCTGGAAACGAAAGCATCTAAGTATTCCATTCCAAAAAAAGCTTTAACACTATTGAAACATTTTATTTCTGGGTTTTCCTCCTTCCCCTGCAAAATTCCATTAAAATCAACACTTTTTAAAAGATTTTGATGTTGACAGAAACAACATTTTTTGCCCAAAAGCCATTTCAGTGAAAAATTTCTGACCAAATTCAATAGAGATAGACGTCCATTTGTTCATAAGGATAATTTGGTGGGCTAAGTCCAAATGAAGAGGAATCACTGGCATGTTCTCAGGCTTAGTTGCTTTGGCACTGAAAAACATTTAGCACATTCAGATATCCATTTCCTCCACAGCTCTAATCTCACACATCCACGTCGTGCATGTTAAATGAACATTCCAGCACCTCATAATGGAGACAGGAAATTAATTCCTCATAGAGTTATTTTTCCCCTCCCCTCTTATTAAGACTCTCCAGTATTGTCGACAGCCACCTGGGCTTTCACATGTCCTAACAGTGCATGTCGACAGATTCATTTCCTCGACACCATTACGTGATGGATTATGCCCATTAATAACCTTCATATTGGAGAAGAACAGTTTCCGGGCATCGGAGAGTCCCAGTTAACTCCACTTGGGCTGCGTAACCCCGGTGTAGCTGATCAAGGTGCTGGGAAAAATTGAGGCACAAAATGGGAATGGACTGATGTGTCTTTCCCCCTCCTTTGCTTTGTAAGAGGCCTGCGTGCTCCCTTAGAGGTGTCTGACATGGAGGAGAACCACGCACGTAGCTAATGCTCAGTTTGAGAGATGAGATCCTCTTTTTGTCACCATTGAAGCCAGGGAGAGTTGTGCCATGTATTTTAATAGGGCAGGGTTATGATTCTAGGCTCCAATTCTGCAAAGATGTATGGCATTGGAAGTAGTCCATTAACTACAGTGCTTAAATTTAAATACGTGTGCAAGCCTTTACAGGGTCTGCGCCTTCCTAAGAATACCTGTAACATCTGTACCTCTGAAAACAGCCCCCTTCCTTGTGGTAGCTTACTGACATCAGTGAATGATGTCAGCCAAATCCCTGATGGGCCGCGGAGGTGCACTGGAGTCCCCTGTTAAAATCTATCCGGCAAATAAATGGAAAATTTGGGATGGCTTCCTGCTTCTGGCGGAGTCACCCCTTCTCTGCGTAATGCTAATTCATTTCTGTTGCGGATACTTAAGAATAATTCTGAAAGGCAATCTTCATGGAGAAGAATGGAGAAAATTGCCGATGTGCATGTGCGTCCCCTCTGCCCCCAAACACACAGGCAGATTTTTTTAAATGTCCTGTTTTTCCAACTTTACAAGGTTTTCATCTCAACTCCTCTATAGACCATATGCCTGGGACTAAGATCATCCAATATTAAGTGGATTTCTCATTAGATATCCTATGAATATATTCAATATCTTTGTGAGGAACAAAGTGGAAACTTAGACTGGTGCAAAATGATGAAGGGAAATGTACAGACAAACAAACATTGTTTTTCCTCTTTTTTTTTTTAATCAAAATTTCAAAATGCAACATTTAATGAATTTTCAAAATTAAGAACATTTTAACCAGATCCAAAGTTGGACAAAAGGCAGAGGAAACCTCCTGTGAATATTTGGTGAAAAAGTTCCTGCCTTCTTTTCCCATTTACAAAATGTGACCTTTGAAATTTCATCCAAAAAGTTCATTAAAAAAAAACGCAACTAGCCCTCGCAGAAAAATCGGTAGCAAACTGCAGATTTGGTCTCACTGTGTTGCCTCTTTCCCTACAGCTGGCTGTGAGAAATCATTTCTGTTTTAAGCAGCAAAACAAATTAATACACACAACTTCTGCAAGCCCATGATCTCCTGGGATACTGGGTTTGTTCCAGGCTAAAAGGAGGGACATGGTTGGAGTCCCTTGTTAAAATATCAGTATTATAGCCAGCTAAGCCAAAGCCATCAAAGTGAAAACGTGTATTGGTTCTGGGCCAGAGTTAGAGGGAGCTGAGTAAATCTAGACTGACTGAACCCAGGGAGTTATTAGAACCATTTTAAAACTCTTCTTGAACAATTGTTGCCTTTTGGTTTTAATCAGTGCTTAATTTGTAATGAAAGAGCTGCTGGGACTCAAGCAATTAGGTGCCAAGGCTCAAGCAATTTTTTACATTCATAATTTATGCAGCAAGCCCGGAGGTGTCAGGGCTATGAACTGCCAACCTAGAGGTACCAGGGCTTAGCCCTGGCACAAATTAGGCACTGATTTAAAATTCCAATGCAAGAGGCAATAAGAGATCTCCAAATCTTGTGTTGTTCCCAGAAACGGTAACTTGGCATCTCTCTGCCTACGTGTCCGTGCCAGGAAACGAGCGCCCTGTCTACCTCGTAATGGCTATTATTCCGTCTTTGGAAAGGGATTAATGGGCTGCTTTGGCTTTGCAAGCCGCTTTGTCTTCTTTTGTTGGGATATTGCTTAAAAAAGAACCCTTCAACTTTTTTTTCCCTGTAACGTAACTTTGCACGTCATAAGACGGAACAGATGCAGGGATGATCTGACCACTTTGGACCACTCGGGCAATGGAAAGGGGCCAGATTCTGATCACAACGAATCAGTGGAAAATTCCCCTGGAGGTGGAGACTTCTCCAGTGTGCTCTACCCTGGAGTTCCAAAACCAGCTATGCGGCATAAGAGGCATGCAGGGGCAGTGAGAGCACCTGTCTAGCTGATCCTCCATGGCATGAGAGGAGGCCTAGGCTCCTAAAATTCATGCTGAGGCGGGGCAGTGCAGAATCAGGGACCCATCATTATTTTTCTTATTTGTTTTGTGGCATCACCTATGAGTGCCAGTCATATACCAAGACACTATGCTAGGTGGTGCGCAGTCATGACTGGCTCCAGGATACCCCTCCCCACTCCATCCCATCCTCCCCGTGTTGAAGAAAGCTTGGACACATGGAAGAATTAAAAGCACTGTTTTGCCGAACCTGCATCTTCTAAATCCAGGATGAATAACCCACAGGGTCCCTGGGAAATTTCAGATTGAAGCCACCCCCAATCACTTTGTTTCCCATGCATTCTACAAGCTGGGTATAAAAAAAATACATGTATTCATTACACAGCTAAGGATTGTGCCCTGATTTCTAACTACAAGCGCTACCAGCTACAGATTGAATGCAATATCTATAGCTATTACTGAGAGATGCAGTTAGCTCGGGATTGATTTAGACATTCTAGTTATTCTCTGTACCTGGGGATGGAGCCCAGAGCCTAGAATAGTTGACTCTCAAGATCTATTCCTGGATGCTAGCTAGTGTCTGCTTCTACTGAAGCGATGCAATCCAGGAAGAAACTGTCTGAGCTGTCTGGCCTATTTTAAGAGGTCGAACAGGCAGTGGAAATATAGTCTTTCCCATAAGTGTTTCACCTCCATGTTCTGACCTCTTGCAGACTATTAGGATTCTAGCTGATCTCCACAGGCCCAGCCAGAGGGAAGAGCACCGCTTAAGCGAAGGGAGCCAGGAGAAAAGCGAGTGTCCTCCTAAAAGACCACCACTGCTTGAAACTGGGACTCCATTTCCAAACCTGAGCCACTAGAAGGCATTTTTGAGACAGTGCTTTGGAAGGTGTGGGGCGGGCAGAGGCTGGGGTCATATCAGCTGAGAGGGCCAACAGGGTGCCTGACTCGCCCACTTGGCATGTGCCTGTGACGTCTCATGGCAAAGATAGGACATGACGTAGTTGTGATGGACATGAAAGGCTTCAGGATATAGACAAGACCTTTCAGACCTCTGTAGCTCCCTGAGTGGCTGATACAGGGTCTTCCTCAATCCTGGCCTAGCCAGGTCTAGAATGGTTTCTAATTACACTCCAGCCTCTAGGGCTGTCCCTGACTGTGAGGCTTAATTGAAGTGCACACAATTAAGAAGGGATAATTGTTATTCTAAATAACTACTTCCAGCCTGTGATATTCCTCAGCGGTCTGACTTCGGGTTCGGAACCCCTGGTTCTCCTGGCTTCTGACGGTGGTTAGGAGGGCAACGTGGCACATAAGCAACAGCAAGAACACGCTTGCTTCCCTCTCCGCTCTTTGCGGAAAAGTTCAGATGAAGGGGGGATTTGATTTATGTGCTTTATTTTTCTCAAGCCAGATAGAACACCTCCCCTACTCTTGCGAACATGCTTTAATGGATCTCTGCCAGCCTTGCCTTGCACAACACCACATTTACAAAAGAATAATGGGCAGGGGAAAAAGAGCTTTTTATGGTTTTTGGGTGTCTCAGATTACATTGGGGTGGGAGGGGAGAGAAATATCTGTATCTGGGCTCTTGATATAAACTCATCATAAACAAGGTTAGAATAAAATCTGTGCAACTAGACAGCAGAACACCAGTTAACTCTCAGGGCCAAGTTTTCAAAAGGCCTCTGAAAAGTCACTTGTTATTGGGTTCATTGGCGTCTTCTCAGAGCTCTGTATTTGCAGACACAAATGTCTAAGGTAGCCGTGGGAAGTTCCAGGCTAAGGAACTGAACCTGGATGAATGCTGGGTTGGGCTGGGCAAACGGGTGGGTGGGGAGAGGAAGGGAACTAACAGCCACCTCTTCCATTTTGAAAGTCACACCCTTCATTTTCTTTGCTCTTGTTTAAAGGTTTAAACATGCTCAACTTGAAATGTTGTGTTAGACCTGAAACCATTTTTTTCAATTTGCTGACAATTCACAAAAAAAAAGGAGAAAAAAAAGTGTGGGGGGGGGGAGGGATTTTGATTCTCTCCAAACCAAAATTTGATTCTGAGTTTCTTGAAATTGCCAGCAAAACAGAAAATCCTCTATTGGGCCAGCTCTACTGCTGTATAAACCCTGCTGAGGACACATAAGCAGGTCAATTACACTCTCACACATGCAAAGACACAATAAAAACAGGGGTAGCATGTGTAAATGTCCAGACGTCCAGCACCGGCCAGGCACGTTCCTGTAATTTAACCCCCTAGTCTTGTTCTATGAACTGGACTAGAACAACCTTCAACACACATGAACATGCCCACACAAAAAGAGCTGGGCTAACACAGGTGAGTAGCATGCATGCACCAATATATAGTATTAATATTTTTCATTGTATTTTTTCTGTCACTTCTTTCTCCTGATCCATTTCCATCCACTGTCTCGATTTTTCTTCTCTCATTCTCCTCTCCTTTTTTTTCAAACATGGTTTTCCCTCTCTTGCTTCTTTTCTTCATAGTCTTTGGGAAACCAGATCAGACAGTGTCCAAGTTCTGAATCCCAAAGTGTTCACAAGGCAGACAAAATGGTTGTGCTCAGTGCTAATAATAGGAAAGGTGATGCGGAGATCCAGTGAGCAATTTTTTGACAAAACGTTTTTTTGGTTTGAAAATGTCTTATTCGTTTAAAGCAAAACAATTTAAAGGAAAGGGTTGAGTTTGATGACGCTCCCGTTTCTAAAGAAAAAGAAAACCTTTTGCAAATGGGCACACATCCTATTTTGACATTTTTAAATGGAAAAGTTCAGCTTCTAACAACATTGTGAAAACAACTTTGTGTTTGGAAATTTAAGGGGTTTTTTAGTTTAAAAAAATAGTGAAAAGATTTAAAAGGTCAACATTAAAATGAAACATTTTAAAATTTCCAAAACCACATTCTGATTGATCTGATCTGAAATTTTTTTGGACTTCTGGTTTGCATAAATTTAGGGGGTTTTTTTTGTTTTTTTGTTTTATATTTTGACTTTTCTTCATGATTTGGGGCAGTAATTTGTACTGAAAGAATTCTCACAGGATGGGGAAAAAAAATTCTGATCCCCTTTACTCTTGGGGAAGATTTTCAAAGACACAAAGTACAGGTAAGTGTCCAACTCTCATCAGATGTCAGCAGAAGCTGGGTGCCTAAATACCATTTATGCCTCATGTCTGTCCCCAGATGTGGGCTGTGTGTCCGTGTTACCCTAGCAGCTATTGGTGCAGGGAGTGGAAGCTATTTGAATTGATTTCTTAATATGTACTCTTGCTTTATTAACTTCAGGGGAAGTTTAAAAGTCTGCTTTAATAGTTTCTGTGAACACAGGATCTGTAATTGATGCGGGTTTTTTGTCCATGTCTTTCTGACCTGTCACTGGGCCAAAATCAATTTGTGAATAGAAAAGGCTGATTGTGTGTCTCTGTCCAGTGACTGAGATATATTTACTTACCACTAGCTTTAATCTACATCCTCTCTGCTAACTTCTCCTTTTGTGGCTTCTTCAGTCTCCCTATGTTTAGCCCATTGTGCATTCATCTCCCTGCTGACTTTGCCCCTACAAATTTTGCACATCGTGGCCAAATCAAGAGGAGAATAGGGCCTGATTCACAGAATCTCCCCTTTTAAAACCCTGGATGCCTTCTCCCTGAATGAGACCAGCGGGAAGACAAACAGCTAAGTAGTAGAAAATGCTTTCTCACAAGTGCATGCACTACTGTAAACCTATATGTGAACGCAACAGCTGGAGAGGAGGATTTCCTACTCAAGGGTGTTGGATTATAGGTCACAGACAACGCTGTGCATCAGCTGTGTAGGCTGGAGCCTTCGCCGGTACTTCTAAGACTAGTGTCAGTACTTACAGTACGCACAACAAAAAATTACAAGAGCTATGACCTCCCAAACCTCCAGCGACAAATCTTCCTCTTCCCCCCTCCTATCTCCAGTCTACCGACACCTACGCCAACTGGTACAATCTGCCATCACCAGATGTGTGGTGGTTGTGGTGGGGTGTGTGTGTTTGTTGATGGAGAGGGGGAGAAGGCCTGTCCTTGGAAGCATCCAGAATTGGCCACTGCCCAAGAGACATTTCTGGGATAGATGTATCACAGGCTGTGGCCATTCTGATGTTTTTAACCAAGACCGTCTCTCTGAATCCACTTGCTTGATTCTAGGTGACAGGGTGTGGGGCGATTGGCGCCAGCCTTTCTGCACAAATGGCTCTGACACCTCTGCTGAAGCTTTATCTATGTTGTGTCAACAACCAATCTCTTACAGCCCCAGGTCGCCATTCTCTTTACAGTGTCATCATCCCCAGTGAAGAGCGAGAGGAGCTCTCCACATGCAGAGATCAACCCCGGCCCTCTTTCTAGAGCTTCCTTCCTATGCTCTTTCTAAATTAGCTGCCGGTTCATGGGCTCATAATTTCCTAACCGCAGTCTGGCCTAGTAATCAATAAACCCTGGACCAATTAGGCCTTCTCTGGGGGAACCTAATTGGTACTAATAGTGACCATGGTGCTGGCTCAAGCCCAGTGTCTCAGCTCTGTCACGCACCCCCATGAATTCACCTTCTATTCAGTACATTACTGAACCTCAGCGAGATAGCCCTAATCTCCCCATGTGTCTCTTGGTCTCAGCGTAAGACAAACCTCCCCACATGGCAGGAGTGCGCTGTCCCTCACTTGCCAATTGCACGTGGGTGGAGGATAAGGGAGAGAAATCTCAAGTTAAAGAATCCCTCAGCTCTTGGATTGCAATAACCCTTGACTAATTCATCACACACTACACGACACTGCAGGGGAGGGATGGAGCCTTGTGAGAGATATAAAAAGGATGAGGCAGACAGAAAAAGATGGAAGATAAGTGAAGAGAGAAAAGAAACAAGGGCTTAAGTGGTGTGCAGCAAAGAGAAAGAGAAGCCCATGCAGTCTGAGGTCTTGAGATCCTGGGAGATTTTCACTAATGGTCTCTGCAAGTCTTATTATTTCATACATACTCTCACATCTCTGACAAAGATATTGCATAAATCACTTCTCCTTGTCCCAGGCTGACCTCTTAACCTCCAAGAGATAATGAGGCGCTGTACGTAGCATCTCCTAATGCTGCCAAGATCTATATCAAAGGACATTAATTCTCCATGATAACATCTCTATTTATTAATTCAAACGCCTTTAATCTTTCCCCAGTCTCCGCTCAGCAGGCCTCCTTCACTTTTATTGCTAAAACTTCCTTGGAATTAGGTAAATTGGCTTACTGTCCCCAGAAGGTGGATATCACTGGGAACTGAAGTCTGAAGTGTTCCTCTTGGCACTGGCAATCACCTCCACGCACAGATTAGCTTTCAGACTCATTACAGTTGGCAGGGGCGACAAGCTAGTGAATACCAGAGGTGCTAGAGTGTTTGCATTTTCCATCCAACCCAGCAAATAGTGGGTCATGAATAATTTATTTGGCACATTTTGCCTTTTTGGGAGTAATCTTTGCCAGTTTCCTGAGAACAGATTGTGATGCCCTAAATGCATGTGGTATTCACAGCTGTTGGCCAGATAGTTTCTGAAAAATAATGCTTGAGCTATAGGTGGACTCGTTGAGAGTATCCCAAACTCAGGCTATTTCAGTTGGCCATTGAGTGCCCCAAGGATATTGGCTCTTAGGGCCAGATTCCCAGCTGGTGTAGATCGGTGCAGTGTCACTGCAGTCAGTGGGGCTATGTCAGTTTACGCCAGTGGAGAATCTGGCCTGGAGCATATAAATTCATAAGGTTTTCAGTGATCTGGGGAAGAAATTGAAAGCTCCTGTAAGCAGGGCAGTGAAAGTACAAGGTCCCTTCTGCTTGGGCACTCCAGAACGAAATGTTAGTCCCATGTGGTGGACTGGAATTGCTCCCCTGGAGATTTCTGCATTGTGACCTCACTCAGATCTACTTCAGTAGATTTGCGGGGCCAGTTGTCAGTAGATGGGGGTCTGTAACTAAGTGGGAGTGTGCTGAGACTTTTCCAGGCTCAACCCAACTCTTATTCAAGCAGCAAAGCATTCTGTGTGTTGTAGCTCCCAGTCAGCCACTAGGAATGATAGGTTACAGCAAGGAATGCTGCGAAAGGGAACAGGCATATACTTAAACTCCCTTCTCTTACAAACAGGACAGATCAGCAGTTGCTATGGGAGCTTGCTGGTGACTACGTGTTTGGTTGACTTCACTGCTGTAGCACCTCCTTGCATTCGGTCGTGCAATTGAAGAATTCTTCCGTGTTAGCCCTGCAGTGGCCACTACCTTAGCCCGGTGATAGCTTGTCATATCCCAGTAATGTTCATCTCAGTCCCTGTGGGGGTAATAAGAAGTTCAATTAAACAGTCAAACAACATCCCACAACAAACCTTGCTTGTGTTGCTCTTGGGCTATTCATGCTGCCTTCCACAGCTTCTTCTCAGGGCTTCCCACGCTCCTTTCCCTCCCAGGGTCTTCAGCAGCCTCTCTCGGGCATCCCCCGGCTACCTACAAGTCTGTCTCAGGGCCTTACACCAGAGCCTGCCCTACTGCCTGTGGTTCCCTTCAACCTGCCCTTCCCAGAGATAGGGAACTGCTCTCTGTCGCTCTTCCCCCATTGATGGAGTTCACAGCTCTCTTTAAAGAGTCCTCTCTCTGATTCCCCTCAGTTGGCTGGGGGAATAGGTCTAGTCACAGGCCAGGCTCAGCCTACCTTGCCTTAAAGGGCCAGCTTGTCTGTGACACTAGGCAAGATCTGCAGTGGGGCTGCAAGCTGGGAGGGAGCCTGGAGGGGATGGATAGGAGGCCTAGGAGGCAGGTAAGAGAATAGGGGATCCCAGGGAGGTGTAAGGATTGGCTACACCAAGAAGTGGTGGTTCATTCTTTGAGCAGGTAGAGAAAGAGGCCCTGGGGCAAGAAGATGAAGAATGGTTTGGAGTATGGAACCAGGCATCCATTTATTCTGGTGGTGCACAAAGCCAGAGCGTCCATCAGAGAATGGGATTTCAGAACCAAAGAAGAATTTTTATTATTGCCAAATTTCCAAGGGTGGGAGGGAACACAACGTTTTCCAGCCAGTTCCACTCTGGTGATTAAAACCTTGGACAGGGACACAGATCTTGGATCAGTTCCCACCTTTGCCACATAACCCCAGTATGTCCTTGGGGAAACCTCTCTGGTCATCAATGCCCCATCAATAAATTGGGGATAATAAACCTTCCCTTTTGCTGCCCTCTGTCCTGTCTGTTTACATGGTAATCTCTTCAGGGCAGAGACTGTCTCCTACTACATATCTGTATACCACCTAGCACAATGGGTCCTGATCTCAGATCTGGTCTCTAGTTACTACAGCTCTACAACTAATAAAATTAGACAATGAAGAAGAGAAAATGTTTCCCTCTTTTCACTGTGCATTATGTCCCACAAGGTACTTATCGCCTGCTAACCTGACAGCTCGAAGTAGAGAATCAAGATAATAAACAAAATATCTGAACTCCCGTTTGTCAAGTGACTGGATCATATCTGCTCTGGGGCCTCTCGCCTCTCTCTATTCAAGCATAACTCCTGTACACATCAATAGAATTTCATTGCAATTAGGGGTGAAAGAAAACCCCCACAAGACTGCACTTCTACAACCTTTTCCTGCCTTGTCCATCAACTTTTGAGCAAGCGTGACCTTGTTTTCATTAGAAAAACACCTTGTGAGTGAATGCAAGATATTGGATGGAAACAGTGGCAGATAGGGCAAGGAATTCTTAGACCCGCTGTGGTCCAATTTTCAACTCGAGAGAGGTAGGTGTTCAATATTGTATAACTAGAACCTGCAATTTGAATTAGAGAGAGACCAATGAGTTTGTACACAATATACTCCAAACCTTTGCCTCAAACTCAAACCAAACCTTTTCTGAGGTTCAAAAAAATTCAGTGAACTCCTTTTTTTATTGCTACACTTCTCCATGTGCTGAGTTTCAGCTAGAAGGATGGAAAAGAAAGGAAGTTTTAGAAGCTGAAACACAATGAAAAAGACCTGTTCTCATGACAGTCCCAGCCCAGTTTTGCAAATTTAAGAGATTTAGATCATTCAGAACAGCCACCAGACTTCTGAGTGCATAGATATGTGCAACAAAATCGTCAGACATCATAGGTTCCCATTCACTATAGTGGGTACACTGTGAGTTGAGACAACAATGATCAGTGAGACTGTTCTCTGGTCTGGAGCACTGAACGTTAGAGATGGAGCTCAATGCAGATTTTAATTTTTGAACTACTGGGATTGATTATCCTCTCACTCACACCAGTTAGACACAATTGCCTTCCAATGAGTAATTCCTGCGGGGAGAATTCCATTGACTAACAGCGAGTTCCTGTGAAAAAAAGATACGCCCTTTCCAGCAGGACTGGAGTTATTTGTGTTTTCAGTCTTACATGTTGGCTTTTGTTCTTGATGGGGGATGTAAGAGTGACATTTCCCCCTCTGCAGAGGGCGATCTGGTTGGATTATGTGTGTGGATTGAATTCAGGACTTCTGGAGCTAAAAGCTCCATTTTCCCCTGCCTGAGCTAAACTGTAAGAGGTAACCAGCCCCCTATGTTTTTAGTTTATTTTACCAAAGAATCCAGAAGCTTTTTGCCATAGGCATCGGTAAAGTAAATCTGATTCTATTGGAGTGTGCGTATACATCCGTGTGTCTAGAGCTACATCTGTGTCTGCATGCGTGTGCCTATGTGTTTGTCTTGACTGAATGAATCACTCTACCTGCTGTAGTGTAAAACAGCAAACATTAGTAAAACTGATAATAAGCCTAGTGGTGGTGATTCAACCAAAGCAAGCACATCTGTCACTGAGGGACAGGCTGCCAGGTTTTTCATCAAGGGAAATACAATTGAATAATAATGTAGTAAAGGTAAAGCAGCTTTAGTGGTGCTTCCTGCCAAATGAAACCGAGCAATAAATAAATGAATAGATCAATAAAGGTGATATAAATACAAAACGTAGCACCCTCCCCGCTGCCCCCGGATACAAATTCCCCAGTAATGGGCCGGGGGGGAGAGAGGCTAAAGCCACAGCACGCCTGTAAGTCTGAGCTCCACATTCAGATGGCGGAGAGAGCGACTGTGAGTGGATGGGAGAGCAGCAAGGGAGCCAGCAAGACTCCAGTTCTGGGAACACAAAATTTGCTCCATGCCAAGAGTTGAGCAAGAAATTGGAAGGGAGGGGGAAGAGCTTTCGTCAAAGGCGCAGGGCCGCTGTCTCCCGTGCCATCTGGTCACTTTGCAATGCTCTGGCAGTGAAAAGCAGCCATAATCCAGTTTGAAATGGCCCCAGCCAGATCCTCTCCAAGGCAGGAAAATCCTCTGTAGCTTTATCTCCACCTTTCTGGGCTCTGACTCGGGGCTGTGTCTGGGGAAGGGGGAGCATGGCGGAGGTGGCCCTGAGTTCTAGCAATCTCTAGCTGCTGTAATAGCGCCTTTGAGCTATAGGACCTATGCCTGCTGGCCTCGTGACAAGGTAGCCACACAACAGGCTTAAAGACACCTTTTGCTGTCCCCCTCTCTTCTTCCAGCTCCTCAAACCATCTGGGGAAACTGGGCCATAATGTTTTACAATAGCCCCAGAGCTGGAATCAATGTCATCAGAAAGGCTCTTCACAGCTGGAAATCATGTATTTTTAGGGGAGCGCAGACTATGGGTAAGCTTACACCGCAATAAAAGACCCAGCGTGTGGCCATGGCTGGCTTGGGTCAGCTGACTCAGGTTCACAGGGCTAAAAGTTGCCATGTCTCTGTCTGGGCTCAGGCCAGGGCTCTGAAATCCTGCGAGGAGGGCAGGTCTCAGAACCCAGCCTCCAGCCCGAACCCCAGTGTCTACACTGGAATTTTTAGCGCCCCAACCCAAGCCCAGCTGACTCGGGCTCCGACACCCGGTGCTGCAGGGGTTTTATTGCACAGTAGACATACCCTAGATGTCTCAGAGCTGTGGTGCCATTATAGGGAGCCCCGAATTCTAGAGATGAAATCCTGTCCCTATGGAAATCAATGGGCTTTTTGCCATTAACTTCAGCAAAGGCAGGATTTCACCGCTCGGCCACTGGTTCAACTCTTGCTTACATGAGTAGTAACCAGCCAAAGACCAGTAGAGAGAAGCCAAAGATTGAATGGGGCCAAGAATCTAAACCAACACTTCACTTTACAGATTAGTCCCTTTGGGCCAGCCTTGGGAAAACCTGTCTAATACCCTCCACCACAGGTCATTAGTGGAGTGTGAATCTGGGACTTTCAGCCCCCAAACTGACTCCTCTCCCACTCAAGCTCCGCAACTTCAAGACTGGGTCCAAAAGCTCATTGAAGTTCAATGGAAAGACTCCCAGACGTCAGTGGGTTTTGGATCTGGCTGTGGATCAAGCAGAGCTAATACTTTGTGGACAAGCCACAGTTTACAAGTGTGTTACACTTGCACGGCCCTTTCCAACAGAGGCTGTGGGGCTGGTTCTCATTTCCCCAAGGGCTTTTTTACACTTCTCTGATTGTATATAGGCCCCTAAAGGTGGCCATATATGTTACTGACTCCCACTTTCAAGCCGTCCCTTTTTGCTGCCAGTGTGTAAACAAGAATCAGATCCGATCCATCTCTAAGGTTGTAAATCTGGCACCTTCTCTTAACCCTAAAAAAATAAAGAGTAAGTGCAAATAACCTACATATTTTTCTTTCTCTGTGTGAGCTGTTCTGCTGGGTGAATGCTTTTTGAATATCACATCTATTACTTTGCACAAACCTCTCTTTCCCTTGCACACTGGGTGGCTTTCTTCTCTTCTCTTCTGCTTTGCTCCCATTTGAATTACTTTTACCAGAGGGGAAGAAAAACACCTTTTAAGCATTCATGTTTAGCATTCACTTGGTTTTGAAACTGCTGCAGGGATGGAGATAAAACACACACACACACACACACATTCAGACCCCTTCTGGCTGCAACGGGGAAGGTGAAATAAATCTTTAGAATATTTAGAGCTGAGACAGATTTGCAAAAGCTGCCATGCAAAACCTGCCACGACCAGAACTGTAAAAGCTCTGCCAGGTTGAAAAGAAGCCCTCTTGGAAATTTCATTTTAAAACACAACTTGTCATCACCTCTACTGAGCAGGTAACGAACTCCTCCAAGCAACCCCAGCTGAATTACCAAACAGGGCAGCTGACCCCCCTCCCAATCTCTCCACCCCCACATCCTCTCAGGAGCAAGATCAATACATTCTGCCCAGGTTATCAAATATGCTGCAAATATTCAGGCTGATAAATAGCATTTGATGGAAATGGAAGGCAATAAAAGCTGCATTGTTTCACAGCAAATGCTTTTTAATTTCCCCCAAACAGAATGATAAATGACAGCCAGTTGTAAGGACATGGTGTGTGTAAATGGGTGTGATGTGACTGGGGTGTACTGGAGTGAAAAAAACCCTCTTGATCAGCAAAAGTAAATGAGTGAACAGGCATACAGGTGAAGAAAGGACTAAAAAGAAGCCAGAGCAGATTTTGGTGATGTCACAGCTCTGAGTACACCTGATGGGTGCTCGCTGGTCATATTTACGCATTACTGTGCATTACCATTTCATAGACACACAAATTATGTTTTACGGCCCCCACTAAATCCGCAGGTAGTAAACCTCTCAGCAGTTCTTCGATTCCAAGGTGCTGCATTCTTCAGCCACCGGCCCAGCTTATGAGTCCATCACTCCCCCCCTTTCTCAGAACTCCCCATCTGTCATGGTTCCAAACACCGGCCCCCGCATTATGGCACAGAGGTGACCAGTCTGCATAAAAACAATAATAATAAAAGGGGAGGTTAGAAACTGCTCGTCGATAGTTGCTAGGAAGTTCTGGTGTGTCAGGAATATAGAATTGGCAATGCTAGATAAGGTCATTGGTACAGAGTGTCTGGCGTTTTGGCTCCAACCACGGCCCATATCTGATGCTTCGGAGGAAAGTGAAAATAAACCTGTAATGTATATAAACCAACTGGACATGGAACGGGAAGATTTTTCTCTGGTAACATCCTTCCAGGAATCATAGCCATAGGAAAGTGATCCTGAGGCAAGAACGGGCAGTATAGAGTCTGCACCATGTACATGCCTTTCCAACAAGCAGAATTGCTTTCCCCCTTCACAGATAGAGCTGCTGGGAAGCGATGTTTTGCCCTGATCAAAAATTGTGACAAAAAACAAACGTGATTTTCACTTTTTGACTAACTTTCTCTTCAAGTATTGTGGGGCCTTGTCAAAAAAAACCCAAAACTGGAAAATGTCTTTTTTTTGGTCTGGAAAACAAAACAAAAATTGCAAAAAGATCCATGTTCCAAAACCATATGCCATCAAAAACTGTTTCAAGGGTAAATTTTTCATCCACCCTAGTTACAAAAGTGAAATTCCTTAAAGGAAGTGAGAAAATGGGCCACAGGGCAGAGCAAGGGGTTGTCATGCAGAAATATAAGAAAGGTTGTGGTTTCCTCCTACATTTCTTTCCTAGGGGAATTCTGTGAGTTTGAAATAATTAACAGTTTTGGAGCCTTCTATCTGTCTTATAAATTATATAATAAAGAGTCAGACATCACCACAGTATCTAGCATATAGTATGCTGCAAAATTCTCTGCCCTGCAATGGTAAATTGCTTAACTTTTAATGGTAGAGACCATGTCCAGGGGAAAGGAGATATTTCAGATTCCAGTTACCATTTGCATTTACTAGCTTATTTCACACAGACTATCAAATAGACTTCAGGTAACCACTCTTGGTCACTGCAAACCTGGCCTGGATTTGAAGCAGGAACGCTGAAAGATAGAGGGACAGTCCAGCCAGGAAAAAAGGTCTCAGCTCACAGAGCTCACACAACCAGTGTGTGATCATTTGCAAATTAATATTTCTGCTCTAGGACACATTCCTTCTCGGTGAAGCTTCTTCACCATTGGTCCCGCCCATCTAGTTTGCAGGTGCAAAGACTTGACTGCAAACTACAAGGGAATAAATGTTAAAACAGAGTCTTGTTTGCGTATTGACATTTTCATGCACATTTGCACATCTACTTTCTCATGCCTTCTCATAGCATCTGTACAAACAAATCCCTAATTCAGGCACACGCCTTTGCAAGTGTACGTGCAAAAGTGGCCAGCTCTTGTGATTTCGTTAGAAGTCTTGTGACATTCGGTGCTTTTTTTTAAAGCCTCAGCTCCTGCAGCCATGTGATTAGCTGAGAAGCTCAGCTTCCATTTGAAAAGATAAAATATAAATATTTCTAGCCCTCGTGATTGCAGAGGAAAGCTTGAAAATGTGACTCTTAAAAGCACAAAACAGGGCAAATAAGAAGGACCCAACATTTATTATTTTGTTAAATCCCATGATTTTGGGGCGCTTGGATCATGATTTTTGAATGCTTGGGGTTGGTGATGCTTCAGAACGTATCTGATTGTGGGCACAGATCACAAACCTTGCTCTGGGCCACATTCTGATACTAGTGTCATCCATCAATGGCCTCATTGAAATGAATTACTGGCAAAGTATGTTACTCCTCAGTGAGAGTATATCAGAATCTGACCCTTTTGGGAAAAATCAGGCTTCTTGGCGTTTTTCCATATAGTTGTAGCACAGTATCTGGGCAACACAGGGACTTAGTCATTATACCTTACATGCCCCTGGTGCATTTTAAATATTAAGGCAAGTAATAAAAATATGACTAAGTAAAGAGAACATCCGGAAATAAAGCACACACAACTCAGTAAGTGAATTTATTATTTCATTACTAGTGGCCTGTTTCTCTAACACAGTAATTGGGCAGAAGTCTCTTGACTTTGCTAGTGGTTACTAAACTCAACCACCCATCTCTTCCAGGACAGACCTATTTTTTGACTAATTCTTTCTGGCAATAATTTCATGTATGTGGAAGTTAGGGAATTTTTGTTTTTTGTTGTTTGCATTTCTTTTTAAACTCAGGGCCTTTCAGGCGGTGTGTTCTCAAACTCAAGGTTGTACAGTCTTTTTGCCTCATGGCCAGCTGAGTAACGTAAGCTCGGCTTGTTGACACATACACAGGTCGCTCCCACAAAGCACAGCAGCAGGCAATGTCCTTGCTCTTTCCCAGAAAATCTTGATAGGCTTTTGTGCTCTGTGATTATTCTTAGAGGTGGATGGCCTGCATCTTTCTCTGTCACTGCGTAATGCAATACACTGTCTGACAAGTTGCCATAAAAATGGAGCATTCAAAATAACTGCCAACTTTAGCAATTCTCCAATCAGAGGAGCAAATCCACTTGAAGACATTGTTTTGACAGCAAGAGAAGCAATCTCTAAATGTAGTTTAAATAAAGAACGCATGTGTAGAGGAAGGTTGATCTTGTGGTTAAGAAGCTGAATGAGAATTCAGGTGAGGTGGGTTCAGTTCTTGGTTCTGCCACACACTGTGTGACCTCAGGCTAGTTAATTTATCACTTTGTGCTTCGGTTCGGTTTCTGTAAAGTAGGCATAAAGATCCTCCCTTTCTTCCAAACTTTGTCTGGCTTGTCTCTTTAGATTGTTATTGGGGGCAGAGAATGTCTATTACTCTGTGTGTGTGCAGTGCCTCACACAATGGGGTTCCAATGCCCCAAGGAGCATCAAGGCACGAGTATAAACAAACAACAAGAATTACATATACATATATTTGCCTACACACACACACACACACCGTGTTCTTATCCTGTCCTTTAAATTTGCAAAAGGACAACAATTAAAATTCTATCAATCTCTAACCTATTGAACAGGTTATTCCAGAACAGTCATCTGAGCAGATCGGAAATAGAGATGGTCTGAAAATGGAGTTCAGTTTCATGGCAAATTAACACATCAAGTGTGGTTTAGTCCCAATCAGAAAGAAAAGCCAAGTTTCCAAATGAAAATTTGAGAACAATGTTGATTCAGGACTATTGAAATACAGGTGTCGTATTGTTTCATTTTTATAATGTTGAAATGTTTCATTTTAATATGTCAAAATATGATAACATAAAATATTAAGTATAATGGATAACATTAAATATAATTTTATAATAGAATATATTCAATATTTTCCTATGATATAAAAGTCTAAATGAAATTAATCAAAATAGGAACGCTGAAACAAAACATTATCAAAATGTTTAGACATTCTTTAAACAAAATGAGAAAGTCAAAACAATTCCCTTCAACTTTTCCCCATTGAAACTTTCACTGAAATTGACACATTTATGTGAAACATTTAGATTTCAACTAAGCTGCTTACCAACAGAAAACTCTTCTGTCAGAAATGTTTTGACCTGCTCTACTCTGAAACATTTGGCACTGACCACGGTTCGAGGCGGGATACTGGAGCATCGGCCTGATGCTTCACCATTAGCTCCAAAGAGCAAGATCAGGCCCTATATGAACCACAGGTCTAAACTAGTACAGCAATTCCTACATCTCAAAAAGAAGAACGCCCTGGTTTGCGGCAGAACCAGAAAACGGCTCGCAAACATGATTCTCTTTGCCCCCAGTTCAAATCCTGGCAGGATCATCAGTCATACACACTTGTCTTTCTGAAGAAGATGAACTGAATGCCATGTTAATACAGTGTGTTTGGTTCTCTTGGATGTTCCCATGCCAGTGTTGGGGCATAGGGCAGAAGTTAGTCTTTCATTTCGCTCTGTCATTTGCTGCTGCTTCCATGTGCTCTATGGTATCTCCTCCCTGCTAAGAGTCCATCTTACAGTTTCACTCGGGGGGCCTCATTTCCTCACACCAGTTGGTTTCCACTTGACAGTCTGTGTGTTGGCATCTCAAGAACATGCTCCAAATACGCCCAACGCTTCCTTCTGATTCTACTGGAAATGAGTGCTGCTGAGTGATTTCTTAGATTGCTTCATAGGTGGTGATGTCTTTCTAACGAATGCCAAGAATTTGTCATAGGCACTTATTTTCAAAGGCATCTCTTTTCCTAACATTTTAGTACTTCTCCAGCTCTCACAGCTGTATGTTAGCATTGAGATTACTTTGAATTGATCATTCTCAGTTTTGTTCTCATGCTATCTCTCTTGGAAGAGACCATTAAAATCAAAGCCTTGACATTAAACATACCATGGTACTTTTCATAAGACTAGAAGGTTGTCCCTACTGTCATGGGTCCTATTAGACCTAAAGTGGAAAATGGATGTTTTTGGTTCATTGACAGTTTCAAAAAGTTGAAAAGACAAATCCATTTCAGTTCATACCGAAAATGGTTTATATATATTTGGTGAATCAAAATGTCAACCAAAAAAATTTATTTTGGGTCAAATCAAATGTTTTGTGTTGATAAAAATCAAAACATTTCATTTCAGTTTCAAGTATTTGAAATGTATTTGAAATTGTAAACATGTAATTAGAGGAAGGTTTAAAACAAAAAAGCTGTTACAAACTGAAAAATCAAAATGTTTTATTGCAAAAATGGTGAAACTGGCAGTTTTGGGGGGTTTTTTTCCCAGAATTTTCTTACAGGTTTTATTCAAGGTTAAAAATGTGGGGAAATCAACACATATTCAAGAAATAATTTGGTGTAGCCAAATCTGCATTTTTCACTGAAAAAAGGTTTGTAGGAAAAAGTTCACTCAGATTTCCCCACAAAAGTCCATGCTACAGTTCTTATGTAATATACTGTGAGTTGGCTGGCTGCCAGCCTCCATCCCTTACTGTATGTGTGAGGGGATCCTTTAGGATGAAAGATATTATAGCGATGTGAGAACGTTGCACCCAGAGTGCCATCTATTATAAAGGCTGCCAGTATTTCTATTCTAAACCTTGGTTTTCAGGCACTCATAACTGTGTGTAACCTCCAGCTGACCTGCTGGAAGTTGGATCCCCCTGGGTGATCTGTTTGAACTGCACTATCTCATCCCTTTACTACACTGGAGCTCTGTTAGTGAGGGTGATCTTCGTAACTGGCAGAATTAGCTCATTTCCACAAATCTGGGTATATGCATGTGTGCTGGCTGTGAGGTCTATGCAGAACTCTAGAATAGCTCTCCAGGATGTATATATGCATGCGTGTGTTGGCTGTGACTCATATGCTCATTGGAGGCTTGTTTCATACATTTGAAAATCACCAATATTCTAGGCACAGGCTTTAGATCGCAGGATACAGCCACTGGTTGGGAGGGACCAAGCAGGGCAGCATGGAACAATGGAAAGGGAGAGATAACACAGTAAATATAATGCCCTTACATAAATCCATGATACGCCCATTCCTTGAATATTGTGTGCAGTTCTGATCTCCCCATTTCAAAAAAAGATAGATTAGATTTGGAAAAGGTACAGAGAAGGGCAATAAAAATGGTTAGGGGCATGGAACAGCTTCTGTCTGAGAAGCGATTAAAAAGTTTGGGACTGTTCAGCTTGGAAAAGAAATGTCTAAGGGGGATATGACAGAGGTCTATAAAATCATGAATGGTGTGGAGAAAGTGAATAAGGAAGTCCTGTCACATATCACAAAAGCCAGGGGTCACCCAATTAAATTAATAGGCTGCAGGGTTAAAACAAACAAAAGGAAGTGCTGCTTCACAGTCAGCCTGTGGAACTCCTTGCCAGGGGATGTGGTGAAGGCCAAAAGTCTAACTGGGTTAAAAAAAAAAAAAGAGATAAGTTCATGGAGGATAGGTCCAGCAGGGGTTATTACTCAAGGTAGCCAGGGATGCAACCCCATGCTCCGCATGTCCCTAAACCTCCAGGACTGGCTGACAGGGGATGGATAACTCGATAAATTCTATGTTCTATTCATTCCCTTCTGAAGCATCTGACATTGGCCACTGTTAGAGACAGGATACAGGGCTAGATGGACCATTAACCTGACCCAATATGGCCATTCCCATTGCTCTGTATCCAAAGTTCATTGAGGTATATGAGAGTCTTTCAACCGACCTCAGTGGAGTTTGAATCAGGCCCTACGGTTGTTAACCAGAAATCAACATGGCACATTTTCAAAGTGTCAGAACATCTGGGGTGGAGCATAGCCAGGACCTGGAGATACCCAGTGCACAAAGGCAGGGGGTGGAAACATGCACACTTCCAGGCACTGGATAAACAAGAGAATGCTAGTTTCCTTCCCCTATTTTCTCTGACCCAGGGACCATGCCTGGGAAAGTTTCCTCAGGCAAGCACTTATTATTCAAGGCTTGTCACAGGTGGACGCATACTGTACTAAGTGAAACCAGTGAGGCTGCATTGCAGGCACCAATTATTAATAGGTCACTGCTGACACGGGGCAGCATCACAGGACAGGGGCTAAGCAGATGCCATTTTACACCTGGTCAATTACTGTTCATAAAGCACTCTGAGGGTATAGAGCACTTAATCCGGGCTAAGCTGTGGTAGGGGAAACCTCGAAAAGGCTCTGTCAGCTGCTCATGTCTTGCCTAGGTAATCAGACCTGCCCATTGTCCCAGTAACACCAATTACTCTCTCCTGCTGTGGTGTATGGCAGAAATGTAGGCCCATTTTGCCTCCCCCCATATCATCAAAAACTACAACTGTGTCACCTCAAAGCAGAGTGCACATAGAAAGCAAATCCGGAAGACACAATTAATATGTGGCGTTTCTACATGCACCACAGGCCAGTTTCATCCTTGAGGGAAGTCTACAGGCTTCAGTGGACTTACCCAAAGATGAGTTTGGCTCCATGTGTTTAGGGGCACCTGTGTTTTGGTCACGGAGATTGGGGAGGGGAAGTGTTGGGGAGAGAAAGGAAACACTTTCTGCACCTGGTCAAAAATTATTTGTATTACAGTGCAACTTGGAGGCCTCAGCTGAGACTGGGGCCCTGTGGCGCTAGGCACTGTATGAACACAGTGAGAGGACAGTCCCTGCCACAAAGAGCTCACAGTCTAAATAGGTAAGACAGACATAGGGTGAATGGAGAAATAGAAGTGAAGTGACTTGCCCAAGGAATAAAATTCAGGTGTTCCTATTCCCACGCCAGTGCCCTATCCATTAAACCACCCTGCCATCCCCAAAATATTTGAAGCCTGGAATCTTTCCATGCAGAGACATCTCCTTTGTCAAAGGGAAATAGTCCAGCATCAAGCAACGTAAAGGGTAGAGCAAAAGAAATAATTCAACTTTTCCTCATCTCCCCTATGGCCTATGTTTCTCCTTCCATTGCCGCCTCCTACCTAGTTTCACCTCACTGTGCAAGTATTCTCAAGCAGCCCACCCCATCGTTGCCCAGTGCTGTATGGGAAGCATGTAGGAAGGCAGGTGCATTTATTTTAGTTTGAATTCCTGTTCACATTTTTTCCAAATGGGACAACATCCCAGATACTGAGGACAGAGCCTGCACTGTAATGCATCCACAGGCTTCCAGTGGATGTCCAAATGCATGTAACCTTGCTCAAAGAAGGGGACATCACTGGGAAGCAACTAGTGGAAAGGTATCAGATAAGGTTTCCCCACCCCATCGCGCACCCTCTGCCTTCTACTGACTTGGGATTGAATTGCATCCATTTGGCACATTCACTGAACACGAACTTGGTGAAGCTTGAACTATTAAAACCACTGACGTTTGTCTGCTGACCATCCTGGCAGTATGTTAGCTCCCACAAATGAATTTGGTGCACAGAGGTGCTGGTCTCAAACTGACCTCTCTTTCGCTTTCCCTTTCTCCGTTCCCTCCGAAACACTCTTCTCCTCCTCTCTGTTTGCCGCATGTTGTCCTGTGCTCTGCTGAGCCGACAAATGGGGGCTGCCATTTTATAATGGTCATTATGCTCTGCCGCTGACCTCCCATTGACACGTTTTGCATGTGCTGTGTTTGGCTAGTGGTCTCAGGCACACATCCAACTATATCATTTGGGGTTTGATTGGAAGGCCCTCCTGTGTGGTACCGTAGCCCACTCTTACTCTGTGTGCCTTTGTCCCCCTACATGGCTGGACCACAGAGATTTTTGTGTTTGCTACACCCTTGAGCTAAGAGCTGGATCTTTTTGTCTCAGGCAGGAGAGACTCTTACCTTTTGAACACGAGGTCCCAAGATTCAATCTCTGTTGCCAGTTCCCCATCCAGGGGGATCATGCACAAGTCCTACTGAACATTTCTGCGTGTAGGATGTTAGGGCTCTCTCACCCTTTCCCTCGATCCTTGGCAAATTTGCACACACAAAAAGGAATGGGCCAGAGTCCAAAGTGCAGGCAATGCGATGTTTATTGGAGTTAACAAGCAAATGGAAAATCACATCTCTTCACGCATCTCTTCTCCCTCCTCCTTCTTGGTAGGCTTAATTGTACCTGTAGTGCCCATCCGTGGTACCATCCTTTTCAATGTATGGTCGTGTTCTATTTGAAGACCTGTGGGGCAGGGGCTTTCGTACCTCCTCTTTTGTACCTCATGAAAGGGGTAGGGAGTGAGGTTATGTCCTGGTCATGGTCACCTTTTCTTTGGCTTTTAGTGTTTCTCCCCTCCCATTGCTCCTCTCAGCCGAGTGCTTGACCTTGGTCTGGAGTCTGTCTTAAAAAAAGGCAGTACTATTCTTCAATTATATATTAATATATTAGATCCCCACTACAACTCGCAACACTTTCACTACAGCCCTTATCTTTTCTCCTAGTAATAATAAGAAACCCTTCCTGGCTGTAAAATAGGCAAAACTGTCACACCGTTTCTTTGGTCTTTGTTTACATGTGCATCCCAAAAACCTCAGCTCTCCATTGGGAAGCAAGCCTCAAATTCTATCTCAAGCACATACACAGGCTTAAATACCATACTACCATCACTAACATACAGTAGAACAGTGGAGCTGGGGCAGCTGAGGGCATTCTTAGCGCACACCCACACACAGTTCCTAAAGGCTGTGGCTTGTCCTAGAATGGGATGATGCTTGACTGAGAAAAATAACTCAGAGGAAGTTCAGGGTGCGTGCGTGTCTGCTCTTTCTGCATCTGGCTCAGCAGGTAACAGTAGCAGCTGGTGGGGAGCTGCTTCTCAACCCTCTCTCACTAACACAGATGGGTCTCTTCTGCTTAATGAACTGGTGCCGTCGTCATTATCCCTGCGATGGGGCCTGCAGTTGCCAGCCCAACAATAAATAGACCGTGAGGTCATGTAACAACATTGACGTGCAGACAGGCACAATTGGGCTCTGTGAAAGAACAAGAGAGGGCTAGGCAAAAAAGAAAGACCAAGGAAAAGGAAGCGAGAATGTTGGAAATAAATGCCCCTCCCATATCAGTGTCCCCATGGTGATATGAAAAGTCATTAAACACTTCAAGAGCCTTGCACACTAGAATAAACAGAGCCATCTAATAGGACAAAGGCTCGGGCACTTTATCTATTGCCTCTCTCTGGATTCATGGACCCGGCAAAGGTTATACATGTGCAAGGTGTCCTCCTGTGCTTTTAATATTCTCCTATCAGTGAGATAAAATGCATCTTGCTCCTTTCTTTGAGATTTTCTCATTGGGGAGAGAAAAAAATAAATAAATGACTTGGGTTGCACCTAGAATTTCAAAGCCAGGGTTTTTTCTACTTCAGAAGTCTGGTTTCCAAACGAGTGTTGCGAGCCAGTGTTCTTGGCCTGCAGCCACTGCAGAAAAGCCAGCTGAGGAGTAGCAGGGAGCACCAGAAAAATGGGAAGTGGACTCAGATGCCCCTCAGCAGAAATGTACAAAGCACGCTGTGAACAGGGATTGAGAAAAAAAATACAGTTTTACAAACAAAATGAGTTTCCGCATAGGAGGGGGAAAGCTGTAATGTGCCATTGGTTTTATTAATCATGTTCATGACAGTAATGCCAACAGATTAATGAAGAATGGGGGCCCATTGTGCTAGGAGCTGTACAAACACAGATACGAGACAGTCCCATGCCCTAAAGAGCTTACAATCTAAACAGACAAGACAGGTCCCGGGTAAGGGAAAAGGGCTAGAACACAGAGGTGAGGTTTTTTAAATACAGGAGAAGGGGACTAACGTGGCCCAGTGATCTATTGATTTTACATTAGCAGGAGTCTGAGAGCCTGGTTCTCAGTTACATCAATGTCCCTTTGCACCGTTCATTCAGTGTGATGTAATCTAAACCCGCTTTCAGGCCCTGTTACATTGCCAGAGCCGTGCGAAGAGAACTGTAATTGAGAATTCAGCACTGAATTCTGCATCGCCAGTCCGGTGTGAACAATTCTTACTCAGCTGGGAGTTGACAACCATGCCATTTCTCTATGGAAAGCTCATTCTTCAAGGCAAGCACTATTGCATGGTGGTCAGAACAGGGACTTGAGTTTTGGGCTACCAGAGCTTTGCTCCTGGCTCTGCCATTAGTGACATCCAACAAGTCCCTTAACATCTCTGCGCCCCAGGAATATGTCACGGAAAATCATTGAGATTTATAGATGAATGATGCTATGTAAGTGAAAAATATTAAGATTCTCCCTAATTTTTCAGTTAGGTCTTTTATTTGATCTGTGAGCTTGCTGTTATAATAATTCAGGCATTTTTAATATTCCCAGGCCTTGGACAGCTGTTTCCCCCTGGGAATACTATTTTGTCCTCCATTTCCACCCATCATCTAAAAACGTGAAAGAGCTCAGTCATTGGTTACCTAAGCTTTAGAACAAGCCCACAATGAAAAGCCTATTCTAGCCATTACCCCCATTTTGTAAATTGGTATTCTGACGCACATGAATGACTGGCCCAGTGTTATGGAGCAAGCTAGTGTCAGAAAGAATAGATTTCAGGGGTCTGGATTCTCAGTCCCTTTCTTTAACTAGTGGGCAACATTCCTGGGGAGACCTGGATTCAAATACCACACCAGATTTACAAGGCGCTCCTCCCATTTCCTCCCACAACACTCACTTTTCCTCTAGACAATGACTGGATCAAATTCCAGTTGTTGTTTTCCCTACGCCCACCTTGAGACAGCTTTTCCTCCTAATCAGCATCCCTTGTGTTAGCTGGACTGAAAATCAGACAGTCCCTGATGACAGCATTTCTGGAATGCTGATAGGAAGTGCCAGGAATACAGGAATATCGGTTAATTTTGTACAGTGTGCAAGGTTACAAGAAAAGCTAGTTTAAGAAATTTGGGAGAGGAAGAGATCATTTCCTTCCAGATAGCTGATTATGGACATTTTAGCCCCATCTAGAGATGCTGCTACTAAAGGGATCAGTGCCTCCATTTCTTTCCCTAGGCCTGGATGTGAAATTGATGCTTTGTCCAGAGTGGCCAGCTATTGAGTAGATTCCGTCTTTGAGGAATGCCAAGGCTACCATCAGTTTATAAGCCTGGCTGTTCTGCCACTCACCTGAACGCCACTACCCTGGAGAATAAAAACAACCTACCCCAGGTGGCTGCAACTGAATGTGGGTCTTCTGCACCTCTGTGTGCAGCACAGCTGCTAAGCTGCTTTGCCAGCCTGGGAAAATAATTGTATTTTCGTGGAAGTGCTTTGCCTCCACCCTCGGTTCTTTGCAACCGTCTCTCTGCTGCCCAGAAAGCTGACTTCGAGTGAGTTCTGCTTCCGTTCCCTCCCAAGGACACTGGAGGTTCAGAAGACGTTGATGGTCCCTGACCAACAGCATTAAGACACTAAATTACACTGACATGGCCCATAAATTGCCAAATGAGGGAGTCCCAGACAGTGGTGTGGCGTGAGTCAAATGCACTGAGAATGACTATGAGCTTCTTCCACTGCCCAAAGTTTCAGGCTACAAAGCTCAGCTCGTGGCAGACACAGAAAACATTACCCATTGCACCAACGGGTCTCTGTGGGGGCAGGGAGAGGGTCCCTCATACTGTTCTTCCACAGCTAGAAAAATATTAAAGCCGCAAGGGGGTGGAATATTTATTCCATCATCACAGAGATTCTGGCTTCTACTACATAATGTCTGTGTTAAAGGAAATGTCTGTGTGAATAGACTTGGAAGGAAAATAGAAATCGTCTTTTGAAAATAATAAAACAAATATTAGTTTACAAAAAGTTTTAAAACAGCTACAGTTTAATCCATGGAGGCTGCCACTTTCATGCCAACAGGCAGGAATACATACACACACACATAAATGTGTGTTTGTGTTCACTATTAATTTAGATATATAAATAAAACTAACTAAATAAAAGGGGCAATGTCCAAGGCTGTAGATACCCGTAGAGCTAGCTGTTTGTAGTATGATGGGTGGAACTGGGGAAAGAGAGACAGGTTTCAGGAGGGACTTATTTAGGTATTGCACCAGAAGCTTTCAAATGCAAGTGATGGCTGCCATCTTGGTAGACAAACTGGGAACTGAATGAGAACCTCAGAGATGAAAATATGAACTGTTGCTAAAAATCCAAGCATCCTTGTAACGGACTCATATCTTCTATGGATTGGCACAGAGTGCAAGAGACAGGGGACTTGTGGAAAAAATGATATGTTATCAAAGATCTGTATCCTAATGCATATATACAAGGAAGCTGAAATAAATTTGCAAAAAGGGGGGAGTAAACAGAAAAATACAGCAATCCTATCCTGTGACATCATATTGACCCCCACATAGGTCATCCGCAGAGTTAGAACCTTTAGATCCACCACACAGATCTCTGCCTTTTGAGTTAACAGCGTAAACTGATAGCAGTAGTAGGTTGTCATCCTCTGTGTGGACAAGCACTAGAAGGGGGGTAAGACATTTTGTAAGTAGGTTTCATTTATATTTGCTGACTGCTGAGGAATGGTGAGACTCAGGAATCCTGGATTCCTTTCCAGACTCTGAAGAGGTTTGTGCTCTAGTGGTCACACATTCTGCCTGTTTCCTCCAACCTTCACTCATTCTGCTATGTCCCTATCCCAGTCCTGTCCAATCTCAGTTTTCCCACCCCAGCTCCTTGTCCCAATATCTTTGCTCATCCAGTGCCAGTTTCTCCCCCACACCCTGACATCTTCTCAGATCTCTGTGTGCTCAGTGTACATAGAATGTATGGAAATTTAAGCTTCTAAACTCAAAGACGTATCTACTGAGCATGTGGAAACGCAGATTTTTCAAAGGCTTATAACTTGGCCAAATTTCAGTGGATCATCACCAGGACAATAAAGGGCACTTCTTTGACACAAAGGCCACTCCACCCCACACCAAATTCCAAGTCCCTGCCCTAAAGCATGGGGGAACTAGAGTTTCTCAAAGAAAATTCTCACTAGAATTTTTTTTTTAAACATAGCCAAACATAGCCTCATGCTCAGAAATGTCTGAACCATTTTGGCCAAAACTTTCCAAAAACAAAATTCTGCTTCAGATAACCACAATGGAAAAGTTCAGCTCAAATGGGGTTGAACTGTGTTAAAGTTTGACACAGTTGTAAGCAACTGAATACAGGGTCTTATAATGGCAAGCTTTGGACAACCTTATTAACAGGTGATGCTACCAGCCCTGCCTATAATATGAAACTTATTGAAAACTAATGTGCAAATCCATGTATCCCTGCAGTCTTCATTATAGTTAACTGTAATTGATTTCAAAAGAGCTACATCAAATTACATCAGGGATGTGCCCCCGAGATCCTACAGTTCTAGCTCTGCTAGTATCTTCCGTTTTACAGGGGACAAGACATTGAGCCTCTCTTCTGCCTTGGGTTACTCATATTTTCCTACCTTAAAGGGATGTCATGAGAAGTATGGGTGCCAAATTGCCCTCTTTATCTTTGAAAATCTCCCCCTTAATTAATATCCGCAAAATTATTTTACTTTATCATATGGCAGTATTAAATGGCTCCTCTTTGTTGCATTGGCCATCTGTGTTTCAAGAATTGCTCAAGGACTTGCGGGCTTTAAAATAATAATAATAAAAAAAAAAACCATTCTGCAATTTAAAACAAAACCAAACATTTTCAAACTATCTTTCAAAGAAAGAAAGGAAATGCCCCAACACCACCTGTCCTCTCTGTAAAATATCAGGGTTTGTTGTCATTTTGTGTTAGAATGAGATATTATTACCGTAGGCTTCTGCCAGCCCACAGGTAAGAGGCATTTATGACCTGGCATATGGCTAGGAGTTTAGTTTAACGTTGGTGATGGTAGGGGATAGGTGTAATTCATAATTAATTGTGCCCTGCAGTTCAATCATCATTCAGATTAGACCAACGATGCAATACTTCTCTCTTCCTGCTGTTGTCTGCCAAGGAATCAGGTATTTGGAAACAAACTATTTACCTTTGAGATCGCTACTCATTCTCTCATATAACTAGAGAATACTCCATGGTCCACTCTTTGTGCCCATTTCAAACTGCAGGCATCTCATTATTACTTTCAATAGAAAGGCACCTAGATCAGGGTTCGGACCTCCGTTCAGCTAGGTTCTGTAAAGACATACACTCAAGACAGTCCTTGTACTGAAAAATTTACGATTGAAACAGACAAGACAAAAACAGGGTGGTAGGTGGGAAATGGATGAAACATACCAGCAGAGTATGGTCACAGCCCTCAGATTGTTTGTTTCCTTCCCATTATGTATTCCTTTGGAGAGTCTGACCATTTAAAACTATGAACTATGTGTGGGGCTGTTTGTAATCCAGGGGCTCACTATGCATCAGTTGTAGGGGCTTTTGTTCCACAGTGCTCAAAAATCAAACAGAGCCCCCACAAATTCAGTGAGAAAGGGAGACGGTGTCCACATATCTGATAGGTGATAGAGCCTGTCATCATTTACTCTGTGTACTGAGCGTGAGGAAGAAAAATGCAGACTCAATGATTTCAGCAAAAACACCAACACAGCAAGAAAGGCAGGCAGACAAATTGCTTGGATAGACTCCTTTTTAGTTACAAGATCTATAGCACCACAGGTTTTCTGTTTGTTGTGAGGTTTTCAAAGGAATGCATTTTTGCTACAGATTAAGTAAAATAGGAATGTTTTGCTTTCCTGAACTCTCTCTTCCCCCTATCTGAGAGGGTCTCTCACACGAGAGAGGAGGAATAAGCTTACTTTTATGCTCCAAATTGCAGATAGCAGCTTTCAGTTCAGAAACATCCCCAGCTAGTAACATCTCAAGACTTGTGAGCAAAGAGAATTTTGCAATATTGGTATGGAATTGGCTGTTGTGGTTATAGCAAAGGCCTGGGGCTGAAGATTCCCATTGACTTCCAATACCTTTGGATCAGGGACCCGTGTCTCCCTCCTCTTTCCTGTACACTTGTGGGGGCTTGTTTCATAGGAATGTACATGGTGGATGAGAACTGAAAGCTTTGTATGAAATGTTGATGTTGTTCCTCAATCATAACCACACCATTGCATTCAGCTGCAGCCTCCTCCATGCCTGTCCTTCCAGACAGCTCCAAATCTCTTCTTTTACTTTTGCACTCCCACCACACACCACAAGATATATTGCTCTGCAAGCAAATTAGTTATTGCTAAGTGATGGGAACATTGCCATTGGTAAGATTGACAGAGTGACCTCTCTCAGTGGTCTACACACAGCTCCCTTGTCCACAGAGTGTAGTTTCCTGTTTGCAAGCTATCATGGTTAACTCCCATAGGCAAAAGCAGAATGTTCCATCTCTCAGGACCATGGACAATTCCTCTGGTCCAAAGTCTTCTTTCTGCGCCTCTCTTTGTTTTTAAAAAAAATGTGTTAGACAGCTTTTTCTACACAAGGTATCTCACAGATTCTCTACAGAGCATCCCCTATTAAAGGCAAGATCATAGAAAATTCCTTTGATACATGGCAATGATGAACAAATCAGGGGTGGTACTGGTGAATCAATGTGTGGACAGAATACTGCTCTAAGAAAACTACTATTTGCTGATTTTCTTAACATGTTGAGAGCCTCCTTTGCCAAAAGTTATAGATCCATGGGGGAAAATAGCTATTACAACATGATGACTGATATGAATAACAATGGCTTACGTGCCATGCCTTTCCTCCAGATAGATCCCAAAGCACATTCTCTACATAAGGACAAATTTACCCACCTGTTACATTCACGGCTGGGATGGAATACAGTCACAATTTCCGCACCCGCAACACAACAAAATAGACCATGAAAAGGTAAGGGAACAATTTACTTCCTGAACTGAAACAATAAGGGAAATATCTGAAAGGTAGAAAACAATTTCCCTACTTGGAATTTGGGTAGGACATCAATATTCATATGCTTTACCCTGGCCAAAAATGTCAGCAGAGCATAAATTATCCTAAGTCATCAGCATAATGTCTGTCATAGTGGAGAAGACAAAGGACTCAGCCATGATTAGACATCTCCACTGAGATGGCTGGACACAGACAGTATCCTCCCTGCCTCCCTTGCTCCAGAATGATCGTCAAAGCCTCTGCTGTGACCCTCTCCGAGTTTCCTTAAGTTGCAGCCTGGATCCAGCCTTCGTGGAATGGACTGATAGCTTCTCTACACTCCGGATCTAAATTGGACATCTCATCTCCACCATCACAGTGACGCCTAGCACCATGGTGGGATATGAGATGAGCATTCAGTGCAGGAGAAAAGCATGCCCTATCGAAACACCAGCCACTTCCTTGAAGGTCCTTTGGGTTCTCTTGACTAGGTACTGACCTGGCTCACCTTCGCATGGCTTCTGAGCACTGCTGACAGAACAGCCTGAGGTAAGGTTGCAGAGAACATAACTTTCACCTTCAAGCGAAGTATAATTAAAAACTAAAATTATATGTTTCCCTTGTTGCGACAGCCATAGCGTACTAAACCTGTGCAAAGGCTAATGAAAACACATGTTGGATTTCTAACACCGTTTATAACAGAATACCAGCAGAACAAAAAGACTCTTGGTGTTGAATGGGATGTGGTAGAATCCATGAATGTATTTATATCGCTTTACAATAAACTGTACATTAAAGTGAGCCTTGCTTACAGTAAAGTCATAGGCCCTGATTCAGCTAAACATTTACTCAGAGGCTCAATGCAGGTGATTAAATCCACTCCTATTCATCAAAGCACCTAAACTCTTTCTTAGAAAGGATGGTCCAGTGGTTGGAGCACTAGACTAGAAAAAGACCTGGGTTCAAGTCCCTGCTCTGACACAGACTTCCTGGGTGACCTTGGGCAAGTCACTTAAAAAGGGATCCACAAAGGTGCGTAAGTCCCAATTTTATCTCCCCTGTGATCCACAAAACTCCTGCTGAATCCTGTAAACACCTAACCCCACCCTGCACCTATGCTTTTCGGAGTAAAAGTTCCGTAGGCACCTATGTTCCTAGGTCTGGGCATGCACAATGAAACCGCAATGACCATTCCTCCATGGAGAAATACTTACACAGCCACTGAGCCTGGAAGAGAGAATGGGAATGCCTCTTTATGGCTGGAAGGAGCCCCATTGTCAGCCTATCCCCCAGCACAGTGGTTGGAACACATTTGTGAGAGGTGGGAGACGCCTGTTAAAAATCCATTCTCCCACTCCTGCAGAAAGGGGGAATGGAACCTTGATTTCTAGAGCCCTGCAAAGCCCATGCTTTGTATCCATGGACCACTTTTGTGAATCGCAGAGGGTTGCAGATCCACATTTTGTATCTGAAACCCTGCAAGGCCCAGCACAGCCCCTCTGTCAGCACCTCCCATTGGCTAGCTTAGGCAGCTCCCCGCCTAGTGTGCTGGCTTTTGTGGATTGCATTCTTAGGCACCTCACTCCCCCATTCATTGTACAGGGAGCCTAGGGATGGCAGTGGGGTCCTGTGATTTTCTAGCCACCTAAATGTTAGGCCGCATGCCACTCAATATTGCAGTGCCTACGTCCCTTCACGGATCCCACCCTTAGCTTCTCTGTACCTCAGCTCCCCATCTATTCAATAGGGATGCTGGCACTGCCCCGCCCCACAGGGGTGATCTGATTATAAATGTGTTAAAGACTGGGAGGCCCTCAAAATCCGGAGGTAATGGGTGCCCCACATCTAAGGCGGGCACAGCCCATGTGAATAGTTTCACTCGACTGCGCTGAGTTAGGCCCTCCGTGGAAAAAGCTGCGCTCATGCTTATGGCACTGGACAGGGAATCACCAGATCCGAGCTCACTTCTGGGCTCTGGCACAGACTCCCTGCATGGCTTTGATCCAGTCATTTCATCCCTCTGTGACTCAAGCCCCCACCTGTAAACTGGGGTGGTAATACGCCCTTCTTCCTCCACTTTGTCTATTTAGACCATTAACCACTTGGGGCAGGAATTATTTTAGTATGTGTACAGTGCCTCGCATAATGAGGTCCTGATCTCAGTGTGGGCTTTATGTACTACTGCAGTAGGAATAAATAATAACAGGGTCGTCACTTTGGATGACAGTCTGCTCATCCAAGCTTCATGCTTTAGCAATACAAAGGCAAGATGTTTCTGAAGCCCCGATTAGTTTAAAATGAATATTTGAAAGGTTTCTCCCTCATCCCGTGTTCAATATGAGCTTTAAGTGTAATAAATCTTGTTTGCTTTTGGATCTCTAATAGGATCCCTGAGTTAATTTTCCTTGCCTTTACCCCCAAGGAGTTGTTAGCTTTGCATGCTTAGCTTTGTTTCCCTTCCATAGGCTGCTGAGATCTCAGAGGAGTTGTTAGGCTGAATGCGTGATGAAGTTCTACTTTTGTGTGTTAATTGATACACTTTTTAATTTTACTTTTGCATATTGTTTGAATTTGCTTCATTGTAAATTAGATTCTAAAGAGCCCTGATAAACAATTACTGCATGTCAGCAGATCTCTCAAACAAGGAAAACATTCTTCAGAGGAAATGCTGATGAAATCCAGAGTCTTGCTTCACAAACACTGATGCAATGTAAAAATAATCCCACCTTTAAGAACAGAGGACGGTGGTTCTTTCACTATGAATACCTAATTTATATTGATGTTAACAGGGGTTATGATTGCTCACTGATAGCAATATCCTACCCCAGGGATTACATTGAAAATATCTTCAACAGCCCATCTGATGTTTGCCTTTTGGAAATGATATTAGCTTTGGAAGTTTTCTTAATGCCAAAAATGAACTCCTGGGAAAGAGGTGGAAATGCAACAAAGAGATTTGCATTAAAATTATTCTTTTACACTGGTACACATTAGGAATTATGCAATATGCCCGACAGGACCAGACCTTTGGTCCATCGAGAGCATTATCCTATCTTTGCAAGTGACTGGAACCTAATGCTTCACAGGAAGGCAAATCATCTCACCCCACTCCCACTAATGCATGTAGCTCCCTGTACAGTGCTGCGCAAGGGCAACTTGGTTTCCGCCCTGTCCCCTGTCCCCTGCCTCCTCCCACGTGTAGAGATCAAGCAGCAGTCCAGAAGTACCGATGGCATAATTGAAATAAGAGATGGGATGAGGAGGTTGTGCTTGGTTTTGAAAAACTTCATTGGCCATTTGCAAAATCCAAACCAGGGGTGGTTTGGAGCTGGGACCCTCTTTCTCTGGACCATCAGCGTTCAGGAGGAAGGAGTGGTGAACAAAAAAAATACTCCATTTGTCCCATCTGAGATGGCTTTAGCATTACACAAAAATCTCATTAGTCAGGACTGGGTTTTGTGAAACGAAATCCAGGATTGGTTTAAATTCAGATTCTGCCACCAGTATTTGAGGGAGTTTGGGGGAAAAGCAACTGATCTTGTCCCCAGAAAGCACCTGCGATGCTGGAAGTCTGCTAGGGAGAAGCCATTTGACTCCTGCTGACTGGTGGTGACAGCCATGTCTTGTTACCTCCGTCCTAGCTGTAAAGGAGGTGGGAACATCTATTCCAGCAGAGAATGTAGGCGTTCAGCAGTCCTGATGAAGGAACCCTAGAAACTGTCAGCCCCACGGAAAAAAGCTTGGGCTGGAGCTTAAATTGTTAAGGGGCAGAGTTTTAACTCTGCTCGGAGTACAGAGCCTTTCGTTTGGCATAGGCCTTAAAGTGGAAATCCTACCTATTCATGGCCCACCCTATAACTGGGACATCTAGGAAAGCTCAATACACATAGATCTCAATGTAACGTATACGAGAATGGACCCAGTTCTGTAACCATTCAGCAGGATGACTCCTGTGGGGAAGGGTTGCAGGACTGGGCAAGAATATTGCTTTAAAAGATGCATCTGTAATCAATGAGCTTCCACAATGCCGCTTCTCTCCCTCCCTGGATCATTGCAACTTAAAACACGGAGAAAAATAAAGTGCTGTTCGCCTCCCGTGAATGAGGCCTTGGCTTCCCTAATGGAATCCTGTGTATTCAGACAGACGTTAGGTAAGTGGAGACATGCATTTGCCAAGCTGGCTGCCCTCCAGGAGACCCAGATAAGCTGCACTGATTCGCTCCGACAAGGACTAAAATAAAAACAGAGGAAGAGCAAACTTTTTGCTTTACAGCAGTTTTCCTTCCCTTGTTCTCTGTCACTTCCTCTTGGCTTACAGCTTTCGAGCTCCCAGCTGAAAGTTCTTGGTTTGGAAATTCTTTCCAGAGTGCTATTCCTTATCTTTGCTTGGGCATTTTTTTTTTTAAGTGTCACAGAAATTGAATTATGTGGAGCGTGAAGGAGACCAGGGTGAGTCAGGAAAAGCTTTGAGATCTTGGGAAGAAGCACAAGCTATGTCTCTGAGAGAAAGCAAGACAAGTTCCAAGACGAGCTCCAAGTTCATCGAAGAACAGTGGCTCCACTAGGTCAGGTGTAATCGCATTGGTATAACAGGGGTTATTGGCAGCAGGGATTGAATTTGGGATGTCTGGATTTTAAAGCAGGATTCTTTCCTGCTTGAGCTGAAAGACCCAGCTCTGTCAGGCTGTAGCAGGCTCATCAACCTCTCTCTATGGTCCCACCACCACCTGAGGAAAAAACAGAGAGATTATCTCTGTAGCCCACAGAAGGACCCCTTCTCAACTGGGGTCCATTGCTGGACCGGTGTGGGGAAGGAAAAGGAATTCTCTCTGCAGATAAGAATACTATCCATTTCAATATGGCTTTTCCTTCCATGTGTTTATATGAAACAGGCTGCCTTCTATAACTTCTGCTATTTGACACAAAGGCTTTCTCTAGTATACAATTTTTCTTCCAGGGCTTTGTTTTGGCCAGTAGATCACACCTGCAATTCTTTTCCACTTGACCTTCTGCAGCACGAATGCTACAAATGCCCTCATTAAACCCTTATTTTCTCACCCTTCCGTCACTTTTCTAATGGTTTGGAGACAGCCAGCTAAAGCCAGAGGCTACGGCTCTGCCCAGCTCTCACCTCACTCTTCCACTGGCTGCTGCTGCTGCATCTAGGGATAGGGCGGCAGTGAAGTGAAGTAAGAACAGAGCAAGAAGGGAAGATGTTGCTTCTGCTCCCATGTACCATGCTGCTGCCCACCGGGGTGCAGCAAAGAGAAGTTCTGGAGGCCCACAACAGTACCTTGAGCACAGTAACCTAGTGTCAATCCTCCATGTACCTCTGCCTGCTTGCATTCCACCTCCACATTCTCCATCCATTCTCCTAAAAGGTTGCAGAGCAGCCTGCTCACCCTGGACTGGGTTATAAACACAGGCCTTTCTAATAATTTCAAATGATGCATTTCTATCTTCAGTTATGAATAAAACAGATCAATGCCACCAGCATGTTTTATCGGACCTCCGGTGAAATGAATTTGGAGAGAGACAGCCAGCGAGATGGAGTCGACATGCAGATGAGATTTGTAAGTGAAGACATATTGATTATTTCCATCTCAGTTCAGGCAGTAATTCCACCCGACGCCTCTTCCCCTGTTTCAGATCATTATTTATGCCATAAAAACACTATCTCAATGATAATAACAGGCTTCATTTACAAGCCAGAGCATAAAGCATCAATGCTTAAGATTTCAGGAGGTGGGTGAAAGGGAGAGAGACAGATTTAACAAGTCCTGGAGATGCACAAAACTGCTGAGGCTGATCTTGTGGCTTTTTATGCCTTCAAAAAAGAAGATTGAGAGCAGGTGTTAGATTACCAGACTCTTTATTAATAACTCACGGCTTGTATGAGGGCTGGATTGATGGTGCACTCAGCACTTTCCCCATGATTTAAGTTCCCTCCTCAGCACCTGATTCTTCCACTTCACTCCAACAGTCTCCATCTCTTCTCAAGGAAGAGAAAGCCTCTTGATAAAGCACAGGGATCCAGCTACAAATATGTTCTGTCATGGCTGGATGAACAAACACCAAGGGTTTACCCAGAAAAATCCACAAGAGATACTTTGATGGGAAGGGTTCCATAAGTCATGTGGGTTAAGCCTGCCTCTTCCCATCACAAGTCTTTCCATTCATTCTGAGTATCCCCCACAACCAATCTGTGGGTGAATGACAAAGCCTAGGATTTCCAAGGTTTTCAGGAAGTGCAGATTGTGCAACTTTCCAGTGGTCTTCTCTCTCAAGGATCTGCACTCAGTGGTCCTTTCTTATTTGAAGGTGGCAGTCACATTTCTCTAGTTCTGGACATCCTCAGCAGAGCAGAGGTTTTTGAAAAGTCCACAAAACTCTCCTCCAAAACCAAAAAATAGAATTGCGTTTGTAGCAGTGGTTTTGTTTGCTTTGTTCTTTTATTCTCCAGGCTTTCAGGGTCCTTCCTCCTGCACAGAAATGAGAATGACATGCTCCTTTTCTACCAGCTGCCACCTTCCATGTGGCTAGGGTACTGGACTGAAAGTTAAGAGACCTAGATTCTATTGCCCAGGTCTGCCACTGATCTTGAGCACCTCTCTGTGTGTGGCTTTCTCCTCCCACCCTTTTTCTGCCTTATCTGTTTAGATTGTGAGCTCTTTGGAGGAAGGGACTGTGTGCCGTTCTGTACAGGTACAGCCTCAGTTGAGACATCTCGAGGCTACTGGAATATAAATAATAACAGAAAAGCCACCATTATCATTAGAACACGTCCATAGTTGCATCCAGCTCCTCTTGCACATTTCCAACTCAATGAGGCACAAGAGTGGTGAGAGTAATAGAAAAACTTAAAACAGAGCGAAAGATACATTTTCCTTCCAATAGTTATTTCTTTGGGCTATAATTTCTGCTTATTACATGAATCACATTCATCTTGCTATTATTTTCTGCTCCTTCCCATCTCTTGGTTACATCCAATTCTTGTCTCACATTGAGACTGTAGGGTTTTGGGAGCAGGGACACTTTTCCTTCATTTTCATTCCGTGTGTGTACAATGTAGGCTGAACCCAGGCTGGGGCCTTACAAATAAATAACGGTAAGAATGACTTCGGTCAGGCAGTTAAGCTCCTTCAGCCTACCTAGGCCTAGGTCTCGGCCTACCTCTTCTATAGCCTTTTCAGCAGTAGCTCTCAAAGGAATTGTCAAAGGAGGGCAGTATCTCTAACCCCACTCTCCAGATAGGGAAACTGAGGCACAGAGAGGCCAAGTGACTTGTCCAAGGTCACCCAGCAGGCCAGTGGCAGAACTGGGAATAGGACCCAAGCCTCTTTAGTCACAGCCCAGTGCTCTGTGCATTAAGTCACGCGGTCAGAAAACTCCAGGCTCAAGTTGGATCCATGATCATTTGAGTGTCCATTTTTCGATTTAATCTCAAGCTGTCCCAATCACTCCTCCTCTGCATACACGAAGCCAACAGAATAAAATTTCTGAGCTGAGAGATTTTAAACTTACTTCCAATCAATTAACAACCTTTTCCCCCTGTGAACTGACTTATAATAATGATGCCAAGCTCAACCTCCCTCCTTAAGGATGGATGAGCGACTGGGGTTAACAGCCTAAAGGGAAAGCCTTGTGCCATCTATTCTCTCTCTAATTGGTAGAAAATAGCCCTTGATCATTAATGCTTAGTGGAAACTCACATCTTTAAATCTCTATAAAGCCACAATGTAAGGGAAAAGAATGCAGCCGTCTACGCAGCCGGCCAGTCTAAAGCCTTTGCTAAGCTGTGGTGTGTATGATTAAGTCAAGAGGAAGGAAACATAAAAAAGCAAACTTGAGGAAACCAGGAAATTGTGAATTAAAGCAAGACTTAAAATGTGGGAAAATATGGAAATACAGAGTTACAGTGCTGCAAAGGAAGGCTAACTCATGCCCCATCTAACTTTGTTTTCATATTCATGAAATGTACTTACAGATCTCAGAAACAGCAGAGCTTTACAGCTAGTTAACGTGTGAGACCCTACGTAGATTTGTAGTTCAGTCTCAAATGCTGCTGCTTCAATGATAGACTGCCAAGTACGGGAAGAACTGGTGGGTATAGAAGGTCTAGGATGTTCATCGCTACAGGGCTGAGCTGGTTGAGTAGACGGTGCGCCCCATGGTAGTGACAAAGGACAGGTATGTGTAGATGATCACCAGGGCCTCCACATGGGGGGGAAGGTACACTTTACTGGAGCCCAGAGGTCCTGGGGGGCCCGGCCCAGGCTGCAACCCCCATTACCATGATGAAAAAAAATTCCTGGTTCATGAGATTGTATGTATGGGATGAGGGATCTTGGTATGTGTGAGGGAGTGGCCCACGTTACAAGTTTGTACTGGGCCCGAAAAAATCAAGCCCTGATGATCACCAATCAGGTTGTGAGGTATTCCAGCAAAATGTATGTTGTCTGGTGTTATTTAGACCTCAAGGAACCATGCATGTACAGAAAGTGTTAAGTAGGCGTATCAGAGCCTCCTGCTTGACAGAGCTCCCTAAAATTGTCTTCTAAGTGATACTTCGCATCCTTTGCCAATTCTCTGGTTCTGACTAGGATCTTGCTAGGAGGCTCCAGAAAGTTTAAGGAACCATACAGGCTTCGGAGCTGCTCAGGGAATCCTGACAGAAACCACAGAGATGTTAGGCATCCCTGAAGAGTTCAGGAGACCAGAAAAATGGTTCTCTTTCAAATACTAAGAGGGCAAAACTGGAGAAAAACTATACGACAAGAAAAATACAGGGACATAAAAATGTTGGCCTGCTCTGACCAGTTAGCAATTCTCCCAAGGCTATGCATAGAGAAGGAAAGGCTCTAGTGTTTAAATCACTAGTAAAAGAAGGAAGGTTTTATCTTTGTCTCCTGGGAGAAGTGATGTCTCTTCCAGTCAATTAAAGGAATAAGAAGACGCCTATCCCAGCTAGCGAGAAATGGGCCCAACAACTAGCCTGAGTTCAGAGCCAGCTCTTGAATTACCCCAAAGTCAGGGGGCACCTGGATCTAGAATTTTGGTTGGGGCATTTATGGAAAAGGGATCTAAGGTTTTGATTTGGGCCTTCTTAATTTAAACCCAGGAAGAATGGGGGAGAATGGGTCTTTACTCCCAGAGGTTCTGTAATGGAGACAAGACACATCAGCTTCCAGTTCCACGGAGTTAATGGGAACAGGACAGTAATATGTTCAAAGGGTTTCCTTCTCTTATTCTCCTTCTTGCTCTTCAGAATGTCTTGGGTCAGGGACCAACTGTGCGGCTAGACCGTGTGCTGTAATTAATCAGCCTCTGTGCATTTTTATATATTAACTTGTGTGCATGTTATTACAGTACATCAGCTGGAAGGCTGCCATCCACAAAGGCCATGCACAGCTACGGGCTGTATTATTAGAGTTATTGCAACAGAAAGGTTCCCCTCCCCTTCACCAGCTCCCTCACTTACTGTGGGTTTATGCAAATTGACCAGATAAAGCTGGCAGTATTGACCCTCTTCAGGGAATAAATCTATCCACTGTGAGGAGGAGGAGAAAGTGGGAGAGGAGGGAGGTGCAGAAGGAAGGGAACTGGAGTGGGGAGGGGAAGAAATTGTAGGATTTATACAGAAGAAAAGTCTAACACATCCCCAGAATCCATCCTGCGCATTCCAGGCTTTTCTGAACCATTAAACCTCCCATTCTGCAGCACGTTTTACTTTCTCAAACCCAGCCACAATCAGCAGGGAAAAGAATGATGCCTTCGGGGAAAGGTGCAGGGTCAGCAGAAAGGGGGAAAAAGTAACATTTGTTTATACAACTCCATCAATGGATGCTTCCCTCCCCAAGGAGAGGAGTAGGGGAGACGAAGCCGGCAGTGTCAGGCTAAGAACAGAGTCGCTGCTTCTGCTTTCTCACCAGAGAAGCAAGGAATTACGTCTTAAAGTTAAATCAGGCTGATGTGGTAAACGATGCTAGCTCCATTAATATATGTATTATGGTTCACTCCTGAAGGCCTGAGTTGAGATCAGGGATCTACTGCGCCAGGCACTGTACATATACAGAGTGGAAGACGTCCCTGCTCCAAAGAGCTTACAGTCCAGGTGTACATAGGTGGGAAGGGAAACAGAGGCACAGGGAGATGACATTACTTTCTGTTATGCTCTTATGCACCCCAGAATAGCAATCCTACCTCCCCCACCCTCATGAAGCAGACATGAGGTAAGGCTGTCAATCAAAACATGTAAACCATGAATCAGTTAGGGATCAGCAACATCCCAAACAGCAGATATGTAGCAGCGGGCTCTGAGTAGCTGCACACACAGAACCTTGAACAGGATCCAGACGCCAGCACACACACCCATCGCCACATTCACCCAAGATCACACCGGTACAAGTCTGCCGTAGGGCTGAGAACAGAATCCATCTCTCCTGACTCCCAGTCCAGTGCTCTATCCGTAGGACCACACTGTCTTGGCTCTGCCATTGGTCCATTAGAGCCTGAATGTATTAACTTTCAGAGCATACTTTTTCTCCTTGGCTCCACAGGGAGCTGGGAATCAGGGAAGGCTAGAAGGTTTTCAGAGGGAGATCTCGCTGATTTCTATTTGGCATTTTTGCTATCCGTATGTCACTGCTGGGTTTGCGGTATCTGTGGGTAATTCCTGGAGTCTGTCTATCGGATTAGACAATATTTAACCATTTAATTTCAATTAACCTTTTTGTTCCTGGAGTCAAATATTATGCAAAGCGAAGATGAAAGGGTCACGTGTTGATTTCACTTAAATAGTCGTCTGGAAATCACTCGATGAAGCTTTACATTTATGTTCTAGGCCTGCAAGCTGCTCCTGTACATACATGTACCATGAAGACTTTCTTATCCAGGAATCATTGTCAAATTTTAGGACAAAACAGGACACTCCACCAGGGAAGTAGATTGCATCAAATAGCCTGACAGAACCTGCTTCAATACAGGGGGAACAGGGGTGGAGGGGAGCATCGATAGCACATGCCTAGTTGTCACCTACCACCCCACACTGAAGCCTGTACAGGGTATCATTAAACAATTACAGCACATACTCTAGGGGGACCTCATCCTGAAAGAAATCTTTCCCAAACTCCCTCTCCTGGCCTTCAAACTCCTGTCCAATCTTGTCAAGCTCATTATCAGAAGCAAGCTCCCAAAAGACCTCCATACATCAATTCAGAGCAGCTAGACTCTGCCAGAATAACAGAAGCAAAATTTGCAGACAGCTCTCCACTGCTATGATGAAAAAACACACCTTTCAAGATCCATGGGTCCTGCACATTCCTATCGTAACATGTAGCATGCCTCATCCAGTGCACTAAATGCCTCAGTAAGAGCTGTGTGGGTGAAATGAGACAAATCAGTACGCTTCTCAGTGAATTCATACTGAAAAATGATGAAAGACAAAAACACCTTATCCCCCAAGTGAACACTTAACAAAATGATCACTCCATATCTGACCTCACAGTTCCCGTCCTCAAAGAAAACCTGCACAACATCTTCGAAAGCCGAACCTGGGAGCTTAAATTCATAACTTTGCTAGATACTAAAAATCATGGACACAATAAACACACTGGATTTATGGCTCATCACAACAATCTGTAACCCACTAACCCTTTTTTGTCCTATGACAGCAGAGGTGTTAATTGCCCATTTCACCTTGAAAGGTGTCTGGCAACATGTGTTAACTCCTTATGCTTAACAATTTGTTCCACCTTGTACTTAGCTGTCATGCTCTGCCTACATTTCCCAAACCTGAAGAAGAGCTAATTGTAAGCCTGAAAGCCTGTCTCTGATACCAACAGAAGTTGGTCCAATAAAAGATATTACCTTCCCCAACTTGTCTCCCTAAATTCTAGGACAGTGTTTCTCAACCCTTTAAGTAGGAAGCACCCCCTAACTTCTGAAAACTTTAATAAGTACCCCAACACTCAATTTTCCACAGGATTTTATATTTGCAGATTAATGTGAGCCATAGGTTGGAAGAAGGGCTGAGTACATAAGGCTGTGATAGGACAGACGTCAGATCTACTGTGGGTAGGGTTACCACTTTTACACCAGGGGTGCACAACTCAAGTACGTACCTAGGCGAGAGGTGATGTTGGCCAAAACTAGGAGGCTTTGAGTGGCACGCCAATGCTGGGGAATATAAAGCGCCTTGCCCAACTTTCTGCCATAGATTTGAGAGGAGGAAGGGGTGAGAGAGAGACAGGAAGGAGGGCAAGAGAGAGACCGGAAAAGAGGGTAACTGGTGAAATCTGGGGCTGTCATCGTTGTCAATTTCACTAATCAGCTAGAGCAGTGAAATTAACAAATTTTCTGGGCACTGGGCTTTGAGCCAGGGAGGGGGGCTGCCACCTGGGCAAGTTGCAGGCGGCTGCCACCTGGCAGCCAGCCCAAAAGGTGGGTGACTGACACCCAATCCGAGCTGGGGCAGAGGAGGCTTCCATGCCAGCTGGGACTCAGGGATGTGGGCAAGCAGCTGCTGCTCATCTTCAAGCCGGGCGCTGGAAGCTGTCCCTCAGCTCAGAGCTGGGGAGGGGGTGGCTGCCACCCAGCTGTGAGCCCAGCTCACAAGACGCAGGAGGCTGCCAGTGGGCTCCCACCTGGGAGCTGAGACCTGGCAGGAAGTCGGGGGTCTGCTGCCCGCCTCCCCCAGAAGCTAGCAGCTGCTGCCTGCCTCCTACTTGGGAGCTGCAACCAGGTGGGAAGTGAGTGGCTGCCACGTGCCTTTCCCAAAAGTTGGTGCCTGCCGCCTGCCTCCCAGCTAGGACTGGGTGGGAAGTGGGTGGCTGCAGCACGGTTTCCCGGGACTGTGGCAGCTGCCGCCCGCCTCCCAGATGGGAGCTGTGACTGGGTGGAAAGTGGGCTGCTGCGGCCCACCACCCCTTCTCTCTGTTTTTTCCTGGGTACCTCCTGCCAGTGTCTCATGTACCCCCAGGGTACCACGGGTGGAGAAACTATGTTCTAGGCCACCCATTCTGTGCTTATTGTAGGAGTCCCTGGAACCTTTTACATTATGTTTGATATATGTTCGCCCCTGGAAGTAAATGGCAGTTCTTGTCCATCCCTTGTGTGTACAAGCCATAGCAGGCCCTTATTTCCACACACAGATGGTGTTTCTTCTGCTCAGAATGGCAAACCACAGTCCACAAATCACACAGAAATCTTTTTTACTCTGTATGCTCCTGCCCCACCTGGCACAGGGACAGGGGGCACACATGCATCACTGCTGATTAATCCATGTCTCTGGTATCAGCCACCATACACATGGGCTGTCTGTGACTTTAAATATTGATAACCCAACTCATATATCACAGACCTGAGAGAATGACAGTTTCAGTGCATAATGGCAAAGGCTTTCTACAATAATCAGATATTCAATAATTCATGAAAATATATCCCCCATAATCAAATTGGAAGCTATTTGGTGTAATATATTATTTAAAATTCAATATTATAATGCACACAACTTCTGCTTCTCCTGCAGAGGACCATTTCTAAATGTGATTATGTGCAGACTCTATTTAAAAGTGACAATTTTGCTTTTCATTTGTTTAACAGCTTAAATGGAGGAGCTCGACTGGAACTAAGTCATCTGACAATGAAACCAAAGCCAGTGCACACACCTTTGCAAAACTGCATTATGACTTGCAAAAATAAATATATAGAATTGGAAATATATTTACAGAGCATTAGCTGTCTGTCAGAAAGGCACCAAGTTCTGTGTCTCCACTGCTCACCTGAACGAGGGATGGGAACCTTTGTAGTGTGAGGCTCTGTAAAACGCTTAAGCTTTTTGTTGGATATGCTTACATAGCTCTTTCAATCTGTGACACATTTTAATGATTTCTCTGTATAATTTCGCTATGACTTTGCATCTCTCTTTATTCATGCTTCCAAAAGGTATGCCCAAATGCTGATCTGCTTGTGCATATTTTCACGAGAAGAGGATTTTGTCCTTGTAGCCAAGATCCCCATTGAAATAAGAAATGCAATCAGGCTTGGGGCAAAATTCATTCTGGACCCAGATAGCTTATAAAGATGTGGTCATCCAACCAGGAAAGAGAAACAATGCCATATGATTCAGAGGACCAATTGCAGCAGGATGAATACTCAAAAGGCTACCTTGCAGCAAAGGGTTTGTGAGCAGCTGATAGTGAAACTTGTTTTCTGCAAATGCTGCTGGATGGAACAATTCTGAAGAGTGAACCGATTAGGGAGGAAATTCCCAGTCTGTTCACTGGGTTTGAAAACAGGGGACAGAAAGGGTTAAATGTGCTGAATAAATTGTTGCAAACTCTTCACTCAGCTCTAATACAAACCTTTTTCCCCCACCCCCTTGTAAGTTAAACCTATGGTATTCTCTACTCCCTCCCACACAATCCTTTCTTGCTAGAGCAAAGTTTGGAATAGAAGACGACGCCCCCCTCAAGTGATTGCCCTATATAAAAAATAGGCAGCATCTCTTTTTCTCTCTCCCCATTCTTCTTCTCCTGCTCGCAGCTTCTCTGCTTACTCCATTGCTCACCCTTCATATAGTCTTTCTGTCCCTCTTCGCTCTTTTTGTGCTGTCTCTCCTAATCAGAGAGTGAACCCAGGGTTACAAGTTCGAATAATGCTTCTGAACCCTCGCCCACATCCTACAATCTTTGAGTAGACTCTAAATCAGGTCAGATCACCAGCTCCCCACTGAAGGCGTTCTGCTTCTCACAGAGGCAGCCACAGTTCTTTCCTAGCACTCTGCCTTCCCAAGTAATGTAGAGAAACGTGCTCTCGGGTTAAACTTGGCAGTAATTTTACGATGAAACTTTCTTTCATTGGAAAACGTTAGATAATCAAAAGAAAAGCTGGTAGTGAGAAAGGGCTGCTTTGGCTAACTCTCGTGGCCTGAAAAAATTCTGGGGGGAAAGGTCAGTTCTGAAGTTGTCATAACAAAATGTTTCATTTGCTGTTGTGAAATGACTTTCATTCTGGAATGTTTGTCAATTTCTACAAAAAAAATTTAAAAGATTAGCATCAAAAATAGACATTTAGGAAATGAGTGCAACTTAATGTTTTGATTGACTCAATCAATTCAGTTTTTGATTATCAGGTCACAAAAATATTCAAGATTTCGACTTCCCAGCCTGATTTAAGATGGGCGGAGGAGGATTCAAAATGTCAAAAAAACCCACGGAATGTGAAAACCGATTCCCACCCGGCTCTATTTCAAGTACTTTTGCAGCAAGATTTCTACTTTTTAGCCTCTGGTTATTAGTCTCCAGTGCCCTGCAATCCATTGGAGGCTGAAACGCTTTTAGAGAGCTGAGACTCCCTCCTCTCCTCCCCCTGGCGTATTTTCTCATTTTGCTCATGGATGAGCTGAGGGTTTTCCACCATTGAGTCTGCCACTGTTTAGATCCTGGTTGGACAGGGTGCAGTGAAGAACACCCACGCGTATGTGAGGGTTTGACAAACATGGCTTCCAGTGAAAGGCTTAAGGCGCTCGATCTGTTTAGCTTGTCGAAAAGAAGGTTAAGCTGATGTCATTATAGTGTATAAGTATCTTTATGGGGAGAAAATACGGGCTACTGGGCCTCTAATCTCCAACTCTTTGTGACTTCAGTCCAAGACAGGATGCCTTTCTGGAAGGCCTGTTTTAAGCAAACACAAGGTATTGGGCTCAATGCAGAGTTAAATTGATGGAATTCTCTGTCCTGGTCCCTTGAGGTCAGACCAAGTGAAGTAGTAGTCCTTTCTGGCCTGGAAATCTATGAAGCTTGCTTGATCCCTAACCCCTCTTCCCACAGCTATAACCACCACACCTCTTTCTCTCAGGAGGCATGGTCTTGTCTCATGCTGACAGTAGGTCTGCCAGAAGAAGGTACAGTTCTCCAGTAGTCAGTGCCACTCAGCCCGCTCCCAAGCCTCTGATTGGACTGACTCTTTCACAACCCAGAGCTCGGCTACCTTGGAGACGGAAGATAAGAGTTACCAATGCTTATTCCAAAAACCATCTTTCCCTGCCACATGGCATTCGTCACTGCTGCCAAGTCAATGGACTGACCAGAAATCTGGGTGGAAATACCAGAAACCACATGAAAAAATCCTGCTTTTGTGAGATTTCCAGTTCTCTTTGGTATGTCTGATTTATCCAGATGAATACTGAGGCTTTTGGAGTCTTATTTAAGACAAAGAACCCCCAGACCTTCTGAGGTCTGTCCAGCCCTTGTCTTCTGGTTCAGGGTGGGCCAAAAAGGGCATTGGACAGTCTTCACATCATTGCTCTGGCTAGATTAATCCCCAATCTTGTCTCAAATCCATAGCCACCTAAGACATCACTGTTAACATCATATTGGATGCCAAGGTCACAGAAGGAGTGGGATGTCAGATCATTTCTACCTCCTGATGGTCTAGGCCTTATGATGGCAGAGACAAGTTGAGCTATTCTCACTCCATCCAGTATGAATGGATGGTAATACATGCACATTAGCCAGTTCATTGCACTAGAACATCACAGATATACAAACACCCAGAGATCCATGCATGAGACCATCTAGACATATACAGCCACTATCTCTTGGCTTTAAATATCTCCTAACATATTAAACACAAAGCAAGATTTCTTCAGGAACTAACTGTTTGCAGCTGATTGTTTCACATTAAAAAAAAAAAAAACTCCACAAAAAGAAAACCAGCAATAAAGTCAATTTACAAAGGGCTGGACTTTGATGGATGAGCCGCTCTTTAAACAGAACCTCTCATTTTTCTGAGTATTCCCATCCATTTATCCTGGTGAGGGGAAAAGAGGAGGGGGGCTGCTAAGTGGAGGAATGCCTTATTATATTGTTTACACCGTTGGGCAATCAATCCAGCCCTATTAAACCAGCTCCATCTGGCTGATTATAGATCCTAGACCATCAGCTTTGAGGATCCTCTAGCCTTTTGCATGCTTTCTAACTTCACACTAAGGCAATTGAATAAGCGTGTTTGATACCCATGCTCATTAGCAATGTGGAGGCCTAACTTCATGAACTCTTGAGCTCTATGAAACTGGCCCCTCTTCTGTAATCTAAGGCCTAAATCGTTTCCCTCAGGGCTCCATTGGGGGTAGCACTGGTCAGAACCCTTATGTAGAGAAAATAGCAGAGGCCATCAGCGTTTTTCTCCCTGGGCAGGTAGAGCCAGCCTGGTGGTTAGCCTCCTGGAACGCGCTCTACACAGCTGAAGCTGCCCCGTGTGAGGGCTGGTCGGGTGTTTCTCAACAGAGAAGATATCGTAGACCATTGCATGGGGACTAGCTCCATTGCGTGGGGACTAGCTCCCACTGTGCATGCTGTCACTAAACTAGAATTTGCAGCTCATTAGCCCACAAAACAGAATGGAAACTATAGGGGACTTGGAAAGGAACAAAAACCAAACAGAACAATAATTACATTTTCTTTACTTTTATCAACTAGGCTTACTGTGGTATCTGTGAGAGTCCTTCCTGTAAATACTACAAGCAGCAGATAGACATGCAACAAGCAAAAGATGTGGAAGTATATATTTAATGGGATAAAGAATCTGCCAGTTAAGAAAAGGCCTTATGTATGTCCATAAACCTAACCACAGAGCCTCTCTGGTCTGGTGAATCCATTATCACGTAGACACTGTGTTCAATGTGAGAAGGAACTCATGCGGGACTGGCATACCAGCACTTCTAAGGTAAAACAACAACAAAACGTTCCTTGCTGTTTCGCTTGAGTGACGAGAGTGATGCAAGGGATGAAATTCAAGGTGAAAGAAGGAAGGATGGAGACAGTAAGGCGAAAAGATGGAGCAGCTCATTTTAGAGTCTTGCAGACACTTCTACTTTTGCTGTCCCACTTCCCCTTTCTGCCCCTGCTGCCCAGGTGAAGACCTGCAATGTTGCCAGCTTTCCTGATTTTTTCCTTTTAGCCCTAGCTTCTGGAGTCATGTGATCACATGAGACTCTCAGATTAGATTTCAAATGACAAGGCGGTTTCTAGCCTTTGTGGCTGCAGAGAAAATCTTGAAAAATCATCCCTAAAGGCTTAAAAATCGAAAGGCAATTAAAAAAAAATCACATTATTTTCTAAAATGTCATGATTTTTAAGCCAATATCAGGGGGTCGGGGGGAGGTTGTTAAATATTTAGTCTTAGCAATACTGGATCTGGTCTGCAGTATTAGAGAGGTAACACATCCTCGCTTCATATCTGAGCTGCAGCATTACAAGATCCTCTGTTCAACCATCTTCATCCGGTGCTTGCTGCGCAGCTGAAATCTGCATTGCAGCATTACTCAAGCTCCCCTGCTTTGCTATCTGCCTCTCCCGTACTCTGCACTACTGATCTGCACTGCAGTATTTCAAGCATCGTCCCCTCTGTACCATCTCCTTTCCATTCTCTGTTCTTTGCATCACTCCTGCACTGCAGCATTACAGCAGGTCCCCTCCCATGCTCCAGTCTTCTGATCACACTTGCACTGCAGCGTTCGGAGCAATTCCCTTGGTCTCTCATCTCCCGTCCAGACACTGCTTTCTAAAGCAATCTTGCACAGCAGCATTGCAAGACTTCTCCTGCTTTTTCATCTGTCTCCAGTGCCCTGCAGCTCCGCCCGGCACTGCAGCATTTGAAGAGCTTCCCCCCTGCTTCCCTATTTCCCCTTCCGCTCTGCTCTTCGGTTCAGTCTCACCATGCAATGTTACACGTGTTCCCCAGTTTCCCCCCCATTCCTCATGTTCTGCAGCTCAGACGTGTACTGCAGCATTACCCCTGCTATCCGCCCGTCCTCTCTCCCTCAGACCTGCATTGCAGTACCACAAGAATTCCTCGCCTTCCTTTGAGCACAGTTTATATGCTTTTTATTTGTGCAAGAGTCTAGAGTTGCTTCTCAGGGACAAGACCAGAGAACACTTGGCAAGTACAGATTGTTTAGAGACAGTGAGTGTGGATTTACTAAAGGGAGGTCACGCTTAACAAACTTGATTAATTTCTTTGCAGAGGTGACAATGAGAGGGGGCAAGTGAAACAGGAGACATAATTTACTTGGACTTTAAGAGCCTTTTGATACAGTACCACATAAAAAGCTAATTTATAAGGTTAATATGTGTGGGATTGATGGTGAAATACTGAAGCAGCTACACAATTTTTTTTTTAATTGGCTTGCTAAGAAAGGCATGAGGGCAATAGGAAATAACTGCTATCAGGCAAAGAGGGAGGTGAGAAATGGGGTGCTATGGGGTCAGTGCTGGGGCCCCAATCTTGTTGACACTAAGCCACCAGTGGCTTGTAAGAGTATATTTTGTAAGGTGTGCCATCCCCCTACTTCAGGGTCCAAGATGATCACACTAGTTGGGGTCAGGAAGGATTTCTCCCACAATCTCTGAGTAATATAGAATCATAGAATATTAGAGTTGGAAGGGACCTCAGGAGGTCATTTAGTTCAACCCCCTGCTCAAAGCAGGACTAACCTCAGCTAAATCATCCCAGCCAGGGCTTTGTCAAGCCACAGCTTAAAAACCTCTAAAGATGGAGATGCCACCACCTCCCTAGATAACCCATTCCAGTGCTTCACCACCCTCCTGGTGACAAAAAATCTGGTATTGTATGGAGACACTATGCCTTCTTCTGTAGTAATTGACATATAACTGCTTTTGCAGACAGGGGACCATGCTAGATGAACTACTGGTCTGGTCTTGTATTAGTGTTCATATGTCCCTAAGCAAGTGTGCTGCAAGTGAAACCCAAAGGGGAGGAAAATTGGATTTGAAAGGCTAGTCAGATTTCCTAGAACTGCTAAATGGCAAGGTAGTGAGATGTGGGGAAAGTCACGACAGGTGTTCCAGAGGGATAAGTGCCAGGTTTTCCCTTTCTAAATATCTTCATTAATAAGCTGGCAAAGGGAATAAGCAGCACATTCCTGGCATGTGCAGATATTAGTAAACTCAAGGCTTGTCTACACAAGGACACTTAAAATGAATCCAAATTAACTAAAGGTGTGAATCTAAAGAGGATTAGTTATATTGCATTAAACCCCTGTGCAGACATTCATATGCAGAATTAAAGTGATCTTAATTCAATTTAGTTTAATTCGCTTTGGAAGTCACCAAATTAAGGCCATTTTAATTCTAAACATGAGCATTCACACATGGGTTTAATGCAGTTTAACTAATCCAATTTAAAGTCGCACCTTTAGTTAATTCAGATAAATTTTCCTGAGTTTCCCCATGCCCTCAACTTTGCAGACAGCTGCAAGACTAGCGAGCGCATAGAGAGCTCCATGGAAGCTAGAAATATGGCAGGACCAAAGTGAGATGAATCCTAGAAAAATGCATCTAATGAGTCAGGGGCACAAAGATCTGAACCCAGTGTGACTGTGTGTTCTGTCCTCATAAGCATGAAGGGGAACAGATGAAAGCAAGGCCCATAAAAATGATAGGTGACTGTGGCCTTGCTGAGGTTGGGGGAAGTCACTCGCTCTGTGAAAGAAGCCTGCTCATTTGGGGAACGTTAGCAGCAGAGTTTCCAGTGGATGAATGTAAGCTTTCTTTCCCTTTCACCACAGGAACCAGGTAGACAGATTACTGTCCCGTGGCTAATTAGCACCAGTGAGGACCTATAGTGAACCCTTAGCAGGGCTTCCTTAAAATTCCCCCATCAAAATGAACACACAGGGCTTTCCCTGCCCTCTGATACAGATCAGTCCCTTTCTAGAAAAGGAGGGATCAACTCTGCCAGAGATGGTTTATCTCTTGGCTTCAGAACATACTGCTAAAGAACAAGTGACTTTTTCCCCTTTGAAACTGACTCATTTGCACTAAATAGCAAGCAGAGGCTCTCCAAATTCCAAAGGATCCCCAGTGTTTCCCCTCCTCTCCCACTTCAAATGAAACAAGCTGAACAGGGGGTGATGTGCTAGCCACGTGCTGGTTACTTTCCAAAGCACAGCCCTTTCCTGTCAATGTTTTAATTAGTTAATGTTTGTAAAGTGCTTTGATCATGTGATGTTACGTAATTGCCAAGGATTATCAATACAAATTAGCTAAATTGGGTTGCCTCCCTCTTTGGCTATGGGTTGGAGAGTATTTTCTTTACAGGAAAGCACTTTGGGCCAGAGACCCTGACCTGTATGAATAGCATCTAGTTCTGATCCTGTGTGGAGAACCACCACAATATAAATCATTATTTACTAAAACAAATCATTGGATTCCTTAGTCTCTCCTCACTCCTCTCTGCAATCACATGCACATACACAGTGCCTGGGGTTTTATAACAGTCCAAATGGAACACGTTTGGGGAAGTATCCTGTTAAAATATTTGCTAGCCATAAGCGCTTTTCTCAGCACACTTCTTAGACATTCCTATTACTTTCTACTGGTGTCATATAAACATACTGAAACAGGGCTAATTTTCTTCTATTTCCCATAGTAGGCTCACAAATCTTTCTCTGCCCCTTAATTTCTGTGACCAGGCTGATTAGAACTAATGTGTGAAACTTGCTAGAATCTACCAGTTTGAAGAGGAATGACTTCGCTCCATAAGGCCTTCAGTAAGCAGAAAACAATCCACAAAAGAGCTGGCTGTTTAAGCTGCTTAAAAAAAAGAGTCCACAGAGTACATTAAACTCTTTCCCCCCTAAAGGGAACAGATCCTGTAGAGCATTAAAAAGGGTAAAAACAAAGGATCTCACACTGAATAAAGACAAATAAAAAAAGCTACAGCACTCAACTGCTACCTATAGTGTCCAAAACAAATGCTATAGGTCAACAGCTGCTTGCTTCACCAGAATTTAAAGGGTCAGCTTGCAGAAGAGGAGCATGCTGGGAAAAGCTGCTATAATAAAGGAGTGAGCTAGACTTGCCAAGTTTAATTACAAGTTCTTATTCATTGAGGGAACAGCTCTGATTTGTATTAGGAAGATTTAACTACCCACCATAGCATCAGGGTGTTGGTATGAGTGATTGTGTTTACTAAAAGTAATTTTGGTATGTGTATAGTGTGTTTAGGTTATTATTAGTTAATCTAAGTTCTGTAATGCAAATCTAGCTATCTTTGAAACTTTATTCCAGGTCAGAAGTTCACTAATGCAGCTTGCAATCAGTAAGAGGTAGCCTGACAAATTAGAGATAATGCTAGGAGAAAAAACTAGATATCCATTTTCTGTGTAACATAAGAGATGGAAAATCTATTCATGTTTCAGGTTATGTATGCAACAATACGATGGTACAAAAGCAAATAAAATTTCTGTAAGTGACTTTAATGAGCGCACACATGGGACGCTAAGACTTCTTCAAATTGGAGGAGAACAACAACAATAACTGAGTGATTTAGAAAGAAAGATTGTTGTAAAGTAAGCTGTCCAATTTAAATGTAGCTGCAACCATGTGTAAATATTTGAAAGGTGTAAACACCTAGAATGGGGAGTAGGCTTTCAAGCTGATACAAGGGGATGTGACTAGCAGTAATGGGTTGAGATGAAGAAAAGAAAAATGTGGGTAGGCTATCAGGAAAAACCTTCCTTGCAGTGAGAGCTATTCAATTGTGGAAATGTCTCAAGGGGAGTGGTAGAAATGCCATTTTCTAGGCTAAGTAAAGCAGACTGGACAAAGCACTAGAAAACATGCTGAATTATTCATATTATGCTGTTTTCTAAAAGCACCCACTGAGAACAGTGTCCTATTATGCCAGGGGCTGTAAAAACCCATAGAAAGAAACAATCCCAGATCTGAAGAGTCTCCAGTCTAAACAAGCCAGACAGAATTATTCCCATTTTACAGGTGGGGAACTGAGACCCAGAGATGTGGTGGGATTCACCCAAGCTCCCCTACAAACCTAGGTACGGCTGGGATGTAGATCTTTATCTTCTGAAACCTAGTTTTGGGTTTTAACCATGAGACAAACCTTTCTATTGGTGGGATCGTTCCTGCATCTCCTCTTGTGATAAACTAGGTAGGACTGTCCTATCTCTAATGTCTATGAATATATGAAAATATTATAGAGAAGATTATGACCCAAAGGCAAAAATTCAATAAAGGAGTGAAATTTGAAAATGAGGCTGGATCTTCATCCATGGCTCACATGCTGAATTGTATCTTTTGTTGTTACTGTTTTCATTTCTCATGGCTCTGCCTTTGAACCTCCTATTTCTGTTGTAATCTCAGCCTTTTTTCAGTGCCTTTAATAGGATGCATAGGTGTCCAGAAGAGCCCTTGAATCACGATAGACTGACTTTTCTTTAAAAACCTGAAATGCACATAAATAGCTGGGACATAAAGTTGATTCCTTCTGTCTGTCCCTGCAGCTGCGAAGGGGTAAAGCTGAAAAGATCCAGTTATAATTGACAAGTATCCTGTGCTTAACTTGTGCTGGGGTTTGCCAGGGCCGAGCCCTACCACCTCTGGGCTTGCCAGGTCAGTTATGTAAATAAAAAAATTGCTGGAGACCCAACAACTCTTTCATTATAAATGAAGCACTGCAAGCATCCCGACGTCCAGATACGTGTCCAAATAACCTGGGCTTGTGATTGGAATACTACACTAGGACATAAGAGTTTTGCATTCAGTTCCCAATGAGGCTATGGCAAACAGCAATCCCTGCTTATCCTGGCTAATAGCCATCGATATACCTATCCTCCATGAACTTATCTAGGGGTTTTTTTTTTTCTTTCTTGAACCCTGTTAAAGCCTTGACCTCCACAACATCCTCTGGCAAGGAGTTCCACAGGCTGACTTTTCAGCTCAAAAAAAAGAAAAAACTAAGGGGGGGGACAAGAGAGAGGTCTATAAAATCATGACTGATGTGGAGAAAGTAAATAAGTGTTAGTTGCTCTTTCTTATAACACAAAAAATAGGTCACCAAATGAAATTAATAGGCAGTTGGTTTAAAAATGTCAGCAACTAATAGAAATCACCCTTTATTTTAAGACTTATTGCTCCAGAGTTAAAGGATTCCTTTAAGAAAAAATGAAACAGGAAAATAACTCCTAAATTTGAGAACACGATCACAGAGTTTTTTATTCCTCCAGATTAAAGCATTTCACCTCTGAGGCTTGATGGACCTCCTGACCACACTGATGTGGGTGGATGGTCCTGCTTGTTGAATCATTTGCTTGTTTATGTGTTGCTTCCCCTTATTTCAATTACATTTTCCTTTTATAATTACATGGGCTGCTCCAGTGAACAGAAAATCTCTTGAGCTAACAGCATCTAACAATGGGGCTGACTTCAGTTAGTGTCTACATCTTCATCCAGCTGCCATGTCACCAGAGAGGGTGTAGGTTAATGGCACCAGAGGTACTGTTTTAGGAGAATCAGCTTCCATCAGCTGGTGGTGGATCTATTGGTTGGGCTTACGTCAGAAATTGAGCTTGTGGGTAACTGCTTCCTGGGTTCTTTGGAGAATTACAAACTATACCTAAGGATCACTTTACTTCATTCCCCACTGAAAGACTTTGATGGGAAGTGGTTGTCACTGTTAGCCTAATCTAATGCCTCCTGAAATCAGTGGGAGTTCTTTAACTAACTTGAATGGCCATTGGTTCAGACCCAATAATAGCAAGAGGAACAATTTGTATGGGACAGCAAGTGAAGGATTAAAGGGAGGGGATATTCTCTGCAATTGAAACTGCAAGGAGAATTGAGGGAAAAAAAATGCAAATAATCCCATGGAATTAGACTACAACATGGGGCCCAACGGTCAATGTGTGAAATTCACAAGTTTTGTTGGGCAGAATTTCTCTGGGCATTTTTTTGTCCCGCTGTTTTGTGAGTTTGATAATCCCCAACTTTCACTTGAATTGGAATGTCAGTGCAATGGCTTGTTTCACGCTGAAATCTGGCAAAGACACATTTTCAAACGCAAAAACCATTTGGCTAAAATAAATGGGCCTTTTGTTGTTGTTGGGAGGGCAGGTTTTTCCCATGGAACTGAGGCCCATATTTTAATTCAAAGCACAGAGCAAAGCCCGCCGTTCATGAATATTTTCTGTTTCGCTACAAATATTTTGCAAACCTCTACTCAACATCCCTGTTCTTCAGAACAGTGCCTGGAGAGGTTTAATAACCGTCAGTATCCAGAACCTCACTTTGTCTCTTCTGAAGGATTGTCCCTCCGGTATAACAAAGTCCCCTATTACCACACTGGGCATTAGAGAAATACTGAATCAGTGAGAGATCCTCAAGGCCTGTTCCATTATGAAAACTTGTACAATGGCTTGATCCGTTAATTTCAGAAGATAGATACTAGGCAAGGCTCTGTTTCCTTCTGATGACTGGGAGAAGATTTTAGTGAATGGACTGAAGAAGTGAATTGTACATCCCAAGTCACTCTAAACTGAAGTTTGAGAGGGACCAATATTTCTAAGAACACACCAGGACAGACATCAAAATCTTTCTTTAGCAGCAATGGGTTCCGTCAGTCAGGCAGAAAGAAAGGCTGTAATGCCCATTGCTTGCCCTGTGCTTTGATAAAGACCTCTCTGGAAGGCCTAAGTGCTGCGTTGCTGCACTTTGTCCGTCAGAGATCTGAGAACTCTTGCTGCTCAGACTGAATGAATGAGGATGCCAAGGAACCAGAGGACAGGCAGTGGCATCAGGTCTCTTTTCTTTGTTCATCCAGCCATTAAAGTGTGACCAGTAACTGGCTAGATCGTAAATCTCTCCCAAAAAGGACAGTAACTGTACAGCACCTAAGCTAAATCTATCCCACCCACTGGGTCCCCTGCCCTTGCTATTGCTTATTAAGGGCTTTGACAATGAGTTTAAAGGACGGGCCTGGAGACATTCTCTCCTGGAGGTGAAAGAGCTGGAGAAAGCGTCGCTTGCCTTCTCACCTAGCATAAGATAGCGTGAAGGTTCAGCTCTTCCTTCATATTCACTGGGTGAAAGGGCAGACACCAGAGCATATAAATATGCCAGTGCGATTCCAGAGTAGACCAGTGGTCCATCTTGTCTGGAGTCACACCTACCTGTGCAGCATTATGAAAGAATCAAAGCTGTCTCTGGTTACTACGGTCATGACGTCCATCTGGCTCTGTTTTGCAAGACTACGTTATATCCCCATTGGGACCCAATTAGTCTCTGTTCCTTCCCTTTCGCAGGCTCATGGCAGGCTTTTGACAGGCTACCCCTGTCTTGATTATGTGGCTGATTCTGAGATCTCATTTAATCCACAGTTCATTGGTCTCACTGGATCCATTTGTAAATTTCTGTTATTTGTATTAGGGCAATGCCTACAGCTCCCCGTTGCGATAGGAGCCCGATTGGGTCAAGCACTGTACAAACACATGGTAAGCAAAGAGCCTATACTATAAATAGACAAAGGAAGAGAGAGAAACAGAGGTAAGGTGATCTGCCCGAGGTCACACAGGAGTGGTTCTGGGTTCCATTCTTGGAATATCTGACTCCCACCCGCAGCGCCCTATTCTCTGCACGGTGCTGTCTTGCACTACACAGTTACCATATCCTTTGTCGTACTCCTATGTGATTGTATTATGGTAGCACCTAGTAACCCCAATCAAGACCAGAACCCCAGTGTGCTAGGTGCTGTGCAAACACAGAACAAAAAGACTCGCCCAAAGAGCGAACTCTTCCCTTGGCCTGCCTAACCTCTAGGGTTCTGAGGGAAGTCAGTGAAAGAGATGGAGACTGGACAAAGAAAGACATGGGAGGGAGGAGGGAAAGACAGTGGTGTACCGAGGGGGACAGCAGAGGGGGGACAGGCCTCCAGGCACTGGAAGGGGGCCACTGGGCCAGCCCTTCAGGACGCGCAGGGGGTGTGGGGCACAGGAGGCTCTGAAGGGTGGCCACATCCCCTGGACCCTTCGCCCCCTGCGCATCGGGAAGGACTGGCCCAGCACCCTACCCCCAGTCTGGCAGGATGAGTCCACCCTGCCTAAGCTGGTGCTGGTCTGCGGGGCTGGAGTGGGAGAGGCGGATGCTGTACAGTGGATAAGCGCAATGAGCGCCAGAAAGCCCCCCAAGCAGGAGGAGATAAATGGCATATTCCATCCCCCTTGCAGATACAGACCCCCGCTCCCCGGAACAGCTGGGGGGCGGCAGCGTCTGCTGGGAGCTGGGGATCCCTCCTGCCTTCTGCGGGTGTGAGAGGCCAGTGGGGGGGGACAAATGCAGGCTTAGCCCCCAGGCACCAGAGATTCACGGTACACCACTGGGAAAAGAGCAAGAAGGGAATGAAAGAAAGAAAGATTGTCTCAGAGAGAAACTCATGTTCCTTCAGAAACTCTGGCATGGATGAGACTGTTTTCTGCACATCTTTTATTGGAGTTTCTTAAGGTAAAAGACCAGCACTATCTTAGACATCTGTACTTGGTAAAACTCCCTCCAAGAGAGCCTGGGGAAACCATATCTTCCCCCCACAGTAAATAAAACAAGTGGTGTTTAGCATCTTTGCTGGGACACAATCAAGCATCTTTTTCTAGCTAGGGACCGTTTCATATTTTTTTAATTTTATTTTTGGATGTGGCAGCCCAGACCGGGAAACATTTAAAGGTCCCTGACTTTTTGAAGTGTTTGTGGGAGCCAAAGATGTTTATGGGAGTGAAAAATTCAATGATAAACTACATGATTGAATTCAGACCCCAAAGAGGATCTGCGGGGAGAGAGCGGCTATTGCAAATACTATCTGGGTCTCACTTTGTACTCACGAGAGAAACTTCTCTGGATCGAGGATCTCACAGGCAAAGAAATACTCCACACCGCCAAGAACAAGCTGACTGGGGCCTGGCAAAAGCAGGACCACATAGAGAGATCGCTGTGTATGTCTGGATTTGTAGGATCCAGGAAGAGATAAGGACTGTGGTGTACTTAAAACAGTGATATATCACTTTAAATTCTGTGGGGTTTTCCTGTTTTTTCTTGCATTCTGCAGGACTCTGGACAGAAGCATGAGATCAGAGGCAGTCTGCAGTAAGGTGAGGATGAGCTGTGCTGATGCTCTAGGAAGCAACCTGCTTTGTCCCTCTCTGTTTTTCAGTTCTTCTCTGTTCTTCTGATTTCTAAAAAATGTATAGTAATGATATGTTGCAACCTCCTTTCACCAAGAGTATTTGGTTTTTTGTTTGTGTTTGTCTAACTTCTTTCTGTGTGTGCCGTGAACATACCAGGGCCAACCAGTCTTGAGTGACTCTCTCAAACACCTTTCCAGCACCTTAAGCTTTGTTGACTTTCATCTGCAACAGACACAGAGACCAACCTTTTAGGACAGCGAATAATTAAATTTTAAAAAGTCCAGCATGACCCTGGTTCAGAAGGAATTTTAAAACCGGAGGGGTACTTTGCACCCAGGATCTGCTGGGCACAGAGCGTCACTTCCTGCATGGAATGCGGAGTCAGCATGTCATTGGGCAGGAGGCGTAGGGAGATCTGTTGTGAAAGAGTTTGCAGAGCTTAAGGATGGCAGGACCCCGCTGCATGGAAACCCAAGATTGTAGCTCACCCGTGGGGAAAGGACAAGGGCTGAAGAACAAAATAAGATTCTTCCATTTCTAGAACACACTGAAGTCGAATTATAGCAACAAAAAAAACCCCACACTTTCATGGCACAATTTGACTCGAAGAGCACCAGTGATAACTGCAAAGCTGTGGAATAATTCAGGGTTTTCATTTGACTTTATTATTTAAAAGTATCCCTTTAAGATCCAGTTAATTGTAAATGGTTCCACTATACCTCCATGCGTCTTTCCAATCTTGCCTGGAACAGGAGCAATTCCCTGCCACCCCACCCATTCCCAACACCCAAAGCGACCCCAGTCTTCTAATATGAACGCCACACATGCAACTGGGGCCATTCTGTTGAAAGCAGGGGAAGACCATGTGCTTTTGTTTTAAGGATCTCACTTCTGTTTGCCATTGTGCCTGGTTCACCATTGTTACTCCAGTTTTTACAGGGGTGTAATTCCGGTGAAATCCTAGTTGTGGGCAAGAACTGGGAGTGAAAAACACAGTTCTGAACTTGGATAGATTTCTGCTGACTACAAATGGGTAAAAAAAATTACAGTGACTAGATTAGATGAACTTCACGTATTTCCTGTTGTGAATCCTTGATAAGCAGAGGGAGTTTTTCCACTGAGAAATATATCTTGGCCTGTAGCTCATTTGTGAGCGCATTATGTGTATTTGATGTCTGCTGGGTCGGTTAATTTTGATTGGACACAGGGTCACATGACATTTCTGTTCCTTGATTAGATGAGCCACAAATCTTAGAATCAGGTTTCCAGTGCAAATGCGTACTAGCATCTCCTTTCATTGTCTGATGCATACTTCATATTTTCTATTTCCATGACCAATCAGGCCCGTGTATTTACTGGCTGGAATATTTACAGAATAACACGAGATGAGAATGCGGTAGAAACAGATTAGTTTAAAAATGTTATTTGCAGATCATGTCTTCAGTATTTGTCCAGCTCTACTTCTGACACAGCTGAGGTGTAATGAAGTTGCAACGCCTTAATCTTTCTTTGTGTCTTGAGGCCCATTGCTCCAACCACTTTAACTCTGTTTTCCTATCTGTAAAATGGGAATGACAGCTATACTTGCCTGCTGCACAGAGGTGTCGAGAGGATTAATGTGTTAATGTTCCTAAGGGCCTCTGAAGATGAAAAGTGCTATTGAATTGCTAAGCATGATTATTGCTGCAATCTCTCAATGTAGACCTGCCATTATACACCAGATAATTGCCACAGAAAGTGCACTGTAGCTAGAGAATTCAAGCAGTGTATGAATAAAATACCTGATGAAGAATAAACTCACCATTCTCCATGGGGAATAAAGTTGCCTTCAGAAAATTGAAAATGGTGGTGAGCCGGGAGTGGGGTGGAGTGGAGCCAGGAGTGTGCTGGAGTGGGGGAGATCAGCTGCATCCAAGCAGAACAGCAATGGACAGGGATGTGTAATCTTCTCACTGACAGAGGCTACTTAGGGCAGAGTTTTTGGGTGTTTTTGCCTCAGGACCTAGAGAAATAATCAAATAAAAATAACCCTCCAAGCTGCTGAATGGCACTTCCTCATCTCTGAAGGCCTTGCCCCACTGAATCAGTTCACCATGTACCAAAGATAATTAGGGCAACTTATTTAAAACTTACGATCTAATTAGCAGCTTTAATGGTAGTTAATTACACAGAGAGCAACAAAGCCGTTACATTTCCTATCCTGCTCCTTTGGAGGCAAGGTGCAGGTATTTATCCAGGGCCATAAAGGAAAGTGGATACCACACTTAACGTCTAATTACACACAATTGTTCCTAGTAATTATGAGCAATGTGATTTTTATTTATCTCGTTTAATTACAGGGCTTTACACAGTCGTTGACCTGGCACGGTGGCAGAGAGGACAGAGGGGAGGTGAAATGGCATCCATCGTATGGACACAGTCATGGAATAGCAGGATTTAGGTGCCAGGCAGGGAAGGGCTGAGCAGGATGGGAGAGAGAAATGACACTTCCTGGGTAGTCAGATGTCCTTCTTTGCCAGAGCTGGCTTGTACTGCGATTTAACTAGCTTTGAGCTGGGTAACCCCAAAGATGTCTTCCCTTAGGGCACTGTCCATGGGAACTTTCTGAAGGACAAGTAGGTCCAGATCTTCACAAGGTGATTAGGATCCTAACTAATTGGGTTCGGACTCTAATCCATATTTCCTCCCTGTTCCTTCTGGCTTCCTAGTCTGCAAAGAGGACTCTTCTCTTTCTAGGCTCTTTCCTTCACAAATCTCCTTCCCAGCCGTCTCCCACAGTTGGGACTTCGTACAAGCTTCGTTAGCTACAGAAGGTCAGTGTCTCCTCTTGCAGACAGCAGTCTCCTGGTTATACTTAAATTGGGGAAAGGGGAAAAAGATTTTACACATACCCTGTATCCAAACTCCAGCTTTTCTGATCATTTTCCTTCTACTTCCAAAGCATAGGTACAAAAACCACACACATAGCTACAAAACCCACAAATGCCACCTAAGCCTCATTCACTGGGAAAGAAACAGCTGCTCCAAACCCACACGCCATCCACCACCATCTCAGCGAAAGGAGAATTTCCTAATAGAATAAATACTTATGTCCTCTTTGTGGGGCCCGCAAAGGGCAATAAAATCACAAGCCGTTTTTTAGGTCCAGTTCCGTCAACCAGGAAGTGGTCAGATGCACATCCAAGATGGCCAGCGTTTAGATAAAAAAGAATGCATTGGAGTATTTTGGGGCTGGTAGATAATGTTAACGAAACATGGGTCTTGGGTCTCATGGGATTGTCTTGCAAGCCACTGGACCAGATGGGCATGTGTAGCAGGAGTTGCGTCATACACCCAGTCTCCCTGATAGCTGTGTTCGATGATGAGAAGTTGTCTGCAAGAGCCCTTTGAAGGTGTATTACACTTACATGCAAGAACACTAGTTCCAGTAGCTTCTGCTTTATAAAGTGTGAGAAGCAGCATGTGTAGCTAATCTCAACTCATACCCTCAGGACATTCCCATCTTATAACAAAGTCACTAGGATTTTGAATTAGCTCTAAATATATTTTGGCCTTATTTTCCTCCTGATAATTGCTCTATTTATAGAAAAGTCACTGATTGTCATGCTAATTCCTTCTATTTGAGGATTAGACTGGCTCAATCAGAAATAATTTGATGTATTTGTCTCCTGTCCTCCCTTCCCTCCCTCAAAAAATCTTTTGAACTCAGGTTGTCTCCTTTAAAAGCTTTGTTAGCTTGTGTTTGTTTTCTTCATTACCAGTGTGACATTTCCCTGGGGCAATCTGGACTGGTGAATATCTGTCGCCCTAGTCCCCCACTCTGGGAGCCTGTCTTGCTCTACTCTGCTGTGAGAACCCCCACTCTTGGGTTGTTCACACACAGCCTCCATCAAATAAACTGCTCCCAACTTAGTGAGTGTGTGTATAGCCAGCCACTCCTTAGATTATACAACAGAATGATACTGGAGAATACCCCCAGTCCCAGATACAACCCTAGGAACCACTCACTGCCTTGCAATGTCCAGTTACGTCCACTGAACAATATAAGCTCATCGAAATTTGTCAGTTTAACAAAGAAATTGATATGCACCAGCCTTGTTATTCCAAGTGGGGTCTCCAACACACTTTAGACCAAACGCACTGCTTTAGATACAGCAACCAAACAAATGCATTAACTACGGAAGGGTTTTAAGTGATTCTAAACCAAAGCCAAAGTCAAATTATAAATCAGATTTGGTGAACAGAAATGAAAACAAAACCCATTTTAAGCTTAACACTTTCAGCAACCTTACAAACTTAGGTGATCCCCACCATATGCTGGCTGGTTTCCCTTGAGCCAGGCTCTCTCTTTGGTCAGTAATTCCATAGCTTGGTGGTGTTCATAGATGGAGGTGGAAGACAGCGAGCCCAGGAAATGTCTCCGTTCCTATTAATATTACTTCTCCTCTCTGGGGATTCGCCCCCCCACCTAGGGTGAGGTGACGATGTTCTCATATGTACTCATTCATGTTCTGAGTCAGTCAGCATCACCTCCTCATGGTTCCAAACCAACCAAGGGATGGGAGGTAATTTACCTGAGATTCCAGTTGATCCTTTGTTGATACCCAGGCCAGTCCTTTGTTCCAGGAAGACTGAGCTGTGCATGTCCTGTACACGCCTTGAGAGAGTTTTGCCTGGATGTGCTTTAAGCCATGAGTATGCATCTTTGGGAATATTACGTAGTACAGCCTCAAAACTCATACACATGAAATTGCAGCCAACTGCTATGCTGTAACTCATCAGTACATCATGAGCATTCCAAAAACATCGAAAGTGACATACTTTGCATTAGATAATACACAATTATACAATGAGGGTGAACATGAGAGTGCAGATAGTCACAACCAGGTACAGTTCTCTTCAGTGAATATTTCAACTTCAAGTGACAGGTTGAGTGAATCACAGATACTCCTTTGTAGGAGGCTCTGTAGCTGAATTTTCTTTGTAAAGGAGGTATTTGGGCACCCGGTAAAAGAGACAGTCCACCCAAAATTTTATTTACTGCATAGATCTAATTGCAGCACTTCGGGTCAGATTTTCCAAAGAACCCAGGCCCAGATTTCCAAATCCTGAGAACGCACAGTTGAGGGCACATTAGCCAAACACCGATTAAATAAGGATTAGCTTATTTTTTTTTTCAGTGCTCAGCACCTATTACAACAATTTTTGGCCAGCTTTCAGAAGACCCAACATGCTGAGCTCTCCTGGAATATCTGGGCCTGTTTGTGGGTGTTGAATACTTTTGAAACGCTGTCCCTTTCTAAATAAAATAAAATAAAAAAATCATAAAGCACCATCAACGTGCATCGTGCTTCGGCAGCCTTTATTTCCTTCTGCTATGAATCATGGCACCAGTTGGTGGACGCTAGCTGTGAGGTCTATTTCATTCTCAGTTTCAGCCTGATGACCATAGCTTCCATTTCCTATTGACACGGCAGTTGGACTGGCTGTAAATTTGGAATGCTTTTGTTTTGAGCGAGGTTGGCTGGCCTGAGGTCTGGAGAGTGATGGAGAGACCTTGATCTCACTATGATAAGCGCCCGTTCTCTGTGGTGTTGGTAGATTGCTCAGGATTGAGTCAATGCAGGTTTTATGGTTCAGTACCACAAAGCAATTAACAGCGAGTGAGTGAGCTTTCCCAACCTTTACTAAAAATCGGTGCTGTTTATCAATGTGTCAGGCCTTTGGCAGATTCAAGAAATCTAAATTTAACAGGTGACTGGTTCCTCCATGCCTGGCTGCAGCCAATGGATCTGCAGGCGATGGCGTCCCAAGTGAGTGAGCAGAGCCAATGACACAAACTGTTGAGGAGAAGTGAATGAATGGGGCTAGCTCCGGAGTTCATCGTGTGGAAGGCTTTTTTTTACATTGCAGCTGCTTAATGACTTTTTCAATTGATTTCAGCAGTGCTGCTTTTCGATTACTGATTCCATTTCAGCCACTGGGCAGAAAAATGGGCTCAAGAAAATAATCATTATAAAAGAAGAAAAATCCCACCCTGTTTCCAAAATGCATTAATGTTTTGTCCTGATTTTTTGTGCTAGATGGGCTAGGAGAAAAAGAAGAAAAAAAGCCAGTCCCTCCCGTCACTCAGCCCACGGCCTGCTGATGAATACACATGCATTTCCTTGCTTTCAAGCTCTAGTTCATCCATGCCTGTTGACCTGTTCCTTGGTTTAAAACCAGCTGCAAAAAGCAGCTGTCATCCTCTGTTACTCTGCCAGCCGTATTCTTAAGGCAGTCATCAAAGCCTGGCAGCAACTAAAGGCAATTCAATTAGCTGTGACGGTCAAAGAGAAACCAGGGGTCAATTGAAGGCGCTCTCTCTGTTTTCATCTTGAAGCGAGAGGATGTGCCCCAGTTTTGGATGATGGGGGTGAGGAAGGAGATAGTCTTAATGGGAGGAACTTCTCCAAGCACCTCATGATTGAGGAAGGACAAGAAAAGGCGCATGCACGTATGGGCCGTGAAGGAATCTCCGCAGACTTGGTCTTCAATTATGCTGCCTCTTTAAGACTCGCTGAGTTTTTTTGCAGCAAATCTTCAAGTGCTTGCAATATGTTTCTGCTAAAAATAATAGTAGTAATTAATGCTCTCTTAGTTTTAGTGCTGCCATCTGCTCGGTGATACCAACCACGGTGACCATTATTGGCTTTTATCAGGCCTGTGGGTTTATTCCCAACATGCCCAAAGGAATGGGGGGAGGGTAAAAGTGGGAGGGTAGAAAGTGAGAGACAGTGTAGCTTCAGACTTCGCATTCCTTCTCCGCAGCTCCTTGCTAGCGTGCAAACAGTTGTAAAAATAAAGGTCAAACAGATAATCTTGATAAATATTTAATAGTCACTGTTTTTACGTCTCCCTGATTGTTATAGATTGAATGTCTAACACTTGTGACATCTGGCACACACTGAGCTGAAAGTGATTACATAAAACCTTGAAGGCCGGGAGGCAGAGGGGTGGGGGAAAGACGCTGGTAAGGGAGAGAGTGGCATGTACAGGGCGAGCCCTTCCTCTGAACTCCAGCAATGTAACACTGCATTTCCAAGGGCTGCAGCGAAAATCTGCACCAGCTGTAGCCGTTCCCGAGACTATTAAGAGCTGACCTGGAATTGTATTTTCATGAAATGAGCCTGGGCTGATCTTTTAGACCAAACGTCTCCGTGCCAGCAGCGTAGGCACTTTCATTTCCCTCTGAGTTAATTCCCATGAGGTGAGGGGCCAAGCCATGCTTATAATCAGAGAATGTGCCGTACTGGCCATAACTAGTGACTTCCAGGGGCACTGAGGGTTGACGTTCTCATTCTGCAGCGCTACAAGATGGCCTCAGTGCGCTATGCTATTCAGACAGGTTAGAGAGAGCTCTCTGCTCCTAGTGATTCCTCACCAGATGTTTTCTGAGCTCATGTATGATGCAGGAAGACGCTGGGACACTTGCACACGTAGTATTGTTGACCTCTCAACCATGCCAACAGAAGTGCCAGCTGAAAGGGCCCAACGAGCTGTGGCAGATGAAACTCAGGAACCACCTACAGGCATTTTTTGCTCTGCTGTGAAGTTGGTTGCAAATGCCCCCACCAGGACTGCTATGAGGTTACCCATAATGCCTTGTGCAGCAGATGTACATTTGGCACAGGGCTTTTTTTGTGTGTTTGTTTCAGGGGTGGCGTTTGGGGAGGGGGGTTTTCAAGGAATATGGCCACCCCGACATTTGTCTTAGGCCCCTTCCCCGTAGCCACCTTATAGCAGCTGCCACTCTCTGGCCATCCAGCTCTTAAGCCAGACCAAAGACAGTGCCCAGCTCTGAAGGCCACAGTGCAGCCACCAGCAGCAGTGCAAAAGTAAACCCGGGTGGGAGGTCAGGGGGCCCGAGAGCAACCCCTGGCCAAGCTCGGGATAGAACCCATGTCTCCTGAGTTTTAGGTCAGTGCTTTAACTGCAAAGCAAAACTTCCCCATTGTGTCAGATACTGTACAGACCTGTCCCACTGAATAATGATGAATTTAGCTTTTCTTTGCTGTTTGTGAAATGCCCACAGACTTGGAATTTTAGAAACTTCTTTATTATTTATTTATTATTACTGAACACTGTAAGCAAACTTATTTCATTCTTATGGACTGTTTGCAAACTCTTTGCTTTATGTGTAGCCCCGGTTATTAGTGATATGTGATCAATCACATCTGTCAAACTGCTCTGCTCTGACTGGACGACTGAAATTTTATAAACGGGAGAAAGTCAATCGGATGTCAGGGTATCTGAAGAAAAACTCTGGCATACACGTTTGTGTAAACATATTCTTGCAAGTGTTTTCGATCTTTTCTCTTTCCATGCATATTTTTGAGCCACAGGAAAAAAAATCACTCAATAAATGTTCACCGGAAACCAGTAAAATAGGTGAGAAATGCTGTTGAAGCAAATATATTTGAATAAAAAACAAACATCATGGGTGCTGTTTGCAAAGTTGTAAAATATCTGTTCACATGGAAAAGAAGTGAGCACAAAGAGCTTGATCCTCATCTCTGGTTTATTTCCTTTTAGTTCAGGACCTAACTGGATCTTTATTCTTTTCTCTGCTCCTGCATCCTACTCCTCCTCCAGTCCCCCTCACCGCCGCCCCGCCCCCCCCCCCCCCGCGCGCACACACACACATCTCAGGGACTAATCTGACCCCTGGCTCAAGTTAGTTGCTCTAAATTGACCTGTATAATAATGGCCACCAAGGAGACATTTCACCAGCCAGAAATAAATGACGTGCAACAATGCTATTTCCAAATTCCCTCTCATCCCCTCACAAAAGGCCAGTCTCTCTCTCATCCTTATCAGGGTGTTAAGGTAATTAATTAAATTAGTTAGTTAAGGTAATTAATTAAAGCCTATTTCTGTCCTCAGATATAGGCATGACTCCTGGTGAAGTCAACTGGGAGTGTTGTAAATAATATCTAAATGTATATTTATTTTATATATCTTGAAATACTATCTCGTGCTGCAAAAGAATGGTATGTGTTGGACTGTTCCTAATTTGTAAGTTCAATTAACTCGTTCCAGTGCATTGCAAATTGATTCCTGTTTGGTCTTAGCCTACTTGAGGGAGATGTCAGCCTTTTATTGCTTATAAAGGGCTTTGAGGTCCTCAAATGAAAGATGCTTCTGCATGATTCACTCTCCATGTGTCTCCATTCTGAGCAGAAGGGGAGCTCTGTTGTATCCTTTGCTCTTTACCCAAAGAACATAGTGAGAAGGAACTACCTGGGCACAGATGGGTCCAAATACCCATCTTTACTAACTATACACAAGATGGAAGGCAACAAACTATATATGCTGCTGCTCTGGCAGGGTTTTGGTGGCTTGTGAAACCCCAAAGCCAGCGAGAGTTAATAAAAGGCCCACAAACTATTTAAAAGGATACAACATAATTTTTACACACAATGAACGGACAACCCATCCGGCAGCTGGGATCTCCTACCTGGGCCCTGACCAGGCGTAATTCCCAGAATCCTCCAAGGCCCCTTGCTCTCTCTAAGGCCTCCAGATTCCCCATCTCTGTCTGAGGGCCTCAACACAGTAAACCACCACAGTCTGGGGGGGGGTTCCTCAAATCAAATGACTCCCCAAAGGCTGTACCTCTTGTTTATTTTGCTACACCCAACCAACTCTCTCCAGTGCCAGCACTCAGGATTGTCTCCCCTCTCCCAGCTAGCAAGTCCTATCTGGCTCATTACTGATTTTCCTCCCAAGCCTATCACCCCATGCCATGCTTCTTGGGCCTCCCCTTGACCATCCTGGACCTTCGAGGGACAGCACGCTCCATCACCGTGCTGTATAAATGTAAAATATGGTCCTAATATAACACTATGCTTTATGGCATCTTCCATTGGATTATCCTAAACAGCTAAATAAATGCTACATGTTAGCCTCACAAAGGAACAGAGGAGTATCCCCATTTTACAAAGGGGGAAACTGAGGCACGCTGTGTTTAAGTGAACTTTGCCCAAAGTCACACTGAAACGTCATGCCAGCAATAGAATCCAGTTCCCCTGGCTCTCAATCTAGTGCCTACTCCTCTTCACCGACAGAAGAGATCTTTAGGAGCTGATGCCAGTGAAACACCAATGCCCCTGCATGGGTCGTCAGCAGCAGGGATCACTTCTGGGATCTCCTGAGTTTAATGAATGAGCCTTTACTGCCTGAGCGGAAAGACATGTTTCTAAGATAGCCATGGCTGTAGCAAGCTTATCAACCTCGAGCTGGCCTTGCCACAAGTTGAGGGGGACGGAGTGCCACACCGAGAAGGCATGAGTTACACTAAGGTCCCAGGCCAGATCCTGTGACAGATCTACGCCTCTCTAACCCCTTGTTTTTACCTCTCACACTTTTCCCTCCTTCCTGCGGGTTCATTGAGTGGATGAAACAAGGAGAGGGACGCTGCCCCCCCACTCTAGGCCCCCCACTCTAGGCAAGGAGCCGCTGAGGGGCTCAGAGCGAGTCCTTGCCTCTGCCTCCCTCCGAACATGCTGGCTTTCGCTTATTGAATTAGGAAAAATTGGAACTTTCATAAATGGGGATATAAATCATTATCTCAAGTTAGCAGATGCGGTCTCACCAGGGTAGAGCTCTGTTAATAACTCCTTTGGATTAGGGCTGATTGGTACAATTTGAAACTTGTTTCTCTCAGCTTGATCAGGCTCCTTGTAACTGTGGCAATTATCCCATTTTACTTTCAATAGCTCAGCACAGAAGAGCCGCCACCTCCGATCCATCCTTCTTAATGAATCCAACGCAGTGTGTTCAGTGCCTTTGCCAGTTACAACCTCCCCCACCTCACTCGTCTCGAAGAAACGTACCCCAAGAGGGTAACACAAGCCATTCTTCTGGGTGTGAGAGATGTTAAGTAGCCATGGACATATCATTCAGATACCTGGCTGCTGAAAACCCTCCCCACGTTCTAACAGCATCATTTACACTTTTTTTTTTCCTTTTTGGCAGCCTTCCTGCTTCGAAAATTAGATGAAAAAGCTCAGTTGTATCCAACCACTAAAGCTGGTTGAATAGAGTTTGATGACTATATATATTACATGCTGGCTTTTGTGGGGTTTCATTAGATAACTTGTTCTATTATTTTTATTTTTTTAATTTCTTTAGTAGGCATTAGTCAAGGTATTGATGAGTGGACATGAAATTCTTAGCATAATGTATTTGACAGGTTTCCACCCCTGGTTATTTCACTAGTCCTGCCAGCAATCTTAGCCCCAGTTCAGCAAAGCACTGAAAAGCTTACCTTTATAAGCATGTATCTTCCTGTTTAGAAAGGCACTTGAGCACATGTTTAAATCCATGCTTAATTCTCAACAAGCTTAAGAGCTTTGCTGAATCTGGGCCTTGGACAGGATGGATTTCTGTCCTGTGGTTAATGCACTGGACTAAAGATCTGGGTTCAATTACCAGCTCTGCAGCAGACCCCCTGCGTGACCTTCCCAGAAGTGCCTGTGTGACTCAGGGAACACAAGTTGCATGGAAAGTCAATAGGATTTGCTCCAAAGTCTTCGGTATTTTTTTGAATATCCCACTATTAATCACTCTGCCTTAGTTCCTGTCCCGAAAGTGGGGAGAATAATTCTTTCCCCCACCCTCAGTCTGTTGTTTCTATTTAGATTGTCAGCATTTGGGGGCTGAGACGGTCTCTGTTTGTACAGCTCCTAGCACAATGAACCCCAGCTAAGTTGCGACCTCTGGGAGCCACTGTAATAATATTAATAATCATAAATGTGGTGACTCTCATACAATATAAGAAATTAAAATATAAAGGCTGATTCTTCTCTCACCTACACCAAGGTACTGCAGAAGTAACTTCACAGATGGGGGAATCAGCCAAGAGGAGTTTTGGAGCTGTGGTCTGATTTTCTTTCTATTAGCAGGGATGTGAAGATTTCCCCTTTCGTTCATAATTCAAACACCTTTATCCCTGGGGCAACCCAAAGTCACTAGGACGTTGCACAGAAGAGTTTCACAATGGTACCCAATATTTTGGAAGTGAAGTACTCTCAGGATTAGGCCCTTCACCCTCCCCATTATATCCTGCTACCTCCCATTAGCTCACATTCTCACTGGGGTTTGGGCTGCTTTGAATCATGCTGCTTGCAATATGTTCTGCTAAAAATAAAAGTAGTAATTAATGCTCTTAATTTGAGTGCTGTCATCTGCTTTGAAATGCCAACCACAATGGCCATCTTTGGCTTTTACGAGCCCTGTGGGCTTCTTCCCAGCGTTCTCAAAAGCAGAAGGGCGAAGGGGGGTGAAAAGAGCAGACAGCTGCTCTAGGCCCCCACTGTGTCTAGGCCCCCACTACAGAAAGCACGTGGACAAGTTGGAGAGAGGCCAGCAGAGGGCAACAGAAATGATTAGGTAACTAGAGCACATGACTTATGAGGAGAAGCTGAGGGAAGTGGGTTTATTTAGTCTGCAGAAGAGAAGCGTGAGGGGGGATTTGATAGCAGCCTTCAAGTCCTTGAAGGGGGGTTCCAAAGAGGATGGAGCTAGGCTGTTCTCAGTGGTGACTAATGGCAGAACAAGGAGCAATGGTCTCAAGTTGGAGTGGGAAAGGTCTACGTTAGATATTAGGAAAATCTTTTTCACTAGGAGGGTGGTGAAGCACTGGAATGGGCTACCTAGGGAGGTGGTGGAATCTCCACCCTTAGTTGGGGTTGGCCTGCTATGAGCAGCGGGTTGGACTAGACACCTCCTGAAGTCACTTCCACCCCTTATCTTCTATGATTCTATATGTCTGTGGATATGTAGACGGGGCATACAAGTGCATATAGCATTGTTCATAAGTTACTAGGTTCAATGACGTTGTTGTTCACTGCAAGGGACTTCCTGGGCCCAGCTCCCAGCATATGTGATCTATATTCACAGCTAAGGAAGACTCACCCTGATGTTAAGACCTCATGAAGGAGCTACTCCACATCGCAGCAAGAAGGAGATCATTAGGAGCTGATACTGGGCCATCGGGCCCTTGAAAATTGTTCCTTTGTAGGTTGAAGAGCAATAGTCATTCTCAGACGAGACAGAGAAAAGCCCTCCAATTATCAACACCAAGGTGGGTCAACTCCCAAATTAGGGAGGCAGGAACAAAGAGTGACAGAGGAGGAGGGAGCTGAAACCGTTGTGAGCTAAGCACCCAACGCATGTCTGCATCCCCTCCTTTGTGTGACTCAGCTCTCCCGGTGCCCAAAGATCACAGGAACAACCTATGAGAGAACGTGCGGCGTGGAGTGAGCTGGCGTTTGGTAGCTTCCATAAGTAGGTGCGTATGAGAGGCCTACACTTAAATTGTTCCCTCCCCTTACAGGGGAGTCGAGTTGAACACCATGATACACCCAAAGGCTCTTCCTAGAGGAGAATCAGCTTGTCCTGCAACCATGGGGTCTAATGCTTCAGGGCAGCCATGGCCTATTCCAATGGAGGCAGAGCCTGCTCCATCTTGGTGCAGCGCTGGAGCACTTTGGGATAAGCCATAGCTCCAGGATGGTATTTTACTCCAAGGCTTGCACCTAAGGCAAGTGAGCCAGAGGGCCCAAGGCAGCAGACAGAAGGCCTGCAAGAAGAACCAGCTCCCCACTCCATCAGGGGCTGGATATGTCAGTGCATCCATGCACCAAAAGTGAGGATTAACAGGGAAAGACGCAGCTTTTTAGAAAGGAGCAGCAAGCTCCCTGTTGATTAAAGGGGAGAGGAGGTGAGGGTATGGGTTTGTATTTCTCCAGTTGCATCTCAGTGAAATGAAGCTACCCCTCCCCAGCTCCCGCACACAACCACACACACACACACACACACACACACCTTGGGAGCATGCAAACAGGTTTGGGAAATGTAGCCAGGGAAGCAGCCTAGTGTTGAACAAACAACATAACAAAAGGCATCTGTCACAATGCATCACCTTCTGTTCCTCAGAGATTCCAGCCAGAGCCTTTCCCTTCCTCTCCACTCATTCTCCCTAATTACATGTGTCATTTAGTCTCCTGTTAGCAAATGAAAGGCCCCTTGGTTTGGCAGGCAAGGAAAGAGTGCTGTTTACAAAAGAGAAACTACACATGCAGGCATGCTCCATCACCACCCCCACCGCCCTTTCTCCGACAGCAACAGAGGAGCCATGGCCCAAAGAATGGGGGAGGTTGTTGAGGAAGCAGTTTAGCAGGCAGTTTGGGAACCCTTTTTTCTCCAGAGAGGTGCCAATGTACTGCAGATCCATCTCCCCCGATCCACGCCGCTCCGGTGCAGGCTTATTTTTGTGTATCATGGGGGAAGAGCTACCACACCGCACCCAGCCACAGCTCTCCTTCACTGTCAATGACACTTCAGAGGCAGCCCACTGCTCCCAGTGATGGCTTCCATTATACTGCTCTCAGGGGTGTATGTTTGATTAAAGCAAGGGGGAGAGGAGGAGGAGGAGGAAAGGTGGATGAAGGAAAGGAAAGATGGGGGAAAATGGCAGCTCAGATTCAACATCTAGCCTGCTTGGAATGAACATGGCAAGTCAAATATGGGTGCCAGTCTAAAACCAGTGCAGCTCCACTGGGCCCCCAAAGTCCTAGATTCTGGACAGCAAAGGTACAGAATCTCACATATATACACTACTCAGGGATGTATCTTAATTTATCATCGGGTACATCATCAGTGGTTAAGAAATAAATAACAGCTTCCTTCTTTGTCCAGTATATATGCACATCATTCATATTACAAACTTATCTCCTCCTCAAAGTCTGACTTTGATGGTATCTTCAATGGAAAAAATACAAATTTTCTCCTTGAGTTTGGGGATTCCTAGGCTTTTCACTGTAGGAGCTCCCTAACCCACCTCATAACTCCATTTGTCCCTTAAAAACATTCCGGCCTCTCTTATGTGCTGGTTGGAGCTAAATAAATCCACCTAACATAAATGATCATTCTGAAAATATATCTCAGAAGTTCAGTGTTTGCTATTCCATTAGGCCCCTGCTTAAAATATTTGCCGTGCAGTCAGGGAGCAAAAGCGCTACCCATGTGATTTAAGTGACCCATCACACATGACTAACAAATAATGAATAGCAAAGAATGGGTGCATGCATATTGCAAAGAATGAAAGGCTAAATGTTACGCAACCACGCTATTCACTGAATCGTTCTGGCTGAGGATTATTTTAGAAGAAAACTGGAATGGTTCACAAAGAATTTTGATAATCAAAAAAGGACAAAAATCTGAACAAATTTGATTGGTAATGAACAGTTTGATCAGCTGTAGTAATAGGTCAGAGTTAGTGTATGGATCATATAGAGTGATCACACAGGACCCCTATAGAATAAACACAGCAGGCAGTTTGGCATTTGCCCAGCTATGTGAGTGCTTCGGATTGCCAGTTTCAAATGTTGGACACTCCCGTGTTGACTTAGTGTTAATGATTTTTTGTTTTGTTTTGGTGGGGGGTGGTTTGCAGCTGCTGTATGTAGTGAAAGGCCATGTCTCCTATGGTTGTAGCTCATCGTTCTCTGGAAATCAGTCTGGTGCAATGTGTAGGACACCAAGCCTGGAGTCAAGATACCTGAGTTCTATTTCTAGTGCAGCTCTGACTTAGAGTGAAGAATGCCACCTACAGAGTGACCAAACTGTAGTTTATAGCATCTAGCCGTTCCTTTGATTTGTCATCCAAATATTGGCACAGCCTCTCACCCCCTTTAGCTTGTGAGACATGACATCATGAGAGCAAAATATGGTGTGCCTTCTAGAAAGAGTTGATGTCCAAAACCTTCTGGATATTTCTTTATTTTGAGAAGAATGTTTTCGCAGAATATTCCAGGGAAGAAAGCCCAAGACAGAATGAACAAATGTTAATTCCTTCTGATCTCAGGAGAGGGCAAAGTTGGGGCTCATTAATGGGAATGGTATTGATTTTCAGCACTGAATGCCCATGAGAATAATTTTTCTTTGCCCCAGCAGAAGGAGTTCTAAAGTAAGTGTGGGTTTCCACTGGGAGAGTGTGGAGACACTCAGCAATGATTATATTTAGCTACTGCATTGCCTCTTCATGGCAAGAAGTGCATGACTTTTCCATGACAAGGGCAGATGGGGTCTGCCTGGTACCATAACAGAACTGAACTCCAATTTCCATGAGCTTATTACTCTCAGATGGTTCAAATAACCTTCACCACCGGAAGTGAAAAGCCAAGTCAATCTGTATAACTGAAGTCCATACGATAGCTTGCTAGTAGATCTGAAATTCTCCTGTCTTCGTGTTTAGAAACAGATGATCAAGGGCTTGGAAATTTCAGATTGGTCCAGATATCTCAGCTTCAAACCCACCATCACTCTTTCCATCGTAGGCTTTGGAAAAGAATAGGGGGGAAATCAACCAAAGCATTTCAATAACAAAAATAATTAAAGTAATTCCCCTAGGTGATGGTAAATAGCAGGCAAGACCCAAGGGACGGAGAAGTGGAGCAGAAACTAGTTAAAAATCTCAAGATGCAGTTTGACAAACTCCTGCCTGTTCAACCTCTTGTGTTGCCATTTTCCTGCATAATGACGGTTTTCAGTTACTAGACTGGATCTAGGAATGAACTGTGCATTTCAGCAGCTGGCTGGAGATCTCTCTCCTGATTTTCAGATGTAGCTAGCAAAATGAGCAGAGGCCGCTAATTCAGTTTTCACTGTGCTGCTAACTGAATGAGATGGAGCCATGGTATTATCCAGGGAAGGAAAGGGAGGAGATGTGCAGATGGAAAAGGGCCAGTGGGCTGGCTGACAACTGTACAATAACTTATACATGTAGCACCTGTAGGAACAACTCCCATTTAATCTATCATCCTGCATTTTAAACTGTGCTTTATATCATGTTTTTCTTTATTTTTAATCAAGGATCCCGAAGTCTCTCACAGGGATGGGTCTCAGTGTCCTCATTTTATAGAAAGGGAAATGAATTGTAACAAGCCCCTGGCTGGGTCATAGACAGTTGTTGCATCCTGGACTTTTGATTCTGAAAGCATGACTCTCTACTACCTGAGCTAAAAGACTCGTGTCGTTAGCTTGTATACATAGGCAGCAAGCCACTGGAAGGGAATTAAAAACACAGCTGGACAGTGAGTTAACAAAGTGCGTGAGGGGAAATTCACCCCTGTGCTGACATCACGCCCCCAAACAGTCATGCACTATTTAATCCAACTTCTGCCCTCAAAGTAGAGCTAGAGACAGACCTTGTTCTGGCCTTTTACGTAAGGGGGAGGTAAATTTTACCCAGCGAGATTAAAGACGAATTTGAGGTTAAGGGGAGTCTTTCTGTTGACTTTAACGGGCTATGGATCTGGCCCTATGTTGCTTGCTACAGGCAGAGTTGGAAATCAAATCAGTTCCTCCTGACACTCAATTCTAGGTTCCCACAACCAGACCATATTGCGTCCCTTTTTCACTGCAGAGTACAAATGATCTGCCTCACAGGTAAGAGGAGTCTGGAAAATCATGTCGGGTAACCAGTTAAAGAACAAGAGGAAGGTTGATATTCTGTTTTCTGATCCCTACTTCAGGTCCCACTCTGCACATCTCTACTGCAGTCTTCTGCTTTCAGTCTGCGCCCACAACTCTGTGACTTTGACGGGCACAAGAGCAGAACACGAACACAGATGTGCAGTGGGGATGAGAGATTTGCAGGGCTGATGCCAGAACTTTACTGTCTGTCTTGTGCTTTTTGTACAACAAAGGTAATAGGAAGCAACCGCATAGGCCCATGGGGTCAAATAACTGGATTTACTAACTATGCACAATGTGCAAGGCCTACCTCCATACTAGAGTTGGCCAGAAAATTGACTTTACATGCTGCAGAAAAGTGAGGTTTCAGGGGGGGAAAGGTCCTCATTTGAGGATGGAAAGTAAAAACCTCAACACTTTTTTTCATGGGATAGAAATTCTGAAAAATTCCATTTCAGGACCACGACTTGGCTAATCGCTCACCTGGAAGGCTCTTGTTGATTTCACTTTCTCTCTACAGGCAAAAAGTGAAATTAACCAGTCTCCCCTTCATCCCCAAAAGTGAAATGGACAAACATCTCCCAGGAAGGTAGCCAGGGAGTGGTCCTTTTGATGAAAGGCCCTTTTTCTTTTTCTTTTTTTTCCCCAAAATTGAAATTTTCTCCAGGGGAAACTTTGATTTTTGCAAGAAGGTCATTTTCCAATGGAAAAATCATTCCATTGGGAAATTCTCAACCAGCTCTAACATTGCTGCTCTGGCTGGTTTCCAAAACACAGAACTCAATGAGTGCCACTAGAGGCCTCACAAACCATTTAAATGGATACTATCTAACTCCGATACACTGCATATTCCTCCCCTTTTATTATAAGAGGACTAAAAAAGTACAAATGCGTTAGTGTTACTGGCACTTTAGGGTTACTACCCAGTTCTTATAAACTACAGTTATGTTGCCCTAAAGGAGAAGATCTCACATTCATCAACTCTGAACTTACTGACCTCATGCTTTGGACAGCCTTAGCTGAAATAATACACAGCAGCCCTGTTGAAATGCAGAATGAGCGTGATCCTGGGTTGTACAGCTGCTGCTTTCCTACAACAAATGAATCAAAGCAACAACTCCCATTTAAACAACATTAAATGTCTCAGACAAACCCAGGAGAAATTTCTAGTCACGTATGAAAATGTCTAGAAACAAGTTGCTGCTGAATGGGGAGAAGGAACGCATAGGGTAGGGTCAGATGAACACACACAGTAATGACATGCCATTTTTAGACATAATTATGAAAATTACATAATTCATCTTGAAATATTGAAATTTTTCCTGTATGTACTGCAATTACGTCAATTGACCTATTTATGTTATCTGACGTGCCTATCATTAAAATGGGACAATATATCCTATTAGAGCCTGTTACTGCACTGAATGGAATGATGATTAATTACATCACAGAAAGAAACTGTGCCATAAATCCTTACACATGGGTTTTGAAGCTTAAAATAAAACAACAGCCTACCATCATAATTCCCCACCCCTCAAACGTCAGCTTCTCCGACTTGATTTTATTATGGATCCAAATATCAGGTTTTTTCCCCCCTCAAATCCACAGTTGTCACCAAGATATGAAAAGGGAAAATAGACACTATTTTTAAAGTCTCTCCAGTCTGTTATGTGAAGGAACTTCTATAGCCATATCTGGCAAACTGTTAAGCGTGTGCTTACCTTTACTCATGTGAGTTGTCCCATTCAGAGTTGTGCTTCTCAGATCTTGTCTACATGGGAAATTATTGCATACCAAGCCAGGATCTGAATCTACAGCACCCCAGTTTGGCGGTCAGTAACATCACGCGTGCACGCTACTACAGTGCACTAAGCCTAAGTGCACTCGAGGATTTGTAGGGTGCTGTAGCAGTGTCCACATGGGATGTTGTTGTGTGGCAAGCTAGTGCACTGTAGATTTGCACCCCGGGATTGCCACACACTAACATCCCATGTATACAAGCCCAGTCACAAAGATGCTTTTGAAAACCCTACCCATTGACTTCAGAGGAACAATTCATATGAGTGAAGTTGAACTTGTGCATATTGTTTGTAAGGCCTGGCCCCAAATGAACACAAATTTTACACACACACACACACACACACACACACACACACACACACACAGCTGGTGCTGATGACCTGATGCTAACATCACTGATGATGCTGGTACACAACAAGGAAGTAAATCAACCAGAACCATAATAAGAAATGCAGAAGGGAAAAAACCATCAGTGTGGACCAAATGGAAAATGATCCCCCGAAAGGGAAAGAACTCTGCATTTCCCAAGACGAAATTCTAAACATGGGGTGAAATCAACAATGAGGATAAAGCCCAAAGTCCAAATCTGGATTTTTGAACACCTGTGAGTTTTTGGGGGACGACTGGCTCCAAGGGTTGTTTGGATCCATTTGAAAAATGCTTCAGTTCATCTCTATTCAGCTAAGCACTCAAGCGTGTGTTGAAGTCAATGGAGCAGATATGCTTAAAGTTAAGCATGTGCCTAGCTGAATAGACTTAAGCATGTGCTTAGTTGCTTTGCTGAACTGGTGCCTGTGTAACCACACAGACACAATAGGGTCCAAACAGTGCACCTCTGGGCATGCCACATCAGTTATGAAAGTAAAAAAAATTGCTTTGAGTCCTGGTACCTCTTTCATTACAAATTAAGCACTGGATCCAGCTCACTCAAGATCACCCAGGAAATGCGTGGAAGAGCTAGGATCTGAACCTACATCCCCTAAGTGTCAGTCCAGTGCTTCAATTACAAAACCAGCCTTCTTACGTAGTGGATCAATCACGAGACTACACTGGGACTTCCAGTTCCCTGCCCCCATAGTTTGGCTCAAGCATTGCAGTCTCTTTAGTTTAATAATCAATAGCTTTTGAAAGCTTCTGGCCTCGTTCTTTCTGGCTACATTTCTCCCAGTACATGGGAGTTTAATTTTATCTGCTAGCCTCTGTGTATTTATTTTTATCCGACTTTGAAGGAATTTTGAATGTTATAGACCATGTGCAGTATGGAAGCATCGAGTGGCTGCAGGAGATGTAGTTCTGAATTCTGTTTGTAAATGTCAGCTTTCCGGCCCAGGAGAGGTTACAATACCCCTGCCCTTTTCTTGAGCAGAACCTTTCCTTAAGTTCACAAAGTTCATAGAATGAGGAGCGCCCTCTTCCTACCTCATCCTCCAACTTCATCTCCACAAACTCAAAGAACCCCTTACCTTTCTATGCCCTGTACACCCTCCTTCACAGTTTCCCCTGCTTTAAGGCTTTCTCCACCAGTACCTCTTCACCACTGTGAATACTCAAATAAGCTCTCCACCCTCCCTCTTCGAGTTTTCTTCAGTTCTTGTGGCCCCCTTCTCTTTCCATATCTTTCAGCTCTGCTAACTAAAGATCTTTGTGTGCTGGCCCCTGGGATTCCTGCTGACTTAAAAATCTATCCAGTTCGGCTATGAATTGTGTGGACTGTCTGCCATTTTGGTTTCTGAGGCTTGATGTGCCTGAAAATGTGCAGGAATCTAGGGCAGGGTTTTGAACAGCACTCAAGGGAGTTAGGAACTCATTGATTTTCAATAGGACTTAGGGCTCCTGCCTCCCTAAGCACTCTGGACTCCCTCCCCTCCAGTTCCTGCTCTTCTGGGCAATAGTGCAGTTGGGTAATTGGCACAGAGGAGGCCTGCTGAAAGAGGGAAGGAGTGAAATAATAATTACTGCATAAAGCATTGAAGACGATATAGACCACATTTTCGGGGGCACTTGGGGCTATGAGGATCAAGTGGGGAGAGAGAACAAGAGGACTCAGACATCAGAGGTGAATGGAGCATCTTAAGTTACTTTGGGTCTCTCCTATCCAGTTCCCTAACAATCTGTTGCTTCTTTACAGGGAAGGGTGGTAGAGAGAAAAGGATCACTTCAACACCCCCTTCCATTGCGTTCACCCTCCCTCAGTGGGCAGTGCCTTATCACCAAAGGGTGCAGCTCTTGCTCATTTTAATCCAGTGAAAGGGCTCAAATACATCTACAGAAGGTTTCATCGTTTGTTTTACTCAATTAAAAACCTGCAGACAAGAGATTAGCTCCCTGCTGCTCGGCAGAGGGAGTCTATACCACGGCAATGATTTACGATCTACTAGACAGTGTTTAACTGAATGTCATCCAGAACCTGCAGACAGTCACCACAGGGCTGGTCACTCGTGTGAATGAAAAATGAATTCCTTGTGTCAGTCACTTGCGTGGCTGAATTTTGATAACAAATGACATGGTGGGGTCAGAGCAGAGGGAGACTGTAATTAATATTACAGTAGGAGCTGGTATGTATCCAAGAGCTCAACTTAGAATTAAAATCAATATAACAAACTGTTTATATATGTCCCTAAGGTCTGAGACACTATGCCAGCCAGAGCTAGTCTGGTGGGATGGAAATCACAAGCTGTGAATATCCATCTACCATTAAATTCAGACAAAATATTATGCCTAGATTAGGATTCTTTTTTTAATGTTTCATTTATTTTCAGTTGAAACTCTACAACAACCTGGGTTTTTTCCAGGCCTCCTATAAATTGGATAATTGAATTTCGAGTGCTGGAAGGTCATGTTTTTTTTTCTCAAGCAGTCAAAACACTATTCAACACTTGACAAATGGAATGGGTTTTGTCTTCGAAGATCGGTACCCTGTACACATTACATTATGTTCTGCAAGACCTCCCCTAAATATTCACCTGGTCCCTTCTATTCCAGAGCGATCGCCTCTGTTCTAACATGATCTCTGACATTTGCTTCATGCTATCGTAGTTCATCGTTCCTGGGAATTACTGATACAAATCCTTGCATTTCAGAGATGGGCTATCAACATGGTGAACAGCTCAAACTAAGCAAGTGTGATATGAAGCTGAATTCTGCAGTCAGGTGTCCTCTTAGGATCATGAGGGGATAAACCAGAAGACCCGATCGAAGATTTACAGAATTCCAGCAGCTTAACAAAATAGAGACACAAGGTCCTGCAATCATGGGGTTTCTACCAACACTGTGAAAACCATTAGGAAATGGTAAAGGTTGCTGAGATGGATTGGGAACTGGTTCTTAATGCCAGGCAGGGGTGGGATGGGGGAGGTGACGGCATGAGGGCAATAGCTATAAATAAAATTGTAATGATACTGATTGCAAGGGTGTGAGAGGCAAAAGTGTTTTTTTTACCTGGTGCACAGACTTTTCCACTCCCTTGTGGATTCCTTCTGTATAATTTAGCATGGCCTCAATTTAAAGCACCTGTCAAATATTTCAATCTGTATCTAGTATTTATTCAGTTATTATTCAGGCAAAACTCCCCTTGAGAACCATTCTGAATAAGATCTGGAGGACTGATACAAAAAGGTGTGTCCCTGATGAACACAATGCTGATACCCACATATCTGGGATGATTTTGGAAGATATTAAGATATTGGGTGTTGGGGTAGAAGGAGAAATCCCTAAGCCACCTACTTGGTGTCAGAAAAGAAAGGGAGCGCATCATCTTTTTAACTCACAGAGGTACTCCAGTCCTATCGTGATGAGGACCCTCTAGATTTATAGGCAGAGGAATATGGAGGTACAGAATAAACAGGGAAGGGCTACTACACTAGCAGCTCCCCGAGAGTGAGCTGTGAAGAAGCGTATAAGATCCCACAGGGTTAAGGTTGATGCTAAGCCACCCAAAAGCTAAAGGGATATGGGGCAGAAGTTCAGGGCACAGGACAGAGGAAGATGAGAGATTTCTGTGAGTTTTAATTTAGTGAACACAATGAAGTTGCGACAGAGAGAAAAAGAAGTCTGACTAAGGTCTACAATTATAGACTCGGCTTATTTTGATACACCCCCAGGTGTCTATGGCTCAGTGATTGAGGGTCTAATTCACCAGGGATAATTACCTCCACCCTATAGGAGGTGAAGTGTGTGCTCACTCAGTGAATGGCCCTGATGAAGGGCCATGCAGGGAAGGTCACAAACCGATTAGCAGAAGCAAATTGTTTCTGAATAGTTTTCAGCTTTTGACCTGTACATTTCACTAGCCTTGCATGCATGAGAAATTTCGGTTCTGAAGTGCTCTTGAACTTCCAGAGCTTCTAGGGCAGCCAGTGATGTTCTGCTGCCCTTCAGGAAGGCAGCACTAGAAATGGGTTTGCTGAAGACACAAAGTGCCATTGACATAATGATGATAGCTCAACACGCTACACATACAAGAAATTAAACTCGGGGGAGCAAGGGGTGCAATACTTCAAGCTAAATATTGGGCCTGTGAAGTCTAGAGGTTCAGATCCAATATTCTAGTTTGGGCCTTTCTCTCTAAAACCGTTTTAGATTCCCTCTTCTTGACTTCCAAAAGAGCCGTTCTTAGCCTGTCTGCACCTCCTACTGGCAAATGGCAAAGCTAACCAGACTTTCACCGCTGAAAAACCCAGCTCATCATCTTGTTCATTACAGACTTCAGGAAATTGCAGAGGGGAATCATCCACCCATCCTGTATACCACACCAGTCGTGCTAGTTTCTAAGGGTATGTCTACAGAGCAATTAAAACCCCACATCTTGTCCATGCCAGCTGACTCGGGCTTGCAGGATGCAGGCTAAGGGGCTGTTTAACTGTAGACTGAACAGCTCTTTAGTCTGAGCCCTGAGAGAGTGAGTCATCTGGCATGGGCCAACAGGTGTCTAGTTGCAGTGGAGACATACCCTACATGCATGCGATCAGAGAGGAGCTTCATGATGCACAAATAATGAATGAACATTCTCCACTATTAACACGAATCACTGTCTGACATGAGTCCATTTGATCCACCTGTGATCACTGACAGCACTGTGAGGATAATATATTCATTCCCACCTGTCTTTTCTAAATTCACCTGTGGAATTTTGTCTAAATGCTAGGTTTGGAGATCTGAGGCATGGACTCTTTGTGTTTGTTTTTATGTGGTAGTTGTGTGGTAGCCGGTATTAGTTTTTGGTTGATTTTCTTCTTGTTGCTATCACAGTAGCAAATGAAATCCCAGTCCAGCTATGGGTCATGACCATTTTTGTGTGTTTGGTCACAATGCAGACCAAATTGGCTGAAGAAATTAGCAAATAATTTTGAATAATGTGCGATTAGAATTTTGTGATGTGTTCAGACAATATGCAAAAGGAGGGACGTTCTTTGAATAAACTCTGCCCTTGTGATTGCCAAACTCAGGGGATATTGACATGAAGTGCTAACTAGTCAGACAGAAAAATAGGCTGTGTACAACTTCATATCTATAGACCTGTCTCTGTCTTTCAGTGTGTTTCTTTTCTTTTCATATAAATCTCTTTACCCTCCTCCCCTCACTCTCCTCTTTCCTATCCATCTTTCTTCCTCCTTTCCTTCAAGACCGTCCTGACAGACAGTAGTTTCTACAGAAGGAGATCTTTCAGGACTCTAATGGGATTAGGACTTGGAACGGAGATCTTATTTGGATCAACTGCTGAATTCACTGGAGTCCTGTTAAAGGCCTATTAAAATTCCATGTAATACCTCAGCAAGTAACATGTGAATCCCTAGCTCATCTCAGGGAATTAATGTGCAGTGCTTGGTTGGTTGCTGTCAGGAAGGTTACTGAGATCTGGGACTCATTTGTTCAAATAAACAGAGGACATCACCTTCCTATTTCCTGAACCTCCAGGAAAATAATTGGGTTAAATATTTCAAAGGGAGATTAAATTTATTCTCATGCTAAAAGGGCTGGATCTCTGAGGGGAATCGCACTGAAGAGCTGTTGGAAGAATAGGCAACTGGCCAGTAACAGTGGCCTTTTCTGGAATAGCATGCAACCACTGGCGATGTGAACCTCAAAGAAAGGTTTGGGAAATATGGGTTAATACAAATAATCTTAACAGAATCTCTCTAAGGCTAGAAATTGAACAGGGTATTATCTTGGAATGAAGGGAAATGACCATCAGCAGGACGGCATCTCTCCTGAGATCTCGGCTACTCCCAGTTTCTATTCAGTCAAGAAATTCCACAAGATCAGCCTTTTTTGTGCTTTTCGATTCCTCTGCTTAGATTTGAAACGTGGGAAGGAAAAGACAGAGAGACACTGTGAGAACAATGCCAAAAATAGCAAAGAACAAATAGTTAACCTAACTTTTTCTTTTTTTGTTTTTTAATCTGCCAGACACGTTTGGGCCAGGCTTTGAACTTGGTGTTATGCTGTATCTGTGCTAATTTCTCCCATCTGCACCAGGCACTGGAAATTACCATGAGTTGTAGGGGGGCTGGAATCTATTAATCGCAGACCTGTTTGAAGCTGAACCTCTGGCTTGTTCTAACACCCTGATGTTAAGGGATAGATTTGCAGCTAGCGTCTTTATAAACAACATATGCTCCATCCACAAGTCATGGCATTAATGGACCCGCTATCGCTTCTGAGATGACATGTCCATTCTCAGCACTAACACACGCTTCTTCATCATGATTCCAATGAGGCATTAGGTTTCATCTCTCATCCATTAACCTTAAATAATACTTTATTTTCAGAAGATCTCAAAGCATGTTATAAAGCTTTATTGATTTAAGCCTCACAGCCCTCAACTGAAGTAGGTAAATTAATGCCATTATACTGATTTTATGAGATAGGTAATTGAAAGCACAGAGAAGTTAAGTGACTTGCTCACGGTCACACATGGTGTTGATGGCCGAGTTGGTAATAGGATCCAAGTTTGCTGCTTCCTAGCCCTTGCTCCAAACATAAGCCATTATTCCAGCATAATTCATATACACGGTGAAAAATAATTACGTGGCTATTGTGTTATTAATGTATTAATTACTGTTATTCTATATCCCTTCAGACATTGTAATTCATTAACACAATACATATAATAGAGAAAAGATACATAGATATGAAACATAGCTGCACAAAAGTGATTGAAAATGGGGGATTGGGAGCCTGGAATTCTGGGTTCAGTTCCTAATTCTTGCCTTTGACTTGCTTTGTTAATGTTGACAAGTTACTTAGCCTCTCTGTGCTTCGCTTTCTGTGAATCATTGATAATGGTCACTTATCGAGGTGTGGCAGTGTGGTCTAGTGGACACAGCACCCATCCCCCCAAAAAACATTTGGAAATGGTGTTTTCATTTTTCACTAGAGGAGCAGAAGGCTTAACACAGATGGATCTCAGTGCCTCAGTGCTGCTCCTGAGCTCTGCAATGGAAGCGTGGGGGACGATGAAGTGTTCTTCATGGAGGGGATATTTGGTAGATCACAGCTGGAGCTCTGGAAAAAGGAATCTCTCCAGGGCTTTAACTCTAATGATCTCTTCAATGCTTGACCACAGAGCGAAGAAATGCCACATCACAACTGCTTTGAGTTTTATTATTTTTTAACCATTAGAAAAGCCTCCAATTGTTTTCGTCAAAAACTTCCAGGGCTTTAATGACTGAAGAAGAATCCAGAGCACCTTTCAGGTGACCCTTCACATCACAACAGACACCAAGATCTGTTTTCCTCTTTAGCTGACCATGAAATTCAACCAGCTGCACCCCACATGTCCCCCAAATGCTATATAGCAATTCCACTTCTTACATCCTCTCACTAATTAATGATGTTCCCTGACAGCAGGGCGGGAATGAGCAACATGAACAATTCTGTTTGCCAAACTGGGTGGAAAGGGCTTGCGTGAAGATTCTTGAAGGCAAGAGAGTGATGGTGGCATAAAAGGGACCGAGCCCATTCGTTGTTTCCTTTTATCCCCAACTTGAATCCTCATGCTATACGAGTTCAATTGACATTAGGTAAGGCCTCCCTGACAAAGAAGGTCATTCTGGGCTCGTATTCTCTGTTGAACTGATCAGATTAGACAGGATGGGACCAAGCTTTCTCTTGGCTGTAACACTTTCAAAATATACTGTGCTCTGCTGGGGAAGGAAATATAGGGAGCCAGGCCATGCAAAGTATGTCAGCGAAAGCCATCAACCTTAAGTTACCATGAATGGAGGGATTTTTGATGAATGGTGATGACGTCCCAGCTGCTGAATGTAATAAATAATAATATCTTGTTTTTATTAATCTTACAGGGCTTTACAAAATTAATTCCTTCCCATTTAATGCACCACTGAAGTCCAGGCATCTCTGTGAGCGGAAAGTGGATGGTGTTTTAATGGTACAGAGCGACACTATATAACAGTGAAAACTATCTATGTCCTTTTCAAACGGCAGGTGGAGCTTAGAGAGGCAGAATGTAGTTACCCAACCTGGAAGATGGCCAGGATGTCAGGTATATCAGCTCTAGTCTTGTGAAAAGTACTGCGGGATCTTTAATTATTGCAATTGATCAGGGCCTCAGTTTTGTGCCTTATTCCAGCGGTGGCAGGCAGAATGGCAGGGTGACTTTTAGAGAAGGGTTTTAAGGAGCCACCGAAATGTGGGAATGAAATCTCAAATTATTGCCCACTGAATAGGAGGGGAAATAAAACCTGGAGAGGTGAAAGTCTTGGATGGATTTCAAACTCCTGGCTGGGTTTCCAGAAGCATGTTAGAAATACGGTATCAAATTTACATCAGTTTCAGCAATGCCAGCCTTGAATTTTCCCCTGGAGATCCCATCTGCTTCTCACTTACTTGAATCCCCAAGTTCAGGAACAGCATGGAAGGCATCATATTAAATCACTCATTTTATCATTTCCATCCAGTTTTCCCTGGTTCCGAATTGTTAGCACAGAACATTGCACACTGCAGCATGGCACGCGGTGATCCAGACAGCTGCCTGGTGGATAGAAGCAATGCATGCCATCACAGTGGATAGGTACTGATAAGAGCTGAATGTCTGGGAGCAAGTGCTGAAATCTCACTCTCCTGGCAGCCTGATCTTTTCTGGATGGCGGCTCCTGGGACATCAGAAATCTTACTCCTTGGACTAGCTGGGGTCCCAGGAAGGAATCCCATTCCATGGGGTGAATGGGCGCTTGGGACAGAAGTCTTTAGAGAAGCTGGTGAAGAGGCAAAGCAACTCTTGTGGTGATGAAGGGAAGAAAGAAATAGGTCTACCCTGGAGCCCATCTTTTACAGACTTTGGAGAGGAGAATGCAAAGCCTGGGATGAAGGAGGAGGAGATAGAGGAAGATGCAAGTCTCTTACAAGGCTCACCTTTCACAGAGCATGCTAGTCCCCCCATGGATACTTTCATTCTGGAATAAGAGCTCCTCTTCCTGATTTAGCTTAATCCACTTTGGAATCCATTTTGGACAGTCATAGGAACATATAAATTGCCACTTTGGCTCAGTCCCATGGTCTCTTTAATAAGGTATCCTACCTTTTGACAGTGCCCAATGCCAGCTTTTTCAGAAGATGGTACAAAAAAGAACTCCAATCAGCCCCCAGGAGAAGTTTCTTCCTAATTTATGTAAATCAGCAGTGATTAGCCCTGAAGCATAGGGGTTTATACACCTTCTAATTCTGCATTCTGTGTAATGCAACTGTCGGCGTTACTGGCATCCTTGTTAAACTGTCTAAACTCTTGGCCTCAGCCATATTTTGTGGCAATGAGTTCCACTGTCTAAGAGAGGGCTGTAGCAAAACCATCTCTATGAATTGGTTTTCACTTTTGATTTATGTTTCACTGGCATTCCCTTGGTCTTGTATTATCACAGAGGGGAAGCAGGAACACCTTTTCATCTCCAGGGATTATTTTGTATACATCTTATTCCAGTCTCCTCCAGACTAAAGTTAAACCTTTGCTACCCCACAGTGAAGATTTCCATGCATCTAACCATTATTAGCACCCATCCCTACGCCACCTTCTTCTCTAGTCAAGCCCTCATGAGCCCCTCAGCTACAGTATCCCACAAGAGAGCTATCCAGACCTCTTTGGGTTTGACCTGCTTATATCTGATTCTGTGAGCAGCTTCAGAGATGATGTTGGTTTCCGTCCCTGCACAGTAACACACAGATGTTTCAGGTTCCCTGCCAAATGACCGCTTGCCTCTCAGGGCCTCTGACTCTGTGGATAACCTTTGCTTTCTAACACAGTCCCCGATTCCCTGGGACCTACTTGACTTTTCCATTGCCTTGGGGAGGAAGAGACAAAAAGACTGTTTCCTCCCCCCAGACTAAGCCGATGGCACGTTCCGCAGATGTCTGGGTGTGTGCCACTCAGAAAATGTCACTGGCTGCTGCTGCAGCTCTGAGGAGGTACTTACTGCCGGGCAAAGGTTTTGTTAGCTTCAGTCCGGTCCTTCCGTCTATCGCTTCTTAACAAAATGACAAACCGGCCCTCTGGTGACAAACAACCAATGCAAAGGCTGGAACAAGACAGAAGTCAGGAATCCTCCAGGTCTCACTCCGCTCGGAGACCATGAAGGTCTATTTCCAAGTATAGATGGGACAGGGAGCCGAGAGGTGAAGGGGACGAGGGGCACATTCTGCCGTCATTATTCCAGTGAGGCTCCTGAGCATAACCTCTGGATGGCCTGTCACATCTCATCAGCAACTTGAGAACATTTCAGACAGCAGAGGTGGCCCCACCTATACACAACATGGCTTCTGTGCCCAGCCAAAATGTGACAACTGAAAAAGAGGCAAGATTGATCAAAGGCGTTGTTACTAATTATTTGACCACTTCAAATGGCTGCATTTGAGTGAGCACTGTATATAGCTTCTGAAGCAATCTGGGACCCTTTGGAGTGAAAGGCTCTATAGAAATGTAAATTATGATTGTGATATTAATGAGTCTTGGTGAAGGACTTCGGGGTTACTGAATGAAAGGTGCTACGTGAAATCTTTGATTTGCATCCTTTTGGAAGCAATGACTGTCTAAACTACTGAGGGATGGGGAAGGGCAAGCATAAGAAGATGCGATACTGCATTAATGCACCGAGAAACATTCTGTAAGGCACTGATGCTGCACTGGGATACATGTGGGTGGATTGCTGCACCCTTGCAACACCCCAGTAAAGTCAGTGGAGTAATACAGAGGCAGATCAGCCTGTCTGCACATAATGCATTCTAGGAGGGAAACCTTACAGATTCATTTTTCTTGTCCATTAAGAAGGCGTCTCTTTCTCATTCTAACCCTATACCTAACCTTCATTTGTTTTACAATCGAGCAAAATAAGAGAACAATTGGTAAAACACCCAGAATTTCATCCAAACCACAAATACAACATTTTGTGTTTTTTGGGAGGGGTGCAAAATCCTTCCCTTACCACAGCGGTTGTTTCTTTTCTCCCCTATTTGCCCTGCCGTAGCATTGGTAGTGCTGTATTACCAGAAGAGAGGCTGTTCTCGCAAAATTTACAGCCCAGGTTTGTAGACCCAAGACATTTTGAGTAGGGTAGGTGGTTAAAGACTTCTAAGCTTCTGGTTGAATGATTAGCGCAAAGGACTGGGAATCAGGATTATTCCCAGTTCTGCCAGTGCGTGACCTTGACCGAGTAACTTGACCTTTCTGTGTGTCCCTTTCCCTGTCTGTTAATAGGGATAAACAATACCTACTTCTCAGGGATGTTGTAAACGTAAATTAATTAGGGCTGAATTCTGACTCTCTCATTCACAAATAGCACATTACTCCATGAGTAATCTCAGTGGCTTCTCTGGAATTGTTTGTTGGCTGGAGCAGTATTTGTCATGGATAAGGCTAGCACAACCTGACCATATTTGGAAAGCTCTCTGAGCAGTTTCAGGAAAAGGAGCCGCACAAGGGGAGAGCCTTGCTACCTGCTCTGGCCCTTCAAGTGTTTTGAAATTCAGCCTTTGCTTCTTTCTCGGGGGTGCATGATATTGTCCCATTGATTCTGATTTCGGCTCACATACTGCTGCAAAGGCGATTCCCATTGTATGACAGGGCCCGAGACAGGGTCGCGGGAAGGTGTTAGTGATGGGAAAGAGAAGGCAAGGGCTATAGTGGTCTGAAAAGAGGGGGAGGAGAGCTAGCAAATCTGTGAGAGGAATGACTAAATGACACAAGGGCCAGGTAATGTGTTTCAGGAGGAAAAAAAAGAACATGCCACATTAAGGACTTATGCAAAGACCACTGAGGTCACTGGGCGTCTATCCATTGCCATCAATGGGTTTTGGATCAAGCCTTTACTGCCTTGCTTGATGTGGGTCTGACTTCAGCCGCATTCTAGGCATTGTGATGTCCTTGTCCACGCTCAGGAGAGCCAGTGACGTCCCAGTCCATGGTGCACTGCGGTACCCTTGAGAAGGCTCAGCTTTCATTGATACTCACAGAAAGGACAGCATCAAACAAGCTTTGGCTGCACTAGACTGACAGGGGAGGGTGTTGTGGGGACAGAAACAGACACTGACATGGAGGATCGGAGCATTTCCTTGTATCCTCCAGCCTATCACGGCGAGCTAATAGATGACACGGGCAGAGCTGCAAATTGCTGCTGACACATTCCTGCTTGTGCTTTCCCTGTATAGGAAGCAGAGCAAGAAACAACTGGCTTTGAAAGCACCCGTCACACAGGGTTCACCTCACCGAATTAAACTCCTAAAACTTACCCACTACGGACTCAGCCTCCGGGGGAGAGGGAGATGAGAAACCCACAAAGACCATGAGAATAACTCCACAGACTGATGGTTTTCCAAGCAGTGGTACGGGAGGGTGGGACCCTGTGGGCCTCATCTCTTCTCCTGCGTCCCCCACAACCTTCCTAGCATCCATACCTCTTTCCCAAAGAGAGACTATCGCGTGCCAGTTGAGTTACTAACGGTACCCCAATCTGCAGGTACATGTGGGACATATTTAGAAGATGGCAAAGTAAATAGAAGAGCAGGTCCCCAGTGACATCTAGCACCCACATGACAATGCCAGGCACAAATAAGGTCATTGTCCTCCAAGGTTTCAGATGAGTTCACCGAAGTGAGCAACACCCCTGAACTGGCACTGGCACTTCTTTTGCTGAATTACTTTGTCAATAACCAGACGTTGATTAAGGATCTTAAATGCCATTGTGATGGGTGTGATCTCTGAAGAGAACAGAAGAAAACTTCGTCTTTTTTTGACCTCTGTGTGCTTTTTGGGGTTGCACTGATGCACCCCTGTCCAAACAGAAGCCTCGTTTTACACCAGTGCAATCTAAGTGATTTCTATGGAATGACTCCTGATTTACATCAGTGGAAGTGAGATCAGAATTAGGCCTGTTGATTTAGGCAATTTCCAGCATAAGCACAGTAGTTTTTGTCAAACATCAGCTAAATCTCCTACGTGAAATGAACAATAATAACCCTGTATGTGGGGCCCTAGTGTCCTGTTGACTCTAAATGGGGTTTTGTTCAGGATCTCAAAGCACTTTACTAACATAGATACATTAAGCCTAATAACCCCATTATTACACATTCATTTAGTTATAGGTTATTCTACAGCATCACGCTCAGACCCGAGGACCTCCCAAATGTTAATGTATCCCTACACCATTCTTGTGAGGGAGGGAAACATCCCTGTCCCCAGTTTCCAGCCACTACAGAAGTGAAATGCCCAAGGACACACAGAAAATTGTTAGCAAAACCAGGACTGGAACTATGATCTTGAGAGTCCCCGTTTAGTTCATTACGTACGGGGCCAGCCTTCCTCTCCACTGGCTACCTACTAATAGACCACTTAAAGTGAAGTACTCAGCTGCTCAAATTCAAATAGCAGCCACATGACTAGAACACAGGTGTCCTGAAACCTAGGGAGATACTCTGCAAGGACCACGCCCAGAGGATGATAAGACGGTCATTGATCACAGCAAGGTTTAAAGAAAATGGTTCACCTCTTCCATTAAATACGAGTACATAGCAGAGAAAATGAAAAAATAACATTTTTAACTGGATAGCATTGAGGCATTTGAGAAAGAAGAGTTATGGCAGTGAATACAGCAATATGACAACATACAGAGACATTCAGAAACCTTTTCCAAAACTCACTGGTGGTGGGTGGTTGTTTTTTTTTGTTTGTTTGGGTTTTTTGGTCATCTCATAACATCCTGCAGCAGTAAATTCCATGAGTTTCTTATGGCCAGTATCAAGAGGAGCACCCCAGGAGTCGGTGCTGGGGCCAGTTTTGTTCAACAGCTTCATTAATGATCTGGATGATTGGATGGATTACACCTTCAGCAAGTTTGTGGAAGACACTAAGCTGAGTGGTAGATATGCTGGAGGGTAGAGACAGCGTACAGAGTGACCTACACAAATTGGAGGACTGGGACAAAAGAAATCTGATGAGGTTCAACAAGGACAAGTGCAGAGTCCTGTGCTTAGAACTGAAGAATCCCATGCACTGCTACAGACTGGGGACTGACTGACTAAGCAGCAGTTCTGCACAAAAGGACCCGATGGTTATAGTGGATAAGAAGCTGGATATGAGTCAACAGTTTGCCCTTGTTGCCCAGAAGACTAACGGCATATTGGCTGCATTAGTAGGAGCATTGCCAGCAGATCAAGGGAAGGGATTTTTCCCCTCTATTCAGCACTGGTGAGGGCCATATCTGGAGAACTGTGTCCAGTTTTGGGCCCGCAACTACAGGAAGGATGTGGACAAATTGGAAAGAGTCCAGGAGAGGGCAACAGAAATGATTAGGGGGTTGAAGCACATGACTTATGAGGAGAGGCTTTTTTAATCTGCAGAAGAGAAGAATGAGGGGGGATTTGATAATAGTCTTCAACTACCTGAAGGGGGTTCCAGGGAGGGTGAAGCTAGGTTGTTCTCAATGGTGGCAGATGACAGAACAAGGAGCAACGGTCTCAAATTGCAGTGGGGAGGGGAGAGGTCTAGGTTGAAGATTAGAAAATATTTTTTCTCTAGGAGGGTGGTGAAGCACTGGAATGGGTTACCTACGGAGACGGTGGAATCCCCATCCTTAGATTTTTTTTAAGGCCCGGCTTGAGAAAACCCTGGCTGGGGTGATTTAGTTGGGGTTGGTCCTGCTTTGAGCAGGGGATTGGACCAGATGACCTCCTGAGGTCCCTTCCAACCCTCATCTTCTATGATTCTGTGGTTCATGAAGGAAGTCAGTTCCTTTTATTTGTCCTAAATATGTTTTCTTATTTCCCTTAGGAGACCTATGTCCTTGTAATACTGAAAAGAGTAAACAGAGGAACAGATTGATCTCGATACACTTTATTCTCCTCTGTTACACCAGTTTTACACTGGTGATGGAGTTCCACTGACTTGACAGGAGCTAGTCCTGATTTACCGCTGTATAAATAAGAAGAGAATCAAGCTTATTGTCCTTGCCAAACTAACTAGTCCTACTCATTTTAATCTCTTTTATTAGTTATTATAGCTTATTATTTGTATTCAGGTAGCACCTTTCTGCTCAATCACGATCAAGGCCTCATTATGCTAGGCACTGCACAAAGGACTGTCCCTGTCCCCAATCCACAGTGCTTATTATTTTTGCTGTCTTCCCCTAGATCCTTTCTATTTCTACAATGCTTTCTTTCAGACAGTGACCCTCAAATGGATACAGTGTCCAGGCTGAGGATGTGCCACTGATTTATATAAATGTTATAAAATTTCCTCTATTACTTTCTATTGCTCTCTTAATAAACCCTAACATTCCATTCTCTCTTTTGACCACTGCTGTGTACTGAACACATGTCCTCATTGAACTCTCCACAGTAGCTTATATCCTTTTTTTCTTTTTCTTTCTCCTGTGAGGTTACAACTAATTTAGAACCCATCATTGTGTCTGAGTAGTTTAAATTGTTCCTCCCAAGGCGCATTATGCTTGCACCTGCTTTGGTTGGATTTCATTTGCCATCATGTGGCCACTTACATACCTCTCATAGATCCTCCTGGAATTCCTTGCGATTCTCCCTACCCTTGATTAACCTAAATAAAGAAAAAAGAAAAGAAAAAAAGAAAAAAGAAAGTTTGTGGTGTTGTGTAATAAATATATCGAAAGTTTGTTAATCCCTCCCACTATTCACCTCTTTCCATGCTGAAAATCACACCTTTATTGCTGCTGTTTGATTCCTGTTTTATAACTAGGATTTAAGCCATGAAAGGACTTCTTACCTCTCACCCTATCTCACCTGCCAAGTTTTCCTTAATAGCTCCTTGTGAGGGCCTTTATGAAACAGCCTTTTGAAAATCTAAATAAATCATCTCCACCAGTTCACCTTTATCTATTATGTTGTTAACATTTTCAAAAACATTGAAAAGGATCAAGAGACATCGTCGTTTACCATATAGACGCCATGCTGATTTGTCTCAAGCATCTAGGGGCATTGTAACGCTAGCTTCAATGATTTCTCTGTTATCTTTGCTGCAATTGAAGTAAGGCTTGCCAGACTACGATTCCTTGATCACCTTTCGCACCTTTATTTAAAGGTGGACACAATGTTGGCCACCCTCCAGCCCTTGGACATGACACCTGATTTTAGTGAAAAAAAATTGTATCCTTTTGTTAGTAGTGCAGCCACTTTACTCTCCCTTATTCCTTCTGAATCGCTGTCTGGTGCCAGTGACCTGTGGAAAATTGCAGGCCTCATCCTGCATGCCTTACTCATCGGAGTAGACCCACTAGCTTCCGTGGCCTTCCCATTAACTTGGAAGAGACTACTCATGTAAGTAAGGGCTCTCAGATCAGGTTGTACATTCTCAAGTTGTTCCATTAGCTCTGCCGGAACAAATACGATAGTTTCCGTTTTACCTTGTATTCCCTGAGCTTTTAGTTTGTTCATTTCAACCTGTTTCCTCACCTTCACAAGGGTAGACTTTGTAAGTTCTTTGGGGCAGCCCCTATGTCTTTTTATTACATGTGTGTACAGCACGGTGGAACACTCATCCCTGACTGGCATTCCTCTGACAGTGTATCACTTGTGCTACCAGTAAAGGGCAACCCTGGGGTGATGAGGGGGAGAGAGAGGGTCCTTTCCAGTCTTTCCACATGGTGAAGACTCTCATCTAAAAATCATCTATTTTTTTTTTTACAAGTTTCCGTTTGTGGTTGCCCCTAGGGGCCTGGCAGACCTCCTGAGCCTCCTTGGCGTTACTTTATTTGGAGTAAATCAGTAGTATTGGAGTATACTTCAGTAACTCCCCTGAAGTATATGGAGTTACACCAGGGTAAAGTCAGTGGGAGTTGGGGGAGAATTGAAGCCATGGACTCTCCTGTGGAATGTCCCCTTCTGCTGTGTTGAAAGCATTCTAAGGACATTTTTAATAACTTAGCTAGGCGTCATTGACATATTACCATTTAGCTTAAGTTCCATTTTGCTCACACCCAACACTAGAGTTTCCTTTCTGAAAGGAGACCTGTGTCTGCTCTTCTCAGAGGCCATTTCAGCCCAGTGGTTGTGTCTGGATGAGAACTTCTTAGAAACCAAATAACAAGACCCCTGTAGTCAGGCTCATTGAGAGAAATTTGGGGCCCCAATACATCAGATGTGCAGGTGGTCAAGAGCCCCACTCCTGTTCCTCCCATTTTACTTTATTTACACAGATGTTTTGGGCCCCTGTACAATTGTCCCCCCCCACTTCCTCCATTCTCATCAGCCATGCTGTTAGTATTTTTGAAGAAGCAGGGAGTCTCTGATTTTAGTGAAATCTTTTTCCTGAATAGTCACTGCTGAGATTTTCAACAGATCCTAAGGGAGTTAGGTGCTGGTGAGATCTTGATACCTAATCCCCCTAGGGTCCTTTGAAAATCTCATCCTGTATCTACAAGGTGATGGGGTTGGAAAACTGATTCAGTCCCTGACTCGGAGAGACCCTCAAGCTCTGTCCATCTCCATTTAAAAATCATAACCAGGACAAAGAACCTCATCAAATGAGCACCTAAGAGATGTCACCAGTGGGGAGAGAGAGAATCCAGTTTTGTTTAATCCTGGTCTTTATCCTCAAAGTGATATTTCTAATAATTTCAGCAGGTAATATCGATGTTTATTTTTAAACTTTTGTCCCTATTTTTATTGATGTAAATGTTCACAATTGCATACAATTATGGATTTTAAGCACGATTGTCTTTTTATGCATTTAAATTTTCACAGTTGGGGAAATGATGGGGGGGTAGTCAGACAATAGGTATGTAACATGACAGTCGATGGTAAGCTTTAAAACCCTTAAAGCAAAAATTGTCAACTTCACATCAAAATATACAAAGTAAGGAGCCTTAAATCAAACATTAATAAGTTCTCCAAGGTTTTTGTCCTTTGCCTCTCTGTGAATTTTGATTATTATCGATTGGAATATTTTTTGTCTGTCGTGAATATATGATGAAATTGACATTTACCGACATTTACTGATAAAACTCTCTTCCTTCTGAACCTAATTTTACTGAGATCCTCAGGAGCTGCTCCACAGTTCTGTCCCTCTTCACTTCCCCATATGATCTCTTCACAGTTATACCTTGGTTCAGTCTTCTTGGTGGGCCATTTATTACACCTGATGGAACCTTCTGCGAGGCCTTCTCGGTTTAAGTGCTTTCTGTGTTATTCATGCAGTCAGTCCCTAAACACATCCCCTGCATGTTACATGGGGCTGGCGTAATGCTAGCTCTTTTAAACCGCAGAGGAAGCAAACGCTGCTAATTTATGCCCTGCTTTTTATTCCCAACATAGTTTTGATTTTAATGTTCCATCTCCACCACATCAATATCCTTTCACCACTGGCAAGTTAAAACAAAAAGTAAATATTTCATCTCACGTTCTTTCTCTAAAAGGGTCAACCTAGAAGGTTCACCAGAAGCACGGTGGGAGTACGCAAAGAAGACATGACTATACCGTATCGCTCGGGTGCTTTATGGTACATCAAGACATTGTACACAAGCATCAGTAGGAGTGTGAGATTAGCTGCACTGGGAAGTGATGGACGATTTAATATGGTAAAGTAAATTTACAGTCAGACAACAATGCCCAAGACTGGACTGTGGAATTTCAGACTTTGCTTGGCATTTCACTCCTAGGATCACCAAGTTTTATTTAAGATCTAAAAATCAACTTCTGCCTACCCAGGTATTTAGTGATACTTCCGTGAGTACACGGTCCATTGGAACTCAGAGAAGTTAAGGAGTCTTTTCATATGTTCTGTTTGTACAGCACATCAGCTGATGGGGTCCTGGCCCATGACCACTACTAAAAATAATAAATCATAACTAATAATAATTGGCTTTGGAGCAGGCCCAAGACAGGGCATTAACTGAACAGAAATCAGGAGTTAGGCCCTAATTCAGAAACGAAACACTGCTCAGAATAGCACTTGAGAATGGGGCTTCAACACATGCTTAAAGTTAAGGAAGTGCTGATGTGCTATACTGAATCAGGGCCTTAGTGCTTTGACGTGTTAATCTGGTGTTGTCTTCCCTAAAAGAAGCACACTGATCAATGAGTCAGAAATACTAGATTGTGCCAGCTCACCCCCCATCTGAGCATTTTTCTATATCAGGAAATTTTCCGATTTTCAAATGCATGTGATTAAGCTAATTTCTGGCAAATGGAAAGCCCAAATTCTCAACTAGTGAAAGCACATGTGACTCCCTGCAAATCAATAGTGGTGCATCTCCTTACAAGGGGTCAGTGGAGAATCTGACCCTCTCTTTCAAGGGTCTCTTTCTGCATTTCTCCTTCCAAGGGCTATAAATTTGACCAACCACCAAAAGACTTGGCCAAAGGAATGGTTTTTCTAATGGGAGAACTTGCGCTGGACTTCAGTACCTATCTGGGATGGTAGTGAACCAAAAGCCCCTTAGGAGAAAAAACTGGACTGGATTAGTGTCCACCTGAAATGGGTGCTAGAAAGAGAAGGATTTAGACCAGACTGCTGTCAATCAGATTTAGGATGAAATCCTCTCACCATTTAAAGCAATGGTAAAACTCTCCCGGATTTCAGTGAAGCTAGGATTTCATCTAGATACAACTGCTGGAAAACAAAGAGCCTGGACTGAATTGTTCTGGTCGTCTGGAGTGACTGTTTAGTTTTAGGGTCAGGGGTTTTCTTCCCCCAGTAGCATTGTTCTTCCTTTGGTATTTGGAGAAAGCAAGTCATGCAAGCAGGTGAAGTTTTTGTTAAAACTTGCTTGACATGCACCCGGTGTCTGAACACGCATATGGATAAGCAAGCATTTTCTAGTGTGAATTAACTTGAAGAACAAGGCTGCTAAATAAATACAATTCATAACCTTTCAGATTGACATTATTTCAGCAGGAATTTAAAAGGGACTTTAAACCATGGGACATTTTCTATCCCCCAAATCCTCGGAGAGCAGCAATTTATCACATGTGCGGAAATCAATCACAACACGGGCAGAATATTCACAGTGAAGGGGGGGACCCAGGTTTGAGTTTGGAGTTGGGGGGGTGGGGCAAATGGGGGAGGGAAAGAGGTGTGTTGGTGCCATCTAGTGGGGAGAGAGATGCAGTTCTGTGCCATGGAGACAAACTGACGACAAGGCGGCTTCGGAGTCTCTCCTCACTTGGTTTACATTAAAGCCTTTAACATTCAACGTAATGCTTAGTCCTGCCATAAGTGAAGGGGACTGGACGAGGTGACCTCTTGAGGTCCCTTCCAGTCCCATGGTGCTCTGATTTTTGAAGGGACATTCATTGGGAAATAAAATCTGAAGCAGCTTCGTATGTGCAGCGTAATGGTCGGGGGGATCTAATACATGATTAGCCTCTTTACTTGGCTTTTATAGCAGCATTTAGGCTACCAAGGGGCTGGGCAGCTTGCAAACATGATAGATCAATTTGTTTATGAGCGTAAATGTGAATGAGAGAGCCCTTGCGGCCCTTTGTCTATCAGAGATCTCAGCAGAAGCCCTACACTGGTCCTGAAAAACCACTGCCCATCCCTTTAGCTATGTCCAAGGGGCTCCCAACATAACCCGGGAGGGTGATGGATACAAAGATAGCTTTAAGCCACTTTCATAGTCCTTGCCAAACTAGGACCAGTTGTGACTCAGGCTAGTTCCCTGATATAATTTAGAGAAGCCTTAAGGTTTCTGTAATTTATGCCAGTTCCCCCGAGGGACCATGACTGCAGCCAGGGTTTCATGGGAGCTGGTAAACTCCAGCCATGCCTGTAGACCTCTGGCCACACCTCATAGGCCAGCATCCAGAAAGATGGCGTGTTGTAAGAGCCACTAAGCTAGCTCTATGCCACTGGATGATCCTGTTCAACTTGGAGTGACCCTCCCATAGCTGGCTAGGCTGCCCCAGCTGTAGGGCTCCTTTGCACCAAGTCCAGGGGAGAATCTGGCCTCATAATTCCAAGGCCATCATCGTGACTGTGTTTTATGGGGCCTCCTTTACACTCAGCTGCAGACGATGGAAATCTGTTACAGCCCCACCGTGACTCAACCTGTAGCAGCTCACGCTTTTATCTCTGGGGGTCCCAATTCAATCCGCAGTTAGTCAGTCAAGACCATGGCCATTAGGCTCTCACTCTCAATCAGACCTGTGGTCAATCTAGCCCAGTACCCTGTCCCAAAGAATGGCCAGTGCCAGCTGCTTTAGAAGAAGCAGAAAGAAAGACTGCAAGAAGTTTATGGAATAATCAGCCAATAGGCAAAGATTCTCTCTAGCCCTCATTAGTGAGAAGTTGGGTTTATGCACTTAAGCAGTTTGTTTTTATCCCTGCCCAAATGCTCGTTTTCTTAAAAAAAAAAAAATTCTTACTATTGAACTCTTATTATCCACATAATCTTGTCTTCTTTTTTATCTGAATCCTGCCAAGTTCTTCTCCTTGGTCGTATCTTTGGCAATGAGCATGAACGATCCTGTCATGTATGCAAATGTTAATTACTTTTAAATTTGCCACCCTTCCATTTCATTGAATATCGTCCTTATTTTTCACCAAATAATCTGAAGACAACTGCAATTGCATTAGAAGGCCCAAGGAAACTTTGATCTCTTGAAGGCTATTAAAAATATGTCCAAGATGTGTCTGGAGTGTCCTTTTGTTGCAAAAATGAAAGGAGAGGACTGCAGAGATATCAGACAATAAAATGTTTTCTAGATGGAGTGCACAGAAAAAGCTGCTTTTCCTGGTTCAATACAATAGCTGCCTGGTTTCTTGCACATTTTAAATCAGAGTTTGTGATCAAATTATGGATTTCATGGTGCAATTCACTAGATTGGACTTGCATACTTCCTGTGGGGTGGTGATCTAGTTCACACTCAGAAACATGTATTTATGCAAAGTAAATATGAGCATTTGTTGTGTGTGTGAGTGGGAAAGAGAGAGAGCAGACCTTATATTCATCAACATGACAAATACTCGTGTTGCAGAGCTCAATGTATGTGCAGAGTTAAATATGAATGAAGGAAGGGAAATACAGGTCAATGACAAGCTGCTTCCCCTGGGCCTTTGGGGTTCTGCACCAGGGGCAACGTTTGCCCAAGAATGTATAACAGCGATAATCCAGAATGGAAGAGAAACTTGTGCATGCAAACGTGGGACTTAATTTTGCTCCCAGTTAAACAAGTGTAAATCAGGATGCACTCCCTTGATTTCAGTAGAGTTACTAGACTAACATCAGTGCAACCAAGATCAAAATACAGCTGCACATCTGTACCCACATCTGGCTAGGGAACAGTGGGTAGAATCTGTCAGAAAATATAAAACTGACCTTATTAAAGCCTTTAGTGAGGCTGAATTTCCCTAGCTCTCATAGATTCTGTCCGGGCCTGAAAGGCAAAGAGTGAAGATTGCCAGAACAAATGATACCTGGGGGACAGAAAGTGCTGAGGAAAAACACAGACACACGCTACTAACTGACTGTGAGGGTTTTCCAGGCAAATATCTGTAGATGAACAAAGTCTGCTCCATGCAGAATAAAGATGATTTTGATGAGTCTTTATCATGTTGCTGTGCGTGGCAGAAAGAGCGAGGAATATCTTTTTTTAAAAAGAGACTTAAAAGTTGTCTGCTTGCATCATTAATGAACAAGAGGGAATTCTCTTGCACAGAGCAACAAAGGAGGAAAGAAAGGGCAACGTATCAGGCTCTGTGCTTCATAAAATATGAGAAAACGGTGACAGCTCTTCTTGTCCATAGGTACTATGGGCCTGATTCTCCATTGGCCTGTATCATGTGCAGTCATTAACACCTGTGCAAAGTGAAAGTCAAATGCTACCCAGTCAGATGTTTAGATATGATGGCGACAAGAACCATGTAAGCAGCTACGTACGTAGACTGCATACTATGTGCGTGACCTTAATTGCCAGTCCAGTTCAGGGGTGAGGCTCTAAGATGGGGTTGTTTGTTTGAGCCTATTAGAACAACATTGCAAATACATGTCTGAGTCATCCAGGCAGTTTTGCATGCCATTTCTCCCATCTGGCTGCTTATGATGCATTCTTTGTACACCTAGCCCATATTCCATGGGCAGTTTTTCTTGTATTTTCAAAGATTATTGGCCGTTATGATGTAGCACATTTTTTCCATTAGCTGAGCATTTAATGGAAGCCTTTAACACAAAGCAAAACACTAAACAGCCCCTCCCTCAGCGTGTTATGGGATTTGCTCATAGAAGTGTCATTTTCTATGGAATCACCTCTAAATAAGACACACAATCAATACAGGTCTAAGAAAAGCCATTTAGGAGACCATATGAAGAAGTATGGTCCAGTGGTTCAAGTAGCTAGGCCTGGGACGCGGGACATCATTTCCTTGCTCTGCTGAAGACTTCCTCTGTGACCTTGGGCAAGTCACACACTGTCTGTGTCTCAGTTCCTCATCCGTACTATGGGGATTATCGCACAGCCCTACCTCACAGAGTTATTCGGAGGATAAATACATTAACTATCATGAGGCACTGAGATACTACTGTGATAGTACCTAGCATAGATTTAGAGATGAGCCACTCGAAACCCTTTTGCATCATGTAAACATATAGATAGGCTGTTTCTGTACCTTCAAATATCTGCTAAATAAAATAGTTTATTTGGGATGATTGATTATAACAGCCTCGCTCATACATCCAAAACATAGCGATTTACATCCCATATTCTTTTCATTTGTAAGGACTGATATGAAAATCCTATCTTTTCTTCCCTGTGATTTATCATTTCTGAGACTCAGCCAGTTATCTACATGGGTTCAATCTATAGCTCCAAGAACTGATAACATATTATATTATAATATTAAAACCATGCAGCGCTTGGTGCTGCAGTCAAAAAAAAAAACAAATACGGGATCAAATCCTGCAGTCTTAGTTCCTCTCCAGTCAGAACTTCCTACTGAAGCCAACAGAGCTGATTCCACACTGTGGAGTTGTTCAGGGACTGACTCAAAGACCATGGGAGTCCATGGGCATCTTTCTATTGATTTCAATGAGCACTGAATGTGGCCCTTGCATCTGTGCAAATCAAAGTAGCAAGGATTTTGCACCCAGCGTAAATTTGCAAAGAGTAAACGATGGCACCAAGTTCCAGTCAGGGGAGAATCAAGCCCAATGAGAGATTTGACAGAGTAAGAACAGCAAGATTGGGCTCACCATGCCCCCATCTCCAAGTTAATGGAGAGTCCAGTGAGGGCCTATTCCATATCCCATTGAAGTCAATAGGAAAGGTCTCATTGGTGTCAATGGGAGCTGACTCAGGCCGTAAGTTTGTTTTGTTAGAAAGCTATAGGGGATGTTGATTTTACCTTTCCAGACTCCAGTGGGTTTGATTCCCCTCCCCCCCCCCAATTTTCTAACAGAGATCAAAAATAGAGTATCGGAAATTTGTATCTCTGTGTGGTACTAACAATCTCCGTTTGCCCTGGTGGGATATATCCTCCTGATCCTGGTAAGGGTCCTTCTTCTAATCCATCTCTATCGAGGTGCCTTAAAAAGCTAAAATGAGTGATTAGAGGCATTCCTGCTGTCACTTGAACACACTTCTGAAAAATCAAATCGAAGTTCAAGGCTTCATTCATCTAAAGCAGCCTCTTGGTTGTGCTGGAACTTGCAAGCACGTCTCTGTCGGGAGGTATTTATGGAAGAATGAATGCCTTCATTCTCCTTGCTGGCTCTTTCATTGTGTTTCCATTTTCTCCTCCAGGTGCTGCAGGTAAAATACAAGTTAGCCCTGCAAATGTCGAGTTAGCAATGTAAACTTGCACAGCGAGTGATTCCCGTAAGATTCTGACGTTCTGAATATGGTTAGGTTCCATTTGAAAAATGCCCACAGAGGTTCTAATGGACCAGCAACGTCAAGTTAACACAAGGGATTTCCCAGTGTATGTCACACCAGGGCCTGGCTAGATTACTACTGTCGTGGGGAGCCATTGACAGATGCTTTGCTGGGAAGGAGGCAGGGTTTCTAGCCAGTGAGAGATGAGTTCAGCTGAAAACTTGGGAGAAGCCTAACCTAACAAGACCCGCTTCTCACAGGCCAGGAATCTTTGTTCCCCTACATGACCTGATTCTCTCCCTAGTGGCAATTACTAATACGTCTCGGAAACTAGCTGTGGAAGATGGATTATAACAGGAAACCAAGCCAGAAGTGGGAAGGATATGGCATGGGGGCTGGCAGTGTGTGCCCAGGCAGTGAGGTGGTGAACAAAGAGAGGCTGTCCTCTCACAGAGAGGCATCGCACTGATCTGGCTCTCATGGGTGTGATAGAGAACGAATGATCTCATTTGGCTGAGAGAAGTGAGAGCTGTGGGGTTTGCTCAGGAAGATGAGGAGAGGCTAGGACGGAGATTACTTTATTAATCTCCAGTTTCTCAGAGAGCAAAGCACCAACGATGAGGGTGCAAGCAGATGTGCATTGGCAGAGTTGAGTTGAAGCTACTGGATCCACACTGACTTAGACCAGCTGAGATCTTAGGCCAAATCCTGGCACCTCACTGATGTCCAGTGGAGTTTTGCATGAGTGAGGACATGAGGATGTGGTCCCCAGCCTTTTGCGTAATGAGAGTTAGCCCAATTCAGCACTTTGCCATCCTCCATGGCTCTGCATTTGTAGTCTCCACACACTTCCGAGTGATGCAGGGCGGACCAGCTGCACAAAGAAAGATGTGCATGTCATCTGAAAATTCTCTGCACAGTTAACTGCCTACAGAGTAGCTTGGTCCGTCAAAAGTACATGTCCAGTCCTCTTCCATGCCCAGTCAAAGAGCACCCGAGGCTTTAAAAATCTCATCCAAAGGGTACATCTCCGAGTAAATGAACACTGCCATTAAAGGACCCTAACTCGTTTACTAAAGAACAGCAGAACCAGGGCTGGTTGCAGCAACCTGTCCCTCACTTTAAGCTGATGGGAGTTTCAGACACTCGCCGAGCAACTGTGCCGCTGATCAACGCCTGAACTGCACGGGCAGCTTCTGACATTTTTTATTGTTGTAATTTCTTGTTCACTGCTTTCTGTACAGAACAGCCACACTGTCCTATAGCCTGGGGCAGGGAGCAGGTGAAATGAGGCATCAAGGTGGGAGATCAGAACAACACCAGAAATCCCACACGCTGAAAATGCATTCGCTCTGTTTTGACAGCTGGACTGCTTGTGAACGTGATGTAAAAGCAGCTATTCCGGCATGCAGCAGCACGCTGCTGGACTCGCAACCGGGAGAGCCCTGGGAACACGCAGCAGATCCAAGCACGTGGCACCCGCTGGGAGAAATTAGTGTCCTCAGCAGCCCCCGTTACTGACGTGACTAATGCTGCCTCGTGGCACTGATTTTACCTCCATGTTGTTTAGGGGCAAGTCATGATTCTGTTGCGCAGGGCTGGGGGAAACATTTGGGGAGGCCATCTCTGGGTTCTGGACCCACCACGTACCATGGAGCCCACGTTTGTGGTGCATCTTTGCACAACCAGGGAGTGGGAGTGGTGGGAGAGAGATTGGGACTGAGCAGGGAGGCGCTCAAAGTTTCTCTGTTACAAGGACCCTGGGCCCCATGCCTTTGGCGGTGTGAAATAAGAGTCCAGGAGTCTTGAGAGCCATGCGGAGCTACCTGCTAAGAGCAGTGCTGGGCTCTTTGAATTCCCGATACTACCAACGAGCGTCTCAGTCGCTCACCAACCCCCGGGGACAGACTCTAGCTAATGAGGGTCTGTCATGCACATCTCCCCTTCTGGCTGGATGGTTCCCAGACTTTTGGTTCCCACCCTCCATAGGTTAATCACACTTTCTCCCAGACCCTGTGGGCTCTCTGGATCTACAGTTTAACTCTCCGAGGGCACAGAATGGTGAAAGCCAATGGACACCGTTTTTGCACAGCTTTTACTCGCTACATGGAAGCATAAGAAAAACACAGATCCAGACAAAATAATAAACACACCTACACACATTTCCCTGCCTCAGTCTCCTTGCCACTCTGGAGAGTTCTTTGGGCTTGGCCAGAGTCCTCTGATGTGTTCAGGGTCCTTCGTCGGCAGCTCACGGCTTCCTTTCGGAATCATGGACTTCTCCCCCCAGCCCAGGTCCATTAGCGTCTTCTGACCTTGGCTGCTCCAGCAATTAACCAGGACACCCCGGCTAAAAAGAATGCTCTTCTCTCCGTCCCAGTGCTTCCTGTGTGTCTCCCTGAGTCTTCTCTCTCACCCAGCCTTGCTGGCTTGGAAAGCCCAGCATCAACTCCTTGGTTTCTTTGGTTGGTTGCTGGGGATTTTCCACTACCCTTTCCTCAGCAAAGCTAGAAGGAATAGCTTCTTCCAGGTTCAGCCCTTCCATCGTCCCAAGGGGCCTGCGGGCTTCATAGGCCCCCATTAAATATTTAATGATTGGCTACTGGTCCTGGCATGACAGAGATGGTCTACATCTCAGGCAGCAAATGTTCAATCCCAGACCCACATAGAGGCATTACATGATATAACCACTTCATAACGACAACTTCATAGCGTCAACAGAATTGTACGTAGGTTCCCCAAATTGTCACAAGGCTAAAATCTTCTTTGCCTCCTTCCTTTACTCTTGTCCCACCTTCCCCACCAACCACCTTGTTTCTTGAGACATAGGGAGAGGCAGAGGGGAAAGTCGAACACATCAAAAGTTCAATCCTCCACAAACAAAAACAGCCAGATGCAAAATCTAAAGACAGATCACAAATAAAATACAGCTCCCTGAAGTGTTTGTTTAATGTTTCTCCAGTTCTGATTCCCTTTCTTGGCAAAGGGTCTGTTCTCACCATGAAATGAAAATGCTAGGATGGCATGCCAAGTGTTTGAAGACTTCAGAGCATTACATGTGAGATTGTATCTTAAGGAAGGGAGCGCTGCGATTGCCCTCTACTAGCTTGCGAAGCTGCAGTGAAGAGCGTTCCTGTTCACCTAATAGAAAATGCTGGCAACTGCATTTCCTTTCAGGGATGCGCATCCTGCCTCTGCTCATCCACTGAGAATGGCATCCTAGGACTTTTGCTCAGTGATGTAGACTCCAGGATCCGTTTCCCCTTCTGTACAATCCTGGGATTTCTATCCCATAGTTCCCACTGCTTTGGACCTCAGGCTGCTTTTTGTCTTCTGTAAACTTGTTCCTGCAGCACTGGCTGCTCCGTGCAGAATTCATGATAAAGTCTCTATGGCTCGTGGCCAGCCAACTGCCTCTTTGTTCTGTGAAATGGACTGCTTTGTACTTATTGAAGCCAGGAGGGGGGAAACTGTGAATCTTTAGCTTTGCGCCTTTATATCGTCCTATAAAAATAAAAGAATATTTAAAGGGAATGTTCCCAGCTAACAAATTTCTTTAAGAATGGGTGTACTTGTAGCCACACTCCCCAAAAAAGATGTAATGGCACACTTCACTGGAGAGCCGTGGTTCGGAGAAGCACTTGCTGATGATCATCTCAGGTCAAGACCCCTTGCACTGGAACGAGTAAAGTAAAGTTAATTTCCACAGGGAAATAAACCTGGCTATGAGAACAGGTGAGAAAGGGGACAGACTGCTATGTTAGCAAGCAAAAAGGGCAGCAGAAACGTCAGAGAATGTGCATGGCCTTGGTGGTGAGACGGGAAGGCTCAGGGGACTGATAATGAGACGCAGCCTTTCGCTTCCAGGTCAGTGATTCAAAGCCAGCCCAGATCTAAGGCTGTTTGATGGTCGATGTGAAATGAGTTGATGGTGCCAGTCTCGTTTCAGCTAAAAGAGCATCCACATCCCACCTGGTTCCTTTGCTGACAAACTCAGCTGTCAGGACAAGGAGTGAGCAAACCGTGGAACAGAACTCCTCACTCAGCCCTAGTGGGGTGTCATTGCAAGTCAAGGCCAAGACACATTGGCGAGGCACGGTGAGAGAAGCTGTGTGCTATATCTGGTGCAGCTCAAGGGTCAGGGAGAGGACGTCAGGCTCCAGGGCTGTCAATCCAACACTTCTACTGAGAAGTGAAATTCACAATGAAAGGTCACTGAGAGAACAGCCTACAGGGATCAAGAGAAGTCACATCAGATACCAGTACATGGCCACCCAACATGTTTTGCTGCCTCCACATTCCAGCTATGAACATTGAGCTTAGTTCATGGGTGATTTCTCCCGCACTTTCCCTTACTCTCTCATCCTATGGCTTGTTATAACAGCCCCAGATCCTAAGCAGTGCCAAAATGCTTGCTTGCTTACCAGAGACCTGGTTCCTCCTCTACTCCCAAATTACACCTCCCAGAGGCCCTGAGTTAGAAAGATGCAATCTGGAGCACAGAATAAAACCCAAGGACCCAATGAACTCTGAGAAATTCCAAAGAAAAGGCGAAAGCAAAATGAATTTGAATGTATACATAATAATCAGTTCCACTGTGAGGTGGGAGGGTCCCAAAGCTTGGGATGCAACCCAAACCTGAATGTCTACACTGCAATTAAACAGCCCCTTCATCAGAGTCCAAGTCAACTGGCATGGGCCAGCCGCTGGTTTTTAATTAGAGTGTAGACTACCCATGGTAGCTAGCCAAAACTGAGTGGCTAAACCTGTCTTGAGACACCTGCTGTGCTAGAGACAAAGAAGCCCAGGGAAAGAACCAACCGGTTTGAGGGAGGGCAGCATCTGTGCAGACTGGAGCAGATTACAATGCCTTGCTGCTTCAAAGGGTACCCTGAATGAAGGCACACAGTCCTGAATAGTCCAGCAACAAGGACTCTGGAACAGGAGGCAGGATGTTGGATTCTATGTGCTGCATGTTCTGCTTATTGTAAGAATACACTGTCGTATTTTACCATATGTGGCCCTGAAATATTGCTGCCTCCACTAGAGTTACTGTAGTGGATAGGGCCCTTACTCAAATATTTTTATGAACAAGGGATTAACTGGCCCTGATTTAGGGTCAGATCGTGAACCGATATCTCCCATCAGTGAGCTGCTACCCCAGAGAAGTTAGTGTTTGTATGGGTTACGGATGGCCAGTGTGAAAGTAAACAGAAGCTGGCCCTTCACTTCTCTGTGTCTTTCTCCATCTGTGTACTGGGGATAACGATATTTCGCCTTTACGAAATAAGAAGTCTCTTCACGAGCAGTGCTGTGGAACTGCTACGAGCTGTTAATGCAGGGACTTGCTGCCGCATGCAACCGTCTCTTGCAGGGACAGGATGTGTACTGATGCAAACTATACTGATGTGATGCATCACAGTGAGGCATGCGGTAGTATATCACGAGGAACCGGCGTACGGGAACACAGATTATACTGGTTTGCTGGTGGCAGTGTGCAGGCCACGATATAGGGAGATATGACAGCCCCTCATATTGTGCTGCCTCACAGAACAGCATCCTTTGGAGAGACTATGCTTGGATGCAGCTACAAATTTACTTCAGTACAGTCTGGAGCGCGGCCGTGCACTGACAGCACCAAATTTGCCACAGGAATGAACAGCTGTGTGGGGCCTGTAAAGGGGATGATTAAAGACAATCAAAGAGGGAAGTCCAAAGGTGATCTTGACACCAACCTCAACTCCTTGCAAAATGCTATGCAGTCTCCAGAATGCATTTCCCCCAGCCTGACACCTTAGGAAACTGACATTTATTCCTAAACCCACTGGAGAAGGGTCAAAAAAAAAATCCCATTATTGAAATGACTCCAAAGCCATCCAGCACATATGACCACTCAGAACTTGCCAGGAGCATTAGGACTAGAATGCAAAGACTTTTATGCCAACGGAGGTTTCCGTTAGTTGTTAGCAATAGCGTGTCTATGACCTAGAGATGAGCGGTTCTGTTTACAGCTAGTAAAGATAAGTAAACTGTATGCACATGCGCACACATGCGTCGGTGCATCACCTTATACAAGTCTCAAATTTGGGCCCTGATTCTCCATCTCAAAACAAAAAAGGGTCTGAGCAAAAGATATGCATAAAAATTCACTGCCAAGGAGGCAAGCGACCCACATCCATCATCCCCCGGCCATGGAGTGTGTACTGCCTGTCATATAGTAAGAACCACAGTAGTTAGGCCAATCTGTGGTTGCTTTTCCTATAAAGGCAAATGGCTTGTGAAATATGTGCCATAAAAGGCTACGTGGCCAAGGCGGCATGTTTCCGGAGGTGGAAACAGTAAGGAAATGGTTACCAAGGCATGTGGTATGCCCCCACAGCGCCCCCCGTTGGAGAGAAGGGGCAATAAAAAGAGAGCGAAACTGAGCAGCTTAGACAAGAGTGACTGGTACAAACCAGCAAGAAGGAGGGGAGCATGGAGCACAAATAGTAAATCCTGAGCTTTGTGTTATGGGTTATTGACATGCATCCACATGCCGCCACCCCGACAGATGGATCCCACACTCAGGTGCATAGCTTAAAGCTGGGTCTGCTTTAGCTTAGACTCTCTGAGTGATGTTGAACACCACATTCTTACTTAACCATGCAACATGGGTCTCTTTGCCCTGGTTGTGCTTGCCCTCATGGTCGTTCCTTGCCTCCGTTTGTGAAAGCAGTGTGGGATGCTAGTCGTAGTGTAATGTACGAGTAAACCCAGAAACGCTTGGGAGGCGGCCAAATAGCACAGTGCCGGGGCCCTGATAAGCACGCAGGTAGATAGAAAAGCTTTCTGACTTCCATGTACAATGCATGCTTTCTCGGAGTCCAATAGCAATTTCCATCTATTTTTAAACAGTTTGCGCTGTGCCTTCACCGACGCCGTTGAATCCCTCGTGTTCAGTAGGCAGTTCCGCCGCTGGTGGAGAAGCCCCTTTGCATATTCCGTAGGCATATCTCCTTTTCCTTCCCTCTCTCTCTGCAGCAACCCTAATTAGGTCATTCTTAAATTAGGCATAACAAAGTTGTCACCCTCATAATGCAACATTCCTGCAGAGCAAGGAGCCGGCTCACTACGGGGGAGTCAGTGCCCATTTACTTATTAGATGCTTGTGTGTTAATATAACAGGCCTCTGCTGCGGCTGCCGCCCAGGTGATGGAAATCCAGAACATGCCAATTGTCAAGAACATTTTTCTCCATGAGCTACCTTCATTGTGTTTTTTTCCCCTTGCTTTCTTCCCCTCGCTAACTTGTGAGTTGCAATTATCTTAAGTGAACTCTCCATACAATAAAGCCGAGGGAGAGCTGCCCGCGTAGCGGAGACCAGTCTTGTGATTGGACAGGCTGGGGATGAGATCGCTCTTCTTGGCACTCAACCATTTCTTTTTGACTTCAAAGCAAGAAACAAAAGATGTTTCAAGGACTTCTTTGGAAAATCACCATTAGATATGATGAGGCTTAGGGCCGTTTCCATGGCAATGGAGGCTTTTTATATTGTGATCATTGCTGCAAAATGGAAATTTCCTTTTGTCTTCTGATGTCTGTTCACTTATGTTATATATGTTCCTCCCCTCCAAAAAAGAAAAAGTTATAAAAAGAATTAGGTCTCTTGGTTAATTCCCTACACTCCTTCGCCTTCTCGCCCCGGGCCTTTGTGTGTAGTGTGTGGGGAGGGGTTAACTTGTGCATTAAAGGAAACAGTGGCATAAGGGTTTGATTTAAGTGGGTATCAGTATTTATGCTATTTCTAACAGTCTTTTTCAGAGGTAGCCAGCAGCAAATTGTGACATTAAACTGGACACACAAGACGAGCAGCAAGTAGTCTTGCAGATCCAAACGTTAAGAAAGACATCTACAGCCACAACTTACTCCCCTCCCTGGGCTATTTTGCCAGATGTCCTAATATCTCTTTCTTCATCCTGGGTTTCCTCTTTGCTTTGCCTTTTGTCACCTATGCCCACAGGTTGCATGAAAAAGCATGACAGGACCAAAGTTAAAAACTCCACAAAATGAGGCCACCTTTCCAGGGAATCTATAGTTCTTCCTTCAACCAGGGATAGGCAAATCAGTTCAGATACACCGAGAACTGACCTGACCCTTCAGCCAAAACCCCAGCGTAATCTCCGCTTTCGATGGCCAAAAAGGTTCAGTGGATGTTTAGGTTGTAGAGTTGCATGGGGGTAGGTGGGAGGGAGGAGGCTGTTTGTTTCCATTTTTACGGGCAGCTGTTTGTTGCCAGGATCCAGCTGGGACCAGGAAAGGATGGGCCAAAGCACTGTGGCCAGAAGCCACACCTTTTTTCTCCCCCACTGGAAATAGGAAGCCCTGGAAAGCATCTGGATCTCCCGGATTTCTCTTGCCTAACATGGCCCATTCCATGGCCTACCCAAGTCATTACTGAGATCTCTACACATGCTGTGCCATGGTACCTGATGGTCACCGCAGTGGGCCGAGTGGAGGACTTTATCTTCCTGTTGCACCTTTCCAAGCCCCTGCTGCCTCCCAAATCCACTCTTGCTTCTCTGCTTTTTATATAAAAAGGGTGCTCCTTCCAGATCCTGCTCCACCTCCTCCATCTCCCACCCTCTCCAACGTGCTCAGTGGCCTTTCTATCATGACAGTGGCTGCAGAAGCTGCCTGTAAAACGGAAGGTTTACCTCCCACCAGTTTCCCCGTTTGTTGTTTTATTGTCATTTCACTGCCTGTTGAAGGGGGTTTCCTCTTCTCTCTCCTTCCACTTGCATAAAACATGATGCTGTATTGTGAACAATGCAGGAATACATTACATAAATTTCCCTTTGATATCCAGCATGTTTCCTGCTGTAATGGAATCTGAGTAGCGTAACCCCTTCTCTCCAACATGTCAGATAATTCTCTATCTACTCTCCATTAGGATAAATGTCTACACGCCTTTGAAGATCATAAATACCGTGGAGGAAGAGGAATTTATTTAAGGGTGCTCCAGTGGGTATAACTGGAAATAATTGGATAGAACTAAGAAAAGGGAAAATTTAGGCTGACGAGCGGGAATAAAAGCCTGAGAGCAAGGTCTGTGAGACTGGGGAGTAGCCTTCAAAGCAAGACATCTTTTAGGCTTGGGAATAGACACCAGCAGATGATGGTGAAGTTTCCATCTGGAAAGATCTGTTACATTGGGGAGATTCCAATTTTAAGCTGGACTGGATGAAATAGTTCAGAATTTAGTGGTGGATAGAATTCTGCACCAGCCTGCTTCGGGTGCACGATCTTATAGGGTCTTTTTTGCTATGCATTCCTCTGCTTTAATGGTCCAGCGAATTATCGCCCTGACACACACTGGCTACTGAATTATGTCAGAGGAGCCCCTGAATCCAGGCTGTCATGGAAGGGGGTTTATTATGCAAGGCAAAGCATAGTTAGTCAGGTCATCGGGGGAAATGGCGTACACAGATGTTCATCTGGTGCATGGCCCTTGTTCCCCACGTGCTGTACACATCCCAGTAAATAGTCAGCACGCAGAGTCTTAAAGTCATAAATGCTGCTCATTGACTTTATATGTCCTTCACTTTCTCTCCAGCCATACCCTGGACTACGACATCTAACAGTCTGTTGTAACTTTATTTACCCAGGCCACAGCCTGGGGCACCCAGCATGAATTAATGCATACACTAGCAATGAGAGAGCGGGGGGAAGAGAGCCCTGGTTACCCAAGTGCTACCCGTTATGTTTCTCATTCTGATTGGTTGGTTAGATTGGAAGTCAACATATACACACAAATGAGTTATCATCTAAATCTCAAGAGTGACAGAGTTGATGTGACCTGTCGATTCAACGGATCTTTCATAGTGGACCCGGGGGCAAACCCTGGGGATCTCTGCCTCAGTTTAGAGTCTCTGGGCTGGTCAGAGTTCAAACAGTGAAGAGAGAGATGGAAAATTTTCCTGTGACTTTGTTTCATTTCTCTCATTCAGCTTCCAAGTCTACAAGACAAACTTCCATGCAGGTAGCATTTTCTAGGTGACAGGGCTATTAATTTGTTAGTCTTGAAAGTGCTACAGAACGCTCATTGTTAGGGCTTTTATTCAATCCTTTATATTGCAATGTTCCTTGAGGGCCTGTCTGATTTTGATAGTCCTTCAGGGTGGTTGGGAGAGGGGAGCGACAGTTAGGAGCAAATATTTTCAAAGTTATATAGCACAACTTACATATTTTTTATAGCCTGGAATACTGGCATTACAAGTGAAATTGATGCAAGTGGCAACTTACAAGTATTTTCACAAATGCTAAACACAAAATACATTCTTATAAGACATACCTATTTTGAGCAAAACTATTAGGTGAACTGGTCTGGTCTCCAGCCATGAGTTTGTCAGTTGTTAGCAAATGCCTGCAGCCTGGACAAGAGTGGCATCTAGCCTGCCAGCTTCACAATATCATTCCTAGACATTTTTAACAACTATCCCTGAAAACTCAGCTTGGAATGTGAAAGACAAGGTGGGCTCTTTCTGGATCATGCCTCAGCCACCGTAAAGAAACTGGTGTTTGAACTTCAATGTCAATTCTGTGATCAGGAAGACAATTCATCTTACCTGTTCTATCCATGTTGCATCAGGGCTCCTTTCTGGATTATACTTGTATGGATAAATGTATTCCATTTGTAAACCCTTCTCTGCTTGCTGGGACTCCCGAGTGTGGACTCTTCTGGCCAACAACTACACCCATTCATCTCTCATGCCATGCAGCTAAAGCTATTAGAATACATGCTCTTTTGAAAATGCCTTGCACTGGGACTCCCCATTTCCCCTTGCCATCATAAGCACTCAAAAATTCTTCCAGTTTACTGCCTTCATCCCTTCTCTCGGGTGCCCGCTGATCAGATCTTCTCAATAACATGCTAAGTTGTTTCACAGACATTGATGCATTGCGCTGGACTCCATAAGCCCCGCAACCTTTGGGATCAGTGCTAGGACTCATGCAGCCAGACAGCGCAACTTGTCTCCATCAATCAAGAAGCAAGACTTTATTGGCTGAGATGGAGGCTACAGGTGTATGCCAGTGTCACCATTTTAAATGAACACAATCAGTTTGCCCAGCACTAAGCAACTGTTTCTGAGAGCATGTTGGTAAATGTGTTTATAAAGCATGAGAGAATCCAATCCATCAGCCCTCAAAGAGCCTAATCAATATATTCCAATTTGATCTTAGAGAAGTTTCGCCTCTGGGAAGTTTAATTTATTTCAACTCATGCCCATGAAAAAATGAACAGCCAAAGCACTTTGACAAAATAGAAGAAGCGGATGATGTTGTATCCAGCACCCGCTCCATTTCAATTTTCCATTTTACCTGAACAAATCACTCCTATGACTTGAATGACCATGAAAACTGATGGAGCAATGGAAAAAGAGTGCAGGCCGAGGTGGAGACAGAAGAAATAAAATATGGATGGGAGCCTTGAGGTGTAGGGCTGCTCAGATGCTCTGCTGTGTTAGTTTGTTTGATGCAAGGGAGGCAAGGGAAAAAACAAAAAGGAATGGGTAGTATTTAAGGCATGAGATAAATTAGTTTTCAGTAGTATTTGTAGCCAAGTATATTAAAATCCACTGACTGACTAGTGTGGCTGGGTGGAGAGCGGGGGGGGGGCAGTCCTACCCTCTACTCCATGAGCTACAACCTTCCTTGGGTCGCTTGTCCGTAGCTGCCCTGCTTGCAGTCCACTTCCAGGAATAGGGTAGGAGGGTTCCCCCTTCCCCACTGAGTCTCTCTGTCCAGTTGTTTGAGCAGCGCTGGTCCTCCGTCAGGCCTTTGGGTCTGCATCCCTCGGCCCGGCCTGGACGGGCTTCTCCCCAACTCCAGTGGCTTGGTGCTCTGGCAGCACGAGCACGAGCACGAGCACGAGCACGAGCACGAGCACGAGCACGAGCTCCAAGCCTTGTAGCAGCTCTGCTCCACTCCTTCACCCAATTCCCCCTCAGCTGCCCCTGTCTGCCTGAAACAGAGGCTTTTATTTGCTGTGGCAAGCTCCTTAATTGGCTTCAGGTGACCCAATTAACCTGGAGCAACCCTGGCTGTATTACCCAGGGAACAGGGATTTGTGAAGCGTGGGGCTGATGTACATGCTTTCCAGCACCCTCCTATCCCTTCCGGGAGCAGTGGGCACTGTCCAGGGGTCTCCGCTCGGTGTCCCCTTCTGGTTCTCTTCTCTTAAACCTCTGACCCTCACGCCCTTCCTGTTTTTTCATCTGTTGTCCCCCGTATTTAATTGGAAACTAGTCCAGTGGCTCCTCCCCCAGGCTGGGAGGGGCCTTTAGCAGTGGGTGGGCTAGCGCCCACCCACCTTCTCCGATTTTTCAACAGGAGCACCCTCCTATCGCCGTCAGGTCTGGCCGTGTCACACTACGGAAATATACCAGGATGCTGTTCCCCACAGATGTCCTAGACCCTGCTTCCTCTTTAAAGGTAGCGCAGCAGCTAAGTAGGTGAATTCCTGAAGTCTAGGAAACAGAACCCCTGCAACGTCTGGGTAAATTAGTCCCGGAGATGGCTTCCTGGTGAATACCTCTGAATTAAATGCCCTACTTAAAAGTGACACGGTTATCAGTTCCTAGTGTCTTTGAGCCCTGGCCATTTCCCCTTCCTTGCTGAGGGCCCTCACCAGCTGATGTAAATCAGCATAGCTCTCTGGAGTTACATCACTTTACGTTGGCTGAGGATCTGGCTTTCAGTCTCTTCCTATGACTAGAGGGCACCTCAAAGGTCAACATGCCATCCTAAACACAGCCCCTGTGCAAAAGCCTGTTCCTTCAAAGCCTTTAGCTAGTATGGGACAAAAAGAATTGGTTTAACCGGTGTCACCATTTTCATACTGGAAAGGAGAGGTAGGCAGGTGATTACAGGTGAGGCAAAACAAAGTAAAGAAAAGAATACTGTTGCAAATCATCATGGAGATCTTCATGTGAATCAGCAATGGGAAAACATGCAAGAGTCAGAGACGCATAGGGACGAACAGCCAACATATTGGATTCCTATCAGAGACATCTGAGAAATCCTCTTGGATCCACACAGCCCATCTGGAAGGCTCACGAAATTAAGTTATTTCAGAAACATTGCAGCTCTTCCTGCTATCAGGCAAGCTAGGAAGATGTCAAGGATCAGCCACCCTGGTAACATTGCACAATTTCAGAAGCTGACCCACAACCAAGAAATAAGTGCAAGAGCATGTGAAAAAGACAATTTTTGGACAGAGGTTCAATCCTAATTTTTTGTTTTTTATTCAAACTGGTGTGATCAGGCCTAATGTAAATTACCCTCTGGGGCAAAGCGTGACATGGTGGCACCCAATAGACACTGGTGCGCTTTAAAAGTAATCCAGCATTTTAGTGCCAGTGCTTGGCATCTACATTAGACTGACAGACCATGCCTCTCTCATTAGATCAGTGCAGATGGGTACATAATGTACTTCAAAGTTTATTTAACTAAAATGCCATGTAAGATAAATGGAGCATTTATCGGACTAACCCACTAAGGAGTGATGCCAAAGACTCAGACTGCCATCCTTCTATTCACGCAGTCTTTAACGCAAGCTATTTCCCACTTAGAAGCTGGATCAGAGCAGGCCACCATCCATAAGACATAAGGAGATGCCAGTCGGGATGGATGATGTACTGGACTAGCAGGTATTATCCCATGGGAAGGGGTACCTGACTCTCTTCTTGGATGCAACTTGTGTGCGTAGCATGCATTCAATTTGGTCATCCCCCTGCATGTTCAGGAGGGATATGGAGGAGGAGGTTTTGTTTAGTGCTAATTTGCTAAGACTTGGATCCAGAGTCCTCAGCAAATGTAAATCACTTGTTTATACTGATGCCAGGAAATGTAAAATCAGAAGTGAATGTGTTGATTTTCCTTCTTCCAACTGCATTTCAATCTAATGCTTTCTCCTTTGATGCTTCCTCCCCAATCTTATTTGATATAGCATCAGACCATCTTTTTTATGTCAAACATTTGCTTCAAAGCTCCCTGTAGCCTGTGCTAGTTGTCAAAAGTTGGAAGGAACACGTTTTAAGCATTCAGCAAGCATTCTTCCAAAAAGAAAACCACTATTTCTAATGAGCGTTTGAGAGCGCGGTGCATTGCAGAAACTGTTTTCTAAGATCTGTCACAAATGATTTACTTTTATTAGTTTTAATGGCCCTTAGCTACAGGCATGGAATATAAGTGAAAATTAAGATATTTTTCACAAGATGAAAATAGATTTCAATGAGAGATGGTGGGCTTTTTCCCTCCCCCAACCACTGCCTTTTCTTTCTTTCTTTCTTTCTTTCTTGAAAAACCATCCTGGTTCTAGGAAATTACTCTGTGATGCTACAGCACACAGACATCCCTCTGCAAAGCATGAGTTCTGCTGACATCAAAGGCAGTTTTGCTAATTGTACATAGTGCTTCTTGCCAGCATCTTTAGCATCATCTCCATTGAAGTGACCTAATTGATTTTACTGAGATTTGGTCATAGGTCGGAAATAGCGAGCCGTTCCTAGGTATAACTGCAGGTTTGTCTTCTCTGCTATTGAACTGAAGAACTCGTTCAAAACTCACATTTATTAGTTCCCATTCATAAACTGTCGCCTTTCATGTCTCTCTCCCACTGTCTCTTGAATTGTCTCATGTGAAAGTATGATAGTCTACGTTCCTAGTTTGTGTTTTGACATTAGAACTTGTCTCTGAAACCAGGTAGGCTCTTTTTTTAAAATGTAAATGCAAAAGTAGGACCCATCCCACATTTATTATTATTGTTTGTTTTCTGGTAGCACCAGGAGACTTCAATGAAAGATGTGGCCCCACTGTGCTAGATGCTGTACAAACATATAACAATAAGATACATAAAACATATAACAAAAAGAAGGTTCCTGCCCCTAAGATCTGGTCCAAGAGATGAATATAGATCATCTTCTTGGTGACAGTGGCCATAATATATTTAAATTATACCAAAGAAACAGACCACGGTAGTGTTTAACTTCACAAAAGGGAACTACATAAAAATGAGGAAGCTAGTTAAATGGAAATTAAAAGGAACAGTGAGTGAAATGCCTACAAGCCGGATGGAAACTATTTAAACACACGTAAAAGAAGCTTACACTACATGTATACCCCAAATTAAAAATAATAATAAGAGGACTAAATAATGCCACCATGGCTACACAACAGAGTGAAAGAGACAGAGAGAGGCAAAAATGTATCTTTTAAAAATGGGAAGTCAAATCCTTGTAAGGAAAAATAGAAAGGAACATAAACTCTGACAAGTTGAGTATTAAACTATTAGACAGGCCGTAAATGCATTTAGAGAGCAACTTACAAGAGACATGAAAATGAATGGAAATTTTTTTGTAAGTACATCAGAAGCAGGAAACCAAGCCAAAACTCACTGGGGCCTCTGGTTGATCAAGGTGCTAAAGGAGCGCTCAAGAAAGACAAGGCCATTGCAGAGAAACTAAATGAATTCTTTGTCTCAATCTTCATAGCAGAGGAGGTGAGCAAGATTCCCTCATCTGAGCTATTCTTTTTAGATGACAAATCTGAGGAACTGTCCCAGATTAATGTATCAATAGAGGAGCTTTTGGAACATATTGAGAAATTAAACCGTAATAAGTCACAGGATAAGATGGTATTCACCCACGAGTTATGGAGCTCAAAGGTAAAGTTGTAGAACTAGTAACTGGTATGTAACCTATCGCTCAAATCAGCCTCTCTACCAGATGACTGCAGGATAGCTAATATAAAGCTGATTTTTTTTTAAAAGCCTTTGGCGACAATCCTGGCAATTACAGGCCTATAACCCTAACTTCAGTACTATGCAAATTGGTTGAAACTATAGGAAAGAACAGAATTATCAGACACCTAAATGAACACAGGATGTTGAGGAACAGTCAACATGGCTTTTGTAAAGGGAAATCATGGCTCACCTCTCTATTAGAATTATTTAAGGGTGTCAACAAGCATGTTAATCACGCAAGGGTGATCCAGGGTTTACCGTGTACTAGGACTTTCAGAAAGCCTTTGGCAAGGTCCTATGCCAAAGGCTCTTAAGCAAAGTAAGCAGTCATGGAATAAGAGGGAAGGTTCTCTCATGGATCAGTAACTGGTTAAAAGATAGGAAACAAAGGGTAGGAATAAATGGTCAGTTTTCAGAATGGTGTGAGGTAAATAGTGGTGTCCCCCAGGGGTCTGTATTGGGACCAGTACCATTCAATATATTCATAAATAATCTGGAAAAGGGGGTAAACAATGAGGTGGTAAAGTTTGCAGATGCTACAAAATTACTCAAGATGGTAACTGTTCACAGTCTGCTTTGGACTTAACAAAGCGATCGCACAAAACTGGGTGACTGGGCAACAACATGACATAAAATTCAGTGTTGATAAATGCAAATTAATGGGCATTGGAAAACACAGTTTCAGCTATACATACAAAATAATGGATTACTTGATAATTGCCCTGTTCTGTTAATTCCCTCTAAAGCATCTGGCACCAGCCAGTGTCAGAAGACAGGATACTGAGCAAGATGGACCATTGGCCTGACCCGCTTTAGGCATTCTTGTGTTCCTATATTTTTAAATCAATGGTTCTGTATGAGGATTTTCTGCTGCAATGACATCCTGCAAACTCAGCTTTCTCCTTCATGTTCGGGCTTTGTGCTGTACACCTGAAGTTCAGTAATAGCTTTATATTCTGTCTGCAACCCACAATAGTACAGTGTAGGTTTTTGTATCCCTCTAGAGCCGCTCTGCATAAGAGAAAAGCACCAGCTGATGGAGTCGTTCCTTTAGCTCCAGCCAGTAGAGGCACAAATGCTTTTAGCCACAAAGAGTTCGGATTCAAACTCGGCTAATAACATGAGAGGTGCCAGGTACAGGTGTATGTATCTATCTATGGCATTTTAAAGGTACCCATCCAACCCAATCAACTGGGAGAATCAGAAACCATAAAACTGGCACTGTGGACTCTCTTATTTCTTCTCTGACTTTTGGCCGCAATTTACAAGTCAAATGCATTGCTGTTTTTTTTCCCTAAGAGCTGGTACTGCAAACTCCATCTGGAACATGCTAATTGAACGGGGCCTTTTGCCTGTTACATCATCCTCAGTAATAAAGATTCCACAATTAAGAAACCAATTGATGATTTTATTGATGATGCACAAGGCAGCCTGTCTCGGTCTCTCTCTCACACTCAACTTTATTGGCTGTGTGGTGTTAAGAGCAGTAACCATTTGTTTTCGACAGTGAAGTAAGCAGCTATGATACAAAGACACACAAGGGGACAAATTAGGCTCTCTGGTACTCCAATGGAAATCGAGAGTAATTCCATTAAATCAATGGAATTACTCTGGATTTACAGCAATGTACACAGGAGCACAAATTGGCCAAGACAGTGGATTAGTGGAATAAGAAAATGCTTTTTTATGCAATCTCTTTTCTGATTTCAGCCACACTTTAATAGTCACCTATAACTAGTTAATAACTCATTTATTACTATGTAAGAAGCTTTCCAACCCGTATAAAGGCCTTAATAAATCTGTTAAGCCACACCTCTCACACCCTCTTACACTTTCACTTTCTCACACTCACACCCTTGGGCATATACAAAAGTTGAACTACATTAAAAAATGACCAGAGGGATTTTATATGACCAGGATAAACTTGCCTGTTTCTAAAATTTCTCATGCTCTGATGAGTAGGAAAATGACAGACACTGGACAGTGTTCTGTGATGATGTTTCAACTGAAAATGGTTCCATCATAATGGAAACAACCAAGTTTCTGTCTGTTTTATCATCATTTGTGTTAAGATTATGGGGCCAGCTCCTTAGAGGGCATAAACTGATATAGCAGCATGGAGCTCAGTGGTGCAAGGTGGATTTACGCCCACTGAAGATCCACTTATCCAAAAATAGTTCCAGATATTGGATCACAAGTATTCCCCTGGGCTAAGGTGCTGCAAAATTTCATTCCCTCCCCCAACAAATATACCTGCAGTATTTAAAGTTCAAGGATTGCAAGAACGTGTCAAACACCAGCAAATACATGCATTTCCTATGGCTTCTTTCCAAGCCCTCCATCTCCCGTACAGATAGCACAGTGTTCTCCTGTCACTATCAGAGAATCAGGGCTATTAGCAGTGGTAAAGTCTGTAGCATAGCAGCGATTACATTTGTTTTACTCAGAGAAGGTCTTGGGTCTGATTCGCTAGTGGAGCCAGCAGGTCCTCACGCTTCAAGGCTTAAGCCAATCTCTCGTTATTAGGGTGAGACCTAATGTGGGGGGCAGGTTATCCCACACTCGCCTACCGCTGGGTTCTTATGCCTTCTCTGCTGCATCTGGTGCTGGCCACTGCTGGAGAGAGGATCTTAGACTCCGTGGACTTTGTGTACCATCCATTCTGGCAGTGACTATGGTCATGGTTTTGTTTTTGGTTTTTTTACTCCATCTTCTGGGACCTCCCACTGACTGCAATAACACAAGAACGGGCCCTGTACATACAGGAATTGACCCCCCCATACACATGCCTGCATCCACAAGGCAGGGTGGCACCAGGGAGCTGTTAATTCTGTGTCAGACAGCCCTGGCACGACTTAGGGTAACCTCTAGGCAGCGTTATCTTATGCCACTAGAAGTTCAGCGCAGCAAACTGGTGCTCAGCCACACGCCCAGATTTCCCCACCCCGCCCCTTCCCGTCTCTGTCTCATCTGAATGGGGCAGAGCAGAAACGAGAAGCAGGCCTTTAACCCTGAAACAGGGGTTCGTATAGGGAAGTCTTTTTACATGGGGCGCACAGGAGGTCAGACTGGATGATCACAATGGTCCCTTCTGGCCTTACAACGTATTCGCCTTACCTGCGCCTCCCTGAAGCCTCACGCTGGGTTCTGGCGTCCTGCAGCACCCACCGCACAGTCTACAAGGACTCATGACCCAAGAGCAGCAGCCAACAGGCTCCAGACTCTTCTGCTCCAGGGAAAATAAGTCCTTTGAGCTTAATTCGGCAGCTGCCCGGCTGCAGATGCGGTAGATGCTGTCTAAATTCCAAGCACACGCGCATACATACGCACACACAGACAGCTGAGCATTGTAACGTTTGCTGCTCTGCTCCGAATTCCATGGCTCAACAGACAACTGAATAGCAAGGGAACAACCCTCAGTCTGGCACTTGTACAAATCTCTTAAATCCTACCTTAATCCAAACGGTACGCTTAGCGCACACTGGATTCATTGACTACGCAGCTTTCTCTCTTTAAGTACACACAGAAGACAGGCTACCAAAAAGGCAGCATCTCAAGTGGCTGAGTGGAGACGGCTACTTAATCCATACTTGAAACTCTTTGTATATCTATATAGAAAAGCAAAATAAAAGTTGCTAGTTGTTCGTTGGGTTTTTGTTTTGGGTTTTTTTTGGGGGGGGGAAGATCATGTCCCCCTCCAATTCCCTCTCCCCTTCCTCTTCACCCAAAGGAAGATGCAACAGGGGAGAGCAATACAACAAAGGGTGTAGCACATTGTGTAATTGAAATGAACCATAATCACGAGTATTAAAGACAGTGAATCATTCTAATCGAGCCGCACTCCACAAACAATGAAAAATTATGTGCCAGAAAAGCTAATGCTGGTTTTAAAATGAACAGAAATGAGGCGAAATGGAACCTCACTCTTTATTCATGAAGGTCAATTTAACGTGATTATTTTTTTCCCTGGCATCACAGCTTCGTGATTACTGTTGTATACCTCAGTGCTATTTTCTAACCTAATAACAGTAAAAAATAACCAGCTGGTGATGATTCTGTTTAAAGCAGAGACTAAATGCTTACAAAAACTTGCCACTGAACAGTTGCACATTGTAATCAGATAAGCTCAGCCGCATTCCCAATAGGGTCCATATTTTGCAAATATCAACTGGATGACTACATAGAGAAATTAGATTATGCCTCGGACATTCAAAACTCAGAGAGATCTGCATTCAGTCAGTCCTCCTGGGTGAAATCAAACCCTCCATAGACTGAGCCAGGCACTTTTAATTCATCCTCCTCCATATCTTCCCATAATATTTACCATCATACAGCTCAATCACTTTAGGGACTCGGAGTTCCAGTGGAGAAAAGCAGTTCTGATTCTCCTCTGGCTCATACCGGCTTTATAGTGGTGCAACTCCATTGGCTTCAGCTGAGTTGCTCCCAACTTCCACTGGGGGAAGTCAGAGGAGAATCTGTCCCTTGCAGTTTATGTGACACTATCTAATAAAAGCTCTGCTCAAGGCATTTGGAGGAAAGCTGACACTGCTAATAATTGATCATTTCTAGACTTGCCAATGAGAGCTTTGAAATTCAAGAAGGGGACAAGGGAGGAGGAAGTTAATTAAGGAGAGGGGAAAAAAGCCCAAACATTTGTCTGCTCAGAACTAACCAAAGAAAGTATTGTTTGTAGTGGGAAGAAAGTAATGTCTTTTGCTTTGTTTATCTCGAAGCTGTCAGCAGGTCCCATCAGCAATGTTACTGGGGTTATGGTTTACAAATTTAAATCTTCTTTTTAATATTTTTTTGCACTTACCTCATTTTTTTTAATTTCACTAAAATCCCAAAGAGACAAATTAGGAGAGAGGCAGAGCTTTGCCATAGAGCCTTCATTAGATCAGCGCTAATAACTTCTTTCAGCAACCATGGATAGCGTCTGACATCACAGCTCAAGCTTGTCCGAAAGCTAATTATTTTCCCTGTTATAAAACAAAGGTTCTGTATCAAAGGCCCATAATATGACACAGTACACACTCCAGATGCACTGATTTGCTAAATAAATCAACTGTGTCAGGGAGGAATTTGGAGGAGAAATTACAACAAATTGCAATTATACTTGCAGTGGTACACTATTTAAATGTATTGTCAATTTGTTGTGTCATTTTCCAAATTTCTTAGGGGGAATTAAAAGGGGAAAAACTCATCTATTGGTATGAGAAAAACACTTCCCTCCCCCACTCCTTACTGCTTCTTCCAGTCTACAGATGCTATTATAACAGGCTTTATAAAAAATTTAAATGGTGTCATAGGAAGGCAGACATAACTACCAGGAACAAATGGTTGGAGACGGTCCCTGGCAGAACAAATGAAGAGACATGTTTAATAACAGAGAGCATCCAAAACCCACTGATTTTGTTTTCTTGTTTAGGCTGTTATTGGAGCATAGCACTGAGTAATACAGTTGTGTGTTGGTTTTTATTTTCTTCTTCTTCCTCCCCGAGTGGGTGTTTTTTTGTTCCATGCTCCATCCCCACTGAACAGTACCAATGACCTCCCAACAGTCGTACAGGTCTATCAAAAAAAAACCATCAATATTCCTCTGAGACACTGAGTGAAAAGTTTAGAGGGACCCTAACCAAAACTTACCCTCAATAACTGACTTACCACTTTCTATAATTTCCCAGCCTCTAGCAGCCTAGCTAGCTAAACGGGACCACAACGGTGGGATTTGTAAATTACAGGGGCTAAGGAGAAAGTCAAGGTGGCTTGGAGGTGCACAGACCCTTTATTTCGGTGTCTCTAGAGAATTCTCAGCTCTGGTTGTGAGAAAATGGAAGGGGAAAGTTCTCCATGGGACCTCTGAATATTGGGAACTGACTGTGTATTCTGAGAGGCTCAGGGACTGCCAAATCAGGGCAGGACATTAAAACCCCCTCAGCCCCTGACTAGAATTCATTTCCCTGACTCCACCTCATTGCTCTTTAAGATTACAGCTTTTGTTTCCTTACACTATACCCCCTTTCTTTTCACTCCTTAATTTGTTTGCTCAGTTTCTCCCTGTATCTCCTGGTGTCTGTGCATATTCATCTCCTAGTTTCTGCCAGACGTCCTGTTTGAACGTCCTGCTCAATCCTCTTTTCCATATTAATGTCGTTCATTTACTCTACTCTTTGCACGCACTTTTCCTTTCATTTCCAGGGTTTGTTTCTCTTGGTTTTTATCTCCATCCTTAGCCTTTTGTGTTTCAGAAACTAACCTGCCCCAGGAGTCGGTTTGTTATTCCACTCTCATGCTTTTTATTGAGTTATTTTCTTTGCCGCAATCAGTCTCTAAATACAATCCAGTAAAGATACAGAAATGATTTTTGACAACCTGACCTTTCTCTGCTTTCTTACACTTGTTTAATTAGGTACTATGTGCAGCTGTGACTTGATCTTTACAGTTTTCCAACCTCCCCACCCCCACCTGGAAAAAAAAAAAAAGATGTTGAAAGAAGGTCATTTTTGGCAGGTCTGCCAGTTACATCAGACACTGGAAGGCCAGCAAGTCCAATGGGGTTTGGCAGGCAGTGGTGTTTGTTTTAATTGATAAGTTTTAGAAAACTTTTGATTTGAGAAGGAGGGGGGGCTTGGAGGGCTCACAGAGTTGGTGATGGGTCATGGAGGTTTTTACCTCCACTCTTCCAACTCAAATCCAGGCTCAAAAGGTAACTGAAACCCCACCAACATCTAGAGGCTATTCAGTGGCTCATCTGACAGGCACCGCTAGTGTTTGTATCCAACCCCATACCCAATCAAGTCAAGGGAGTTTTTCCATTGGGCATTAGATCATGCCACTAGTTAAGCGTCTAGCAGACAAGTGGCCACCTCACAAACTCATGAACACACCTTGATATCAACTGATATCCTTATCAGAAGCAGCAAGACCAAATACTGAGCACAGAAAACACACTTCCATGCCTGCCCCAGAGGTCTCCCCTCCGCACAGATGCCCAGACAGCACAGGGAGGGGAGAAGTTTGAATAGCTGCTGTGCACTAGGACCTTTAAAATAGCAACTTGACATGCACACATGATAAACTCTTCATTGTGTGGCAGGAGAATCAAAGGACTTTATCATCGCCTTGTGCTCAGTGCTGAAGGGACATCTCTGTACCGTGGCCTTTTCTCTTGACTGGTCTTAAAAAACATGAGAACAGACCTATTGGGTCAGACCAATGGTCCATCAGGCCCAGTATCCTGTCTTCCAACAGTGGCCAATGCCAGGTGCTTCAGAAGGAATGAACAGGACATGGCAATCATTGAATGATCCATCCCCTGTCATTCACTCCCAACTTCTGGCAGTCAAAGGCTAGGGATTCCTTGAGCATAGAGTTGCATCCCTGGCCACCTTGGATAATAGGCTAGCCATTGGTGGACCTACTCTCCATAAACTTATCTAATTCTTTGTTGAACCCTCTGATAGTTTTGGCCATCACATCACCTGGCAATGAGTTCCACAGGTTGACTGTGTCCATGATGTTACTCTTCACTTGTAAATGTCTACAGCAATGGTTCTCAAACATTTTCCATTATGCCCCCCCACCCCTTTACCTGGTCCACGCCCCCACTGGGAGCCATGGTTGGGAACTTGGAGTGGAGCTGTGGTTGGGGGCTGGGATCTGTGGGCTGTCGCCAGGGGCCGTCGCCAGGGCTGGGGCCTGGAGGTGCAGCTTGGAGCTGTGCTGGGGCAAGGACTGGGAGCAGAGCAGGGCTGGGTGGTGCTCCCTCCCTGCCCCCATGAGGACTGGCTTGGCCCCCCTATGCCTCACTGAACATTCCTCCATGCCCCCCTAGGGGGGCGCACCCCATAGTTTGGGGACCACTGGTCTACAATATGATCCCAACAGAGCATAAATGTAGAATTCATTTAAATAAATGCATTCATTTCAAACTGCACCCTGCCTCACGTTGTATTCCCCACCCCGATTCAAAGCCTATTGAAGACAATGGTAGGCCTTTTGCCTTCCTATAATGCTGCTGTCCTCATGCAGGAAGATCTCCCACTGACTTTCAGGTGCATGAGTTACTTGTATTTAGGCATGGATATTATTTGAGCAAAAGGACATGACAAACTGCCTAGCAGTGCTGATTAATGTGTGCCCTGGGGAATAGTGCGGCATGAGGTGAAGTTAAATACCTCCAATATGCATTACTCAACACAGCCATACCACCTGAAGTGTCTCATTGTGGCTAAAAAATGGATTCTCTTTTAAAAAGGAGCATTTTTAATGTTTCACATTAATTTTCTCAGCGATCATTACACATTCGCTATGGAAATCCCTAGCCTTTCACCTTCTAACCAGCTATCCGTGCCCTACAGGCATCCAGTGTAACTTTGACAAGGTGACATATTTTGGTTCACAAATTAATTTTGAGAGTGCATGTCATTTAATGATAAACCATGTGGCCCGATGGAGTTCTACTGTGCACGCATGTCGTGGCACTTTGTAAATCAGTGGATTTCTGGCCTGAGATAAGGTCATCTATACGGTCTTTCTCACTGACTGGACCACCAGACAGTTCCCAAGCTCTTAAGCTGCATCCTCAGCTAGTGTAAATCATTGTGTCTCCAGAAAAGTCTTTTTACTTCAGCTGAGGATCAGAACCCTCAAGTTCTCTGCAATGTTAATATTGCTAGCTATTTGCTAAACCGATCTTTATGGTAGGAGTGGCCTCCACAAAAGCCAATGAAATTCTGCATGCTTCGATGGCCAAATCATGAAATCAGTCTTTCCTCAGGCAAATTTGCACTGGATTCAATGGGAATTTGCCTGAATATGGACTCTGTGGTTTTCCCAGTGATTTGTATGGTTGACTTCAGTGAGATTACTCACATGCTTAAAGTTACGCATGCACTTAAAGTTCTGATCCAGCGAAATATTGTACTCAAAATCCCCCTGAAACATAGTTAGACAAATCATACACAACTAGTAGACCATACTTCTTTTCCTTCTACTTTTTTTTCCTTAAGATTTATGGATTCTAAAGATCGAAGATTTAACACGTGGAAATAAAACAGCATCCTCTGAATGTATTCACAACAGATACCAGCTCCTGCTATTCATTCTTCCAACACACAGATCCACACACAGATACAAACAGCTTGGTCATTCAGAACATGCTCGTCCTCAGAAGACCAAACAGATAAATAGGGAAAACAACATTTTCTAAAAGAAATAACTCTCCTTTGAAATGTATCCACTCTGTAAAATATTAGCCCAAATGGTGAACTAAGAAGCACTGATGCTTCAGTTTAAAAAATGCTGGTCTTGAGTTATTGTAGCACCAAAAAACTTCCTTTCCTCACAGAAGAAAGCAGTTTAAGATGATTTTTCAGGCATAGTGGGGTAAATGTTTAAAAGGGCTGATGTTTGGCTTATCTCTTGGAAGCTGCAATTTGTGCTTTTTTTGCATGCAGAGTGAACATTGGGTATAAACCTGAATGAACTGAGTACTCAGGCCTGATTCTGATCTCATGGATACCCGCACAAATCAGGAAAAATTCCACTGAAATCAATGGAGCAGCAATCATGTAAAACTGATGTGATAGAGGAATCATGGCCTCTGTGCTTCTAGCTGCCGGATTTTCATCTTCAGTCAAGCAGCCAGAGATACACAGATTCCAATAACTTGTCTTTCAACAGCAGCGATACTAATGCAGGTGCAAATTCTGCAAGCACAAAATGCACCTGCCAATGGGAGATTGCTCATCTACCATGTAGCCCTCAGGTCTGTTGTGAAATGCTGAGAATAACAGATCCTCAGCCTTGCACCAAGGCAAATGCCTGGCCTGATGAATTTCAAACCAGAGCAAATTTTGACATTTTCACTATAAGCACCTAGGAAATGGAATTTTATACTGTAAATGCTTATGCAGGTGGAACTGGAACTCTCATTCAGGTGACATTCTTGACTCTTAATAGTTTTCTTTTCCCCCACCCCTCTGGTAGATGTCATTGTCTCTTGAGCTGAGGACTACTTCAAAGAGAAATCATTGAAGAGAGTGATCAAACACAAAGCCACTTGGGTAGAGCCAGCCTTAAGATGTTCAGGTTCCTAGGAAAAGCCCGGTCCGAAGGAGCCAGTATGGACGTGGACCCAATTCTCTGCTGTGTTTCAACTGCTCCAGAGGTGCAAATCAGTCCTAAATTTGTGGATCCAGTCAGAAGAGGGAACTTCATGTGGAGAGAAATACATAACTGCCACAGTCACTCCAACACCACCCACCCACGTGATCCATTGTTGGAGCTCCCTTATACCCAGCTGGCGGTTAGCTGCCAGAAAGCCCCCCTCAGGCTATTGGCAAATAGTTTAATTTAGAGCAACCTTCAGGCTGCTCTAATTCATGCAGGAGCCAGACCAAGGCCTGGATGGTCCCAGGAACAGAGAAGCTCAGAGGTGTCTTAGAATCCCCTTTATGCATGCGTGAGCACACACACATACCTGAGTTGTGCCAAGGGCTTCTTGGTTGCAGCCCAAGACCTGGGTCATTTTTCCCCCTCTGGTCCCCCTACCTAATTGAAGACCCAGCTGTGGGTTGCTCTGACCTCCTTTAGTGCCTTTTCCAGAGAGGAAAATGGGGCCATGGGTTGTTCTGATCCCAAACCTGTATGAGGTTAGGGAAATCAAACTAGGAGGTGCTTCTCTCTTCAACCTCATTGTCAGATGTAAAGGGAGGTTGAGACCTGCTTCCACTGACTAAAAGGAGTATTACACCATGAGCTGCCAGGGGGCTTCGTGAACCATATGGCTCCAAGCAATTGCTTATCTTGCTTTGCTTGAAGTCAGATCTGCGTTAGAGGCTAACCTTAATTTCCTGCCCTCAAACCATGCATGAAATACCCACTGATGTTGATGGATCCTTCCTCCCATGACACCAATTCCTGACTCCATGTTGTATTCTGTTCTTACTCATTGATGTCAACGGGATTTTTGCCTGTGTAAGGAATTCAGGATTTAGCCAACGGCTAAAAGGCTGGACATGGACCTGTTAATTGCTGCTGTAAACATACAACATAGAAGAACTCATTTGAAATGCACAGCAAATTGTACAGATCCTACAAAACCCTGAAGCTATGCTACATATTCTACAGCGTCTTCTACTGGCCCCTTATCCATTGACTATTTACCTGTATACAGAGGTAGAGCTCTCCGGTGACAGGTCCTAGGAGAGGCTCCGAATAGGAGTAGCCCTGCAGCAACAGTGATTATGCTTCTGCAAACCCAGACACACACCCAAATGCCAAAAATGTGAACACCCTTATTCTAAGGCTTTGAGATGTAATTGGAACTGGTGTGAGGTTTGCGCCTGGCTGGGGTGGTGATAATAGCATTAACAAATGTTCTCTGCATCTGCTGGAGGCTCCAGGCAGGACTTCAAGGGTCTGCCACACATGAAACGACCTCTGCGATTGAGTTACTCCAGCAGTTATTAAACTGGACACCACTCAGATCTGTTCTGCTCTTTATGACACACAATGATTCACTATTTCTAGGGCCATCAATTCTTTGGAAAAGGGTGTAGCGATGCCAGGCAGGAGACCAGCTGTGGCTGTTTGGAAATGAAGCTGAAGCCTAAAATTTGCCACCTGTCCAAAGGTCCGTCCTTTCCCAGCCTCCTGACCTGCTGGTGGCAGCCAATGAGTTGCACTCTGGCTTTACAGGTTGCTGGCAGGCAAAGGAGACGTTGTAGTTACAGAGGGAGATTAAAAGACTAGACAAGGATTTGCATAGTTTAGGAAAACAAAGACCTTCCCAGTATACCAATATTATGTATGTCTATCTGTGTGTCTGCCTCCTCCTGTCTAGCTGCCTGCCAGTCTGTCTAGCTGCCTTTCCTCTACCTCAGGCTTATTAGAGCTTGTTGGGAAATGAGTATCTTTCCCCACCCTGGGAATGTTTTGCTTGAAAAAGTTCAGGTCTCTCTCCAAAACCTGATTTTTTTTTTTTTTTTAAATGGAAAATTTTCTGCAAATTTCTAGTGGGCTAGCGTTATGCGGGGCACCACCTGGCTGACAGTCTCAGCAGAGGCCAAAAGCCATGAATAGGCCAGTTAGTCTGAACCCCATTTCCATTGCGAGTGGACTGTGAATCTGGGTTTGAGTCACATGAACCGAGCAATGTGGTAGAATATGCATTACTGCTACCTTTCCGCGGTACTCAGTTTGTCAACACAGGGACACACAGGAAAGGACATCTGAATTAATTCTGAAAGTGGATTAGCTAAACCACATTAAACCACTGTGTGGACACTTTTATTCAGAATTCAAGTGGCCTTAATTCAGGGCTGGTCTATACTGAGAAGTTAGGTAAAAAATCCACACCCCTGAGCGATGTAGTTATATTGATCTAACCCCGGTGTATACAGCTGTATAGAGTTCCCATCAATTTAGCTACCGCCTCTCATGGGTGTGGATTAACTACACTGACGGAAGAAGCATAGTAGTGTCTCCACTTCAGCTTTTTAAGTGTAGAGCTGCCCTAGGAATGTCTACATTGGGGTTTGATGCAGTTTAACTCATTCCACTTTATTTTCACGTCTTTAGTCAATTCAGATTATTTTTTCTGAGTGTTCCTGTGTAAACAAGCCATTATTATGTGAATGGGAATCTTCCGTTTTCAAGGCTGCCAGGACTGCGGCTTTCACCGGCATGAAATTAATTTACAAAAAGTTCCGTCAATAAAAACAATGAAAAGATTTTCTTTGTCATTCCCTGTTTTATTGGGGGGGGGCAGGGGAGGCACAGGGGATTGTTTGCAAGAAAGTAAAAAACTGCTAATGTTCCCCCTGATAACTCTAAAAACCGTTGGTTGTCTGGGACAAGGACCCATTTTGCAACTCCATTGACAAAAAGGATTCAAAGGCTTTTGCCAAATTGAGTATGGAAAGTGTTGATGAATTTGCACATTGGATGAAATTCTGTTACATTTTGCACTGTGAACATGAAACCCTCAATTTGGCTGCAAAAATACGTTACAAAGTGAAAAGCAGATGCTGCTTTCCAGCTCTGTCACTCACTTTTTAAACATATTGAACTGCAGACATTAAACTCAGCATTTCCAACTATTAAAACATCTGGGGCATAGCTTCTGTTTTAACCCAGATCCTCAGGAAAACCCTGAACTGATACTCAAAGATTAATATAAAAGACTGGCAGCTTTACTGAATTCATCCACGTTAGCCAGATGTGTACATAACACTGAAATTCAAAAAGCCAAATCTTCAGCCACTTTCTTTTTTGGTGTGTGCACAGAAACTGAGGGTGTTTCAAAGAGCTCTCTCAAAGGGGGTTTACATTCAGCTCTTAACTGAATTTAAGTTTTTCAAATAGGAAATCTTCATTTCCTTATGCAGAAAGGATGATGGCCCACCTAATTACCCGGTTTGTGTGAGCAACTGAGGGATTTGTATTCACAAATAATTGCGCTGGCAAATTTTACTCAGGCAGGCCCGATGAAAATCACAGTGTGGGACACTGCAGCTGAAAGTACAGAGGGGGGTCAGATTTTCATTTCCATCCCTCCCCCTTCCCCAGAGCACTTATTTCTACACATTCCCAGCACTGCTATAACCCACTCTAAGCCATGCAAGAATCCTATATGAAATGAAGAGAATTTTAAAAGCAAGCCATTCACCATTCACTGATCATACATTAATTACCGTCCTCTCATTATGTCCTTGTTTTAAATAAAATTCTCCTATGATGTGTTTAGTCTGAGGAAATGCTTTTCTATGGTTCTGGCAGACCTGTTCCCCCATCCACCCCCTAATTTGAACAAAGTGGACTTAATTTGAATTAAACTGTCAAAAACCTTCCACTTAAATTGATTTATCTTCCTCCCCATCTGAAATGGATTCATTTCTGCACAATGTATAAGAAGAGTGTGTTGATGGATTGCATTTCATGGAATGGAAACATTTTTTATGCATCTCCATTAGATGCAGCTCAGGTATGCAAAGAAAAGAGAAATATGGGGGAGGTGGGAGAGAGAAAGAAAGAAGGGGTGTGTGTGCGTGTGTGAAAGAGAGTGAGAGAGATGTTTGTAGAATAATGAACAAGAACCCTCTTTCACTGATTTTCTGTGGCAGGGCCATAACTCTTAGAGTTGGAAACATAGTGCTTGAGCATTCTTCATTCTTTTCCCCTTGCAGATTCAAATGGTATCACTTCAGGCACGAACACCACAGCTCTGCTCGCTGTCCAGCTGCTCATTTAGCTCTCCAAAACCTTCTCACCCTCAACTCCTCTCCTACGCTCCTCTGACGGAACCTCGCCTCTCCCCGGTTTCTGCCCTTTCTTGTCATTATAATTATCTGGTATTTCTATTCCAGTAGTGCTGAGAGGCTCTAACCAATATTGTGCTAGGGGATATACTGACATGTACGGAGAGACAGATCCTGCCCTGAAAAGATGGCACTCTGGCAAGCTAGACAAAGGGTGGCAATATTCTTCCCATTTTATAGATGAGGACCCGAGGCACAGAAGCGGTTAGCCTTTATCTCCACTAGCATTTATGCTGGCAAAATTTCTGTCACTCATGGGTGTGGAGAAAAAAAGCCCTGAGCAACATAAGTTTTGCTGGCAGACGTGCTTGTGTGGACATGCCACCGACATAGCCACCGCCGCTCATTTAGATGCTTTTATTATGTCCGCGAGAGAGCTCAATGCAGCTGGCTCCATCCCTTCATCCAATTCATCTTCTAGGGTCTCCGTAAACATCAGAATTAAGAATTCACCTGCTTCCCCTCGCCTTGTCCAAGGGATGTAGAAATAACCTACAAAAGGCTTCTCCTTCCAAAGGCGCTGCTCGAGCATAAACTGCTATACCCCAACAAGTTTAACCCTACCTATGCTGAATGGAAGTCCTCTGCAAATTCTGAGTTCCTTTATGCCAGTGGGGCTAAACCTTTTTCATACAGGGATTCCTGTTTGCAGAGCAGGGGCCATCCTCGCTCCTCTCTGGCTGGGACTCTCCTCCAGTGTAGCTATATAGGAAAGTTCTTGTGGACACAACCTCCTGACACCTGTTTGTGACCCCCAACCCTCCAAATCCAGCTGAGATGCCACGCTTTAGGCCATGATTTGCCATGGTGCAGTGGGCTGGCACATCTCAGGCCGATTCTCCCCCATCCATAGGCTGCAGTAACATCAGTGTCTCAGGGGAACATCTCGTGCAGGAGTGGAAATGTGGCAAGCTGAGCCTTTCATTGCAAGGCGCCTTTAAAAGAGGCAGAGTGGGTGAAAAAAAAAACTGGAGAGAAAAATGAAAAGCTCCAGTGAGCTCCACTAAAAGCTTTTCAATTATAAAAAATTGTTATTGTCTTTATTTCTGCTCTTTCCCTGACCTGGAGAGTGTTTAATGCTGTTGGAACCATTTGACAAACTCAATTAGTTTCCACTTAGAAGAAGGTGTGCTTTTTTATCTGAAGAGTTTTAAATGAACTGGGGCAGGTGTGGTTTGCCTTTCTGATTGATTGAATTAGGCTCCCTCCTACTCATGGTGAGACTTTTCGGTACCTTCTGTCTTCTGAGCTTGTTGTTTGACGCCTGTTTTCTTTCCTCCCTTCTGGAAAAAGGAGCGGAGGAGGGACGGGACTGGGTTTTACAGGCCAACATCTATCACCCTGCGCAACGACCGTGGAAGGTCTCAAAGGCAAAAGCGCCAGCGTGTTGATTACCAGCTGTGGAGGAGCCAATGGGGAAGACCTCGCTCCCTGGGTGTGCAACGAGGCAGTGCCCTCTAGAAACTCAATCTTAGCCACCATACAGAGACTTGGAGGTCAGGGGGAAGGATCTGGCCAGCGGATTTGTGATTATGCCTTGAAATCCTCTAAGAACTATTCTGGGGAAGTCCTATGGCACGCGCTATGTAGGAGATCACATCTTCTGGCCTTAGAAGCGATAAATCTATAAATCTCGAGCCTTTGCTAGCTCTGTAGGGCTGGAATTCTCACAAGTGCTCAGCAATCCGGGAGTACCGTGGGTGAGGGCCTGTGGCCTGTGATGCGCAGGAGATTACAGTCCATGATCACGATGGCCCCAGCCTTGCCTGGAGTCACAAACAGATCAGAATGCCCACCACCCAGGCAACTTGACTATGTAATAGACGGTCACTTTACGGCAAAGAGCACAAAATATTCCGGTTACTCCCAGTCCCAAAGGACCCGTCACTTACCTCGGGTCAGTTTGCACCTTAGATCTCACACCAATGCTGGGCCAAAGTAACTGAAGATTTATTAACTAGGAAAAAGAAATAAGAGTTATTTACCAGGGGAAAGCAGGTAAGTATACCCACACAAATAAGAGCCAAGCTTAAGTTTAGAAGGTAATAGAGGAGTATATAATAATCAAGCTTTTATGTCCTTTGCGGATAACCTAAGCCAAGCAATTGAGGGATTTCTTGCTTATGTTTGTGAATCTTTATCCCCTACAGTCATAAAAAGACCCTCATTCCTTCTGGTCAGGGATTTTTCTCTCCACCTCCCTAGAGTCCAAGCTGATGGGATGGGTGCTTCTGCACATAACCTCTTCATAGGTGGATGGGGGAAACAATGACAAAATCTTTGTTCCACAGTGGTCGGTTTGGACTCAATGGGCAGGAGATAACACCTTCTGTAGGCATCTAGCGTTTTGCATTAGGTGAAGGGTTTTTTTCCCTTTGTCTGGCGAGTTACATTGTTATGGAACAAACATTTTTCAGTTATAGAGCAAGTATGACCTTAGAGCTTAGGATACAGGTACTATATGTAGGATTAATACATGCAGCATCCTACAAGCATTCCATAGTTTAAACACGTCGTTATAGCACTACTGTCTATTTTAATGGACTAACGCTCAGGTGAGCCCCACTGGTTTCCAGCGATGCATTTGTCTGTCTTCAGTGTGACTCCAAGCACCTAAAATGTGGCCCATCTTGGCTCGTTTGCAAACTTATCTCCATGATCCTAATTCAAAGCCCATCTAAGTCAATGGGAGTCTTTCTACCGACCTCAATAAGCGTTGGATTAGGTCCTAAACCAGCAGGAGTGCAGGTTTCAGCTGTGAACATCTGGATAATTCATGTGCAATGGAACTGGGCAGAGGTGGGGTGGGACGAGTATCTTCACTGACCCTGGAATTTCCTATTTCACACACTAGGTGCTGCGTAATAGTACACGAGGACTGCCTGTTTATAAAACTAAACTGGATCTTTGGCAAGAGACCTATTCACAGAGATACTGCAATGGCAGCTAGCATTCAAGCCATGTGCACACAGACTGACTGCCTGGTGCCTCGTCCAAACCCTTCTCTCCTGCAACCTATGCTCCTCCCTCTAAGTTCCAGGCAGTTTGCTACATCTTCTTGAGCACAACTTGGCTGAGCATAACCTTATTCTTCTCTTTCTAGGCCCAATCCTGTACCCTTGAAATAATGGAGAGAATTTTGTCACTGAGGCTAGAGGCAGGAGGATGTGACCCCATCTTTGGAAGTCACCCATCCCCTTCTGAAGTTTGCTACGAGGAAATCCTAGTGCCGGCCTCCATTTATCCCTGCCATGCTCCCAGCAGGAATATGAGTCAATCCCGGAAGAGAGCTGTCAGCAAGGAATGATTTTGCTGTGATTATTGCTCAGTTGAGAGGTTAGGTCTGTGGGTGTTTTTTTCTTTCTTTTATTTTCCAAACCACCTTAATTGCGGAGCAGAACATGTTGGTCTCAGGCCCTACTGATACATTTGTCTTCAAACAGCAGATCCAACTACAGAGCGAGATGCAAATCTAATTATTCCACATGCAAGAAACAGAAACAAAAGCTCATTGTTAAATTTGCTCTCCTACATCGGAGAGATAAAAACCAAAAAGATACAGAAGTGGCCTGTGTGTGCGGAATACATTCCACACAGGGCTGGAGTGAATTTTTTTTTTTTTTAAAGAGGCTCCTTCCTTTCTACGTGGCACTGCCATAAAAGGTAAAAACACTCACCCACACCCCTAGCTTCCAATGGGTTTATCGGCACCACTTTGCTTCCTGTCAAAACTGATCTCCAGGGATCAGGGCCAAGCTATGCAGCGTGAGTTGGACCTTGGAATGGGGAGAAGCCTAGCTCAGAACTAAGACAAAAAGCATTGCTTAAAGGATTTGTTCCACTTGCCTTCACCCAGTTAACAGCTGCCTTGGAAAGTGCCATGTAAGCCAGTGCATCCTGCTTCCTGATTGCCATTAAAATGTTCCTGTGGAAAGGAAGGACTCTTTCTGCTTCCCCTCCTCTACTGGGCCTTGAAGTCAACAAGTTTTGGAGAGGCTAGGATCTGATTTGGAAGCGTTGTGCACTCTGCCGTTCTCTCTGAGCCCGCTAATTGCCTCAGAAGGCTTGAGAAGAGTTTCACTCTGATTGCTTCAGGCCCTTCACCCACAGGTTAGGCAGCTTTAATTGGACAGGAGCAGAGAAGCACCAGGGAAGTTACAGATGAAGAGATTTGCAGTAAAGAGCGGTGAGTTTTTAAGATGTCTCGCAGGCTTCACTCAGTGTTTCAATAGCTTATTCCAAGGTGTAGGAAGCAGAAGCCAAAGAGACCACCTCTGAATGCAAAGGGAACCCGGCCTTCCCAGGGTCTGCATGTAGATGTGGACTAACCAACTGAGCTAAAATAAAAGCAGACCCAAATTTTTGTCTCAAACAAGGTCCAACCCTTTGTTTTCCATTTTTGTGTTTCCTGGAATTTCCAGTTTCCAGAAAGGACCAGAAGCAGAACAGTCCAAAAAGTCATCAGTAAGGTTGTTCTTGTGGCCTTTCTGCCAAGGGATCAGATTATTTTAGGGACACTCCCTTTGAACTTTTGGGGTAGAGATCATCTTTACCGATGTGTGTGCACAGTGCCTAACGTAATGGGGCCCTGATGCCTGACTGGCACTTTTGGACTCTGCTGTGATACAAGTAGTGAAGTAACTATTATTCAAATTACTTAATTACTTAATTACAAATTACTTAATTACTGAAGTTCTACAGAGCTCTTCCTATTATCTTGAAGCCTCTCTTCCTTCTGCGTCCACATCATGTGTTCTCCCTCATGTTTCCCGATTCAGTGCATGGAGCACTGATCTTTGCAAGGACAGGTCTCTCCCTCCATCCTCAGTTTCTCTGCCCACATACATAAGACCATGGGGCCACAAGAAACTCAGTGTCCCCTTCATAGAAGAGGAAAGCTGGTCCGAGTTAAGGCACTCGGTTAGGGTTTGGGAGATCTGGATTCAAATCTCTGTCCCCCCGCAGACTCCTGTGTATGTTGAGTGAGTCACTCACTCCCCTGTGCCTCAATGACCAGCTATGAAATGGGAATAACAGCTCTTCCCTAACACACAGGGCCATTGTAAGGAGAAATACATTAAAGATTGTGAGGCTTTTAGATACTACAGTGGTGAAGATACCAGTACCGATGTGTGAGAGACAGAAATGGTCTATCAAGAGAACACTGAAGTTCGATGCCCAGTGCAGCTGCTTCTCTTCCTTTCGGGGATGCACTTAACAAAACCTCCATGCTCTGTATTAGGGATCATGTCAATGAGGTGTCTTATGAGGCCCAAAAAGACAATTCCGTGAAAGCTACTAAATTCTGCTATTGTAATATGGCACCCATCAAGAAACCGAGAGATCCCTCAATATGCTCCCAGCTTGTGTCCTGCTTGCTTTTCACTGAGAAAGGAGGGATGAATGTCCTAAACCCAAGAGGAAGGATGGCCCAATGAGGAGGGTGCTAATCTAGAATTTGGGAGACTGCGCTTGAGTCTTTGCTCTGCCACAGACTTCCTATGTGACCTTGAGAATGTCATTTAGTGCCAGATTTTAACAAGTACTTAGGTGCTGTAAGATGCAGATAGGCACCTAATGGGATTTTCAGAAGTGCCTAGGCACCTATGTCCCATTGATTTCAGTGCCTAGGTGCTTTAGAAAGTCCCAAATATCCTTATAAAGCTGTTTGTTATTCTTTGTCTGCCTCAGTTCCCCATTTGTAAAACGAGGATAATTTCACTGTTCTCCCTCACGGGTGTGGTGAGGATACATGTATAGAAAGAATGTGAGGTGCTCAGATACTACAGTAACTGAGGCCCTAAAGTATCGAAGATAGATAGAGACGTGGAAACGGGTAAATATGCAGAGATTAAATGCAGTCAAGCGGTTCTGTATTGTGCATTTCTAAAGGGTGATGCAATTCATCTCAGGCACTTGTGGGTTGGCTGGCAAAACACACACTGAAGAAGGAATTGGAAACTAGAGATGGTTGGAAAATTAAATTTTCTTCCCTTCAAAAAAAAGCTCAGCTTTCTGTAGAAAAATTGAAACCCTAATCAACTTTATTTGTTTGTTTATTTGGTTTTAAACTCACGTGTCCCCCATTTTCATGAAATGTCGTTGGAAATCATATCTGCCAGCTCTGCTGCCTACATGTCTGGGAATAATGGCCCCACTTGTTCCACCACGTAGCATCGATTAGAGGACTTGTCCGTTAATTTATTGCCTTTTGCCCCAAGCCCTTGAGACATTAAGGACCTGAGTCTCATTTACATTTACAGCTGCTTTACACCACTCTAGGAGCATGAATGTAATTTATTCCCACTTGAAGTCCCTTTCCACTGTTCGAGTGGCATAGCAGGACTTTAGTGTAAATGAGCATTAGGCCCTGCTTAACCCACCACAGGTGTGAAATGCAGCAGCTGTTCAGCTGCAGGCAAAGTGCTGCAGGAAGGGGAGGAACTGAAGAAGAACGCTGTACACATTTGGGGTCAGCAGGGGGCATTTAAGAGAGGCAGAAGGTAATCACATGCGCTGTTACTTAGCCAGGACACATTTCCTTTTGGGATTATGAAATGCATGGAGATCTCATCTGACGGACCACCCCTCCTGCACGCCAGGGAGCGCACCTGCCTCTGAATTTGCAGCACCACTTTTGGTTATCATGGGTGTCTTCCACCCAGTAACCAAGCAGACCCAGTGCGACATAACTTGTGAGACGGAGCAGCCTAGACTGACTGCTGCCCAAGTGCCAGCGCCTGCTGTCGTGCCAGAGATGGCTCAGCAGTACGAGGGTCGTTCATTACAGCTCAGATCTGCTGATAGCGGGAATAGATCCTCTGTGCTGTCACCTGGAGGAAAACTCCGTCTTTTATCTCCCAATGCATCCCTCATCACGGTATGCTGTTGAGTAATACCAGCGCTCCATAGAGACAGGATAAATGCCCATGAAAAGATCCTCTGTAATGGATTACACATCACCCCACAGAGCGGAGGCACTCGTGGGGCATTCGTCTCCTCCTGCTGTTAGTTCACAGTCTGCCTGCAGGACCATCTTTCTCAGTCATCTGCCTGTAATTGACTTCCGGTGGAATTCGCTCTCTCTGCTCAAACCACGGCTTTCACTTATTACTTCCACCCACGGTACTGGGGGGGGGGAGCTGCTGCAGCACAAAAGATGGGACTGACCCTGCTGTAGGCTGCGCATCTGCAGCTCCTAGCGATTTAACAAGGTCACGTAGCAGAGCCAGTCGAAAAGAGCAAGGTATATATTTAATTGACATTTTCAAAAGAAAGGGAAAATATTTTTTGTGTTGATTTTTTTCAGTGAAATGTTTTGGCCCAGATCAGTGCTTCAAGTCAGGCCTGCATAAAGGCTGCTCTTTGAGAGGAGGACACGAGAACTCCTGAATGCATGGCCATCACCGGGGACACCTAGGATCTCCTTCAGTCAGAGTCCATCATACATGGACCACTGAGTCCTTCCTGGAGAGATGCACACAGCGAGTTGTGATGGAAACTATGCCTCCACCGCTTTACCCCTTTGCTATGGAATTCCACAAGGATCAGTTCTCTCTCTGGTCTTTTTCAACCTCTGTGTGCAACCGCTAGCTGAACTGGTCAGAGGTCAGGGACTCGAGTGTCAGCAATATGCAGATGATACAAAGCTCTACGTACCCTTCCCGCATATGGACCACACCATTGCCACCAAGATGGCATGGTGCTTGGCTGAGATTTGCTCATGCTTGAAGAGCAGCTGTCTGAAGCTGAACCCACGGCAAGACGGGTTCGGCAGGTGATCAGAAAAAAGTATTTGGAAGAGTTTGTGGCCATGATGCAGTCTCCTTTGGTTGATGCCTCACCCCTACAGTTGATCAGTTCAGGCCATAGTTTAGGAACACTCTTGGATTCCTGGCTGATGCTGACTTCTAAGACAGCAACTTCTGTGAGTAATTCTATCAACCATGGCCGGTTGGCTGAGAGACTCTGCCTTATCCTGACAGATGAAAGCCTGGCCTCAGTTATTCATTCATTCATCACCTTTAGGCTGGACAACAGCAATGCGAAAGACCTGGGCATGACGCCTTCAGTCCTTAAGAAACTCCAATAAGTACAGAATGCTACAGCAGATCTCCTCAGCAACACAGGCTGCCGTGAGCAATCGCGCTTGTCCTCCACTCTCTACACTGGCTTTCCACAGAACTGCAAATCAAGTTCAAGGTCTCAGGCCTTATCTTCAAGACGCTCCACAGCCGGGGCCCAGATGAAGCCAAATGAAGACACCGTTTGACAGCTTCACTTCTCTGACACATGGACCTCTCAACAAAAAGGATGCAGCTCATCTGTGCAGGAGACAGAACTTCCTTGGGCATGGTCCCAGGAACCCAGGACCATCACAAACCTCTCCAGTTTCTACTCCAAGTGCAAGGTGCATTTACGTGACTTGTCTCCTCTAATATAAACACAGACCAAGAGATATATTTACATAAAAATCAAAACCCAGCAACCCTACCAAAACAAAACACTCCACTGCACATTCTTCTCCTGCTGGGAAGAGGATGACAGAGCTAACAACATGGGACAGATGTGTAGTCATGTTCCTTAATGCATTACTGGAGGGTGCTCAGGCCCACATTCACAGAGGTACTTAGGGATTTAAGTCCCATTCCTATCCCTTCACCTCAGCAATCTTTGTGTTTTCTTGGCAGCTAGAGAGGGTAGGTGTCAAGGGTATATAAAGGTGGTGGGGTGGGAACTAGAACAATCTCTGTGTGTATTTTTTGTGTGATTAAGGCCCACTAAAACCTAAAGCTGGCACTGAATTTCAGTGGTGGCACTAGTTTTCCAAGGGAAAGAGAGTTGGGTGTCAGCTGAGAACTGTCGATCTGAATCCAGACTTGACCATAGTTTGGGGGAATACAGGGGCATGGTTTTGGTTCACCCCATTACAGAAGCAGAGTGTCTGCCACAAAGTTTGGATCTGAGTGTGAATTACTCCCAACATCTGGGAGAGAGGGGAAAAGGGTATATCTGGAGTCACAGAATGACTGGCCAGAAGGGACCATTCAATCGTCTAAATTGACCTCCTATATATCACATGCCCCCAACATCAGCCAGCGCCTGAAAGCAGGCCAAAGTCCCACAGCCCACCAGAGACTATGGTGTGCCACAGGCAGAGAATAGGAGGGACCAAGGTGCACCAGTGCTTGAGGTGATTCAATGAGATCGAGCCAGACAATCCGGTCAAGTGACCTGTACCCACACGCTGTAGAGGAAGGAGAAAACCCCCAGGTCACTTCCTCCCCACATGGAGATCGGATAGAACCTGAGAACATGAGCGAGCACCAGCCATCAAAGCACCTGAGAGAGAGAACGCTCAGTGCCGCCTCAGAGCCCTCGCCCACTTCACCCGAAGTCCCATCTCCAGCTGTGGCCATCAACTGGTGCCTCAGAGGAAGGAGATATAAGAACAACCCAAACCCTCCCAGTTTACATTGGGGGGGAATCCCTTCCTGACCTCTGCCAGTGTCCAGCTGAAACCCTGTAACATGAGCTTCAGGAACATAAGACATAAACCAGAAGAGAGTTGACTCCTGCCCCCCCGCCCCAACTATAACAAGCAACCCCATCATACAATCACACTCCAGCCTGAATTTGTGCAGCGCCAGTTTACATGCATTTGTTCTTGTGCCAACACGTGTTTGAGTTTAACTCTTCACAACACCATGGCCAACATATTTATAGAGAGCACTCATGTCCTCTCTTTTTGCTAGACTGAAGAAGCCACGCTCTTCCAATCTCCTCTCTTAAGATAGGCCCTTTATTCCCCTGATCATCTTTGTAGCTCTTCTCTGTCCCTGTCCCAGTTTAAATTCATCTTTCTTGAACATGGGTGACCACAATTCTACACAGTATTCCAACCAAGGTCTTACTAGTGCTTCACAATGGCATTATTGGCTTCTCTGTCGCTCCTGCCTCATCTCTACCTTAGAGAGAAAAGTCAATGGGAGTTTTGCCTGGATGAGCATTGCCGGGACGGGTGCACAGTTTGCAAGGCACGTTGGGATTTTTCAGGATGAAAGGTGCTGTATAAATGTCCAGGAGATGCTGCTGCTGCTGCTGATAAATAGAATGTGACCCTCTTATTGACAGGGACAGAAATCTAAGCACATTCCCCACCCACTGGAGCTCACTGTTCTGAGTTCTTGTCGCAAAGAAAGGGAATCCTTGGCTGTGCCCATCCCAGCCTGAGACTGCTTTACACAGCAGGCAGGACAGACACTGAAAAGGGGAAGAAAATACCTGGTTCACAGCTAGAACATTCTCCCCTCCCAAACTCCTTCTGCAGCATCTGAGCCACACGATCAGTAAATTCAGCCACAGCAAACTGTGCTTGGACAGCATTAAAAGGTCGGTCTTAAATCAGCAGCAGCCAGGAAGTTCCAAGTTAAGGATGCCACTCAATTCTGAACATAGCCCTGTGATGGCCATGTAATAACGATCTTCCTCTCCATATCCATGTAGCACCTTCCTTCTGGAGTGCATGTAGCCCTTTTGTTAAGCCTCAAACTCCCACTGGGGGATAGGGAACCATTATGCTTTGAGCTGTATTCCGGGTGGTTAAAAGGAGTCATGGTGCAGTTAAATGGCTTGTCCAGGGCTAGTCAATGATTCAGTGGCAACTTCAGGAATAGAAAAGGTGTCCTGGCCTCTAGCCCTTCACTCTAATCACTGGACAAACTCTCATCTGCTTGGTGAAACCTTGGAAAGCTGGAGGAAATGGGACGCTTAAAAGGAACCAGGCCTATTATCACAGGATTGGCTGACCCTTACAAAATAAAATGGATCTAACACTCTGTTGCCCTGCTTGGTGTATAGACATCCTGATTCTGAACTCCTCTTTGCACGGGTATAAATGACTGCACAAGGAGCAGGATAATGGGGAATCAGTCTCTGACTTCTGTTGCAGGTGTGTGACGGGCGGAGTAGCGGGTTACTCTATTTTATTTGATTGAGTGGAGAGGGGTTTGGTAGTTTAATTTTTTTTCACAGTAGGCAGGAAATCAATTGTGCCAGATGGATCCTGCCAAAAGTATCAAGGGTGCAAATATGCCCAATAAATCCAAAGTTAATAAATAAACAAAAAGCATTGGATCAGAATTTTGCAGGAAAGTCAGGTCTGAAGGGGGAGTAAGATCGGTCATAATGAAACAGCAAGTAGTTTCCCTCGGACGTGTATCGCACTTAGACACAGCTCCAGCAAAAAGGAACCATAACAGGCGATACAGACATATGCTATAAGGGATTGTCTGCACAGGGAAATAGCCTGGAATAGTTTCAGTATGGAATAGCTGTCTTGCTCTACGTTCACAGCCATGCTAGCCCTGAGGCATCGCTGACCCAGAGGAGCTTCCAAACCAAGGGCTCCTTTGTGACTTTGCACCCATGCAAGGGAGTAAAAAACAACATTCCTTGCAATGCTGTGCCAGATACCCAGACCAGGGGCCTAGGCTGGCTGTAGTGAGCGAGATGATGCGCTTGTTTAAACCCCAGTTCAGCAAAGCGCTTAAATCCATGCTTCCCTTTAAGCCTATCGGCAGTTCCATTACCTTCAGTTCCTTAAGGTTAAGTGCATAGTCAAGTTTTCTGTTAAATCACGGCTTTACTTCTTCCCCTGAGCAGGTAGGTGGGGAGGGGTGAAAAACAGATGGAGCTTTGGCTCCACCCAACTCACTGATGAGAGCAGTTGAGTCAGCAAGGGGAATTTCAGCCAGTGGCAAATTACCAGCTCTCTCTGCCTCCCATGGAGCAAGCAGGAAGCCAGGGAATCCTTGTTCTCCAGAGAGGTGCCTGTCATCCGAGCATCTCCCAGAGCTATTCGTGGGGCATTGCAATTCACTCACCGCCCCTGCTCAGTCTAAGAGCACAATCTAGCTGTAAATAAAGACAAATCCTACGATGTGAGTGCAGTGCAGGGGGGCGAAGTGGTGCTGGGGTAGGGTGGGATATCCCAGTTTTCAACCAGCTGTCGGGTTGATTTTGCCTAGAGAATGAAAGAACTTCTGCTCCTCCTCCACTTTTTACCAAAGTTGTGGATTCTTCAACTCTTGAATTTTTCAGCTCAGGTCTGGACATCTCTTTAGAAGAGGTGCTTTGGTCAAAAGCAAGTTATTGGGCTCAAAGCAGGAATCACTGGATGCAATTCTCTGGCCTGTGCTATGTGGCAGACCAGATGATCTAATGGTTCCAGCTGCCCTTAAAGTCACTAAATCCATTCGGGAGTGGTTACTGTAGACGCAGGCAGGGGCATGGATGGGGCAGTCTGGAAGAAGCTAGCACATCTGTCACCCCTGGGCACACTAAAGATGGCACTCCAGACTTGTCATTCCAGCAGTTGACACAAAGACTAACATGATTTTTTTTTTTTTAATTTCCCTATGGGTTTCTTTACTGAATTCCATCTTCTGTGTTTGTACAATAGCTAGCACAATGGGCACCTGATGTTGATTGAATCCTTTGGGCCCTACTGTAATATAAATATTAAATAATATTAATGGCCTGCTGCCTTGCCTGTCGGCTGGAAGCCAGAGCAATTGTGCGCAGCAGACTGTTGTGACATCCTGAGAACAGTGAGCCTGTTCCTATGGAAAGGAACTCCTCTCTCTGGTTCTAGCCCAGCTCTGCTAGAATTCACTCCAACACATTCACGGAGAGGGAAGGAGATACCAGCTCTGTTGTAGGAACATCAATGAGCATCGAGACGGACACATTTCCAAGCTATTCACCCTCCACGTTTGCAACCACCAGGCCTGGCGCCACATGCTTCACATGCAGGGAACACCATCCAGATAAGTGCAAATGAAGGGTCATGCTTACCACATTCCCCTCTTTACGTCAAGGCCTCTCCAGACTCGGCTTAACCTCATCCACCGTTCCCTCAGAGGAGTGCAGCCTGATCAAAGCTCCAGAGAGCCCACATCACAGTTTACTCTGCTCCCACCACCTGCCGAGGCCGCAGCAACATCTTCCTCCCCGCTTTCCTCTCTCTGCAGCACCTCTGCTGAATTATTAATCACAGCTCATCCAATTGAAGGGCTCCTGTATGTTAATAATTCATGACCACACACAGCTTCAGGCTGGCAGATCAGGCAGCATCAGGGCCGGGGCTCCGGTGAGGTAGGAGAAGGAAAGAAATCAATAGCGTGTCGCAGGCTGTACGAGAGTCCGGAGACTCTTTGTTATATCTGAGAATTGCTCCCTGTGGTTGCTACCATCGCTATGTCTGGATTTATTGTCTATCTTCTCATCCAGCATGGAACCTGACCCACAACGTAAAGGCCAAATGCACTGAAACTGTGAAGTCCTTTTAGTGCTTGGTGTGGAATGCAAGAGGGAATGCATCTGTTTTCTTTTCCCTTCCTCGTGGCATGGATTTCTTCCCATCAGAAGCAAGTTTCGTGACTATATGCTGGTTAGAATATCCCAACCCTCTTCCCCCTCTAGAAAATGTATCCCTAGACACAGTTCATGGAGGGAGGTCTGAGCTCAAAGTCCAAAGCAAGCTGACAGGAGCCGGGAATCCCCGCCCAGCATTTCAAGTCACCAGGTGCTGTCCAAGAACAAGCACGGAAACCTTAACTCTGCCCCTCCCAATATTCCTCCATGGCCTCCTAATGGAGCCCGTCCCACTGTTTGGGGACCTTTGCTCTAGTCAGACGCAAGTTATTGGGCTCACTGTAAGTGTGACTGTGTGAAAGGCTCTGGTCTGTGTTATACAGGAGGTCGGACTAGATGATCATCATGGCTCTTTCTGGCTTTAAAATCTATTAAAGTTTCATTTTCCTTAAGGTGAGGCTCATTTTGCAATGCTGGGGGTATGCAAGGCAGTGAGGAATGAGCCATGTATCAACTCAGGGCTCCAGGGTTTTGTAAAGCTGGTTGGCTTATTGCCAGGGTTAGCTCTGCCCCTCATCGCCCTGTGCAGGCCTCATCTACAGGAAAAAGTCGCATTAATTTAACGTAAGGTGTGATTTTTAAATTGCTCCAATGAAACTGGTACCAGAAGCTATGGTAAGACTCACGTTTCATTTTAAACCAGGCTTCCTTCAGCTTAGTCAATTAGGAGCCAGTTCGAGCTAAACATTGAGGCCGAGTAGTGGGGTCGTTTGTCTGGTCAGCAGGCCTAGTAGTCTGGGCCTCCAACTCCAGTCTCTCTTTCAGTATAATGTGTCCTGGACCCCTGGATGGGATCCCAGCTGGCTCAGCTTCCTTGCCAAAAACCCCTTGCCCGGCCTGTCCCTGGGCTAGGAGATGGGGAATCTGGGTTGGCAGTAGCACGTTGATCCTCCGGCTCCACCGGGTCCTGGTCCACAGCCCAAGAAGGAATGGCCTGGGTTCGGCTCACCTTCCTCTGAGCCCCTTCCTATCACACCCCATTGGGCAGGGTTACTGTCTTTTGCTTCGAGCCTCCTCTGGCGAGGGGTCAATGCAGATAACGTCTGGTGCCCCTGTACACTGTTCTCTCTCTCTCGGGTCCTGTCGAAAGGGGGGTGGGCAGACTGATAGCTGGACCGCCTCAATAGCGGCCTCTTCGCCCGTCACTGCAGAGGTGCTTCTCCAGGAAATGACTTCTCTCTCCCGCCTTGTGTGGACTAATAGAGCTCACTTTATATGGGTCTTTTTCCGAGAAGCACGTTCAGCTGTACCTACGGGGCAGAGCTTTCTTGTACTTCTCCAACCCTTCCCGGTCTTGGCCTTAGAGTGGGGTCTGTAAACCGCATCAGGCAGAGACTGGGGTTTTGCTCTCTGTTTGGGCCAAGTACTAGCTGCTGTACAATCAAAATATTGCTACTATAATACAAGCCGCTCTTCAGTTGAAATAAGAATGTCTACACAAGGGCTTCCACCGGTTTAACTAAATTGGTTTTAAAAACAATTTAAGTGAAACGGATGCAACTTTATCATGTAGACGAGGCTTCAGGGATGGTCCTGGGTTCTAAATGAACCTTCTGCACTGCCCCAGAATATAACCATTCCTAACATACAGTGTACAGAGTATTATCACCTTAGACCTGGATTCTCAGTTCTTTGTGGGAGGGACCATCTTTTTGTTATCTATTTGGACAGCCCCTAGCACAATGGGAACCTGATTCCTGACTGGGGCTCAACCACACCACAGCTATATAATATTGATGACATGCGCCACTCGGGCTGGGAGTGTGGTGTGACTGAGTTACAAGTCTGACAGCTCAATGTGTTCAGCAATCCAAGGAGAGTTTAATGAACTCAGTCCTGGATTGACAGCTCTGGGGACGAGAGAGGAGGTCAGTCTCCATAGTCAATTCAGCCTTTGGTCTTTTTTTCCGAGATTTCCAATTGGTGTGAATTTGATGGTGGTTTCTGCGGTGTGGCTAACAATGACCTTTAATGCCCAGTTGACCATGCAGTGCAGTCAAGTAGATTATTTCAATGGACAGTAAAATAAATGGAGACTCTCCTGCGACTGATTGTCCTTTCCTTGCAATGGTTTACTGTGCCCCTGGATCTCTCCACCTGATCTGTCTGCTCTGAAGGTGCTCGTAGTGACCTCTGTTCCTCGTGGTCTATGTTGTTTTAAGTTCACACACCAGAAGAATTTCAGTGTGCCAGTGTTCAGGTTGGTTGTGTGTTTCAGAGGAGCCCAGCTAGCAGCTAGAAGCAATATTACCCTTTGCTTACCAATGTCCTGTGACATTAAAAGACTCCAAACACTAGAAAGACAGAAGCTGATTAGCTAAGAGATACAGCCAGTCCTCCACCAACCTTATAATCTTTCATCATACACTACCCACCCAACAGAAACTGTTAGAAGTCTTTGTGGACTCTGCTGAACATCTCTATTTTAGGGTTTCCTTTTTCCAATTCACTTCAAATTTGCTTGAAAACCTGCTTAGCTCATGCCTAACTTTACCAATATGGGGACTTGATACTCCTTTATGTGTGGATTTTGGGGGTTGGGCTGGGGCATTACAAATAGAAATTCAATTACAAACTCAACCATGGAGTCATTTATTGCCACTCCGTAATATGAACCAGCTGCTCAACCCTAAATATGTCCCTTTTGTAGTTCTCTGGATGCATAAAAGGGACCTAAAACTGCAATGAGTAGGCAGCTAAAGATTCTCCTGGCACAGGGGAATCCTCAATTGTAGTATTCACAGTCAAGCTGGAAGGGCATATCGAGTGGGGTCCCACAGGGATCTGTGCATGTCTAGTTCTATTCAGTATATTCATAAATTATTTGGAGAATGGCATAAAGAGTACATTTACAAAGTTTGCAGATAATACCTATATGGGAGGGGTCACAAGCACACTGGAGGAAAAGATTAGAATTCAAAATGATCTTGACAAACTGGAGAAATGGTCTGAAATAAATAAGCTGAAATTCAATAAGGACAAATGGAAAGTACTACAGTTAGGAAGGAATAATCAATTTCCCAAATACAAAATGAGAAATGACTGCCTAGTAAGGAGTGCTGCAGTAAAGGATCTGGGGGTTACAGTGGATCACAAACTATATAGGAGTCGTCAATGCAATACTGTTGCAAAAAATACCGAACATCATTCTGGGATGTATTAGCAGGAGTGTTGTAAGCAAGTCACAAGAAGTAATTCTTCCACTCTACTCAGCACTGACAAGGCTTCAATTGGACTATTATGTCCAGCTCTGGGCACCACACTTCAGGAAAGATGTGGATAAATTGAGAAAGTCCAGAGGAGACCAACAAAAATGATTAAAGGTCTTGAAAACATGACCTGTGAGGAAAGATTGAAAAAATTGGGTTTGTTCAGTCTGGAGAAGACAAGACTGAGGGGGGACAGGCTACCAATCTTCAAGTACATAAAAGGTTGTTACAAAGAGGAGGGCGATAATTTGTTCTTCTTAATCACTAAGGAAAGGACATAAAGTAACGGGCCTAAATAGCAGCAAGGGAGATTTAGGTTGGACGTTAGAAAAAACTTCCTAACTCTAAGGGTAGTTAAGCGCTGCGCAAATTACCTAGAGAGGTTGTGGAATCTACATCACTGGAAGTTTTTAAGAACAAGATAGACTAACATCTGTCAGGGATGGTCTAGATTAGTAGTTTACAACCTGTGGTCCATGGACCCTTGGGTGTCTGCACACTACATGCAAAGAGTCTGCAAAAGGTCGTAGTTACCATAGAACGGTTGTTTTTAACCTGTGATCCGCAGACCTCTGGGGGTCCACAGACTGTTTTAAGATTTCCAAAGGGCTCCGCACCTCTATTTGAAATTTTTTAGGGGACTGCAAATGGAAAAAGGTTGAAAACCACTGGACTAGATAAAACGCAGTCGTGCCTCAGCACAGGAGACTGGACTAAATGAACTCTCCAGGTCCCTTCCAGTCCTACATTTCTATGAATCTCCGATTCTATAAATCTGTTTGTGATGCCTTTATACCTTCTACTCCCTTCCTCCAACATAGGGAGCATATTGGAGGTATGTCTGGGGCAAAGGATGGTCATTGAATGGTCTCCAAGGGGCTGATTTAACTTACTCTGAGGGAGCATCTGAATGTCATTCATCTCAGGAGTGGGGGAATCAGAAACGTGATTTAGAGCCACCTCTGCCTTCCGCTGTACTCAACTGCACCAAGCATGAGAGCAGTGTATCTTAGAAGTAGGGTTGTTAATTTTGTTTACTCTATTGACATTATATGGGTTAACCCTTTAAACAATAAAATTTTGTGTCCCCCCCCCTCCATCCCCATATAGTGCCCCCAGCTCGGCTCCACCGGAGACCCCCCCATCTCCGACCGATGATCCCTGGTATTCCACAGCGGGGCGCTCCACAGCACTGCAGCCGCCTCCGCCATGACCCAACACTCTCACCATGGAGACACAGAGCCCGCGCCGCCAGTTTACCGATAAGTATTAGTCTGTGCCACCATCACCTTGGACAGAATTCAAGCCACCGACCTATCATTGGAAGCTGCCAACTGGCTTTTTCGACCCCAGGAGCCGTCCTGTTCCCAGGAAGGGCACATAGCCAACACAAATACCTATCCCAAAGTACACTGTGGCTTTAAACATATTATTTGTTAACAAGTTGCTGACGGGTTCCAAGCCGTACAATGACAGAAGCTATCCCCAGAGTCCTCACCTTCATCCATCAGTTTGATTCCTCTTTAATACACGAGTAGAGTTGATTGACATTTTTTTGGCAACAATTTTTTTTGTTGGAAAAATGGGGCTTCATCAAATTGAGCCTTTATACTAAGCATTCAGATTGAAATGTTAAAAGAGGCCCAAGGGAGGGCACTGAAAGATCTTGATGAATATCTGATTTTTTTCCCGCTGAAACTTTTCATGGAGGGGCAAAGAAAAATTCCCTTTCCGCTCTGGAGCTGATCTCTTTGGAAAATATGGCTCCTGGCATACAATAAACAGTCCAAGATGGGCACAAACCAAAACCCTTGATGCAAACACTTCAAAGAAAGCTCCGATCCAAATCTAGATCCAGATCTAGAATATGTTCTATGTTCAACAATATGATTTTCCACTCGGTTTGCCTTCTGCTATTTCCTTTGTGTGTCTGTTAATACACAACCCTGGTCTGTTGTTTCTGCTTCCCCTGCTAAATACTAAAATGTGGTGCCTGCCTTGTGCTTTTTCCGCCGCCTGTGATCTGTCACTTCATTCAGACGCTTTGCCTTGTGCAGCCTATGCAAATATTTTCTCAAAATTACAAATATTCAAAATGTCAGTAATATACGGGGCCTTTGTTAAAGCGCCTTGTTTTATGGGCTTAACAACAGGCTGCAATGCAAGACGCTGACATGCTATATGTACAATGCAAAAAAAAACACCACAAAAAAAAAAACCACCCTACAATGCACAAATATCAGCTCGGGCCATAAATATCAAACAAAATTTTAAAAAAGCCTGAACGACCCCAAAAACACCGATAACCAAAGCAAAATATGACCATACTTCAGTTAGGAGGTGGCACCCACTTTTCTGCACAGGTGGGTGGGAAAGAAAATCAATGCAGGGAAGCATTTCTGGATCAGCACATTTGGAAACAGAATGTGCCTTTGTATCTAAAAATCTGAGTGCCATGAATATTTAACGTGCACAGAAAAGAATGATTTTGTCAGCGTATAAAGCAGTCCCAGTGAGGCTTAAATTCTGCCTGCCTTCTATTAGCTTTCCTTCTCTGTAAACAGAGTGAGTCGTTCACTGGAGGAGATGGGAGGGGGACAGGGAAAGAGACAGGGGCAAAGAGAAAACCGTGTGATTTGGGAACGGAAAGGCATGTGTCTTACCGGGGGATAATTAAAACAAAGAGGTGCCTCTATCCCTAACGTGATGTATTACTGTGGTCTGATAAGAGGCTGATAAGGTCTGATTCAGGTCTGATAAGAGGCTGAAGCTCGGCTGTGTCACGAGTTCCAAAGTCCTCCTACACAGCTAGAAGGTCTGACCAAAGTCTGTATCTACCCGAGGAATGTCACATATATCAAAGCAGAGGCCACAGGGGGAAATTTCAGGCAGTTGAGAACATGTGGAGGAGAAAGTAGTAATGTTATTCTCTCCCAAACCAGGGCAGTTTAAACCTAATCTGTGCCTTTCAAAGGGACTCGTCTGTTACAGGAGCATGACTGGTTCCTAGAAAACTGTTCCCTGCAAGCCACATGTACGGCATGAAACCTACATACTACAAACATATTGAACAGGAGGTGTGGGAATAGATTCCCATCATGGGCCAGGACAAATGGAATAATCAGGGAAGGGGGCGGGGACAGGGAGGTGGGGGTACTTTTGCACCCAGATTAGGACCCAGTTCAGGAAAGCATCCCCATTCAGGAAATCCATGACGCTCATGCTTAACTCGAAGTCAACAAGACCTAAGCACATGCTCACGGTTAAATTTCCATGAATCGGGGCCTCAGTGACTCCCATTTACTGACTTTCCTTCCTTCTTCATTATCCAGCTATTACCGTTGCCAATATCTGGCTGCATGTTACATTTTTAGCCCTGTCTTTGGAGCAAAGTGGGATTAGCGAGGCGGGGGAATTAAACTCAGTCTATGCCAGCTGGGTGCAGTGCAGGGCATCGCTGTATGTGTGTGTAATATCCGTGCCACCCCTTGCATCGCTCTCTCTCTGTCTCCAGATTTTAAGCCAGAAGGGGCACGCTCCCTGAAGGCTGCTAATGTATTCCAGACAGACCCATTCCCACTGCTCTGCAAAGGGAGCTGGTTTAGAATTAACAAGCAGTTGAAGATTTTTATGTCTTTCTTCCAGTTTTGCATTCCTTCCTGCCTTCGGCCTGCTGGGAGCGGGTTAGGCCTAGAGTCAGAACCTTTGAGATGAGTTTCCTTTGCCAGGCCACCATCCAGTAGGAATAGAAGCAGTGCTGAAAGCACCAGGGAAGAGTTACAAAGGGACATACGGTGTCTAGAAATATGATTTTAGAAGGAATTGCAAGCTTTTGATCACTTCCTTCCTTGTTTTGCAAAAAAATGCTATTAAAAAAAGTCCTGAACCTGACTCCAAACACCCTGAAACTTTGGGGATGTTCAAAAACTGAATCAAGATCGAGGGCTGTGGTTTGCAAATGGGCCAGAATGAGGCCCCAGGTGTGAGCCCTCCTCTCTGTCAGACATCTGGACCTAGATCTGAATTTTGCAGGTTGAGTCTCTCTCGATGTAACAACCTTAAGGCACATTTGCTGGTACCGGTAATTCCAAAAGCAGCGAGTGCTGTTCTTGAATGGAGCTGATCCAAGCCCCAGTGTCCTGCCAGCGTGAGAGCAGCTCAAGTGACATTCACACAGTTCAGCAGAAGACAGCAGCGGCTGGTTGGTTGGTTCCACCATGGTCTCTGTGATGTCAGTTAGTACAGTTGCCCCAAAAGGTTGGGAATAATCTCACTATGTAATATACACTGTCCCTCAACTCTACATAAGTGTGTGAGATGGAAACACGCAGGGACAGGAGTCTCCACCCATCCAACTGCTGGGAACTCTCCTTTGAATCAGCATAGCTATAGCCATTTCCACCAGCCCAGGCTACGACCCTCAAATGCTCACGTCTCAGCTATTGCATCTTTCCCCTGGCGCACCAGCTTCCTGGAATTACAAACTGTAGCTCTCCTTCAAGTGGTATGCTATGCCACACTATAATTCATCCTGACCAGTGCAGTTAAGGTGATTAAACTGGAGTTGTACCATCTGGTACTAGGCCTCTCTGTCTCTCTAATTATTTGGTAAGGCTTTCTTTAGTAAAATGATCAAATTGCCCATCTCCTCTACTGGAACTCCTAAGTGCCTGGCTAATCTGATAAATTCACAGGAGCCAAATCCTTTCTCGTAAAATCTTTTAAAACATTTGTAAAAGTTCCTCCGTAAGACCAATTTTCCTGGGAGACCTGTAATTATTGAGAGCAAGGTGAGACAAGTGCTACCAGCCTCTTTCACATTAACAAGGCAGAGACAGAAAAACAGAGTGAAACTGAGCATTCAGGGGCCCAGATTGAGACACCCTTGTATGTAACACGTATGTGTATTTGCCTTCCTCCTTTCCCCAAAGTGTTTGTGATTAAAGCTGTCTAATCGTTTATATTACAGTTGCACACAGAGGTCCCACTGCATTAAGCGCTGCACAAACACGTCGTATGAGAAGGCTGCGAGAAGGGGGCAGCAGGAGAAGTGAGAAGCAGGACCAAAACTCTTTCTCTCCCTGCCTCCCTTCAAGGGGGGCGCCCATCCTAAAGTGATCAAACTTCTGCAATCTTCGGGTGCCAACCCTGCACCAAAAGCTGGCCCTCTGTTCTCCTGTGGCATGCCCAGATCCCCAGGGAGCGCAGAGTGGGACAAAGGCATGGAGCATCACTGAAAAGGGAGAGACGGCGGTTCGCTCGTTAATAAGCAGTTGTCTTTTCTTAAGGAGCTGTGGTTTCTGTGAGGCCTTCTGCCAACGCCAATCCAGGCACAGCTTCATGGATACTGCTCGGCAGCACTAATCTAGGGCTGGAGCAGAGAGAAAGAAAGAGAGCCACGGGCTGTGTTAGGTTAAACAAAAGGATCTTCAGTCTCCCGAGCTAATGCATATGGAAGGGGGTGTTATTTAAGGACATGCAGCATCTTTCCTCTGTGTTAATTAACCTCCCTCACCTCTGCACTGTTATAGACACAAGCAGTTCTTATTCCTGCATCAAGGGTGTAATTAGCACAGACTGAACAAACTGCACACACTGGATGCAAGTGTGATTTCAGGACGGACAGAAGCGAGAGCCTGGCACCAGTAGGGACAATGAGATCCGCTGCTGTTGGCCAGATGCAGAAGGAGGGCTTTGCATAGAAAGACTGGAGGGAAAGACAAGGCAGTACCATAGTTGCTCATCTAGAGTTCAGCCCTACCCCACAGCTGCAGGGCACAAATGGCTGGGATGTGCCCCCTGCCCCATGCTCCAGAGGGATGAGTGGGAAAGACGGACTCTTTTTTTCCTAGGAGAAATCTCCTTTCCACCCTAAACACCATGATCGGCTCCTCCAGCGTGTTACTGAACATCACTGCATGTGCAACATGAACAGAGACCCCTCCAGCGATTCTCCCTCAGCTCCCATTTACTCTGAGCGGTGAGCTTGGCGCCCTGCACTTCCCAAAGCACATTCTCCCCCAGCCCTGACAGCGGGCACAAAGCCCCACCCCGCGATCCTCAGCAGCTTCCGCCTTTCATACGTGGCTAGTCAGCTCGCTGCAGAAATGTTGCTCCCACCCACCTCTGCAAATCCACCCTCAGCCTTACCTCCCCTGCGCTCCCTGCCTGCGGCCACTACTCCAGATCTCCTTGTCTGCCACCCTGCTCCATTTCCTACCACCAACATAGCCATCTCCCCGTGCCTCTTCTTCAGATCTGACTGCTAGTAACGAGCATGCTGCGCAAGGGACCTGGAGTCCGTGCCTGGGTGGGCTGCAGATTTTCCGTGTGATCTTGGGCATGTTGTTTCATCTGCACTGTGCCTCAGTTCCCCATCTGTAAAATGGGACTCACGCCCCTTACCCCCTCCCCACCCAGCCCTTGCCAGCTGTCCCACTTGCACAGCCCTTAATACCAGCTGGCACCTGGAGCAACCCCGAACCCCGGCCCACAATGCAGCAAGCAGTGTGAGGGGCCTCTGGGGGCAGAGCAGGGACAAGGAGAGGCGGGGCCACCCCTGGTTTATTATACCCACTTCCTATGCCAGGGCCAGATAACTGAAAATGCCCCTCATTCCCTGAGGAGAAATCTCCCAGGATCCGCACAGGGGAATGTATGCTTGCCCCCCACTATTCAATGCTCCAATCCGAGCAGGGAAATAGATGGACCAGCGTGCAGCTTTTATACTGAGCGGCCCTCGTTCCTCTGTCGCTTCCACCCTCTGGACTTCTGCCTTGCGGTCCAGCTCTGTGTGGTGTGCTATCGCATCCTCCCACCCAGTTTGTCTGTTCCGTCCGCCTGTTGGGTCCTGTCTGTCACGTAAATTGTGAGCTGGGACAAGGCCTGCCTTCTTCGTGACCAGCCTGTGTAGCTCCTAGCCCAGCAGTGCCTTGATCTTTGGGGTTCCTGGATGCTACTGCAATGAAGGGCGGAGGGCATGAATGCGGAGGCAGGGAAAGGTAAAAAGCGCAAGCTTTCCTTGGCTTCCCCCCCCCCAAATTTTGCCCTAAGATCCTCCCCCTCCCTCCACACACACAATCTTCCCAATTTTTAAATGCTGCTGTTTTAGAGAAACATAGTGGCTGTTCCAGCTGCCGGCACTAAATCATCCCTCTCTCCTGTACGTGTGCTGAGGAAGTGGGGCCAGTGATGAATGGGGCTGTCCATATTTACATTGGGAGCAAAACAGCTGTGTGAATCTCACTGTGCAACCAGTATTCTGTGCAAACGCGGCATCCCCCCCTCTGTGCCTCCGCCACCGCTCAGTGACAGTGACTGATCGTCCACTTCTGCAGAGTGTTGCCCATCCGCTCCCACCAACCCCCGCAGCCCAAGGGGATGGGAAAAAGCTTCCTCCTGAAGCCCTCGGGGCTGCCGCGTGCTTTCAGTGGATTGCTCTTGCTGCGGTGACCTTGCAAACTGTGAGGCCATAAAAATACAGGGGGCAGGAGTTGTCCGAAGGCGCGTGGGAAAGGGGAGAGGAATTCATGCTTCCTGCTACGAACTGCCTCCGAGCCCTGCTGTCTTTGCAGCGCTGCGCAGCCTTTAGCCAACTGCTCAAGGCAAATGCCGATCACAAAGTGGCCTTTGTAGTGAGACCATTTGCCTGCAAACAATCAGAACCTCCTGGCAGGGTGGACTCCAGCCCACGTAGCTCCCAGGCACTGAGAATAAGGGCTAGCGTACGCAGGCTTCCCACACTCAGCTCCACCAGTGCCTCTCAGTCTTGACTTCTGTCACTGACCGCTATCCCGATCCAGGGCCTCCACACACAACTCTGCCAGGGCCCCTCAAAACTAACCTGTTCTTGTAGGGAGCTTCCAGACAGCTCTGCTAATGAACCACAGCCTTTACAAGCTTCCCCCTGCCCCGTCTGCTGGGGTTCCTCAATCCTCGCCTGGAAACATCCCGGGAGGAACCTACCAGCTCTCTCAAGGACCTACGGTCTCAGCCTGAAGCTGGTCCCTGCTGGCCCAGCCCCAGAGCTGCAGATTAAACCAGGACAATGGAGGAGTGATGAGTAGAGATTCATTGCGAATGGTTTCTTGCAGGTAGCGCTGGGTTTCCTCCCACCGAGAACATAGCACACAACAGTACGAAGGGACCAGAGAGGGCAAGGAAGGAGAGACCTTCCCCGTCAGACAGAGACAGGAGGAATTTTCCTCTCCCATTGCACTTGTTTCCCCAGCCCCTCTTCACCTCTGCGGAGGTCTCTCTGGTGGTTAAACAGACTTGCAGAGAGGAAGAGGGACTATTCTTTTTGGTACCAATTCCTTCACCCAGGGGTCTCAAAGCACTCAGGTTTTGGCTTCCCTGGGCCAAGCCAGGACACCATTGCTAAAAGCACATTCGGCACCAGAGTCTGGGAGGATTAGCCATGGCCCCATCCCTCTGCTCTGGTCAGCATGTACGCTGAAGTTTTTCTATAGGTGGAGCGAAAGCCCCACTCATTGCACAATTGGGGCAAATGCCTCCCCTGTGTTTCTGTGTGGATGAAGCATCCCAGGGCCTTTCTCCCACAGTGGGGCTCTGCTTCAAGAAGCGTCCTCAATCCCCTTGGAAGGGGTAAAGTGAGACACAGCGAGGTGAAAACTCCCACAGCGAGTCAGTTGTGGATCTGAGATCAGGACCGAGGGCATCCTGACTCCCAGTCGTCCCACTATAATCCCTAGATGACATTCCCTCCTGAATATTGCAGTTTGCTCAGCCGTGCAAAGGGGATCATGATCCTTCGGGAAGCGCTGTTCGAAGGAGGAAAGGCGTCATATAACCACTAGGCATTATTATTTATTAGTGTTCCATTCGCAGGGTTTGTGGCTGATCTGGATGCAGAATAAACATGATTTCCCAGTCCAGTGCTAGCAAAGGGATGGGAAGTTTGCTCTAAATGAGGCTCTTTTGCTGGTTAACGTGATCTAGAATCACAGAATATTAGAGTTGGAAGGGACCTCAGGAGGTATCTAGTCCAACCCCCGCTCAAAGCAGGGAATTTCCTAATCTCTTACCAGGTCCCCAGAGTCCTTGTTCCTGAGTTGGAAACCCTGTGACTATGCAGATTGGTTAGAAAGGGCCCAATCAAGCCTGGAGGGGACCATTTGTGCAGAGCTCCTTTGGTCTAGTTTTGCAGTGGGGCGACAGACAGAGGGTTGTTATTGTTTTTAAAGGAGCTGACACCTTTGATGTGGCAGGCTTTTTCTTTTAAGTGTGTTGACAGGAAAAGAAAAGGTGCCACGGAACTGAAATTTCTTTAGTTTTTGGCATCAGAGGTAAACAAGATGTCAGCGTCTTTGGGAGACAGAAGGGGAGAGGGAGGGAAAGGAGCTGGTGGAGACAGTTCAATGGGGAGGGTAAGATCAGGGAATCCTGCTTTCTCATGTTGAGAAGAGAACCTCAGGGTTGTGGGGGACATTGGGGTGAATATAAAATGTACCCTGTTTGGGCAGGGTTCGGACACCTCACCTTTGACTCGAGACACGCAGAGATCAACTGCTTGTGCTAAAGGAATAACTCCATTAGCAGCCTCAAAATGCCTGATGTGGTCCAGTCACTCGAGAGCAATGACTCTCTATATCTCAGTCTCCTAATGGGGCTTCACCTGCTTATTAATAGCTTATCCGAGCTTGTTAAGCTCGTCCTCCATCCCTTTTACCCCCAGCAGCCCAAAGGGTACCATTCTCTGCCTCCTGGCCCCTTCCCCCCCAGCTCTCCTCTCAACCCAGCCAGCTCCTTCTCAAATCCTAAACCACCTTCCTCCTCAGTCTGATATCTGCCCTCTCTGCTCACAAGCAGCCGATCTCATGGCTATTTCCATCCTTGGAGCTGGTCAGGACATTTTCATCTAAAATTGTTCTTTGCTTGTTTGTCTTCAGGGGGTGGGGGAGACAACAACAGGAAGACGTTTCATTGAAAAATTTCAATTTTTTAATCTTTCTCAACCATGTTCACTGTCCCCATCCATCCAACCATCCCTCCCTGACCGCCAGCTGGCCCTGCTCTTTTGTTCCCTTTATTACACTTTTTTAAGTCTAGCTAGCTTAAATTTCAAAATGGACAAATTGTTTCCCGTTGGAAAACCAAGATATTTTTATTTAGAAGATGTCAATACTATTAAAAAAAAAATCTTTTGTATGGTGCCGGGAGATTCATTGAATCCAAAACCTGTTTCACAAATTTTGGACAAATCAACATTTTTCAATGAAAAGTTCTTTTCATTGAAAGATTCCCAGCCAACTCTTCCTGACACTCACTTCCCACTGAGGCCTACAAATAATGCAGTGCAGAATTATGCCCATAGTGAGTCACACGGCAGAAGAAGGAACCCAGGAACCTGGGTTCTCTGTAGCCCCTTTTGCTGAGTTTATAACTGAAGAAGGAAATAAATGAGAACAATGTTTCCAATGCACTGCGCTGCTGGAGGGTCCTGTGAGAGCGAAGGAATCCAGGGCCAATGTGAACAGCGGCGCAGATTTGGAAACATTTCTTTCCCTTATTCCTATGCAGCTCCACTCTGCATGTAGATAAAGTGGCCTCTTCTCTCCTGCCTTCTCCTTTCCAGTCACACACTCAGTTGGTTAATTCTCTCCTCACTGAGATCAGAGATTAGATACAGCCTGGATTTATAGCTAGTGAAAATAAAAAGAGCCGCTCCTATCAAGGATTCAAATGATTAAATATCCCACCATAGAAATACTTTTAACTTCACTTACAGTACAATCTCACTTACATGTTGAAGCAGTTGACAGCGCTAACAAAAGCTACCTGAGTAATAAAAGGCCTGAAGAGAGAGAGGAAGGAAGAGGTGGAGAGAGAAAAAGAGGGAACAAGGGATAGGAACAGAAATGAAGAGAGAGAGAGAGAGAGAGAGAGAGAAAGAAATGAGATCAGGCAGAGAGATATGTAGAGAGAGAGAGAGAGTAAAGGAGATTGAGCCTGGATTCTTCAGCCTGCATCATTAAAAGTACAAGAGCTAAACCAATTAAACAATGAAATAAAAGGAAAGGATTAAATGAAAGGTTGTGTAAAACGGCTGCTCTAATCCAGCCCATTTACTGCTCTTTACTCTCCATTTCCTCTCACACTGATCCCTGGGCGAGGCATTACCGCAACCACGCTGAGCACGTCAGGGGACTTTCATCTACCCCATTAGCCATTTCCCCCCATCACAGCCTCCCGCCTACCCCACACCAGCAGCCCAGGAAGGAAAGGATGGGCTCGCGGTCAAGGCACTAGTGTGAGACATGGCAGATCTGAGCTCTTCCACGGACCCCCTGTGTGTGTGTGTGACCTTGGGCAAGTCACTTCATTCCCTGGGTTCGCACAGCTGCGAAATAGGGGGTCATAGATCATAAGCATTTCAGGGGAGGCACGGTATCTCATGACGTGCATTGGTGCAGTGTTTAGCACAATGGAGGCCTGATCTCAGCTGGGGCCTCTCAGTGCTCCTGGAATACAAATGAGAGTGAAGCCATCATTTGCTGTATTGCGATCTCTCCTCCCCATTGCTGCATGTTCTTAATCCCCTGCGTTTCCCGGCCACCTTTCTGTTGTCTTGTGCTCTTTATGCAACTGTAATGATATGACGGAATCCCACTGGCATGTGTGTGTGTATGTGTGTACTCACAGACACACAACACGTAATGCCTAACTACATACATACCCTGCTGCTCTGGCTTTCTAAACGTAGAGCATAGTAAGCACCCCTACAGGGTTCACAAACTACTTAAAGATACGATCCAATTCCCGCTTTCTTTGTTTCCTGTTCCTCTTTCCATTTTCCCTCTCCACCCCTTGCCTTTCATTTTCTGCCCCTTCCATTTCTGCTGCCCCTCAGTCCCAGTGGGATCATGTCACTTTAATTCCCACCCGATGCTCCTAATTCAATCTGATGTCTGCTTCGACACAGACATAGTTTCCTTGACCCTCCTTTTTGGCACTTGCCGTCTACCCCTAGAGCTGAGGCAGTTTTGTTTCTCCTCTGGCTGACTCTCTCATCATGTTTTATCTCAGCCCAGGGAGAGGAAAGGGAGGTCAATGTTGGCTTGAGGTGCTGTGCTGTTTGGAGATGATGTTCCCCTGCACTGAAGAGAAAAGGATCATTTGAATTCACTCTCTCCTTTCCTTCCCGCAGACAGAAAGGCCCAGCAGTACTTGAAATGATGCTTAAGGAATTGGGGGTTGAAAAGCATTTTTCAGTTGTTCTACATGGAACAGCCTTGTGTGAGCTGCCTAATAAATTGATGATCCTTTCGTTCTTAGGAGGGCGTGATATGGCAGCTCCATAGATCAGCCGAATATTGCCATCCAAGCCAAGCCGGCAACGTCTGCCTCTTCACAAGCTTGCAGTCACTCACGTGACAAAGACATGACTCCAACAACATAATGTTTGTGTAATTACAGTCTAGTTACTTAAATTCCATGGGATGCAGTGTTCGCTTCAATTCCTGCCTTTAAACTGTTGCTCATTGCTGCTGGGTGCGGTTAAACAACTACCGCGCTCCACCCCAGAGGTGGTGGCTTTTTGGGAGTGGAAGAAATGATTACTGTTAAAAATCTCTGTGGTACCTAGGTTTGAAAGTCATGTGTGTCAGACCCCTGGGGTATAGCCTGCAACCGCGGGCCCGCTGTGCTCCCTTAACTCTCCAGTCTGGGCTGTTTTTCACAATGCTGTGCTGGTGACAAGCAGCCAACCCCTCCAAGTGCTGTTATCACTCAGCCACCAACATACAGAGACACACCCAGCTAAATTGCATGAATGCTGTCTACACCATTTATGAACTGCACATAGAGGGACACCAGCCGATTCCTCTCTCCCGACCCAGCCTTGTCATCCAAAAGCGTCTCATCTTACACTGCTGAAGACCTTCTCTTGAACAATGCAAGCTCATTAATTAGTTTACCACTTCATCAAAGAATAGAAGACAGGCAACAGCCTCTGTAATCTGAGCAGATTCCCCCAGTACTTTAAATAAACTCATTGGTAAGAATAAAACATTAAAATGAGTTTATTAACTAGAGAAAGAGAGGTTTTAAATGATTATCAGTGTTAGGCATAGAGGTCAACGTTGGTTACACAAGAAACAAAGTTTAGAATTTAGGCTGTGATTTTTTTTAAAATCAGATTAAGCAAGATTTGAATCAAGCAGTTTCTCCCCCCTAGGCACTACAAACAATTCATAGACCTTAATACACAGGCTGAATTCCTTGCTCATGCTGGGGGGGACCATTCTCTCCAGTTCAAAGTCTTTTCCTTCCAAACATTCTTGTTGCCTTTGGAGGGAGGAGAGAGGCCCTTGGCTGTTGTCACAGACTTCAGTTTATATCCCCCAATCCATGTGCATACCATCCCAAACATGGAGTCAGGGATCACATGTTCTATGTCCCCTGCTGAGTCACTGTGTTAAGCAATCCCCATTGTCCCACTTTGGGAGTGGGAGACAGGATTTTCCTTACTGGACCATCAGCATATGGCCTGCTCATCCTAAAGTAAATCTGTTTTGGGGCTGCTAGTTGCTCTTTCGTTGCAACTGAAAGGCCAGCTGTGGGCATCTCCAAGGCTCACAACATATTTCAGTAACACACTGTATAGCAAAAACCTCATAACTTCACACACAATGGCAACACAGGTAATTCAAAAGGATAGTAATGTTCAACAGATCCCGACTGCTCAGTTGATACCTCACAAGGCATACTTTATTCAGAACGTCTCATAATCATATCACTGCGGTGAATATGGGGGTTCCAGGGTGCTATTTTGCAGCAATGTGTATGTGTGCCTCACTGGCCCCTACTGTGTGGAATCAGTACTGCTCAACTGTGTGTCACAAGCCCTCTACTGCTGCCCGCTAAGCAATATTTTCCTTTACCTCAAGTTCTAGAGGCCTGTACATCTGGATCTGAATTCTCGTCCTGCTACAGCCATAATGTAGCCACCCTGTGAAGCATAGTGACAACCATGCGTTCCTAGATGACTATGTATTATAATTTTATTATTACCATACTGGAGGTAATATTTTACCGCCCATGGGCAACAGCCCGTTCCGACTGCATGGCTCATTTAGTTGTGCCTCACGTCCGAGCTGAGATGCCTACAGTCTTCGACCCACCTCCAGAACCAGAAAGGGATCTTTGTGTAATGGTTAGATTGGGCTCTCCTTACAGCAATTTGATACAGCAAACATACTGCCAGCAGGAAGAGGAGAGGAATCTATATATAAACATAAATATAAAATATTAAAGAGAACGATTCAACAGAGGGCTGGTCTATTTCTTTCCCCCCCGTTCTCCACTTGTCAGCTCAGGGTGAATTACAGGGTGTGAGAAAGAACTCTTAAAACATCCTTGCTGAAATTAACATGTCTGGAGTGGTGCTGACTGCATCTCCCAGCAGCCTGTGCCTCTCGCTGGGTAATTTCGGCTTGCTGAAGGCACCTTGCGGGGCTGTCGAGGGACGTGTCGAGTGCGTCTGACAGGAGAAACCTACTTATCACCTCGTGCGCATCCTATCAGGGCACCTGCCCGATTACAGTCAAATTGCCAATGAATAATTAAAAGCTAATTTGCATAAAGTGATTTGCCTTCCTTCACTGCCTTTTGACTTGCCCTCCAGTGAGCGGCTCCACTGAGAGAGACTGCTCAGTGTTAACCACTTCATGGCCGCAAGGAAACAGGGATGTGGGCATCATGCAAAGCAAGGAGGTGGAACTGCCCCTACGTGGGAGAGAGATGCTCAGGGCTGAAGCAAGAGAGAGGCTCCCTTGTCTCTTGTATTCTTCTTCAGAGAAGATTGTGGGGAGGAAAGAGAGCAGATCGCTCTGGGCTGTGAGGTACAGGAGACGCAGCTTCCAAAGCAAATGACTGCAGATAGGCTGGGGACTTGTCTACATGGTACCAAAGTTGGAATTAGTAAATTCTACTGCATGCTAGGATATTGCACACAAATTGGCCTGTGCAGATCCTGCTGGCATACGTTAAAAGTTTGCTAGTTCATGTTAATGTGGTATTGTTCGTGTGTGTATTGTGCAATGTTAGTGCAAACTAGAGAACTTTTTAGCGCACGCCAGCAGGGACCACATGGACCAGTTAGTGTGTGACATGCTAGAGTGCACTAGAATTTACACTCCTCTAATGTGGACTAATGCACTGTGGAAGCCAACCCTGGGGATGTCTTTGTGTTCTGAGTTACTAGGCAGAACGGGGTGGGAACTGGATCTCCCAGTTTGTGGGAAATTCTGCTTGTTTTTTTGTTGTTGTTTTGGTCTGATGCAAAATGAAAATGAAACATTTTGAAATGACATTAGGAAAAATATTGATTTGGGTCAATCAAAACATTCCTTTCTGATCCTGACTTTGGAAAACTTTTTAAAAATGTGTTTATATATATATATATTGATTTTGTTTCAAAAAGTCATTTCAAAACAAAAAAATCAAAACATTTTGGTCACACACTGTCCACACCGGATCTTTTGATATTGAAATGAAGCCTTCTGATAGTTTTTCTCAAAACATTTTGTGAAAAATCAACACTTTCTAAAAACATTCAGATTTTGAAAAATTGGCATTTTTCATCAATGACCCATTTTGACAATCTGTCTTCAATGGCAGGGTCAATCCAGTCTGGATAGCCACAGAAATTTCCCTCCCAAAGCATCCTACTGCAGCATGGGATGGATTCTTTGATGGCTGCCTCTATTCTGTTTTTCCAGCCTGGTCTGTGGTCTGGATTGCAGGGGGAACTGTCCATCATATTTCCCAGCTCATGACTGGTTTCCTCAACCTGGGAACAAAGGATTTGCCAGACTGGATAAAAGCAATGGTCCATCTAATGCAGCATCTTGTCTTCAAAGGTGGCCAAGTCCAGATAGTTCCAAAAAAGGTCCAAGAAATCCCACAGTCTGACAGCTAAACATCTAAAATGAGACCATGCCCACCACAAGCTACTTCATGCTATAAGCTGCTGCTTGAACAAGTTTTTCCTTTTATTTCCCCCTCACATAAAAGTGTATTTTTCCATTGGCCTGCGTGGCATCAGCATTTTCTTGTCTAATTGCCTTTCTGCAGGCTCCTCCCTGAATTTTTTCAGACACAAGCTCACACCCAGTGTCTCACATGTCAGAGGCAAGTATTCTTTTAGCTCTGTTTTGGCAAAGGAACAGGGACACCAAGGGTCTGGTTAGACTCATCACGGGAGCATATTCCCCATATGAAGAAACAGGTGAAGTAGTGAATTACTATGATTATTTAGTACGTATAATTTCTGGAATTACTCACAATGCACTCACCACAAACAAAAAAGGAGGGAAACTCGCTCCCCTAGAGAGTTTACAATGCAAAATACACTGAAGATTAAAAGCCACCATGGAAATGATCAATATTATTGTTATGATTATGAATAATTAATAATGCAATTGCTGTAATTATAAGCACATACAATTATAATTAATCAAAATTAGATTATTATTGATCATAATAATTATTAATGATCGGTAGCATTATTAATAGTAGTATAAATGATCCGTATTATTACACCAGGGAATGCACGGAATGAGAGGACACACTGGCTAGTGGCTAGAGCAGGGGAATCCAAATGCCAGGATTCCGCTTTTGGTTTTGCATCTCTCGCTGTTGGCGAACGGATGTAGCAGAGTTTTACCCTCAACCATACGCAAATTATCTGCCTCTGTATTTCCTGAGTTAGTTCATTGCTTTATACCTGGTGTAAGGGGAAGTGTTCTCTTCAGGGAGAAGGCATGGATGGTTATAGTGATGGGATGGTTGTAGTGGTGTTCTTGCTCATTGACCAGCTGGAGTCTTGTGTTCCGTTAGACCTTCATTTTGCATATCACGTGCACGCATTCAGATGTCTTCTTTACTGGGATGGAATGTCATCTGCAACTAAGTTTGGACGGAAGAGAATTATACTCCGCCTCTCCTTTCATTGTCTTCTTTGCCTTTTTTCTGGGATCAGTTTGCGTTATACCAACCATCCTGGGACGATGACCTGTACTGTAATACAGTGGTTCTCAACCAAGAGTACACGTACCCTTGGAGGTATGCAAAGATCTTCTGGGGGGTACATCAATTTATCTAGATATTTGCCTAGTTTTACCACAGGCTATGCAAAGAGCACTAGCGAAGTCAGTACAAACTAAAATTTCAAACAGAGAATGATTTGTTTTTACTGTTCTATATACTATACACTGAAATGTAAGTACAATATTTATATTCCACTTGGTTTATTTTATAATTATATGGTAAAAATGAGAACGTACGCCATTTTTCGATAATTGTGTGCTCTGATACTGTTTTGTATTTTTATGTCTGATTTTGTAAGCAAGTAGTTTTTAAGTCAGGTGAAACTTGGGGTACTCAGGACAAATCAAACTCCAGAAAGGGGCACAGAAGTCTGGAAAGGTTGAGAACCACAGCTGCAATAGACTGTTGTGCATTAAACCAGCTTCCAGAGAGATGGGCAAGGTCGGGTGTTTGGTAGAGGATCAGGCTGTGGGTGGTGCTCGTTTCCTGGCTAGCTACCTTTGCATTCATCAGCAAGAGCACAAGGCCATTGTCTCGGCATCCTGAATGAAGGAGCTGATCGAGGAATGGGTATCAGGCACCCAGCTGCTCGCCTGCTCCTATGGCCTGGTGTTCTTTTGACCTAACTTTCCTTCCCAGTGATCATGAGAATAGGAGCATTGGGTCCTGGATCCTTTGAATGGGCTCAGGCTCCTTTCCTCCAACATCCCTCGTTCTGGCTGTGTTGCGCTGCACAGGTATTTTCATGGTAGAATTGAATGGAGGCAGCTGGTGCCAGACATTGCTGGACTGATAACTGGCTTCCTTGGCGATCTTGAGCTAGCCACATGGCTGGGAAGGACCCAATTCCCACACGGTGTTGTAGTAATTACCAGTGTTGCTTAAATGCTGCCTTGGTTTTTACGTCTGTAGAATGGGGACGATGATGCTTGCTTGCGTCACAGCTCAGGATCAATTCACATTTGTAAAGGACTTTGAGATCCTGGGACAGAAGGAACCACATAAGGACAAAGAATTACTTATTTATTATATACCTGCAATGTATTATATACCTCGGTGCCCAGCTCCTATTTAAAGAGGCAGAGTGGTTGGTCAGTGTGGTATAGTGGCTATGAGAGTGGCAGTCAAGAGCCCTGGGCTCAATTCCCAATACTGCCAGTGATGACTTTGGGCAAGTCATTTCACCTCCCACTTTTGTCTGCTGGTCCATTTAGACAGTAAACACTTGGGGACAGGGTCTGTCCCCTACAGTGGAACCAACATTTGGGATCTCTAAGATGGCCCATTATAGAAATGACAACCATTCCTTCCCTGTGTGGTCCTGACGAACACCCAGGCGATAGAGCCATGGCTCTATTTGCCATTTAAAGGTGGCACAATGGCTAGGCAGGTTAATCTCCAACTTAATTCTCCATGGACAACCCCAGCTTCTGCTTCCACACAGCTTCTGGTTTCCCAGTGGCCGCATCTGCCACTCTAGCCTTCCCGCTTGACCCCTTTCTCTGCATTCGCACCTCCACGCTTCCCTTCGGAGCGCTGCACTTGCTCCAGTGAGATGCATGTCACGTTATAGTTCTTACGATGCCAAACACCGTTACAGCTTTATTTAGCTGTCTGGAGGAGCCATCTGTTCTGTTTTGCAGGAGTCTTGACTTTTGCAAGCAGCCCTTTACCCTCCAGGTCCTGTCGCTGTGGCTTATGCAGGGGTTCGCTGACGTGACGGCTGACTGAAAGCTAATGACCAAGGACACTGCGGGTTTGTATGGGATTTAAAAAAAAAGAAAAAAAAATCAAACAAGTGTTTCTTTGCCAATGTTTCTCTTCCTTCCACATGTGCCAGCTCTCCAGGAATGAGATGGGGCAAGCCTGTCCTTCCAGAGTGCCGGATTGGAGACCTAGTGCTTACAGCTGGTCAAAAAATGTCCAACAAAACATTTTCCTGGGGAATAAAAAATGCCATTTCATTCAAACCAAAATGTCAGCATGAGTTATCCTTCTGCAGCCTTCACTTGTTGGCGTGACCTCAAGTCCAGGATGGAATTTCTAGTCAAAACAAGAGACTATAGCCTGATGGCTGATGCACTTGACTGGGATGTGAAAATCCAGGTACAAGTCCTTCTTCTGAATCAGGCAAAGCAGGGATTTTAATTTGGGCTTTCCGCATCACAGGTGAGTGCCCTAACCAGCGTGGTTATTCGGGGGCCTCTCACTCTATGGAATTGTTTGGCAGCCGGTGCTACCGACGTTCTCCGCGTCTCAGGATGACAAGTAATGGAAGGAGGTCAGGACCAGCCAACGGTGCCAGTGGCTGGGGTAATGCTATTATGTAGCTCACGCTGTTGGAATACTTGCTCTAGCCGTGGTGTTTTTGTAGCTATTGTTCTGGGACTTAAAGGGCCTGGGTTCAGTTCCTGGTTCTATCACAGACTCCCTCTACAGCCTTGGGAAAATCACCTAGGGCCAGGTTCTGTCAGCTTTACAGTCAATCACCCACTTCTCCACAAGTACCCCTTTCAAAGTAGTGGTGTTGCCGATGGAGTAGAGCATTACTCAGGCCAAGTGGGGGTAGGAGAATCTGACCCTTAACTTTTCTGCACTTCAGTTACCTGTCTGCAAAATAACAGGGATAACAAGGAACCCTTTGCCTTTCTTATCTTTCTAGATTACAAACTCACTGTGTCTTACCACAGACAGCCCTGTGGTGCGGGGATTTCAATGGAGGCTCTAGCTGCTATTGCAATACAAAGCACTACGATAATAATATTTGCTGGGCGTTGGTTTGAGAGTATTCACACCACTGGTGGGTCCTTGCTGGAATTAATAGGTTGCAGTCAGGAGGGAGCCATGGAGCGGCAGATCCAGCTGGCACTCAGCTTGCTAAGGGTTCTGGCTAGTCCAGACATGGCATTGTGTGTCCTCACAGGCAGTTCTTTTGGCTACCAGCTCTGGGTCTTATCATTAAGGACTAGGAGTAGGTAGCTAAGAGAGGGGTCAGATGCCTGCTAGCATGCGACAGATAGTAATGGCCAGATATGACCTCTAAATGAAAAGACAGAGATATTAGCAGGGAAAGGGGACGGGGAGAGAGATTCACTACAGGCCGTGGCCAAGCATTTTACCTCTCAGAAATTATTTTTTTTACCCCACCTTGTCTCTCTCATCTCCTGGGACCAACACGCCTACAACACGGCACACTGTTGGAAAATGCAGTTTAATATAGAATTGCCTCAAAATGAAGCATTTCAGGACAATTCGATAAACCCAAATGAAATATTTTGGTTTTGGAACGCTCAAATGTTTTGCTTCAATTAGAAATGTCAAAACAAAATATTTCTATGTTTCAGAATCTAATTTTTTCCCACCGTTTCCATTCCATGACACATTTTGAAATTTCAACTTTTTGTGCTGATTTGGGATGAAAACACATTGTGAAGTATTGAAACTTGTCACAGGATGGAAATTCTGAATTTCATTCAGCTCTATCCTTTATGATGGCAACGAACAAAGAACCAACGAGAGGAGAAACAGGAACTAAAATTCTGCTCTCAGTTACTGACCTCAGTGTAATTTTGACCAGTATTTGGCCAGTGGTCTGCCAGTTAGGCTCCTGTACCACCTGGCTTTAGGACAAAAACAACATCAACCAACTTCTAACTAATGGGAGTTAGGAAGAAACTTTACCAGTGGATAGGGCTACAGCTGGGTTCTTGTATCTTCCTTTGAAGCAGTTGGTCCTGACCACAATTGGATCTCTGTCTGATCCAGTGGGGTGCTTCCCGTGTTGCTATGCAACTACCACACACTCAGTCTGAAAGACCATCATAGTCTAGCTCTCATTGCATCGTCCATGAGTCCATAAAACTAAGTGAAGGGCATGATAGCTACCCATAGGCTTTCTCCTATATTCGCCATCCCCCCAGCCCCATCCTTAGTGCACCTGGCCGCCTCACCACACAGCATTCTCAACACTGCACAATTTCATTTGCCCACTCCCAATCTATTCCAGATAAACATAACAGGATCTAATATGATCTTTTCATCTGAAGGCGTTTCATTGCCAGTAGGATGCATATTGATTTTGTTATTAGACTTCCATGTCTAGACGACAGTGCTGGAGGTCCACTGACATCACCTCAATCCATTCAGCACTTCTGGGGACATGGTGCCTGCTTTTCAGTTGTTGTTTTTTTTTCCTTTCCTCAAGGGAATTAATAAGGAACAAAATTAATTCCATCTCTGATTTATGCCCAGAGCGACCACAGCATGTTCCTCCAGCTGGGATTTGATTGGATTTCAATTGCTTCTTTACAACAGGGGCAAATGTTCTTCTACCTTCCAAAAATGGGAAAAAACCTGCAGTGAGTCTCAGAAAAAACCCAAACCCCAAATGTTGGGTTGCGTGATTTTTTTTAATGTCTTATATTTGTTTTTACGTATTCATACAAAAAGGAATAAACCGCTTTTTTAAAGTTATACGTATAAATTCTACATGTGTGATGTGATTCTGTAATTCTGTTTATTTACCATTTGCATTTACAATTTTTTTTTCAGCTAGCTAGCTAGCTAGAAGCCAACGTATGTTGCTCTTGATATCTATATCTGTGTTTTTATATAGGCACCCATCACCAGGGTTTCTGAGCACCTACTGACAATCTCATATAATTAACTAATGTAAAAAAAAATAGGTGGCACATCCCATAATAGGAAGGAAAATACTAACCTGCCTAATGCTTCCAACAGTAACTAAATGAATTAAATAAACTAACCCAATGGATGCCCTCTGCCATCTCCCCGCCATCGAAATGTCTTAGAGAACAGAGAGGCTGTATACACTGTGATAACAAATAGGTTACATTGTCAGAGACAGAGCTGAGTGCCTAAAACATACATTAAATACAAGGGATCTGGCGCTTATCTCCCTTACACCAGATTGAATCAGAAATCGCTCCACCAAAATCCATCGTATTACACCTATGTAAAAGCAACACGAGAGCAGAATCCGGCTCCCAAGAACCGTAACATGAGAAGCGAAAACAAACCACGAAAGAGAGAAAGAAATAGGCTGGGGTGGAAATAGGGGAAAGGACACCATCAGAGGATAATAGAATTGAAGCTGACCCAGATTTGATCCAGGAACATTTTCCTGAATGGCAGCAATCAGATGCAGCCCACAGAGCTGGTGGGAAGGCACAGAGCACAGAAGATGGTTAAGTGCCTGCAGCATTTTTCTAACATTTCCAATCTTGTTCTTCAAGGACCCAAGACCTGCATGAATACTAACGTGTTGTCTTAACCACCAAGTTTCTGCTCAACAGCCATGAGCCTTCCCCTGGCACTGCTTTCATGCTCCCCCTCTCCTAATGATGAGGAGAATTTCATAGACATTGACAATTTCTTTAAGACCCAAAATCACAGCTTGCTACTAATTATAGAAATAAATAACTGGTGACTTGAGCCATCTGTTCTTTATTTGGCAACACGTTTCTTCTTCATGAAATTAGTGCCACCTGCAATCCATAAGCCCCCCTGAGAATCGGTCACTCTGCCCTCTAATTCCACAGATGAATTTTCATGAGCGCGCTCTTCACAGGCAACCCCTAGAGCTCTTGCTATTCCCCCCTGGGGGGAAATAATTAACACACTCAATTTCGCTTCATTAGTTATTCAGGTCAAAGAAAAGCTGTAAATGGGGGTTATGTCAGGAAATAGTTACCCAGCACCTTGCTTCATGCCTCAGAATTAATTCAAAGGGTGGGAAGTTTATCTATCTCCATTTGGTAGGCTGGAATATAATTTCTTTATGTTATAGTACTGCCCAGTCTAATATGGGGCACCATTGTGCTAGGTGCTGTACGAATACACAGAGAGTGACATTCTCTGTCCTGAAGGGCTTACAATGCAAATAGACACGACAGACAGAGAAGCAGGGTACAGGGAGGGGTGGCAGAGCGCAGGGCGGGAGTAGGTGAGCCTGCACTGTGATCACTTGAAGGCTAAATAGTGCCCCAGGAGGAGCTGATTGGGGAACTAATCTAATCAAACCAGTGGGCTTGGGGCGGGGGGCAAACATTCAGTTGGCCCCATCGGCCCAAGGTTGATAAAAGAGGCACAGGAAGGAAGTGCCAGGTGAGGAGGGGAGAGAAGAAAATAGGGCTAGTCACACAGAAGACTTAAAGAGACCTTACTGATCCTGCTGAGAGGGTCCTAAACCTGAGCAAACACTGTAAATGGGGGGAAGAACCGAGGACTAAATAAAGCTTCACCCACAGCACACCCAATAGACTCTGTGCTGTTTCTGCAGGGAAGAGGATAGAGGTGGAGTTGGGAAGAGATTTTTCACAGGAGGCCAGTGGCACCGCCAGGACTAGAAAGCGGGTCTCTTGTCAGGAGAGCGTCCTGGCCATTAGAGCACGCGGTACGCAGAAGGCACACATTAACTTCCTGTGGAAGGAACATCCTTCTCTCGCTCCTGTAGAGAAGGATGTCTACGCGTCCATTCGAAACCAAGTCCAGTGCTGGAGAAATATAGGGGAAAGGCCATCATTCAATGAAAGCCTCTCTGAGGGCAGCCACACGGGGCAGAGCGGTTGAAGATACATCTCCAGCGCACAGAATGCCTGGCGTCTGTAGCAGCAGCCAAGGGTAGAGGCTTGCTCAGGGCTGCCCCCTTTGCATTGAGGACTAGCCCCCCATTATCTGCAAGGCACCCCGCAGTCTCCTTCAGGGAATCTGAAGCCAGACCTCTCAGGAGTACATTTCCCAGACCTGAAGGAGAGCTCAAACGCTTGCCTCTTTCACCAAGAGAAGTTGGTCCAATAAAAGATATTAGCTCACCTGCATGCAAGCATGTCCTCTGGAAGGTGGCCAAAGCATGAAGGGGCATATGACTCTGTAGCGTATCTGTGTGGTATAGCGAGGGCAGAGGGCGTTAGGAAAGTTCTGGAAGGACGGTATGTAAGTGCTAGAGTGATCCGGGCTTTATTCCCATATAGACTAGCCAGAGTCAGTAGAGGATAATTCGGGTCAGCTGACACCAATTAAGGCCCTGCCAGGAGAACTATAAAAACCTTCTACTCCTGAGAGACAGGGTGGAGGTGAAGGAGTAGGTGTGTGGTGAGCAGAGGAGTGTGTGGAGTTGTGGAGGAGAACAGAGTACGGTGGTGTGTGGAGTCGTGGAGAACAGAACGGAGTACAGTGGTGTGTGGAAGAGAGGTGGAGTCCTGAGGAAGATACTGGGCTCAAGAAGCCAGAAGAATAGAGGGGGGAGAATAGCCCAGGGGAAAAGCCTGCAGCTACAACTACGCTGCCAGCAGCACATAGCTGCTACTCAGAGGGCCCCTGGGCTGGGACCCAGAGGAGCAGGTAGGCCCGGGTCCCTACCCCACTTCCTGGGAAGACGGGGTAACTGGCAACAGCCTGGCCCACTATGAGAGACAAAAGTGCGAGACCCACTCGGGAGAAGCCGGCCGATTGCCACATCTGATAAATAAATACCTTGCAACGCCAGCTACAACAATGCCATGCAAACTCCTGTTCTCACTTTCAGGTGACACTGTAAATAAGAAGTGGGCAATATAATGTTCTTGGCTGAACAAGCAGTAGGACATTGTTTTGTTTTTGAGTACAATCATGTACCAAAAAATATTTCCATTTCTAAGTTGCACTGTCAGGCTAAAGAGATTGCACAACAGTCCTTGTATGAGGTGACTTGAAAAACCCTATTTCGTTTGTTCATCTTTTTTACAGTGCAAATATTTGTAATAAAAATCATATAAAGTGAGCACTGTGCACTTTGTATTCTGTGTTGTAATTGACATCAATATGTTTGAAAATGTAGAAAGCCATCCAAAAATATTTATAATTCATTTAAATTGGTATTCTATTACGGTTTAACAGTGCGATTAAAACTGCGATTAATCACGATTAATTTTTTTCATCGCGTTAACTCAAAATAAATTAATCGCTTGAGTTAACTCTGATTAATTGACAGGCCTAATTAGAATTGAAAAAAGGACAGAGAAGGGCAACAAAAATTATTAGAGCTATGGAACAGTTTCCCTACAAGGACAGACTAAGATGACTGGAACCGTTCAGCTTGGAAAAGGGGTGATATGAGAGAGGTCTATAAAATCCTGACTGGTGTGCAGAAAGTGAATAAAGGAGGGTTAGTTATTTCTTCCAAAACACAAGAACCAAGGGCCACCCACTGAAATTAATAGAAAGCAGATTTAAAAAAACAAACAAACATAAGGACGTACTTCTTCACACAATGCACAGTGAACCTGTGGAATTCATTGCCGGGGGATGTTGTGAAGGCCAACTGTATAATTAGCTTCCAAAAAGAATGAAATAATTTTATGGAGAATAGGTCCGTCAGTAGCTATTAGGCAAGAGGGACATGACACAACCCCATGGTCTGGGTGTCCCTAACCCTCTGACTGCTAGAAGCTGGGACTTGATGATAAGGAAATGGATCACTCAATAAATATCCCTGTTCTGTTCACTCCCTCCGAAGCATCCAGCACCAGCCGCTATCAGAAGACAGGATACTGGGCTAGACGGCCTATTGATCTGACCCAAATGTCCATTGTTATGTTCTTATGGAGGCGAAGCTCAGCATGTGCTTAAATATTTTTCTGAGTCAGGGCCCTAAACCCCCTTAAACTCTTGTTGAAGTCAACAAGCTGAATTTTGAAGTCAGTCAGGTATAAATAGAGTCACTTCTTGACCAAGGTTTAGACACCTCAGTCACAAGGTCTCCATAAAGCCTTTAGTTAAACTATAAGGGAGCTATACTAGGTTCTCCCCTAGCTTGGCTGGGAGCAAGGTTTGCCCAGCTTTCTGGAAGTGGCCAGCCAGGTGGCTAAAACAGTAGCCTGTGGAACCCAATAGCTGACTGAGCCACTAGTCCCAGCACGGACAGCTTTACTTTGTGTGAGGGGAATGGCATTCCCCTTCCCATCCATACACCTCTACGCTCAGGTAAGGGCAAGCACCGAGATCTTGATCCAGGGTCCAGTCGAGTAAACAGGTGTTTTTCCATCATCTTCAATGGAGTTTGGCTTCGTACCCATCTCTCTCTCTGTCCTTTGTTTTAATCTTCCTCTTTGAGGTGTTCTCTTATTCAAAAACAGATATGGAAATGAATTTAAAGAGGATTATTAATATTTTTGTGAACTTGACTTTTAGCTTAAGCTCAGAAATATTTCAGGTCTTTAGAGCCCTAATTAGACGTATTGTCCTTAGCCAAATGCCAGGTAATTTGTACGCACTTGAAGTAAATCTTTCTCTGGAAAGGTAGGCAAATATTGAAATATGTAATGAAAAGGGAAGTGGCATGAATGAAAAACCCAAACTATTTTAAATCTTTTAAATTACTTTCCTTTCTCCCTCTCATTAGCAAATATTTTAGTTAGTCTTGCATTGAACCCTGCTTTCAGGGTCTCTCTCTGTCTTTCACTCTCATTATTTAATTTTTAACAAGTTGTTATTTTTAAAATTCACACCCTATGTGCTCTAGATGCAGGGACTGAAAAAAGGGAGAAATACTGGCATTTTAATTCATTCTCGGCTGCTTTTGTTGTTGCTTTATAGGAGTAGGGGGGTTGCTTGGGTTTGGTTTGGTTTTCCTTTCATATGAGAAGACGGAGTTTTTGTCTGGCAGAAAACATTCCAAGTAAGAAAAGCGCTTTGGGAAGTACCTCATAAAAGAGTCAGGGAGGGGGGTGAAATGGATGGAAAAGTTTTACAGTGACGAAGGTAATCAGAGAATTTACAGTTTATTTATTTATTTAGACAGTGTTTGCAGCTCTAGGAGGCTGGTTTCCCTTTCAAGATAAGTTGCTTGACTTTCCACTAGACAAAGGAAGTGTCAAGAGTTATTTGAAATGTAAGGCATTGTTTTTAGCTTCTTTTTCTTCTGTCATTGTAGTAGTAAAATGTTCTTTCTGCATGCTGAATGAAGAGGTGGAAAAGACACAAGACAGTGATGGCCAGGGAATTGGGGCCTTTTGGAAAATCAGCGGGCAGGGCAATCGGGTTACGGGGACCAGGATGTAACATGGCGAGCCACTAGGACATGAAGAATTGAGGACGTAGGAACCAAGGATTAATATGGAAAATAGGAACTGGGGACAACGAGGAGATCTAAAACAGTGACCAACATGGGAAACCTCAGGACAAGCAGCCGAGCATGGAGAAAAAGGAAATTCACGGGGTATGACCCCATCGGAACAGTGTGGGAAATGGGCATTATATGGATAGGGAACCACCAGGATTGGAAATTGGGATCATATGGACGGGTGGGGTTCAATATAAGGACATAGTTTCATCAGGATATAAAGATCTTGCGGCTTAGTGGCCCTCATAATATGGGGCCACTGGATCTTAGGCTCTGAAGTCTCGTAGATTCATGTCAGCGCAACCAGCCATTTACCCAGAGTGTAACTAGTTCTTGATTTGCCCACTCACTGCAATGATTCAAAAATATAGCAAGCCCCAAAATGACTCCTGGGTGTTTGTCCAATCTTTCCTATCCTGGAGCCTGCAAAGATGGCTTTATTAACCTCAGTTTGTTTTATTTATCTCTTCTGACAGGGAGAGAGATTTCTGTTCTTCCCGTCTGATTCATCCCTGGAGGCACCCCTTCTGCGATGTTTCCCTACACCCTCCAACACCACTCAGAAGCATCGGAGAAAGGGAATTTGTGATCAGCTTTTGTGAGGAACAAGATGCCAGGAAAGCAGAGGGCAGCCTGCTCGCAAAATAGCTTCATTTTGTAATTTTTCTTTTTCCACATGCCCTGACCTTTTCAGAGTAATCCTGCTGTCAGAATAAAATGCTGACATTCTTTCTCTGGGTACCTAAAATATTCTCCCTCCCCTCACCCCCCCATTTTTATTCTGGTTTATTTAACAAACTTCAAGTCAATTTTATATTCAGTGCCAGCTCTGCAGTAAGCCACTGCTGCAGAGAGGAACCGCTAATAGACTCCAAGCACACATTACATGTATTTACCCAGACTGCCTGGACTCGGCAGTCCTGAGCTAGATGGTTCCCAGTCCTCCTGGGGAAAGCACTCCCTGTTTCTCACAGCTTCTCTTTCTCTCTGCAGAGGTGAGGGTTAGCCGGGGAGTCAACACTTTGATGTCCACTTTAGATTTCAGCCTTGCCTCCTTAGCCTCTCCCTGTAATGGTTGCAGTTAGCAAAATAACCCTGGTGATAGATAAGCATCTGGTAACCCATGGCAACCAACTTCCTTTAGAAAATGGTCTTCCTGTAATTTCATAAGTGTGGGTTTTTTTTCTTGAGAAGGGGGAAAAAAGGAAAAAGAGAAGGAAAAAAAAGGCACTAAAACTGATACGTGCACGTGTGTGTTATGCAGGTGCATGTGGGAGGCACACAAACACAGGTAGAGTTTACGAGCCTATCCTACTAGAAATGATCCTCTTGCAAATATATATGCACTAAAACAAGCAGTCGCTCACAGCTAATAATTACAGGGTCAGGCCAAGAGATTAGATTAGATTAGCTAGACATATAGACAGGAATGCAGACTGTGAGACAGACACCCACGTGAGTTGGGGCTGCCAGATCAGGCCAATATATTCTATTTTAGATTTGATTAGATTGGATAAACAGACAGACCATGAAAAGTGGATTGCCTGGTAGAGCAGGGTATTTAACTAAAGGTCAAACAAAATTGCACTGGAGAGCTGTGGATACAGTGTAGTGGCAACAGAGAGGTGGTGTCCTTAGGGCAGCTTTCACTGAGGCAGACAAGGGGTGGGGTTTAATTGGTACAAGTTCGAAAAGCTCTCCGGGATCCTCACAGGAAAAGTGCTTTCTAGAAACACACTTGCACCACATGCGCACACGCACACCGCAGCCTTCACCCCGCCACACACACCTCACCATAAACCCCACCACCCAGGCAAACACACACCACAGCCTACACCCCCACCACAGAGGGTGCAAGACAGGCATAAACCCGCCCCTCGCAGACATAGCCCCCTGCTCAGGGAGCCCCTAGGCATGGGGGTGTTCCAGAATGGGGTTTGAATGGAATAGGAGTGGGAAGGAGTCAGAGGAGGGAGGGGAAGTGTGGCTGGAGAGCACCATAATGGCAATACAGTAATGCCACCTAGGCCAGTCTTTGGGGCTGCTCCAATCTTTGCCAGGCCACACCTGCCCCCACAGGTCTTGCATAGTCCCTTTCCACAGTCCCTGCCCTGAGGCCAACTCAGGGACAAACCCAGCCAACAATCATTTAATAGCCAAAACCACCGTCTACCTTTCCAGCCCACATTTGATTGTTTCCATTTCCATTCCAAACAGAGCCAGAACTGCAGGGAGACTGACACTAACAGATAGAGCCGACAGCATCTGTGTTAGTTTCTATATGTTCTTTTTTTAAATGAACTTTTCCTTTACATATATTTTCCAGCTGGCCAAATAATTGGATTTTCCGTCATTAAAAGAAGGGAACATAAATTACTCCTGTTGGGTACAGATTAGGTTATGGGATTTCTTTTTTTCCTGTCACCATCGATGCCCCGGTGTCAGAGAGCTTTAATATTTAATGCGTTCCTAATTAGTCTCCGTTGGCCCAGGGCACTTAGCCAAACCTGACACCAACCATAGAGTCAAGTTCATTTAGTGAGCACAATTACCCAGCCATCATTTCCATACCGCAGCCTGTGCACCCATACGACTTTCGCCCTCCGTCTCATATTCACAAGTTAATTAAAAACAATTTTTTTTTAAAAAAGAGGCTTGATTCCCAGTGACAATGGACACAAATTATCTCATTTGGTTGGGGCAGTGACATTTCCAAGATTCCTTTCATCACTAGGAAACTGCGGTACGTTGAACAACGGTTACCAAAGGAAATTGCTGCTTGTGTCACTTTGACGGCAGATGCCTTGTTGCTTGCGTGCTCTGAAGATTGAAGTTCACGCTTCCCCGATGCCCCAGCTGAGCTTTTGAAGGGAAAAAAAAAAGTTTAAATAAACTGTCTGCCCATGGAAATTTAGCCTTCAATCAACAGGCAAGCCAGCAGGGTGCAACGGGGAGATTAGCTCACAGTCACTGATTCCCCTAGCGCTGACAATAATTAGAATTAACACTACCAGAGAGCCAAGAGGCCCATATGAAGTCAGGATCCTAATGCACTAGGAGCTATACAAACCATTCTTATGTTCTCATGCAGTGATTACGTGAGAATTTTTGCTTTCATTATTAAAAAAATGTATGTGTCTCGTTCTCATGGGTGCAGAAAATAGTTTGAAACCATGAAGTGCACTCTAAAAGCGCAGCAACCAAAAGGCAGGTAAAAAGAATTCAAGATTTTTATTTGTTTAGCCTTATGATTTTTACACCAATCTGACAATTTTTTGGTAACTTATGATTTTTCGAACATTTGGGGCTGACAATACTGATGTTATCCATTATTTGTAAGTGTTTGGATGGCTACTGGGTAACTGAAAATGTGTACGAGTCCCAAAATGTCCACCCATTTTAGCATAATAGAAATGTTTATTAAATGACTGAAATACGTGTTATTCGCTATTCGTCATGTGTTCTCCTGTTTAAAAAGTTTCAAGCAACGAATCAGGCAGCAAACACAACGCATGTCACTCATGGAACTGATCTCACAACAAGGATACCGAACAGCAGAAGAACACAGTTTACAGATTTTACAGGCTGGGACTGCGCTGCCAAAATTCCTCGATGAACACTAACAGATAGCAAATACACTGCTGGAAATCTGGGTTGTTTTGTCTATTCTGGCCAGCTCTGGTTTCAAAATACTGTAGGCAGACCAACATTTTCAGCTGGTTTAAAATTTGATATTACAGATTAAACATTTCGTCTACATTTCACATTTCAACAAAAACAAGCCCCTCTGTTTTCATGAAAATGTTTTTCATTTTTCCATCACTTACAGTAAATGAATAATCTTGAGAAAACTGACTTGCTTTTTCTTTTTGTTATTGTATGGTTGGGAAAACATTTAAATTTAATATTTTTTGACAAAACAAGATGTTAAACAAAAAAATTACAGTCTTTCAATTTCAATTCAGTTTTGCCTTCCTCTGGGGCACGGGCCACTTGCTGGTGGATTTTCTCTTAGAGTCTCTGTACCTTGAAGTCTTTAAACCATGATTTGAGGACTTCAATAACGCAGCCATAGGTTAAGGGTTTATTACAGAAGTGGGTGAGGTTCTGTGGCCTGCCTTGTGCAGCAGGTCAGACTAGATGATCATAATGGTCCCTTCTGACCTTAAAGTCTATGAGTCTAATTTCTGACCATCTCAGCTAATTATCTAGGTGGACAGTATGAGCGGGGGGCTTATTTGTTTGTTTTTGTTTCATCTGAAAACATCCCTTCAAAATAACACCAAACACCTTAAGGGAAGTGACGCAATATAACATAACTAAGGGGCTATCATATGTCTGTGGTCATATGAGGACTGTATGGTTGTGACTATGTTGCACACTGGCTATGAGTAAATAGCCACACCAAAAAAAAAAAAACAATTCCATGATCATTCATTCAAATGTGAGAGCAAATTGTAATTCAATGGTATGTAAGTTCTTTGCCTGTACAGCGCCTTGCACAATAGGGTCCTGGTTCACGATTTGGACTCCTAGGCACTACAAATAACTAATGCTAATTCACAGCTACGTCAAGTTCACTTTCCACACATGTTCACGTGCTTAGGGCCTTGCTAGGATGAATCTTCCTGAAGAGTCCCTTTTGTACAATAAATGGCAAAACATTTAGCAAAAGAACATTTCAAATGACATAGGCTGTTGTAAAATTCAGTTAATTCTGAGGTTCTTCGTTTCATAAATCCGGTGACATGGTTTCTATTTCCTGATTGGTTACTTAAATCATCCAATCAGTGCAAATTATAAATTGCTGGTGTCACAAGCAAATGTGTAATTTGAAATTTTGTCTTTTGCTTTCGGTAGCGCATGCGCCATCATTTAGAATCTGATCAAAGCCCACTGACCACAATAGACGTTTGTCCCCAGTAATATGTAACAAATCTCTATCTAGCTAGAACTTGTGCAGCTGTCCTGCACACTTCCTGGAACAGTTAAACACTGAGAAATAACTCCCATTACTCCTCTGAAGACTTCTAAGCTACCACGTGGAATACTAAGAAACTCTGACCCTTGGAAGATTTCCATTCCCACCCAACGAGTGAGGTGATCCCATGTGGGTAGCTCTTCTAGTATGTGCAGCTATTGACGCATCCTGGCGACGTGGCAGCAAAGAGTTAATCTCAAATATTAATTTGTTGGACTGTTAGTCTGCCCCGGGCCATCCAGAAGCTTAAATAGCCAACAGTTAATTAAAAATAAACTGACACTTTACTTTAAGGATAGTTTTAATAACCATTTATAAATGTTACATTAAAAATTCATGCACCGTTATCAACTCCTGCTAAGGATTTACAGCACAATGGAGGTGTTATGAATGTTTTATAGGTGCTGTGGAAAACCTCTTTCTGAACAGATATTTTCAGAGGTCTATTTGTCTTTCTTGGGATGCATCAAAAGTGCCTGAGAGAGCAGCAGCATGGCAAATACAAACCGCCTCCCAAGATCTCTGCTCTGCAGCAATGGCTTATACCTTGGACCATACACTTGTTACTTCACTGGTTTGTTCTCTTTTGTAGCTTCAGATATCTGGAGTTAATCTCCAAAAGTGACGCCTAGCTCCTCATTTCCAGCCAGCTGGAATGTGGTCACCTGAGGTTGTTTAGCCCTTCTTGTGCAGGGAGTGTGTGGTCTATTGGTTAGATGGCATTTCTGAACCAGTAGGTCGTGATGCCGAGGAGGGAGGGCAGGTGGGGGGCACAAGGCATTGAAAATGTTATTACAAGCTAAAGCAAAGAAAATCTCATTCCCCCACGTCCCACACACCCTTCCCCTGCAAGATGAAGTATTCTCCGTCAACATCATGACACACACACAAATACATGTTATAGACTTAGTATGAATACATCTTATTCTTACTTGTGTGGGAAAAGTAAAGTGGTGGTGAAAATTATTGACTTAAAATCAGGGGTTGCCACTCTCAACCGGTTGAAAAAGGCTTTCTTAGATCACTGAATCAAGCCTCTTGGATTCCACTTTTCATTGCCGTGACCTTGGGTAAGCCATTTACCCGTTCTGTGCCTTAGTTTCCCCATCTGTCCAAAAGAGATGAAATTTCCATGTCTCACAGGAGTGTCGTGAGGATAATTCATTCATGGTTGGGATGTGGCCAGATACTACAGTGATAAGAGCTACGGAAAAGCTTATAAATATTAATTTTGAAATTAGTTTCCTTTGATGGTGCTCATGCCCCTTGTGTTAACTTTCTGCACACATTGGAGTGACTTCTCCTGGCACAAATCTTCAGAGAAAGCAAATATTACACCTGTGTATGCGTATAGGCCTGTGCAACTCATATATAGACTTAGCCTACTTGTAATCTTGTGTCTACTCTGGAGTGATATATTTTGATGTGACACTTCTTGACTGAGCCAGGAGATCAAGGTTCCCTACACTCTTGGTCAGAGCCCTGGTGCAGAAATGATTAAATGAGCCAGACGAGGATCCAGCCACATCCTTTGTACCTAGCCATGCACATACCGTTACTTTGCTTGTATGTTGTGAGAGAAAATGGCATGCCGGCTCCATAGCCAGGCAATAAAACTACCAGTTGTCTTATTTTTCTAGCAATGGTGCCTTGAGCATGGCCCAGAAAGGAAAAGGTTTAAAACTGTAGAAACATTTTGCAGGATTGGGAGCTGTACCTGGGAAATGAATCGCACCTAGCTCTTAAACAGCACTTCTCATCAAAACAGGGAAATATCAGTCCATGGGGACACTGAGGCACTGTGATTAGCCTAAAGTCACCCAGTAGGCCAATGACTGAGATGCGAACAGCCCCCAAGTCTTTGGCTAATGTCCTCTCCGGCAGGCCATACCACCTCTTAGTGCTGTTGAAGCTCATGTGGTTTCCTTTTCTTATTCACTTCCCCTCTCCAGGTTCAAACCCATCATCTTAGGAGTCTGGAATCAGGAACAACAATTCCTGGGCCACCTGCAAGATGGCATCGATGTCCCTCCTGGCCTCCTATTTTACATGCAGCAGTGGCACAGAGCGGGGCCAGACTCCCTACTCCAAAAAACACCTGAAGGAACCTCTCTGTCAGCTAGGGGAGCACTAGCGCTTTGTACTGTCAACCTCCAAGCACAGCCAGGTCGGATTCCATCCATTGGAGGGCTCTGGTGCAGCTGCCATCAAATCTCTGCTTACACCAGAAGTGGATCTGGCCCGCTCTGCCAATGCATGGCACAGGGGTTTATCTCCCCTCAGGAATGCGTAGCAGTCTCGAGTTCTTCATAGCTCATGCCCCACTTGCCTGGTTTATAGAGACTTTAGTTAGCCAGAAGGGGGATGTAATGGAAACCCCTCCCTAGGCCCTGCCACAAGGTCTTGGTACTCTGTGAAACTGGTGTAGGGATCCAAGGGCTTTTAAACCACTTTGAAATGTCCCTAACCTAGGGGAAGCCTGTTCTCCCCCACTTCGGTGTAAGAGTCAGGGTCAAGGAAAAAGGAGCAGCTCTGCGCTGTTACACAACTCCAGTCACCCAGCCTCTACACAGGAACTATGATGCATTCAAGACTAGCAGATAGTGGCTTTCAACCACACCCTCTTTCCCCTGAGCATGTCCCCTGGGTGTTGATGGCAGTGAGCTAGGAACTCCTGTGCTGCATGTCCTATGCCGTGATGAGATTGCTGCATAGACCAAAGGTTTGGGTCTCCCCTCACTCACCCTGCTGTAAGCTAGGAGCAACTCCTCAGAGGTCCCTGGAGTTACAGCAGCACAGGAGCGTTGTGAGCAAGAGGAGAATTAGGCCCCGTGGAGCATGGTTAACGTCTGATCTGATCTGCACTGCACTGAACCGTGTTTGTGTCCAGGCTGGGGAGCAAACATAGCCACGTTTCCTAACGTTTGAAGAAGAGGCAGAGCCAAAGGGCTCTGACAACGTATCAAGTGGGGGCCAGATCCAACGCCCTTTGAATTCAGTGGGAAGCCTTCCATAGATTTCAACAGGCATCGGATTGGGCCCAGAACAAGCAGCTTTATTAAATGGCCCGCCTTCTATCCCATGTTTCCTTCCACGGCTCCTGCGAGCTGTTCTCTGCGATGTCCTCATGCAGGGCAACGTCTCCTGTTTTCTCTCCGATGACGACAGCTTTGTGCTTCAGGTACCAGGGGAATCACTAAATATAGCGGAGGGCTATTTCTGTAGGGACTTCAAAAAGCTTGTGTCATTGGCTTAGTTCCTTTCATCCTTTGTTGTCCCAGGTTGTGTTGAACTCCAACTGCGACCCAGCTTTATCGGCTCGAATTGCTGCAAGGAGTTGGAGCCAGCAGAGGCGACCTCCACTTGTGATACCCACTTTGACAGCTACCCACTTCCCAGCACATAGTCAAAGGCACCTCGCACACACGGCTGCCCATGGATGCGCGCTGCCACACACACATATAATCACATACTCTCCGGTGTAACACATCCAGCTCCATGAGCTAACACACACACAGCCCTAACACACATGCACGCAGCTGCCCATTACACTCCCACCGACGTTCAGAAATCAGATGTATGCACATACAAGCATCTCGGGTACACACACCTTTCCCATCTCTGTATGCTCACACTTACACGCAGGCCACTCTCATTCAACCAGCTACCCACACAACCTCCTGTGGAAACGCCGAAATGAACCACACGCACACAGGCTGAGACTGTCCACACTGCCTGTAGGACTTAGATGCCCAGATCCCATTAAAGTTAATGAAATTTAGACAGCCAAATGTTGCAGGAGGGATTGGTAACTTCAGCCATGCTGTGCACCCACAAACATTTCCTGTATGCGCACACATACACACACACACACCCTTCCCTACCACTCTATACTCGTGTGTGTGGGGAGGGAGTGGTTAAATATATAGACATACACAGCCACCTACACCCCTCCCTATGCTCATACACATTTACTCACCCACACATTCCCTCCTACTCAGACAAGCCCCCAATTAAAACCACTTTCCCCACCTCTGTATGCTCTTACACACAAACTGTATCTTGCACGCACTCAGAAATACCCCGCCTGACTCACACAGCTACATTCTGTGATGCAGTTCTAGGCAACCCTTCTCCTAACCACCTCCACGTGTCCTTCGATAGCTAGGCACAGCAAGCCACGCACATCCACACCCAGAAATGCACCTCACATGTACACACACTCCACCGGGTCTGCAAAATGCCTACTCCGATGCACAATCCACATGCAGATAAAACCACAAGCTCCCCCACACTTCCCCAGCTCACTCATCAGCATAAAATACACACACACAATGTAAACTGTGATACATATTCGCCACTATCTATCTGTCTTACACACGCACTATACAGGGAGCCCTTACCCAGCCCGATTTGCTCCTTTTATTTCTCACCACAAGTAGATTGTGTCTGTGTGTTCATTCTCCCAGCAACATTTTTAGCAGTGAGCATTGCAACAGTGAGGTGATGGTCATTTATAGATATTTTTCATAAAAACAATATTTCAAACACAATAATAAAAATAAAACAACCCCGAAATTGTTGGAGAGAAAAAAAATACTCCCACAGTAAACTCAGAGGATTGTCACCCTCTGCTGGACTTTACTGGCAACAGCGAAGAAAGTTCCCCTAGTTAAATTTATTTGTAAGAGATAAAAAAACTAAAAGCCATGGACACAGACACCACTGCATCTTTCTGACACTGTCTCTGCAGTCGCACACACGCAGGAGAAGAGCAGGAGCAATTTGTAGAGGGTTTGAGGGAAGGTGAAAGAACAAGATGTCCCGCATTCATTAAGGTTTTATTATTGAGTGTTGGAACCAGAGACATAATAGACATAGGTCAGCTAGTCCATTCCCCTACCAGCACAGGATTGTTATCTAGTGTATATTTCTTAATGCTCTGTTTGCTCTGGTTTTAAATGTCTCAAGCAATGGGATTCCCTTTGAGTGTTTCCATTCTAACTAAACCCCAATTTACACCACACCGTGACCATAATAACAGCTGAAACTCGACATGCCGTGTCACTATTCTATTTTGTTCCTATCCAAAGCCCCACTCCTGAGTTTGGATCCACATGGCTGGACACTTTTGCCTACGTGGAACTGCTCTGAAAGTATCAACGGGATGCTGTGTGGTGTGAAGGTCTGCATGAATGGATCATATTGCAGGATCGGGACTAGGTTTTAAAATCAAACCTACCACTGTAGACTTTGGGCTGAAGAGCAATTATTTGCCATTTTAAAAAAAAGAAAATTGCCTTTTAAAAGAGAGAAGTGCAAACGATTTCCCTTAAAAATACCGAAAACTCTGCCACTTTGCCAGTTTCTAGGACTGTTTTGGACTTCGTATATAAATACACACACATTTGCAACAATTACATTCTCTGTGAATTTTTGCTGAAGAAGTCAAGGTAGTGTTAAATTGTTGATATTTGCTTCTGCAGATTAGCTACAGTGCTTGGGCCCTTGGCTGAATGGCTGGGTTTTAGACATTTTCTAAATACCCATAGCCTTTTCTTGATGCTTAATAATCTGCCTCTTTAAGTCTGCAAGTATGACAGAGTGTGACTGCTCCCTGGGTCTTGTAATCATCTTTATTGTAAACTAATAGGGTCTTTTAGTGTCATTTGTTTTCATTTGAAATTACTGTTCTCTTTGGTAGCAATTTTAAAGGAAATTAACACCGTTTTTTGAAAGTTGACATTACATGTTGTGGGGAGAGGTTGAATGTGGTAAGCTTTAGCCCTCATGGAAGTGAGGACGTGGTAGCCCTGGTTGAATGATGATATGTTCTGATGTCCAGGGGCACCCATCCGAACCTGGTTTCCTCAAGGAGCTTTACAAATAGCTGGGTTACACTCAGAAAAGATCTGATTGACATTTATCTCTAAATACGGGTAAAAAGTGAGAACGAAGGGTTTAATTTCCTTATTTTTGGCTTTATAATGTTGAGCTTCTGAGCGAGCCACTGACCAAAGTTAATCAATTCACCAGTGAATGTTCAGAAAACACTTGACAAACTTTTCCCAATCACCACTACAGTGCAGCACGGCCTTTGAAGAGGAGGGGAGCGCAATAGCTGTTCAGCTGCCACGGTGTTACACAGCGTTGTTGCAGCCCTGTTGATCTCAGAGAGACAAGGTGGGTGGGGTAATATATTGTACCAGACCAACTTCTGCTGGTGAAAGAGACAAGCTTTCGAGCTACACAGGGTTCTTCAGATCTGGGAAAGGTACATGTCACAGCTAAATACAAGGTGGAACAGATTATTTAGCATAAGTAGTTAACATATATTCTAAGAGACCATTCAAGGTGGAGTGGCCCATTAACCCTCTCCAGTCATAGGACTAAAAAGGGGAGGTTAGCCAGTCACAGATTGTTGTCATCTAGTGTCTCTATTAAGACCATGATTTTTAGTGTCTAGCAAAGTTGGGAATTTAAGGTCCCGGGCTCGTCTTTTGAAGGTGTCCTGCAGGTTTCCTTTGAGGATAAGGACTGAGAGATCAGATGTGGAGTGATGATTTTGTGAAAAGAGTTCACCCATGGGTGTTTTTGTCCATCACTTTTCTGTGTGAGTTCCATGTTACATAGCACTATAAGGTGCTGGGGGAGAGGAGTCCTATATCCAGCCAAAATTGCTGGGGGAATTTAGGGAGGTAGAATTGAACTACGCAAATTGGAATATAAACAGCACACAGGGCTCTGCACTCTTGTCTAACGTGCTAGGGGACTGCTAATGACCACGAACGATCAGACACTAGATTTACATTTCAGCGAAAAGACTCCCAAGAACCACAAGAAAGCATTAGTCCAGCACCAGGTACAACCTGTACAAGCCCATCCAAGACCCAAGGTACATACTCAAGCAGCTAGCCTGTCTCGTCCCCTGCTCCCCCACAGCTCCACTGTTATTTGTAGCATGCTAGCCCCATCAAAGCTAGCACAGTTGCATTTACCCAAGCTGTTCCAGTGTAGAAGTACCTACAGATGCAGTAAAAAAGCACCATCTAGTGAATAATTTCATCCTCCCTTCCTGCAACAGTTCTACATAGAGCTGTGACTCTCAACCAGGGGTACACGTACCCCTGGGGGTATGCAGCGGTCTTCTAGGGGATACATCAACTCATCTAGATATTTGCCTAGTTTTACAACAGGCTACATAAAAAGCACGAGCGAAGTCAGTACAGACTCAAATTTCATACAATGATTTGTATTATTAAGTACAATATTTATATTCCAGTTGATTTATGTTATAATTATATGGTGAAAAGGAGAACGTCAGCAATAGTAATAGCAATAGCGTGCTGTGACAGTTCTGTATATTTATGTCCGATTTTGAAAGCAAGTAGTTTTTAAGTGAGGTGAAACTTAGGGGTACCCAAGACAAACCAGACTCCTGAAAGGGGTGCGGTAGTCTGGAAAGATTGAGAGCCACTGCCCTAGCGGTTTCTTATTGATCCAACCTTGTTTAGCTTGTGAGATCTGATGAAATCATAGCCTGGAGGCTTATGGCAGTGGCTGCGGGCTATTAACGCTCAGATGCCATTCTTAACTTGTGTTGTTGGCTCTTCCTTATTCATGACATGACAGTGAGAGGCTGAGGTGTTAGGCTTAATGTGAACATGTCCTGGCACCTATTCGTTTGTGCTGTTCCCCAACTTTGCCTTACCTAGGAAACGATTTGTGTTTTTACAATTAATATGGATTAGATATTATTATCTCTGCAATATGGCAGGCAAGCAGTTTAGAGACGATAACAGCTGTTCAATAATGCAAATGATGCACACATAAATTACAGTTTAGTAATGGGATATTATTACCGAGACGTACAAAAGTTCAGAATCCAGGGCGGGCAAAATTTAAATAGCCACTGCATGGAAATTTACAGAAGCATTCCTCAGACACACTTCTGAATTGTAATTAACAGAGACCATGGTCTGGCTTCTCTGTTAACCTGCAGCTTCTGTTGTCATTTACCATAGTGACAAGTGAATGTAAGATGTAGAGCTGGTCCAAAAAAATTGACAAAACTTTTTTCCCATCAAAACCAAACTGTTTCACAGAAACTTATTTCTTTGATGACCATTTTACTGGAAGGATGTCTCAGGTCTAGGACAGAGCATGAGACCAGCTCCAGAATACCTTGGTGATTAGGAGGCAAGAAACCCAGGTTCAAGTCCCTGCTCCGAATTGGGTTGATTTCAGTGACTGTTGGGTGTCTAAATACCGATGAGGGTCTGAGCCAGAGAAATTAAGTGACTTGCCCATGGTCACATAGTGACTCTACTTGCGTTAGCAACAGTGCAATGTTCTTCAGAGAGCAATTTAAATCAGACAAGGCTAAGGCCCTGTCTACACTAGAGAGTATTTTCACTCAAGTTATATTGATCAAAAAACGCTATAATTGCACCGCTTGTGCCTGTTCACACAGCACTCACTGTGCTGCCGAAGCACGTCCATGGTTGGTACTCTAGCCTTGACAGAGAGAGCAGTGCATTGTGGGCACCTATCCCATTCTGCGACTCACCACCTTGTGCCACTAGGAGTTGTGGGAAGGCAGATAGGATCATGGTGCATCACGGGTGCGGGATCATTCCATGGGTTTCTGACCGTGTTTTGTGGCATTTTTCAACGGCCCCCGTTTCCTGTACGCCTACCATCTCTGTCTGAAAGGATGGAGCTTGCACTACTCTTCACTCTTGATGTCAGTGTTCTGAACACATCACGGCTGCTCATGCAGTATATCATGAGCTCTCAACTGGAACAGGAATCCGAGGCACTTGACCTGCTGGGTGCCATGCAAACAGACAATGCCGGATTACTGTTTGCATTCACGGAGCATCTGCACACAGTGCGCCTCTGCTTCTGGGTGAGTGAAACAAACTCTAAGTGGTGAAATCCCATCGTTATGCAGGTCTGGGATGATGACCAGTGGCTGCAGAATGTTCGAATGTGCAAAGCCACCTGCCTGGAACTCTGTGCGGAGCTCGCCTTGCCTCTGCCCTGCGGCACAAGGTCACCAGAATGAGAGCTGCCCTGTTGGTGGAGAAGCACGCGGTGCTCACCATGTGGAAAATGATAACTCCTGAAAGCTACTGGTCAGTTGCTAATCAGTTTGGAGTCAGGAAATCCACCGCTGGAGTTGTGTTATCACAAGTGTGCAGGGCTATTAATCGCATTATGCTACAAAGAACAGTGAGTCTTGGAAATGTGCACAAAAATAGTGGATGGGTTCACACTGAAGCAATTCCCTAACTGTGGTCGGGTGATAGATGGCATGCATATCCCAGTTTTGGCCCTGGATTATCTTGCGATGCAGTACATCAATAGAAAGGAGTACTTCTCTATGGTACCACAGGCGCTCGTGGGTCACTGTGGGTGTTTCACTGACATCAGTGTGGGTGGTGAGAAAAAGCACATGATGCATGCATCTTCAGGAACACTGGCCTGTACAAAAAGCTGTAAGCAGGGACTTTCTTTCCAGACCAAAAGATTCCAGTGGGGGATGTTGAAATGGCCATAGTGACCGTGGGAGACCCAGCCTACCCCTTACTGTCATCGCTCATGAAGGCAACCTGGATAGCAGCAAGGAGCGCTTCAGTAACAGGTTGATCAGATGCCAAATGACCATTGAATGTGTGTTTGGCAGATTAAAAGTTTGCTGGTGATGCCTTTATGGCAGGTTAGATCTAAATGAAGAAATATTCCCATGGCTATAGCTTCCTGCTGAGTGCTTCATAATATTTGTGAACGGTGAAATGTTTTCCTCTGGGTGGAATGCAGAGGTCTATCACTTTGTGGCTGAATATATTCAACCAGACATCAGAGCTATTAGAGGGGCATAACAGGGGAGAGGGGCATTCAAGTCAGGGAGGCCTTGAGTAACCATTTTGACAATGAGCACCAATAAGGTGTCTTTATAAACAGCACTGTGCCATGTTATGACTGCTAGTCAGCTTGCACTGTGTATCAATGCAAGCTGCAACTACTGTGTGCAAGAGACAAATAAAGATTGCTTATTCTGCATAGAATATGTCTTTATTAAATAACAATTATTCACAACTCACACAAAAAGCTGGAATGGAAGGGAGAAAGCAGTGAGGGACAGTGTGAGCTATGACAACTGGGTGTAAGTCTAGCTATCATTCTGGGAGCTGTCTGAAGGAGTGGAGCGAATATGATACCAAGACGGCTGGGAGTTTGGTAGGAATGCGCAGGTGGAGTTTGAGGACGGCATGGAAAGCAGTTCTGTATTGGCTACAAGCGGGACAAGCACGCATTAATTCAGTCTGCAGCATTATGAATGACTTTAGCAGCTCTGATTTCTCCTCCATGGCTTTTATCGTGAGCTTGTGACCTGCTATCACTCACTCCTGGTTTTTCCTCCACTCCTGCCTATCAATTTTTTGATTTTCAGTCACATGCACTATGACATAGCTCCTCTCACAGAGGAGGATTTATTATGTCAACAGGAAAGCTCTCTCCCATTGGCAAAGAGCATTTTCACCAGATGTGTTAGCGCTTCTAGTGTAGACTAGCCCTTCGAGGTATGAATGTGTGGCGCATAGAAATCAATGGCCCAATAGTTACATAGTGATCTAGACCACATGCAGTTGTGAGTAAGGGTAGAATTTGGCACAGGCACTTTAATTAGACCTGGGTGAATTTTTTTTACCCAAAATATTTTTCAAGGAAAAAATGCAGATTTGGGGTCGATTGTACCATTTTCAAATTGTTTCAATTTTCTAAAATTGTTTTGGTTGAAAATAAAATTTGGAAAAAATTGTAAGGATTTGCATTGACATTTTTTAAACAAAATATTTTGATTTTTTTTATATAAAACGACCTTTTTTGTTTCAAAATTTGATTCAATTTCCTTTTTTAAAAAGTTTTTTAAAAAAACCTCAAAAACTGAATAAAACAGTTCAAGTCAAACTAAATGTTTTGTCTGACCTAAAACAAACATTTTTGGGGGTCTCGTTCAGTTGTGCCACTGAACCAAAAATACCGAGCCAGTTATTCACACAGCTACATCCGATATCTTGAATCTCATCTAACAATTTAACATACACTCAGCAACACAGTGCACAGCCTTGTTCACAGTGTGAATCAAAAATGAATTGGTTGCAAAGGTACAAGTAGCAAAGGAGGGCAGCAGGGCACTAAAAAGGACTTTTGATTAGTGCACGCTGGTGTATGGTGTGCATTTTGCATGTAAGGAACTAACCTAGGATTTCTCAACAACCACTTCCTGAGCAAGGGGATATAAAAGTAATGATGGGATGTAGGAATAGGATCCCCCGAGCAGTCAAAATGCTCATGAATTGGAGGATCAATTGTTGCCCATTGCCTCCCTGAATCATTTTGCAAGGTTGTTATTGTGAAGCAGAGTCCTGTCAATGGGCTTCAGATAAAACCCACCAATTCCTTTTCCATCCCACGCTATAATTCTGCCTGAGATGACACACCGCACCATGGAGGAAAATGCACAGCTTTCCACACCCGCTGTAAATAAGGCTGAGATTACTGACGATGTAGAACGGGACTGACTATTGCAATATTTAATCTGCTGGGTGGGCAATTCATTAAAACAGATATCCAGGGCTTTAATCACTCTGCCAACCTGCCATCTGCTTCCTCCACGCTCCCCCCTGGCTTAGGCCAGGTCTCAATATATGAGGGGACAGCTTGTGAGAGGCACATTGGGGCCTGTGTCATAATTCATCTTCTGAGCACGACAGAGCAAGCTGTTTGGTGCTATGAATTCCGACCATATGCACGTACCCAATAAAATTGCTCTCGCAAGGGAGTGGGACTGGAAGCGACTGGGGACAGGGGATTGCAGTTGTTTTTGATCTCCACAGTGACCTCAGAGGCAGGGGTTTAGGAGAGGCACCACGTCTAGATGCCTTATTCACAAAGGCGCAGTTAACCCTTTCACCACGTACTCCAGGGGATCCTGCTGTTGCACTGTTCTTGCCAGACACGTCCAAGATATTTGGATCCCTCCTTCCACCCCACCTAGTGCTCTGCCCTTTCCCTGGCACTCCAGTTTCCACCCTTTTCCCCTGTCTTAAGTCAGTAAGAAACAGACATCGCCGCCTCTGTGCCTGGCTGAAAACGGTGACGTCAGGCCGCTGCTCGTGAAACCCGTAACACCCTAGTCTGCGTCCTCATCTTCCTCAGTCAAGGAGGAGAGCTAGGCCACACCCTGCCCTCTGCTCAGCCAAGGAAGACCGAGTTCATGTCTGATGCCCAGCACAAGTGCCAATCTCTGAAGACACCTCCGTACCCGCCAGTAGGCAGGGAGTGAGTTGAGGGGAGGGCAGGGCCTGGCCTCTGCTGCCCCATTGGACCAGCTGCAGGGGAGAAGTGAGCAGCAGCCGTCTCTGGTGTAAATTCCCCTCCAGGGCCCAAAGGGGAGGAATTGTGATTCTCTGGGACAGTTACTCTCTCCACAACTCACCAGGGCTGGGTCTAGCCCATCTACGGGATAGCCCCAAAGCTAGTTAGCCCCTTTACTACTGGTCTTAGCAGAGCAGCCATAGGCTGTGGAGACTGATTCCTGCCCCCACACCACAAGCTCCCCCTGCTGTTCATCATCAAGCTCCCTGGCAGGATGGGGGCATGGGGAACTTGCCCTGGCATGGGTTTGTGTGCTATTTCTGTGGCTAGAGGATATGGTCCCCACGGGCTCTCAGTCTGTGAGGAAAGGTCATCCTGGGGTTAAGGCAGATGTCTACAGAGCAAGATGGTTGGGTTCAATTCTTGGCTTTCCTGTCGACTCCCTGTGTGATAGTGGGGAAGTCAGTCTTTCTGCCTCAGTTCCCCACCTGCAATATGGGGATGATACTTGCCTCATCTAATTATACAATAACATCTTCAGGCCAAGAGCTGTCTGTTCCTATGAGCTTGCATAGCATCTGGCAGAGTGGTACCCTGGCCAGAAGGTGGCTTTACAATATTACAGATAATACGGTTGCCCCTTTTCCCCAGCATTAAATTCACTCTCAAAACCCTTCCTCCCTGCCAACATCCGTAAGCTAATGGCTTTAAAATATCTTCGGAACGGTTACAGAAAATGACTCGCAAAATAAATAACTTTTTAAATGTGCTTTCCTTTGCAAGTTAGTCCTGTTTGGTTCTGTTTTTATAGAGCACTTCACACAATGGGGTCCTGATCCTTGACTGGGGCCCCTACGTGCTACCACAACACCAATAAGAAATATTCACCGTCAGCAGCACAAACGCCCTTCTTGAATTTAAGGGGTGCTTAATCATCCTGGATTGAGCTGGGAGGCAGAGGTCCCAGGGACATTGCCTACTGTGACTAATTCCTCACTCTCGGCTGGCTGCCATTCCTGCTTCCAACTTGGTGAGTTTATCAAAAGACAACTAAAAAGGCTGTTTTTCTGACATTCATCCATCTGTCCTGTTAATTTGCTTTAAGTGCTGCTTTACCAGGGCCAAGCTTTTAAGTCCATTAAAAGTCTAACCACTCGTCTCGAGCCGGGAATGCTATAAAAAGGCGACATCAATCCTGCTTCCTCTGTCCTCACTTTGTGGACAGCCTGACGCTTGCAGTTTAAAGCTCCAGGAGGCATCTTTTGGCAGGGCGGCCAGGCAGGTGGGAGACGTGGGGAAACTCAGAATCCTCAGGACAGGGGGAGCAGGTCCTGTTTCGAGATGAGTGGTCAGGATCTTTGGCGGTTTTGCACTGGGTTCTACTCTCTTAACACGGTGAGAAATTCTTGGGGTGGCTGTGTAAAGGGGCCAATTCCCCTCTCACTCACCGTGGTGTAAATCAGGAGTAATACCACCCATGTCAAACTGGCACAAGTCAGATCGGTGGCAGCTTCCCCAATAGCACTGGCTTCACACAAATGCAGTTCCATTGTCCTTGGTGGGATTTACACCACCCTGAGTAAGAGAAGAAGGCGGCTGTGTAGAGCACATCACACGGCTTTCAGCATAGCCTTTCTGCAGCAAAGGCTGGTCTCATGCTTAGCTCTGGCGCCGAGTATTTGGGAGAGCTGGGTTTGATTCCCGGCCCTACCCCGGACTTGCTGGGCAAGCCATTGAGCCTCTCTGGGTGTGTTTACATTGCAATTCAAAACTCGCTGTGCCAGCTGATTCAAACTCACAAAGCTTGCGCTGCGGGACTGTTTCATTGCAATGTAAACTTCTGGGCTCTAGGACCGTGGGAGGTGGGTCTCAGGGCTCACGATGCAGCCTGAGCCGGGAAGTCTACACTGCAATTAAAGAGTCCTGCAGCCGAACCCCCATGAGCCCATCAGCTGGCATGGGCCAGCCGCTGTTGTCTATTTGCCACGTAGACAGACCCTCTGTGCCTCACTTCTCCATCTGTGTAACTGGGATAATATCACTGCCCTACCTCTCAGGAATGTTACGAGGAGAAATACATCAATGATTGTGATACTGCGGTGATGGGGGGACACTTAAGAACCTAAAATGGATAGATTACGGCCCTGGCATTGAAAAAAAACATTGTGCTCCTTTATTCTCTCAGCTCCGTCAGACTGCTCCACCATCACACCTCATTCCCGTGTGCCTTCTGGGGTTGAGATAAGACCAGATTCAGCCACCTTGAGTACTACCTTCATATTTGGGAAATAAGGGCCTGTCTACCTTGAGTGAAGGTGGCAGAAACTAGCCCACAATCACGTAATTTGGTTACAGGGAAGAGGGGAAAAGAAACGGTCACTAAATTCAACCATCCCTTTGAACACTTGAGAAAGGATCAGAGAACCATATGCCAGCAGAATGGAAAATATAAATATCACATAATGAGACAGAGACACTTGAGTCCCGGGGAGATTAAGAGAGAAATGTAGAGGAAGGAGTGGATGGTGGTGGGACTGGGAGGAAGAGGGTGACATTGGCATGAGTGCCATAAAGACAGAAAGCTCCCATGGGGGTGGAGGGGACAGAATTAAACATATTAATATTCCTAGTGAAAATGCTGTGGCACTTGTGCACTGTGTCCTTCTCATCTCACCTCCTTTGCTCAGTACCTGGGTTAAAGGAAGAACATTCATCCTCTGGAGTGGACTGGGCCCAGGGTAAAACTAATGGGAAGAGAGGACCCTGATTTGGACTTTTGTGTCGATCAGGAATGGTCTGTGAGTTCAGCTCCAGGGAAGAGAGGAGCTGGACCTCAATTTGTCAGGTGTCCTGGCATGGAGTGGGGGGATAGAGAAGTAAACACTGGATTTATGTAGAATGGAATGAACAGCATGTGACGGATGTTAGTCATCTCATTTAATGCATGATTGGAAGGCGCTCAGATACTATAGAGATGAGGACAATATAAAAAGCTAAATAGAATAGAATAGAACTCGGGACTCTACATTTACTTAAAGATGGACAAGAAAACGGTTACTATTTGAGCCCGGCATTGATTTAGTTAGATCACGCCGTTCCCTTTTTCTCCAGAAAATCAGCAAGAGGCCCAGAGACATGATCTCTGAGAGCCCCGGGAAGCTAGAGAGCTAACAGTAACGTGTTCTGCCCACGTTCAGAGGTGTTTTCCTAACTCATCTGTCGAACCTCGCCAAAGGAGCTCCGCAGCAGCGAAGATTAAGGAAACATTAGGCGAGCCAGGTGGCAGCATTGCCCCAGTGAGAAGTCCATCTTAAACAGCAGGGGTTCAAAACTAATTTGTCTGTTTGATTTCCAAGAAGTTGATGCCTTCACTGCAGTAAATGAGTCTTGTAAATGGAGGTCACAGCAGGGCCTGTTGTTTGCTTTTGCTTCTGTCAGGAGCCAAGTCTTAGGGCTTTCACATGCTGCTACTTTGAATTCCAGACCAATAAAAACAGCCCTGGAGCCTTTAACTAGGCCTTAATTAGTGCTGATGGATTTCGGGGGCTCTGAGGCTGGGCGCAGCAGCCTTTGCAGAGCTGGGAGGCAGTCTCTTGCATTGCTTGAGTGACAAAAAGGTTCATTGGGGCCTAGTTTTGAAGCAGCTCAATAAAAGTGGTTATGACATGGCCGGAGGCCTGGAATTAACAGCTGATCCGACAAAGGAAGGAGGTGAAACAGCAACCAATTAATGTCTCTGCTCTTGCAATTCAGTGATGGACAAACTTCCAAAGGACTGGAGGTTGGGGTCAGAACTGAATCCAGCACTGGGTTTGCTTTTCAGTACCTTCTCTGGTCTTCCGGGGTCTGCAAAATTGTAGGTAGGTAGGGGTGGGGAGGGTCTGAGGCCAGTCCGCATTGTAAGTTCAGTGGGGCTTTCTCTAACACTCTCCACACACGGAATATGCCCTTTGATCCTAGGTGAATTATATTTCAGATTAACAGCAATAAAAGAGAGAAAAACTATAATAATCTCCACGAGAGAGAGAGAGAGAGATCATGCAGTGTGTGCGTCACCCAATAGCGTTCTGTATGCGGATGCAAACACAAAATGGCCCCTCCCGCGGCAGCCTAGAGGGGGAACCACTGTACATGTAAAGGTACGGAAGGCAGACAACAGTGTTGCAACATCTCCTTTCAATCAGATAGGAGCATACACCACATTTTCTCATGCTGACAATGCCATGAAGCCAGCCTTTTTCATGGGTATTTCAGAATTTATCCTTCCATCCACAACCAGGAGGCACAGAGGTTCCTGAGAAAAGCGAATATGATGAACTCATGGGTCCAAGGTCTGAATCAGGTCTAGTCCCCCCCCACTGATTTGCCCATCTCATGGGATGTGCTACCAAGAGGAGATGGTGTCAGGAGGAACGTTCACCCAAGAGACTGGTACCCAGGAGAAAATCAGAGGTGCCAACTTTGGGGCAGCACTTTGCGAGGCCCAGGATACTGGTACAAAGTCAGACTGGGATTACTGCTTGAGGATGTTGCATTGTGGTCTGTTCTAATACACATACTGGCCCCTCCCATATGAGAGATGAACATTCACAAAGCAACCTCACTGCCCTCCTTCAAATCCCCCTTAAACTTCTCCTTTGCTGTGATGCCTACAAAAAAGCAACTTGACAATAATTAGGCAGCTGATATGCGGAGCTGACTCCCTATCACGCTGGCCATTCTTGTCGTGCTGTTTCCTTGTGTCGGTCTGTCTGTCTCCCCGGTTGTCTCGTCTCATCCTTAGACTCTGAGTTTGTGGGTGCAGAGATTGTCTCTTTGCTCTAAATTTGCACAGCACCTAGCACATCGGAGCCCTGGTCCAGGGCTGGGAATGCAAGGTGCTACTGCAGTACTAATTAATAACACTAGCAGCATACTTTATTACGTATCCGTCATCTCCGATTGGTCAGGACACTGCAACCTCTTATGTCATATGCAGACATCACCACAGTGACACGAACCTTTCCCCCCTCCAGACCAATTTGTTGCAGTGCACTTTACAAGGGCCCCCCACCTTAAGGCTGCTGTCTTGTGCGAGAGCTGATATCCCAGTCTCTTCACACCGTTCAAAGTCTCCTGGCTCAAAGCACTTTCTGGAGGACATGCTGTGGAATAGAATGATTCATTAGCTAGTATTTGTCCATTTGAAGATGTAAAGTGCCAGGGAAGTGCTAACTATCTTTTACATCTCCTCTCCAGTATTTTTGCCACTAAAAATCAAAGGAAAACCTTTCCCCCCACAGAGGATAATTTTTAATGTGGATCAGAGGGTCAGGTCCATCAGCAGTGAGGGGATCAGCTGGAAGAGGAACGGTCTTGGGGTTAAGGCACTGAGCTGGGCTTGAGGAAATCTGAGTTCCCAATCTTGCTCTTGAACTAGCTCAATATTTCTCCATGGCCTAGTGCACGTCACTTAATCTGGCCGTGCCTCAGTTGCCAGCTGTGATTGGGGATAACGCAGCTGCCTTTCTTCAATTCTTTGTCTGATTAGATTGTAGACCCTTTGTGTGTTGGTACAGCACATAGAGCAATAGGGCCCAGATCTCAGCTGGAGTCTGGGTGCTACTGTTCTAACTTCTGGCACCCAGCCATGAGAACAATTTCCATATACAATTTGATGACCTCATACAGCAGGGTTTTGCTGCCTGGCCAAGTTCAGACAGGGTCAAGTTGACTCTCAAGTTTGAAGTGAAGTGAGTTTTGCATTTGTGACTGATCAGCACAGCATTATTAAACAAACAGAACAACAAAAAAAGAAAGATTTCCCGCTTGCCAAGTTAATGCAGAAGAGCAAAGGGCTTTATCTGCCTGTGAAAGGTATGTGAGAATGGAGGAGCAGGGGACCCAAAAAAAGGGCTTAGGGAAGGAAAAGCGCACTTAAGAAGGGATTTAATTGATAATGGTTTAGATAATGTCAAGTGAAGTTTCTATTCTCAGCCCAAGTGCAGATGATGAAGCGAAAGGACTAGATGCAGAAATTAAAGAAATACCCATTCAAAGGCAAACTGAGAAACCTTTTGTCACACAGAGAATCATAAGTGTGTGAGAAGTCTCAGCAGGAGAGGTTCTCAAGGCAAAATAACACTGGGGGCATTCAGAAAATAATTAGCTGGCTTCCTGGGGGGAGCCAGTAGATGTGTATAAGGAGGAAAGGAAGAGCAGGAAGGGGGAAGGAAAGAGATAAGATGCTAATAAAGGGAATGGCTGTGATGGGATATGGGGCCTTTAACTCATTCCATCAAATTTTGAAAAGGAAGAAGGGTTGTTATGTTCAATTTAATGAGCTCCTCTGGAAGGAGAGACATTCTGAATGGGGCTCCTAGCTCAGTATGAGACACACCTTCCCCTGGAGACAGAGCTTTCTCTGCCGGGCAGTGGGTGCCACAGATTGTTTCAGAACAAAGGCGTTCATGAGTTGCTTCTGCACCACAGTTCCTGTGTGAGCATCTGGATGTGCATTTGCCCTAGCCCAGCTGGACCCGCAAGACTCTCTGCAGTTGGACCTAGGTTGTTCGCCCCAGCTGGTTCTATGTGACTCACAATAGTTGGACCACGTCAGTAACCACAGCTGAGTCTGTGTGACTTGCCACAGCTGGATCGGCCTAGCTCACCCTCTCGGTCACCACAGCTCGACACACAGGTGGATTTAGGTCATTATTCTCCATCTGTGTCTGATAGGTTCCCTATTTAAGGGGAAGGTCTATTCATTAACTTTATTCTCCAGGCACCATCTTCCTGATCGGGCCCAAGTCCTCATGCTCATTGACTTTCAAAGTACTTTGCAATTAACTGCCCCTGCCGGTGGAGAAACCACATTCCTTTGTTTAGGGTAGGGTAACTCCTGTTTGGCTGGGAAAAGAAAATCCCGACATTTGAGAGCTGAATTGCGAGATCACGCGAGAGGCTGAATTTCCCTCAGAAATCACAGCTCTGGCGATCAGTTCATGCGAGTTGGCATGTCTGAGGTTTCATGCCAGGCCCATCGCTGTGGTGCCTGACCACCTGAAAGCACACTGTCCTCAGACGCTGTCTGCTCTGGACGGAGCTTCTGCCAGCTTGCTCTTACCCACCTCCCAGCTGCCTCAACCAGGCCCTTGGAAGGCAATAACCCTGCCAGAGTGCACTTACACTAGTGCTTCGTGCCGGCGGAGCTGCACTGCAGCAGGCATGCCGTTGCAAATGCCCTAGGGTAGACAAGCTCGCTGAGCTGGTGGCAGGATTGCATGTGGAAGAGAGGAAGGATTGTGTAGTGATGAGAGCACCAGCCTAGGACTTTGAACTGACTGTAGAGCCCTTCCCGGCTCTGCCACAGACTGCCTGTGTGAGCTTGGTCAAGTCACTTAGCCTCTCTGTGCTGCAGTTTTTAAAATGGGGGTCATGATCCAGGGGCCTTTGTGAGGGCAAATACATTACAGCTTGTGAAGTGCTGTGAGATCTACTGACGAAAAGCACTGGGTCGTATGACAATTTCCCATCGGACTGGTGGGCACATACCATTTGAGCTGTAATATCCTGCTGTAATAATTCTGTGTCAGGGGGTAGCTCATTTTCTCATTATGAAAGTGACAAATGGTGATGCTTTTAAAATTAATCTTCTCTCTTGCAGCCCACAACAGCCCTTTCCCTTGTGCTGCTCGGGGCCCACTAAAAATTGAGCTGGGGCCTCTTCGGAGGGGGAGCGATCCCCGAGGCTGATACTTTTAAAAAAAATATCAATGAACAAGCTGCATGCAGCGCCAAGGTGCCTGTGCCACCAAAGGATGGAGACTTATGGAAAGTTTCCTGTAACAAACACCCCTCTCAGATTTCACCCCAGCCCACAATGGGGCTTTTCTCAGACCCATGGGCAAACCAGACTGTCCTTCTGAAAGCTCGGTGCAGAATTTGTTGAAAGGTGCCAGGCAACCCAGTTGGATTCGGGAGTCTTTGGATTCTCCGCAGAGCCGACACTGCGCTGGCAAGGCCAGGACAAGCTTCCCCCAGCTGTCCATCAACCCCTTAATTGGAGGGAACACCTTTAAAAGGAGGTAATTCAGTCTCCAGCTTCATTCATCACTTGGCCTCTCAGCCGTGACTGCTAACACGGGGGCCAATGAGTACTAACTGTACGGTGGTTTTCTGTTCGATGGGTCCATTAGCAACTGTGCTAGGACCACCATCTTATTTTGGCCATCGAACAGCTGCCAGACGGAAAATCATTATCTATAATTGAACTAGTGACCACCCATGCCATGGGCCCGGTGCTAGCCACGCTCACCCGCTGAGGGGCTCCCTGGTGTGCCCCCCTCTGCCATTAACAGCGCCTCATTGCACAACCCTGCCCCATCCCGTTGCCACCACCAACCTTCTGCCAAGCAATTGAGTCTGGATGATCCGCTCTGCAGATCAGAACAACAGTTTACATCCTGGAGCCACTTTTCATCTGGAGGGATCACAGGTAAACTTTGGTACATGGACTGTAAACAAGCGCACCTGGGTTCTGGCTGGCTTCCGCAGGCAATTCTAAGCCTAGGGTTGAAAACCCCCTGGTGTGGGGATAAGAGGGAATAAAACCTTCCCTGAGTCTGGATCTTTGAAATGTCCCAGCTGGAGTGCTTGGGTGTTTTCCGCCACACCAGTGAAAATCAGGAGCAAGTCCAGGCGCAGCAGCAGGAAACTACTGTGAGCAAGAGGAGGATGGGGCCCCTGGTTAGCTCCCCTACTAAAGTTTGTTTTCACTCTTTTATTACAGGCTGACAATGGACGAGACAACACATAGCCTGGATCTGTGTGCAGGTAGTGAAAAGGCCATCGATCAGCATCTTGCCATATCCCCAAGGTGATGAGACGGGCAGGCACCAAGGCTGACATGTGTAAGTGGGACCAAAAGAGCAGGATGGCTGTAAAAGACAAAGAAACCCCCATCTCCCTTTGAGTCCCTTGGCATGGGGCAAATTAATGAGGAGCTATAAAGACTGGAGATTAGTGCTCTGGGTTTATTAGATTAGAAGAGATTGTGGGAGGTCTGGAAAGGGACAACAGAGATTGTTTAAACCCTTTAATCTGGCAGATATAGGCTGCCAGGGTTACATGTTCCTACCAGCTCCATGACACTGCAGATGATGTTAGACTTTGTGCTGGTTTAATTGGAGCTTTGCAGTTGACCTTGGTCACCACTAATTGTCTTAATTGAAATAGCGCGCGTGTGTGTATGTGTGTGTGTGTGGTTAAGAGGAAAATACAGCTTCAGCAGTTTCAGCCTTTGTCCGATTGTTGATGGGGAATTACACAATCATAGCCACTGCCTGCTGTGCCTTACAGAATGTGGCTGGATTTATGGTGACCTTATAAAGATGGCATTGGATGCATTTGGCTACCTAGGGGAAGAAAAAAATCGAAGGGAAGTGGAGAGACGGTATTGTTTTGTAACATTCTTCCTGATGCAGCAGCTCCGTCACCTCAAAAGCATCTCCGCTGTGCCTGAGCTCCGGTGGGTGTCGACTGTGGACTGAACTGGGCACTGGCAGATGCCTAAACCTGGTTGAAGGCAATCAGACATGACAGCGACAGGAGCCCCAGAAATACCATAGATAGATTGTAAATGCCTTGGGAGCAGGGTGATCTGTCTGTCTTCGTGTTCTGTGCTCTTACAGCACCAAGCGCAATGGGGTCCTGGACCATGACTCGGGCTCCGAGGTGCCATGATAATACAAATAAATCAATGAATGAATGAATGATAGGTTTAACCAGATCTACAGCTGGTATAAATTGGTGTGGCCGGGTTGAAGCTAATGGTGCTAAGCTGATATACGCCAGCTGAGACGCTGATCCTATGTCTTTAAGTTGTTGAGAGCAAATACTGTGGTACTTCAAACACTCCCTGATGAGGAAAGGAGAAGGTGAGGCTGGACAGACCTGGGAGGGAGTGGATAGCTGCAGGTCTCCTCCACATTGCCCCAGGGAATTAGTAGTGCACTGGGCCCACTGTATATTTTCCTGTTCCAATGCAACATTTATCTGTGGGGAATCATGGGTATCTAAGTAAAAGACCTCTCCTTAATTGGACTCAATGATGAGTCTTCCCTTATTTCACAGGACCAAGAGAAATGATGGTAGGAGAATTCCAGCTCACACAGTTTGGTTCCACTTCTCCTCACGACACAGATATTCAACCAGACATTGGCCTCCCACCAGCTGAGTTCCACAGGGTGGCCACCCCATGGTGAGAACAAGCAGTAACAGAGAAGAAAGAAGGTGACAGATAGTGTCATCAGCCTTAGTTAGAGAATCACAGAAATGCAGGGCTAGAAGGGACTTCAGAAAATCATCTACCAGGCTCTTGCGCTGAGGCAGGACCAAACATAGACCATCCCTGCCAGGTGTGTGTCTAACCTCTTCTTAAAAATCTCCAGTAATCGGAATTCCACAACCTTCCCTGAAAGCCTATTCCAGAGCTTAACTACCCTTAGCGTTGGACCTTTTTTTCCTAATATCTAACCTAAAGCTGCCTTGCTTCAAATTAAGCCCGTTGTTTCTTGTAATACCTTCAGTGAAGCTGGAGAACAATTGATCCCCATCTTCGTTATAATGGCCCTTAACATATTTGAAGACTGTTATTAGGTGTGTCCCCCCGCCCAATCTTCTTTTGTCAGAACTAACCTTTCCTCAGGGGCCAGGTTTTCTAAACCTTTTATGCCTGTTCTCTAGTTCCCAGATAAAGGCTAATAATATACAAGTGGCATAGATCCCAGTGGCAGCAGCCACAATAATTATTTATTATACAACGTCACTCCCAACTGAGACCAGGACCCTATCGTGCTAGGTGCTGTACATCTACATCGTAAGAGACAGCCCTCACCCCAAAGTTCTTACAGTCTAAATAAACATGTCAGATAAAGGTTGGGGAGAGAAAACTGAGACACGGAGGGGGGAAATGACTTGCCCAAGGTCACATAACAGGTCAGTGGCAGAGCCAGGATGGAAAAAAACTGCAAGTGTTTTAAGTCCTAGTCCACTGTCTGAGCCAGTGAACCACATGCTTCTCCAATGGGAAAGAGAGTGCCGGCTAGTGAACAAAACTCCTTTTACCCAGCTGCAGTGCACCGTTATCATGCCGCATTCGTGCACGAGAGTGGTTGTTCCTCCCCTTTTTTTGGCTTATCTGGGCTTCTGCGCAAGGGTGGGGGCTGAGTCCCTAAAGCTCTCTGGGGATCTGGAGGGTCTCGCAAGTTTTGCCACAAGGAAGGTTTGGCAGCCCGCAAAGATGCATCGCTTTGAGTTAATTTATAAGATCCTCGACAGCGAGAGCGAGTTCATTTAATTGAAAGATGTAATTATCAGGTGTTGGAGGCGAAAGGGCTCATTAATTTCACAGACATACTGTTGACTGAACTGTCCTCATTTCAATTTTTCACTCCACATCAAGGCTGAAGCCACGTGGCAGTGCGGCGAGAAGAAAGCCGCAGAGCTCTGGGTTTCTCCAGAGCGGAGGCAGCTCCGGTCCGTAACCCAGTGCGGAACTGGTGCATCAGGTGGGTCCCGCAGAGAAGGAGGGTGTTTGCCACAGTGCTGGGCGTGCGAGGCAGCCACTGGGGTATGGCACAACAAAATCCTGGTGAATGAACCCAGCTGACTCCTAGGCCTTTCCCTCGTGTGACCCACAGGCCAGATGAAACAGGAGTGCCCCCATCTTCTCTCCTCTGCTCCTCCTGGAGTTCTGCGTGCAGGAACCTCTACCTCTGCAGGCCAATAATCACTTTTCTTCCCCGCTGCTTCTCTGGAGAATGCCCTGGCTGCCTCAGTTTACTGTGGTGGGGAGGGGCACCCCAGAAAGGGGGTCGGTAGGGAAGTCAGAACACAGCAGGGGAAGGGGAGGGCAGGGAGAGAGCAGGGAAATGGAAAGCAGCGTGAGGAGGGAAGTCAAGGGAAATCTCCTTCCAACCACCCTAGGTTTCCAACTGAAAACCCAGCAGCCCATGAGCACCAGCCTTGAAAACTGGGCTTGTCCAGCTCCAGCCGCTAAACAGTCCTGGGAAGGAGCTGGCTCTTTGAGACGAAGCACAGCGGTAGCGTCTGATCTAGGGGGTCTGCTTGGAGGTTAGCAGGATTGAGGGCCATTGGTCCAACTAGTGGGAGTAGCTGGTCAATAGGGTCCCCTGCTGGTAGGCAAAGGAAGCAGTTGCCAAACCCATGCTCCTCGAACTGAGGGGCCTAATCTTGCTCCTACGTTTTGCTATTGACCTCAGTGGGCAGGTGCTAAGACAAGGGATGCCCTAGGCTTGCTAGACACAGGTAGCTTTCAGTGACTTCAGTGAGGCATTGCTCCACCCTGCTACAGCAGAGGATCAGACCCACAGGAGGGAGAGCTGGATCCCTGCAGTGTCCTTTGCCAGCGGAACCGAATCACTGACCTGCCCATTTGGGCTCCCTCCCTTGTCTCCGTGCTCTCTTCCTAATCGATGCTGCCCTGCCATCACCCTCCCCGCATTGGTATTCTCTCCAGCTTGCCAGTCTGCACTTAGATTTATGATTTATTTAGAATTGGATTACATCGAGGCTCAAGGCCAGCATTCGCTAATCCGTCTCCATCCCCGCCACGGCCGTACACAAACATTTGTTTTAGCTGCATCAGCATCTCTGGCTCCCGAAGAAGGATGCCCATTGTTAATTGCTATAGCAACTGCAGTTCAGGGTTTGGGCTCTTCATTTTTTTACACTCTCTTCCCTGCCGAAAAGCCCAGGCTTCGTCAAGTGATAGATATTTATAATTTAACAGACCGGTGGCAAGCCTAAGTTACGCCGTTGAAATGCATCACAGCCGGAGTTGTTCTGTTATTTGTTTTTGTGCCGAACAGCAGCAAGTGTTTTAAGTTATTGCCCTCACACACCCATAAAAAGGGAGAAGGAGGGCTGTATAATTGTCGCTGGTATTTATAGTGATTGGTTCCAAGGCGCCAGTGGGTCTGCTATCAGCAATCTCCCCTGAACTGACACCAGGGGTTGTGCCTCTTGCACACATGCCGATCGCTAGTATCTTTTGGGGTGGTAATATTTGGTTAACATGTTGTGGGCAAAATGCATCCCTGTTGTGGGCCATGAAAATCTGTTGAGTAACACTAGGGATCATTTGGCCCCCATGGGCTAGCATTGGGAACCAGAAGAGTTAATGCACAAGAAGGCTCGGAGATCTAGGGTCAGTGTAAATCAGGTGTAACCTCATTGAAATCACTGGGGTTTGCTGTCAAGGCAGAATAAGGCCAAAGGTGTGAACTGAGTTTGTAATGGTAATGGTTTGCATGACTTGCAGCAACTTCTGTCCAAGGATCTCAAACTGGTTCACAAAAATTAATTCATTTACCCTCACGAACTCCCTGTGAGTCAGATCTCAGTCCTCATCCCCATATCGTAGATAGGGAAACTGAGGCAAAAAGAACTAAAAGGACAGAACAAGTCTGTGGGAGAGCCAGCTTCAGAATTTAGATCATGGGATTGGGAATAAGGAGAGATCAAAAAAACCTATCTGAGTGGATTTTTGTCCACCCCAAATATAGATCTGTAACTCAGTCATATTTATCAGCAGTCTCCGCCCAGGACAGCCTTGGAAGTGGAAAAGCTGGGGATTGCAGGGAACGGTTTGGGGACATTAGCAGAGGAGCTAAATACTTCTTCAAGATGTCAGCAGGGGACTGAAGGTCAGATGCCTTTGCAGAGATGTGTGGGAAACCATGTGCTGGTTCATTCCCCTGAAAGCCACGGCTGCTAAGTCCTAAGGGGGAGGCAGGCCTACGTGTGGCCCACGCAGCAAAGCTATCTGCCGAGTCCTCTGAAAGGGAGCATGTGAGACAGGTGACAGCTGAGCCGGAAGGGGAGCTGTGACCCACGCTGGTGGGGTTAGGTGGGCTGGAGAGAAAAAAGCCAAGCAGGAAGTCATCGTTCTGTTGTGAAGGCTGGAAGAGAGGCAGCAGGGTGGATGTTTTACGGTGGCAGTGGCAGCGGAAAGCTGAGGCTGGCTTGGGCTGGGTGCAGTGGAAAGGAAGAAGACCTACAGAGTGGCTGGGGACCACTAAGCAAGGACAGAAATGGATGGTTCATGGTAATTGCTTGGCTGCTGGCCAGTGGGTCGCAAGTACCGAGGGGGGCTCCAGCGTCTAGTCGCTGGTTAAGCTAGGAAGCCATTGAGGCCCTGCTGGGGGAAATGAAGAACAAGAACTTAGTGAGAGCATGGGCAGGTTAACCAAGAAGCCTTAGTGAGAAGCATAGGCAGGTTAACCAGAGGAGCTTTAGAGGGAAGGGCAAGACTCTGGAAACTTTCTGGAGCAAGTCTGGAAGTCCAACATCGAAAGAGACCGGAGGGTTGACAGCTGCCCAGCCAGGGGGTCCAGAGGGAGGCAAAGAGACCAGGGCTGCAGGCTGTGGCGAGACGGCCACAGGAAAGCAGCTGCCACCTAGCCAGACTTCACTTGCTCCACTCTTCCACTGAGGCTCGGTTTCCTCTCTATTTGTGGAGTCCCTCTGCAGTTGTGCTTTCGCACGCCAGTCCCTGCTCACCCCATTCCCTGGGAGCTCAGGGCTCCTCTCCATACACTGAAGGGGAAAAGGAGCCCCAGGTTCCTTGCTCTGCTCTCTGCTGTTTGGGGGATAGAAGATTGCATAGACAATGGCACGTGGAGGCAGGGAAGGCAGGGCACTTCCTTAAAGTGTCTAAAACCCATCAGTGCTTTGATTTGCTTTCCAAGAACGCTTTAGCTCGACTAACAATTGCAAACTACACAGTCACAAGGTAAAATGAAAAGCCTGCAGGCATTAATTATATATATAGATATTAAAAAGAAGCTACTGCTTAATTATTGTTTGCAAATCTCGGTATTTAAATTGACTTATTTGCAAATGTCTGTTTAGAAATTGACTTTGTAATTATAAAGTTGGTGCAGGCATATCACAGGCCCTGGAGGGGTCTCTAACGAGGAATGATAATGTACCAGGCAAAGCGAACCATCCTGAGCTGCATTTTAATAACAGAGAGGTGCTTGTAGGGGGAGGTGAAGGGTCTGCTGGAAATCCCAAAGCCAACAAATGAAGGCGCGAGAGACAGAGGCAGAAGAGAGCAGGGGATGCGCAAGCAGAACCAAACCCAGCTGAGAAGCGGCTGCAGAGGAAAAGCCAGGTATCGCGCTCAGGTTCCAGTGATTGGATTGGGTTGGTAATAAACTCGGTTTGAGCTCTGAATGAGAATGAGGTTGTCTGCTGGCATGAAACAGCTGGCTGGTGTGATACTGCACACAGCCTCGCAGAAAAACCCGACAACGCTCAGCATGTACCCAGACATCCCCTGGCACCTAGCTCTTACCGTGCGGGGGAGAGGACTCAGTTACGTGCCGTATGGGCAACACGTAACATGCAATAGGCTGCGTGTAACATGTAAAGGGATGTGCAGTGCCCAGCTCTCCCCAGGGCTTGGTGAAGAACACAGAGAGGCGGGTGATTTGTAAATGGGAAGGGCAGCATTTGTGAAAAACATTATGCTCTCATCAAAGCTCTAATGCCCAGTGTCCCCCATGGGTATAGTACAATTCTAATGATTCCTAATGTGTGTGGGGAGGGTCGGATACAGACCCATGGAAGTACACCAAGGAAGGAGAGGAAGGGCTTGACTCACTTTCTCTCTTTGAGTATCCTTTATTTATAATATCACTAGTGAGGAGCGAACCTGTGAGTGCTGGATTTAAAAGCGAGGGTTGTAGCGTTTGAGCCAAACAACCATCTCCATTAGCCTTCTAGTGGCTATGTATTCACCAACTGCTGATGAAGTCCATCTGCCAGAGGGCGAGAGAGGCACATGTGGGCAATGCATTTATGAATGATTGAGAACAATGGCTAGCTGGATGTAAAAATAAAATAATGTTGAAAAAAGCACAAACAAAAGCACCAGGTTTTGACTCGTCATCAAGTTATCCCTTACTTGTGAGTAAGCAGTGGTTCCTGGGTATTCATAAAAATAGAGCAAGTGAAGAGGGTCTGAAAATTAAAAAGATCCAGGATCCTACTGGATCAAGATAATACTGTTGTTAGGATGGGTAAAATTCTGGCCTCATTGAAATCAGTGGCAAAGCTCCCATTAATTTAATTAGGGTTGTGGTGTGCCCATATCAGTAAAAAATGGCATCCTTAACCAACATAGTTATGATGGTACAAAGACAATGTATAGCCCAAGCCTCAGTGCAGAATTTTCCATTTAGCATAAAGCACTGAACAAGTGTCATTCGTTTTAAACAAAAGAGCAGCTCTGAGTCTATACCAATCTGACTTTTCTCTCCAATGCTATTCATCACATTATGTTCTCTATTCTTTCCTCGGGGTTGTTTGTGACTGCTAAACCCAGAATATTATGAATAATTGTTTTGCAGCTTTAAGAAACCTCACACATTTTGTAAGGTTCCATGAAGAATCGTGACATTTCCAGTTTCCTGAAGGAAGTTCCTAGGACAGTGGGGCCTCATCTGAAAGACTGCCACTGTCCGGTAAAAGAAGGACAAGTAGACATTGTACTCGGCTTGGTGAAACTTGGATGAGTTTCGCTTCTTGGTTCTTTCACTAGCCCAATGCAACAGCATTGAGGTGTTCAGTTATGCTAGGGAAATGCTTAGCTAAAAACTGCTGCTTTCATTGAATTAAGCTACTGATCTTATTAATTTAAAACAAAATTGCATGAGACTTTAGGCATCGAATTATCCAGCAGAAAATGTTCCATTGCCCTCATATGATGCTGTTGTTTCGTCAACTGGCTCCAGTCCTGCAATGGGATGTGTGTAATCAGTTGGGCTCTGAATAGATGTAAGAGTCTGATTGCAGGATCAAGGTTCAATCTCATACAGTTGTATTGATACACATGTTCCTCTGTGTGTGGATTCTAGACAGAGCATCTGTAGCATCATATTTAGTTGTATTTTATGATTTTCAGTATCCTTTAATTCAAGGGTTCCACTAGCATAATAATTGTTTGAACAGGAAGTATATTACAGCTCATATTCATGAATTAATTAAAGCCATCAAAGAGTCCGCAAAGTCTGCCATTCATTCAGGATGAATAGGACCTGCAGATAATTAATGACTCTCAATGACAGTTTTTGAAAAATTGGTTTCTGGCAGCTATCAGAGTATGCTAGATAGGTTTCTGTTTTATAAGCCTGGTCTGTTCTTAAAGACACACGTAGCAGAGAAAGCAGAACTGTCCCTTCCAATATTTATTAGACCATTATATATCTGGAAAAGAGTTGGGTTTGGGTTTTTTTTGGTTTTAGATATTTACATGTCTGCTTCTGCAAATTCCACCTTAAGTCTCTGAATGGCCCATTAAGAGACTGTCTGGGTGAACACTTATTAACTACAAATCCTGCATCCATTTTCAGTTTTATTAATTAAAAGATTACTACTGGGATCTTGTGGCATACATCCCAGCATCATTTTGTGTACGTGAAATATGATGATACTTTTATTTTCCTATTAGAGTATTTTAACTTCTGCCTAAGGAGAAGAATTGTGCTGTGCATTGCTCTGGATATATCATTATGCATTATTACTAATAATAATTTATAATAAACACTAATTATGGGCTTGAGTGTGCCTTTGGGAGTAGCTCTGGGAGGCACAGGGTACGTCTACACTGCACAGTGGTATGTAGAGTATGGACTCTGCTTGCCCTCTAACATGGATATAAAGAGCAATGTAGACGGTGAGGCACTGCCTGGGTGAATAAAGACATGACTGAACGCTGTTGGTATGTACTCTCCATGGCTGTCTACACAACTAAGCTGTACCTCCCATGTCTACACTGATATTTTTGGCGATGTAGTGTCCCACTGCCTCCCCACGGTGGAGTCTTTCCCTGCCTCCGGTGTAATGACCCTCCCTCCCCACTGCCATAGCCTTTCACTGATGCGTGTCGCCACACACCTCAGTGCGGACGCAGCTCGCTTTTCACTGCAGTGTGTAGCCATGCTTCCATACCCTCTGCTACAAAGGGTGTGCAATGTAGATGTAACCTAAGAGACACCCCTGTGAGTCACAGTTCCTGTCCTGCATCCCCATTGCTTCAACCAGAAGGGAAGTTAATATCTTATTGTGGGCCTGTATCGCCAGTACATTAAGATGTGCCGGCATGGTGGAAGGGGGCTAACTGCACTGGCTGCGCTTGGGGGTTGGCATAGTTGAGTCAAGGCTTTGCCCCGTTTTTCATCCCTTATCCACCAGCTTTGGGGCATGCCCACTAAATCATGATCCTGGAAGCACAAGCCAACCAAGGCTATCTACAAGGCTCTATTCCCTTAATTTGTTCCTAATACTTGCTGAGCACCCATGTGCTGACAATGTGGTTGTGGAGTTGTACCACAGTGTACAACCTGCAGTGGGATGAAACACAGCCACAGCAAAATATACAGCAAAACTTGAATCAGGAACAATCTCAAACAGGCAGCATCCTACGCTAAGAGTCCACTTGTAAATATCTCCAAGGTTCTTGTTATCATTTTGTTTGGCCTCTCATTAAAGAGCCAACTCCACAAGGCAACTGATCTTTGCTGGTCCCTTGGGTGCTTGCTTAAACCAGGCCTTACTGGCCAATCAGTTAAAATACAAAGGACGAATATGCCAGCATTACAGCACCAACAAAACAAAGCTGTCTTCAGTGGTTTTTCATAGACCAGCAGGGAATGCTAAACAGAGCTGCCAGCGGAAGTCTATCGACACTCAGTTACTAGAGAGTCATTATTACAAATAGCTGCTTAGCTCTGGATTTAAGGCAAACATGAAGCACTACCAGGAGGTGGTTTGAGGTGTGCAAAGTTCATGGACAGAAAGCTGAGAGCAATTTCTGCAGGTACGTGAATCCCAGCCAATCTATCTTTATGCATGGATGCTCTGACCTTTAGAATATCAAATGTGTTCTTTTTGCAAACATTTTTACAAAAATGTCATCCACTTCTTGGACCAAAATACAAAATTGTGACCAAAAATATAGTGGAAACTGAATTTTGAAAATTCTTAACCCGCTCTAAGAAATATGTTACTGTCAAGAATATGTGACTACATAGGACCATGCTGAAAACTGCGGCCAAGAAAACCCTTCAAACACAAAAGCAAGCTTAAAAATTGCAATCAATAACGCCACTGATTTTGCTTGTGTATTCTGTCCACTCCTGCTACCCTTTGTGTATTAGATTGCAAGTTCTTTAGGGCACGGATTGTCTCTTACCCTGTGTTTGGACAGTGCCTACCTAAATGAGGCCCTGGTTTTGGTCAGCATCTCTAGGTACGAATGCAATAAAAATAAATAATCATAATAACAATATTGTGGAACTTCATGGTAATTGCAGGACTAGAACCCAAAAAGGTCCTTTTGTCCCAAAACTCTGGGGCCCTGCATGGAAGAAAGGTAACATAAAACTCAGGCATAGTCATGCCTTCAAGTGTCCTTCAATTCAAGGGACCTTACTTATTTTAGCCCCACTGTTATCTACATTCCTCACATATTTCGTGTTCCCTTCACTTTTGCTGTTGGAAACACTCTGCATCAGAAATAAAGACTCATGAGCGTAACGTTATAGAAGGGATCATTGACACTAAATGAAGGAATATCACACAGCGTTTAACATTTACTGCATGAGAACACACACACACAGCTTCTAATCTAAATCATGCTCATCATCCGGGATTACAGTACCTAAGACTCTCCATGCATGGGATTATTACTGATTTTGAACGAAAGTCCCAAATATGGACGGTTTGCAAAAATAAGGCCCAATTATTTTTTTTCCTGAGGTGTCTTCATGATGTCAAGCTTAATCTGCTTCCTAGCCACACAGTTTTCTCAGTGCTGACAACCATATGCCATTCAGGGTGCCATTTTATTGTAAATTGCAACAGATATGGAGATAGGATCATTAAAAAAAACCCCACTGAATGCACAGTGAGTCTCTTTGTTTTGGTTCTGGGAAGGAGAAAATTTCACAGAAGCGCAAAAGAATTAGATGTTATAGGCCAATCTCACGGCAAAGAAATTAATCCTACAATGAAATTGGATGAAACGCCTGAGGACAAAGATTGGTATGTGGGTTTGTGAAAGCTGGCTGCAGTAGAAAGTTACTGCTGCACACAGGAGACTCATAGAATGAGGGGGCTTAGAGAATGCAAGGACTTTATTTCTAGATACAGCTGTAAGAAAACAAAACAGTCTAATGCCCTTACTTGCCCAAATGATTATGACTTGTGTAATGGATCTGATGCTCGTCTATCAGGGTGGTTCGGGGATAACTAAAGCCACTCTGGCACAATTTGGTGGAATGGACCACAGCCTCTTCCAACTAGAGATGGATCAAGTCACATGTGACTTAAGAATCTGGGGGGGCCAAGTGGCAGAGGGCACAGAGATATGTAGAGGTACAGGGATCCCTTGGGTTCACCAAAAGAACGGCACGTAAGGTTTCTACTGAAAGCCTGTGTCATATCGGTCATCATAACGTTTGTATGGAGTCTATGTGAAGAGTTATGTAGCTAGACTAAAAATTATGTTCTCTAGATCTGTAGATAAAAGCAGGTCACTCAAAGGTTATGTGTCTTGAGACAAACATCTCCAAGGGGAAGGTGGGAGACACTTATCTCCATGGTAGACCAATGTGTATCCTATGTCATACAATAGGTGTCTATTAGCATACTAACTCAAATGCTAATGAAGAGCTGGTGGAGTCTTGAGAAGGAAATTAACAGAGCAGTAAACAGCAGGGGATGGACGGGACCTTATTTTCATGTGAACAGTAAAAGTCTGTTCTGGTACATTTGGAGGTGCAGAAAGACACCCTGGCATCCTTAATTGAGGAAGTAAACTGACAGTGAGTTTGCTTCATGGAAAAGGGATCTCAGCCAGGCTTGGCTGAAAACACTGCGAAGAACTTTGGGTGAGGTAAATGTCTTTAAAGAGGATGACCGATTACTTAAGTTTAGTCTCCAGAAAGCATGATATGATTTGGTTTTATATGCAACTATCTGTTACTTGAATCTCTGTTCTTTGCTAACAAACTTACTCTTGTTTTCACCAGGTATATATAGCTAAGTGCTGTGTGTTTAGAAATGTGGTGATCCGGAGTTGAATCTTACAGGCTGGTGTGCGCTATTCCTTTAGGAGTAGTAGATCTGGATTCTGTGAGTGCTCAGTGGAACAAGGGCTGAGCACTCCAGAGGGAATTTCAGAGGACTCCAGGACAGGTGCATGCCTATGGTGGTTTCAGTGAGCTGACCCACAACAGGCACCGATGAGTTTTCCTCACACTAAGGCAGGTAGTGTTGACAGTGGTGGATATCCCTGGGAAGTGTCACACCACAAAATGCAGATCCAGCTCCAAATTCATCCGCAATCTGGTTAAGTTCTGGCCCATTATATACTTAGAAGTTATTTGTCAAGTTCAGATCCAAATCTGAACTTTTCCTGGTTGGCTTGGATCTGGAGGCACTGATTTGCCTTATCTCTAGTTCCTACCCACTGCTTACAACACTAAGCAGATTCATCTCAGTGTTCCCATGTGCTGCCCACACCCCATGTTATACCCAGATATTCTCTCATTTTAGGCTTACATTGTAAAAACTTTGGGCGGGGACCCATATTTTATTGTATTTCCAGTTCTTAGCCCAATGGTGCCTTAAACCTAACTAATATAAGTAAATATTATTAATAATAACACCTAGGTGACCAGGAGTCTGTATCTTTGACGTACTTTCTAAAATGAAAGTTATTGAGTTTCCAGAAAACTCATTGCTCCTTCCTGTTTTGCTCAGCTCTTTTTGCCTTACTTTTTTATTTTATTCAGGTTTTTTTTTTAATGTAATCAAACGAAACCTGTTAAATAATAATAATGATACAAACCCCCTTAAAACCTCCGATGGTTTAGGGCAAAAAACCTAAGAAACTAGGGGGAAATAGGGCAATTGAGTAGAACTTTCAAACCAGAGCTCATAAACACTTGGAAATAATTATGACAAGACCAAAGAGGACAAATGGGTATGAGACGTACCCAGGGCCCAATTGTCCTGTCGGGTGCATAATGTGCTTTTAACAAAAATGCTACTAGTTACCAGGGTATAAATGACAAAAAAAAAAAAAAAAGAGCCACAAAGATTGCTCACTTTTTCAAGCGACTTGCAGAAAAAAAATGGGCAAGCCGTCTAAAAAGGAGGTGTGGTCAGAACCAAATCCCTTCCTCAGTATTATCTTGCTCACTGGCAAAATTAAAAAAGAGGGCAAATTAAACCAGCACGGCCCCAATTTAACTGAATCTTTGCCATGCTGCACGGTGAAGTTTCTAGAAAAAGGATTGAAAACAATCCCAAAAAAGGGCATAGATACATAACTCAGACTCCTTTCTATATGCAATTCTATTTTATGCTGTTCTATTCAGGTTCTTAAATCAGACCCGTGACCATGGTCTCTGAACACCTTACAGAAATGCACTAAGAAACACATGCATACCACAGAATATTCAACTCCACTGCCAATGTGCCATGACTTTTACAAACATATTGGCCAGGAACACATTGCAAAGGCACCTAGCTCAAGCAGGAGGAAACATGAGAACAAAGTAAAGGGAGAGCAAGATAATCTGTTGCTCCAGATGAAAAAAAAAAAAGATATAATTGAACTGCACAAAATCCTCCACATCATGGATAATGGCAGCCTGCTGCCTGGGTTATCTTTCTTTATCCATGCATTAGAGATTAGCAAAAGGGGTCATAAAAGGAAATTAAAATCAAATAAATTCAGGGCCAGCATTTGGTAACAGCTGATTTCCGACCATTTACAAAGCAGAGCACCAGCAGGAATTAAGTGGCATAGCATACGTTTTCTGGACCTGGAGGGACAGTCATAGTGTTGTATGCTTCTTTACCCTTTGAATAGCTCTATTGATTTCAATAGGACTACTCAAGGAGTAAGGGACTATTTGGTATGAGTAAGGCTGGCAGATTGAGGCCCTCTGTGTCCCAAGCGTTCTGGTGGAAATGCTCATGTTCTCTGGGGCTGTAGGTTCCGATCCTTTTTCTGCACTTCACCCTTTCCAGGTAGGTAAATTGAGCACTACAGCCCAGATTGTCAAAAATGACCAGTGGTTTGGGGAGGGGCCTCCATTTTGGGAAGCCTAATTTTGACACCTTCATGAGACCTGATTTTTAGAAAAGGATGAGCACACACCCCTCTAAAAGTCAGGTCTTTTAAGATGTTGCAGATAGAACAAAGCAACCACCCAAAAGCATGAATCACTTTGGGAAATCTTGGCATATGCAATGTGGATCTGCCCGGTCTGCTCTGCCTAGTACTAAAAGACCGCTGGCTCCTTTTGGAAGAGAAGGCTGTATCCTCGGGTCCTTGGCCAAAAGCTTTCCTATGCAGCACCAAGGTTTCTCTTGGTGGCCTCTTGGTTGGACTGTGGGTGTGTGGCGGGTGTTGGGGTCCTTTTGGATGAGCAGTGCACTGTACAGTAAGTTGTTTGTTCTTTTCTTTGAGTAACAAATGAGATGTTTACAGCATACACAGAGAGAGAAAAGTTAGGGAAAGCCAGGAATAGTTTTGCTAGAATGTTGCACCATAGCACTACGTTATGACTGGGGATTTTGAACGGTTAGACACAAGAACCCCCAAACAGGCTGCTTCCTGAGGTCGCAAGGCACAACTCCCCTCACCTTGTTTAAGCTGGCTTTTTACAGAGTGACGTTTGCTGATCAAACTGCACACTTTGCTACAGGGCCCCCTCGCTTGCAAACAGGCCCAGAAAACACACCTAGTCTTAAAGTAATAGCTTGCAATTCCAACAGTCCTCCAGACACCACAAAACATGAAATCAGCCAGGAGGATTGGGAGAGCAAAGCCCTCACCCTCTGCCTCCTACGGTGGATTTAGATGCTATTACATGTGTAGGAACAAGGTTAGTCCCTTCACCATTCTCCTGCTGAGAGGCCAGCAGCACTGCCGAGAGGGGAGCTGTACGGTCTACCCAACCTGTGTGTTGCCAGGCAGTTTTTATGACAACCAGGCCTTACAAATATCTGGCAATTCCTGGGCCAGGCAGTGTTGTGAGGGATAGAGCGCAGAGGCTGACTAGTAGTTAAAAAGCACTGAGCCCTGCAGAAAATGGTGTCATCTTTATTCCCAAAACGGAGACTGTCACAGGCACTGTCATTTGTTTGTGTTTGTATTGCAAAGAGCCCAGAGACAGGTACAGCTTGGACAAGACACTCAGAGCTTGCAAAAAGAAATGGGGAGGGAGGCGGCGGGACAATCAGGAGGCATGCAACCCAAAATTGTGCTGCAGACTAGAGACAAAAATGACCCATTAGGTTGTCTTAACTGTCCACCCACCCCCAGAGCGATATATTCTCCCCTGATTTATTCAGTCCAGTTTGAAATAAAGGACTGGGTTCACCCATCTCAGGCTGAGCCCATCTCTCCTGGCGTGATTCAGATTGTAGCGGGAGGAGCAGCAGGAAGCTGGGATATGGAAACTTGGCATTAATATCACTTTCTGATGACAGAGGATCAGAGAGCTGGACCTGGGAGCAAATTAAAACAAGGCTAAGATTCACTCAAAGGGTTTGCTGGTGTCACGCACCTCTCAGGATTTGAGAGAGACTTAACACAAGGGCTGGGAATCGCTCACTGCACCCTGATGGCTGCACACAAGGCTACAGTGAGCAGGTTAATTCAGGGCTAGGATTCATAGACTCATAGACTTTAAGGTCAGAAGGGACCATTATGATCATCTAGTCTGACCCCCTGCACAAGGCAGGCCACAGAATCTCACCCACCCACTCCTGTAATAGATGCCTGACCTAAGACCGAATTATTAAAGTCCTCAAATCATGGTTTAAAGACTTCAAGGTACAGAGAATCCACCAGCAAGTGAGCCGTGCCCCGTGCTACAGAGGAAGGCGAAAAAAAACCTCTCCAAGAGTCTGCTGGTGTTGAATACCACAAGAGGACATACTGAGTGATCTTGGGGTACTTCTATACCCTGGGACAATCTCAAGGGTTATTGATTATGGGAACTGATCCAAAGCCTACTGGAGTGGATGGAAAGACAGCCGCTGACTTCAGGGGGCTTCATAGCAGACCCATGAGTGCTGATAGCGTGTTTGGTGCTAGACAAAAGGGTGACAAGGACCCTACCCCGCCCACCTTTCAATCTCACTGGATGGACAGAACAAATCACATAGTAAAGGCACTAGGAAACCCAAGGGCAAGTTTTGACTCAGATCGCAGTTTCCAGGGCAATAGATGTGTGAGGGCATTTTTACAGAGGTGTTCGATTCAGGGGACTCACAGAAGAAGGGAGTTTGGAGATGACATTTAGATGGGGGGGGGGTGTGGGGGGGTGTCTGGCACAGTGAGTTAAGATGTTTCTGTCCAAAGGGTCAGCATGGATCTCCGATTATCACTATAGCTCCTTAACTGGTATCAGGGTGTCACTGTATGTGCGGTGCGGCCAAGGGATCTCAGAAATGCGGGTGATTAACTTGGAAGTTTGGCTGCTCGTTTGCTTGGAAGTTTGGATCCCTCGTGCAATGCCAGCTCCTCATTGCCACAGTTAGCAGGGCCTTTCACGCATCAATTTTGGATCCGCCAAAGCAAATCCAGGTTACTTGAGCCAGCGTCCCTCACCCTTTCCATTTGTGGGGCTGACCCATCTCAGGGTCACTCTCTCTGTTGCAGAGCGTTATTCCACACCCGTAGGGCACTGCTGTCAGGGAATCCCCACGCCTAGAGGGTCAGATGGTGTTGGCAGGGCGTTGCTATCTGGGAGTCCACACACCTGGTGGTTCAGCTGGCACAGTTAAATGCAAAGCCCTGCTTTAGGGGTTGGCAGTTAGAAGAAAAAACTGTTTTACTGCTATCATCTGCCAGTGGGACATCAAAGGCAGATGGGATATTGTTTCACAGGGAAAGGAGTATATATGTCAGCTTAAAAATGGGTGTGAGGAGGAGACAGAAAGATAGACAGAGCGGTAGATATTTCAGTAGACCTACTGAATTAGAAGAAGCAGCTGACCCCCATCTTTGGGAGGTTAATGGTTATTCAGAATAATGCATTCCTGAGCTGGTGAAGATGCGGGAAGCAAGGGGAGGCTTTGTTTCCCCCATGCAAGGGACAGAAAAGTGTGGAGCTCTCAGCACAGTAGTAGCCCGGTATCTTAAAAACAGGGGACTAAAGTTCAATGCAGCCTAGCATTGAGTTCCCATCTCCATGTCTCCAGCTCCCTGAAAAGGGGAGGAACAGAAAGAGAGACAGAAAGCCCTTGAAAACAAAGTGAAGACAGAGAAGAAGAGAAAATTAGCACTAGGGGAAACAGCTTCAAATAATTACACTGCATAAGTATCATGCTGAGACACAGCAAATGCTGGCGTAGCCCTCGCAAGGGAGGGGCATCAGGACAGCCAGGATGAAGGACACCTAGGGAAGCTGTCAGATTAAAAATAAAACATGCTGGGCCAAATTCATTTCTGCTGTAACTCTGGCGAGGGGTTCTAGGAGTGAGTTTGATCCTGGATTTAAAACAATCCCCTTTCCCTCTGTGGCTATTCCCACCTTACAATATAGCTAGCTGGCAGGAGAGTACCGCTGTAAGATCTTTGGGGCATGGGCTGTCATTCATTATGGGCCAGATTTACACAACTGCTCCTCACCTACAGCTCCCATGGAGAGCAAGGGGAGACGTTGCACGCTAAGCATTTAAAAAAATTCTAGAGACTTAAACACTGAAGTGCTTAAATGGGAGATTTGCTTGTGCAAATCTGGTTTTGTAGGTTTGCACAGCGCTCGGCACATGGGGCCATCAGCTTGGTCTCTAATTGCTGCCCCAGTCTAAATATTAATTAATTATTCCATTAGTTCAACTTGCACCGTTTAGTTCTTCTCCTCCTTCCCTCCCCGGAAAGCAAGGCTGTTCCGTTTCACACCCATTTCCAGTCAGTTTCCCTTCCCAGTTCCCACAGGCAAGCTAGCGCTGTGCGTTTTGTTTCAGGACTACAGGGATTTTTTTTTTTTGACAAACGAAAAGCTCATAGGCCTAGAAAGCCCCATCTCCTACCCCACCTGACTCGCACCGAAACAAAAGAAACCCTTCTGGTGGGAAAGTTCCACACCCCATGGTTATTTCTTTAAGCTGCTCTTGCAAAAAAAAATGACAGTATTGCAATGTGATGGCCCAACTCGCCACAGTAACACAAGTGTAAGCTACAGGATCATGCTGTGGACAATTGCGTAGAACACGAAAGCATACACACACATTTTATAACAGTGCTTTAGGACATTACACTTTGCTGGATCCCTAAACGTCCCATTTCTCCCCCTCACGCACACTTTTACAAGCATGCTATGTAAAAGTGCTATGCCTGGATCTGTGCGCGTAGTTGTTGTGTTTTTTGGTCTTTATGCTACACAGCTAATATGAAGACACGACATAGGCACAGTTGGGCCCCAAATAATCATGCTTGCTAACTGTTCACAAACACGCCAGGCCTAATTACATACATCCTGTTGCTCCAACTGGTCTCTGTCAGCACAGACCAACCTGAGCGCCAGCAAAGTGCCCACAGTTATTTAAAGAGATATTGCTCTAGTCCTATACATCACACTGGTTAACAGAAAGCATGCCATCTGCAGGCACATATGACTGTCAAGTATTGCCTGAAAGTAGGTTAAAGGAAGCTGTGGTTCCACACTGCAAATGGCTTCCCACGTGCAGCTATTAACATGCAGCTCCTAATACATTCTGTCCTCCCCCCACATCCTAGCCCGCTCCAGCCGAAATGACAAAAATATCGTTCATACAGAACGCTCCTCCATTATTCTACCTCCTATCGACCCTCGGCCCTTTCATTTCAATATCGATCACTCAGATGATGGTAATTCATGATAGATGCAAGAGGTGAATATCAAGCAGATCCTCTTCCCCGTTAGTGGGAAGTCCTTAGCTGTGCAGAACTCAGGACTGGTGGCCCTCGCAATTTCTTTGTTTGTCGTTTAGAGGGGGAAAATGAGCAGACTTATTTTTCGCATGTTATGGTTTTAAAATGCCAGTTTGAGCAAACAGTCCAAGCAAATCAGGGCATTTAATGTTTCCCTTTGAGTCTAAAAGTCTGTCCCTGTGCAGCAAGTTGAAAGAGAAAAAGAAGGGAGGGGAAAAGGGGGCCTGTGCATGCTGGGGAGATATAAAAATCTTCTAAGCAGCCGAGTCTAACGATTGTAGGATTTAAAAAAAAAATCCCTCTCCCAGACGTCCTGGTATTAAATCAGGCATTAGTCAGAATGTAGGAAGAAAAGTACAGACCAAGAGGCCAAGGTGTAAAGCAAACTCCCCCAGGTAGGAATGCAACAGGAGAAACCAGGGGACAGCGATAAATGGCCTGAGGAGGTGGCTGGAGTAGAAGCAGTGGATGTACTGAGATGTTCAGGGCTCAGAAGCGTCACAGAAAGGTTGCCTTCATTAAGCTCCTCATCACACGGTGCTTTTCCTGTCTGGCACTGCACCCGCCTCCCCGGTGCCAGCACAGAGCTTTCGCCCCATGCTCCTCATCTCCTCTTTATCCCTGAGCCAGCAAGGGAGGTGCATTTTATAACCTAATGTTATTTCTCTCTTGCTGCTCAGTGATGGACTTTTAATATCACTGTCCCCAAGGAGCCCAAGAGATACCGCTCCCATGCAATGCCAGGCACGGCTCTGAATTAAGAGCTGCTGGTGGCTGTGACGAAACAGAGCATATGAATTAAATGCAGACCAGGTCAGGGAGGTCATTTTATCTATAGGATTTCATATGTTCGCCAGTGTCACGCAATTAAACACACAAACTGCGAAGAGCACACACAAATCAAAGGGAAAAATAAAATAAACCCCATTAATCTTGTCAGACAAAGCAACTGGGCTGCTCTTTATTTCCTGACCTAATGCACAAGTGTGTTGTTCTATAGCTGCTGAGACCCTCCCCAGAGATAGCTGCATTGTCACGAAGTACCGTGTACATGTTTTCCTTCCCTCCACATACACCTGTCTTGGTTTGATCATACTTCTCTTGCAACCAGTCTCTTTGTCTTTTTCGCCCACACTAGATTTTGTGAACCCAATTTGCAGTGGTCTTGCCCTATGTGTAACCATTTACACCTGTGCAACCTGAATGATTTGGTAACATAAGGAGTCCTTTAACCAGAGCAAAATGAGCATACAAAGGTTGAGGACATTGCTGTGTTGAGTGGGCGTCACCAGATGGCACTATTGCATGTAGCTTTCCAGATTATTTTCCTTAGCCTGGGAGCACTGTTCACTCTTTGAAGAAATGCTACATTGTTGTTAGATTTGTGATGAAGAATCCTTGGGGAGCTGTTGCAAACTGCTGGAGTGGAGGGTTTCTTCTCTGCCTTAATCTCTCTAACTAGAGTCAATTCTTGGAGCGGCATTGCTCCCTGGGAATTGAGTATCGGTGGTTTTGCAGAGATTCCCAAAAGGCGGATTGGCCTGCATTCTGCCTGACCATCTCTGTTCAAGTGCATATAGTGTAAATGAAACAAGCGACAGTAAGGAAATAGTTAGATTCTACTGCACTGATTTCCCCAATGGGAAACTGACCTGCAGTGCCCTGAAATCTGCCCCCACTTCTCAAAGGAGATGACGGGTGAATCAAGGCTTATACTTTATTTTATGCAGCCCTGTGTATCTCACGCAGTCTGCCACTTAATATAGGAGAAGCTCCAATGCTTCTCTCATCTAAATACCCATGTTCCATGAAGCATATAGGCTCACGTGAGATCTCACCATCCTGTATTGTTTTGTTTTGTGCTGGACTGTACAGAATGTAAGCTACCTGAGGCAGGAACCTGCTATGTGTTTGGCACTTCACCTATCGCTGGTAGTACAGGCACTGGGTGGAATAGAAACGTGTCCCAAGCTTGGCCTCTGGCACAAGCCAGGGTCAAGCCAGAATTCCTGTCCCATTAAACAGTCTAGGAAAGTCGGGTGACGGTGACGCTCTGATATCTTTTCATGACTATACTGGAGGCCACAACCCCTGGATTGAGAACCCCTAGGTGTTAGGGTTGCCAGTTTTGTTTGGACATATTCTGGAGACTCGAGGACAATCCTGAAGATTTGGCAACCCTACTTGGTGTTCTGACTCAGCCTATTATCAAGATAGACCCAGATCCATGCTCTTCAAATCTGGATCTTAAGTTTGGAGCAGCTCAGATTCCAGGAGCAGTGATGTGGACCCACCTTAGAGACAAAGCTCCACTTTGACTAGGGGATGCACAGCATGAGACATTAAGAGAACTTGCTTTCTTCCCTTTCATTTTCTCTCCCTCTGTGTGTCAGCTCAGATCCATCTCCTAGTGGTTGCCGTGAGAAATTGCTCTAAACGGCCCATAAATAGCAACAGAATAATTGCCATGTATATTCTAATAACAGCTGCTATAATAACACCACTCCCTCCCCACTTCCCTCTTTAGGGGTGATCTGCCAGAATGAGAAACAAAATTACTGTGTCTGTTCAGCAAATTCTTACTGACAAAATCTTTAAGCGTCGACAAGAGTAATATACTGAAAATTAGTTTAGAAGTGTTTCAAGTTTCAAAAATCAATCAAAATCAAATTAAGTTCTGAAGAGGCTGTCGGTAGAGTTTAGGGAAAATAAAGATCAGCTACAGCGGCTCGGGAGCGTGGACTCATCCTTTGAGCTGGGGATTGGCTCCTGCTTAGCAACTCTCTTGTCTTACATTCACTCAACTGGCTCCTGACTTCTGGGAACCGAGGCCTTGGCTGGGCTGGGGGATTTCAGCCATCAGGAGTCGATAGGGCTCTCCCAGTGCAAACCCCGCAACTGAAATTTGCATTCAGGCACCTAATATCCAGCCTGAAACTGGGGTAAGCAGCCCTCTTTGCCCGTCTAAACTAGAGGTAGGATTCTCATCCCCGCTTCGGGGGTCAGGCAGTGGATCCCTGGTAGTGGGTAGTGTAAAGGGACCAAAAACTGCCTGCATGTGCTCGAGGAGAATTCCCTTGGCACAGTGAAATAGGGTGTGTGGTACACCCCTCGCAAGCTCTGACACAGGAACATGCTAGAGGGGGTGTGCTAGAGGCAGGAGGGGGAGCCTTTGGGAGCCTGGGCAGCGGCATAAGAGAGCATTCCTCCTCTCATATGAGTATATAGTCCACGTCACAATCTAACCTTGAATTAGCTCCAGTCTCATTCCAGGATGCAGTAAATTGTTCTGGTTCCGGATGGTATAAACTGTGCCTGAGAGCGATTATTATTTCTGTGTGTCAGGTGCTTTCGGCACTAATGGATTGCATCACATGTTCTGGATATGCCGTCTTCGCTAACCTTCATCCATATGGTGACCAGACCCTTCTTGGTTCAGCCAGTCCTACAGCTTCTGACCTACAAATTCTCAGCCATCTGCTTTGCAAATCAACCTCAGCACTGTTATTCCAGCACTGGCTCAGGTGGATTGGGTTTTTTTTTTTTTTAGTCTATATTTTTAGGCAGACAGTTATGTCATTGCCAATTATATTCCACCTCCGCTACTGGAGGAAGAACCTCGCATCTCCCCAGTATTTCTTTTCCCAAAACTGTGAGCCAATAGTTCAACTGCAGCCCCTTTATGCAGGTGACAGAATTTGTTTCCTGGGCAAAGTTCCTTGATAAGATTATATGCTACATAAATGTCTCTAGCAAAACACATTTCACAGGGAATTTATCTCTGCACAACTTCTCCAGCTTATAGAACCTTATCGTTCCAAGACATCTCAAGGCACTTTCCAAAAGGTGTGCAATAATAATACTCTACAGGTCTACGCTGCCTTTCATGTGAGTACCCCAAAGGGCTTTATAAAGATGGGCATTATCATCTCTGCTTTACAAATGGGAAGACTGAGGCACGGGAGAAGACATAAATGTATTACCCAAATATATAGTGCCCCAGCAGAGGTTATGACAAAGCCCAGTGCCCACACAACTGCACTGTTTGGTGGGAGAGACAAGGTGGCAGATGTCTTCTACTGGACAAACTTCTCTGCAAGCTGGCAAGCCTCTTTCTCTCATCAACAGAAGTTAGTCCAATAAAAGATATTCCCTCACCCACCTTGTCTCGCTAATATCCTGGGACCAACACGGCTACAACAATTCTTCAGTGGGCCTCATTGTGAATTTGTCTCCCCATAATTCAGTCTGCAATGCCTGGCTCATGACTATTAATAGGCAGCAACCAGACTGTCTCCAGTATACACACCCTTTAGCATGTCTACAGCGCAGGGACTGTTGGGAGAACTGGGCCTACAAATTTACCCTAATTGTGAGCTCAGTAGGGAAAAGTGAGGATAGGTCCATAAGCTATCCCAATAACCTGTCATAACAAATGTGGATGGGATAAGGTGCAAAAAAGAGAATGAAAGACTCAATTATTCCAAAGAAAAAGGCCTCCTGGTATAACTCAAAGCCCATGTTAAGCTCATGCTTGCTAAAACAAGAAAAGCGAGGAACCAGAAATCAGTGATCCAAAGCTGAACTTGAAAGGTGGCCACACTAGACTGGAAGAGAAAGATCTGGATGACAGCTCCAGCTAAATCACAAACACCAGCAGGAATGTGAGACTATCTCCCCAGTGTGTCCTTTTCTCATTTCTTCATGTCTTATTTCTACCTTATTTCTTCTCTTTCCCATTGCCCTCCTTTTCCCTTTTATCTAATAAGAGCCTGGCTGAGAGCTTTTGCAACACCTCTGTGAGCCTGTGACCAGAAAGAGGCAGCTGAAAGCGATGCCCTCACCAGCCCGATGCTGGTATAAGTTTGCCAGTTCTCAGCGTGGTTGATAAGACCATGTGCTGTGCCTGTATTTTTCTGTGACGCTGCAAGAGATAGTCAACACAAGATCCAGAAGCTGCATTTTTTATATTTCCTGTTCTTTTCCCTCCCCTTTTAGTGTCTGTTTTGTTTTGTCTTCTAAGAGATCAGACTGGACTTTAGCAATGACAACAGCTCCTGTCCATCTCAACTAACTTCTTCTCTTTTCCCCAAAGGGACAGATATCACCACCTTTGATACCATCTAAAGGACTGTCAGACATGGTTTTCTTCTTTCTAAAAATTCTCTCCAGCTAAAGGGAAAGGGAACAAGGGACGCTGTTAAAACGAAAGCCTTATTTCATACTTTACCTTTCAAATGCTTTACATGCTTTTCCTTCTTTTCTATATCTTTAATAAAACGTTGAAAGGATTTTAAAGGCTGATATCTCTGTACACCAAACCCTGAACCTTGCTTAATGTTGGACAGTTCTGTTAACACTTTTGACTCTTTGGGTCTGTATATTCCATCTAAATAATACATATTTATTTTTATTATCATTACATCATTCCACAGTCGATCCAAAAGAAACCCAGGGTTTAGTCTTCAGGTTGAAGGGAAAAAAACACATCCTAGTCCTGTGTCTGTCTGCTTTAGTCTGATTGATATAGAAGGAATGGAGAGAGTTCTCCAAAGTGCTGATTACTTAGGGAATCAACTGATTCCAGCTTGAAAGTAGTAGAAGGTTTGTGATGTCCCCCATGCCCACTCTTGGCTGCAGTGTGCGTGTGCAGATAAGTGTGTGAACCTGGAGACCCCTTGTTTCCATATGGGACAGGAGATTGGAGGTTGGGGTGCCCTTGATATTGTCTACAATGGAAATTGGTCACTAAGGATGGTGAATGATGCCAACAGCCTGCTGGGGAGTAGGTCCCTTAGTTCCTCTAGGAAAGTGGCAGACAGGGTCTTTGCTGAATAACTTTAGTCCACTAAGAATCAAAGGCTCCTTTTGCCTTTCAAAAGACATTTGTGTCTGGGGTGGGGTGCCACTTGCATATGAGCTTGAAGGGAACAGGTCTGTTACTCTGTCCGACTGCCTCCTCTTTTCTGTTTTTGCCTTGTCCTGGGATCTTCCTTTGTCTGTGCTGGACGGAGTAACTTCTGAGGACCTGCTAGGCTAGAGGTGACCGTCAGCCAAGCCTCAGTGATGTAAACTGAAGTGGGGAGAAGAGGTCTTGCCCAAAATCACATAGTTGTGGCTTTATTGATGACCAACCAGAATGTTGGGAATCATTAGGAAAGGGATAGATAATAAAACAGAAAATACCGTGTTGCCTCTTTATAACTCCATGGTATGCCCACATCTTATTCTGCTGTGAATAATTTTGTCCATTCATAAAATGGCAGGAGGAGGCGGCAGCTGCTGCTGCTTGAAAACCCCACCCCAGCCTTGACCCTATAACCTTTAACCCAGTGGCTAGGGCAGTGACATGGAATGTGGGAGATCCAGGTACAAGTCCCTACTATGGAACAGACCCAAAACAGACTATTTCAAGTCACCAACATTTGTTGTTGTTGTTTTTTTGAAAGGCAGCTTAGGTTTGATCCGAACTCTATCATTTTTATTTTTTCTGAATTGCCTCCAAACTAAAAGATCAGTTATTCAACCAATTCTAGGGACCAACATCAGTGCTGCACTGTTCTAGGGGCTGTACATTTTGCTGGATACCCAGTGTGACAAATAGGGCAACTTCCTGCAGTATTGTTGTGGTCATTTGGTTGAAATGAATGGTTTATGCATGACTGTGTGAAACCTACAGGAGAGGGTTACCCCAGCACCTCCAGGAACTACAAACAGGGGGTAGAGATTAAGGCAAATCAGCCAGGTTGTAACATCCCCTAAGCCTCACTCCGAGAGGAATCACCACCTGGAAACGCTCACCTATACTAGTTCAAATTAGATTCTCCAGAGACCAATAGGCAAAGAAAGGTCTTTTGGATGAACTGCCTGAGTTTAAATGGACTCAAGGGCTGCTTTCTGATCCAGCAATCAGACAGGCCCTTCTGTTCAAGGAGGGCGGGAGGGGAGGAAAATACTTGTGGAAGGGTTGAAAGGGCTTGATCTACTAGGCTCTCATAAGACTGATCTTTGGTAAGCTTTCTAGCATGTGTATAGGAACTGTTATTGTTTTTATCTCTTTTCTTCGTAATGCTTTCACCTTAAGAATAAATGTGCTTGCTTAGGAAGAGCTGTGTGGCAACTTGTCACTGTTGGCCACACACTGTTCAGAGCTCTCCGAGAGACAGCAATGTGCAGACGCTAGCCTGTTTAGGCAGTCTGGCTTGCTGAGCATATCACAGTGTAAGGCAGGGAACTTACAGCCGTAAAACCCCCAGTCAGGAGAGAGAGAGACATGGTCTCTGTCCAAGAGAAATGATGCCTGGGGGCTGGAAACCTCTTAAGTGGGTGCCCTGGGTGGACCATGGAGAGGGAATACAGAGGACAGGTTCAATTACAGTGAAACTCCGACACCCAGCAGAATTCGTGACACTCCCAAGTATACGCAGTCTTAGAAGTAACAGCAAAGTGGAAATTCATTGAATTTAATGCTCGGATTCTCACCTGCGTCCTCTCCCCCTCTCACCTTGATCTCAGCCACCTGGCTTCCCATCGGGCTGGTGTCCTTGGCTTCCGCTCTGCCCGTCACCTTCCTCTGCATTTTATCATGTTCAGCATCCTCTTTTCCCTCAGCTCAGCTTCTATCATCAAAAATCCCTTTGGCACTTTCACTATCAGCAAACAGCCGTTGATCTGCTGTATCGTTGGAAAGATCTCTAAAGCCCGCCTTGGAAACGGACCCTTTTTTATTTGATGCAGGATCATCTGAAAGGAGGATGAAAAGCAGTGAGAATATGTTTTCTTTGCATGGATCAATACGACTTTAACCTTCCTCTTCATTTACCATGGCAAAGCCTCTCTGCCCACCTTGCTGGCTTGTGTACGCCACCTGCCCTCCCTCTCCCTCATTTTCCTTCACCCTTCTGCTCCCTCCCTCTGCTCAGTCTGCTTTAGTGCTCTTCCCACTTGGATCTTTCAGATCAAGTCACACAGGAGCAGAAATTTTGACTTTGGGAGGACCTATCAGATCTACTGTATGTCCAGTATCCCCTTGTCAATCAATTTGCTGACTCCATCATCCAGCGGATCAAAGCTCCTTTTCAGCTTGTCCCCACTTAAGTCTCTTTGCCAACTCCAGTATTATATTGGATTGAATTCAGATGTTTTGAGTCACTGAATGAATTTCTGTATTTGCCCAGGAACCCACCAAAGAAAGATGAATTTCTAGCACCACTGAGGTACTGTATATTTTCTTCGGTCTTTCTCTTCTTCTGCAAGTCGAGTCAGAAACAGTGGTGCTCTTCTCTAAAGCACCTTTCCTTCCCAGACTGGCAGATTTACTCCTCCCTGGCTCCCTTACAGCTGCTGCAGCTGCTATGTTGAACAAGAACCTCCACATTCCTTCCCAGGGGGACTGGCTACAGAGGCCGCAGCCATCCAGGGCTTTTGTTGCGTCTCTGAAGAGGTCGAGTAAAATTTAAAGAGGTGAATGTGCCTGGTGAACCTGAAAAACTGCATTGTTTCTTTATTGGCTCCTCTGCCGGGCTCAGCTCGGTAACACCTGAACCCCTCACACACAATAATGAATGTAGCTTTTCAACGCTCCCATGAAGCAGGCCGGGGCAGTCTTTTTATTCTGTGTTTGTACAGGACCCCGCACAATGGGGTCCTGGTCCTGGGCTCTTGGGACTCCTAGGTGCTACCACGATACAAATTAGTCAATTTATGTAATTAATTAACTAATATGGAGAGTTAGGAGGAAAGAGGCTGAAAAGGAGCTTTAATAATATCATGATACCTGGGGAAACTGAGGCACAGAGAGGCAAAAAGGTTTTGCCCATGAGCAAAGCCTTCCCTCCCCTGTTCTGAGACAAAGTCCTTGCACTCCACAGAGTCAAAACGTATCCCCCTTCCTGAGGTTTGGCTTTAGTACCAAAGACATTAATAATTGGTAGCACGTGAGCCTTTAGGCAAGCCAGGTTCAGAAGGCTGACATGCATCTATACAAATAAGCAAAGGGTTACCAACGCAGATTACATTCCAGCCCTTTATCCTTCAGCACAACTCTCTCCCTGGGAGCAAAGGAGATGAGAAAATGTTACTTGAAAAGAAGAAAAACAAAACTAAAAAACAGATCCTGGGACCTAGGCGGTAGTTTAAAGTCTCACATCAAAACAGCACGAGAGAGAAAGTTAGCATGTTCTGTCCACATCTAGCCTAATACCACGTGCTGTCAGAGATTAGATGTTTTCGCAGATAAAAGCAGGTAATAGGACCTTGCCAGATAAGGACGCTAAGCGGAGAATGCAGGGGAGGGAAAAACCCTCCAATGAGAAAGAGGTGAAAGGACGAACAACAGCCCTGGCTATCAGCAGATCAGTCAACTAGGCTGACAGAGTTTCTGCCTGGCCCAGCGGTAGTGGGAACCCATGCCTCATATCACATCTTCTATCCCTGTGCAGCCAGTGAAATGATGTCTGTGTCTCCATATTCACCAGTGTATTATGTCCACATACCTCCTTGCCCTGGGCTAAGAGCAACGGTTCCTAAAGGCAAAGGGTTGAGGGGGAATGAATGGCTTGTGCTGCAGCTGACTGGCTTTGAGATAGACACCCAGAAAGGGAAAACAACTGGGGCCCGATTCATCCCGTGTAGCTCAATGGAGTTTCATCAACGATGCATTTGGCCCTGTAAGTTGAGAGCATTGCAAAGGGCCTTTGCCCTTGCTGAGGGCTTCCTCCACTCCTCAGTGTCCCAAGGCCAGGGCGTGATGATTACTGCGTCACTTTGGTCTGTCCAGTGCTGAATGGAAGCCACTCCATTGATATTACCCAGCAGCCCGCGTCCTGGGCTAGACATCACCGTGTCCTGGTAAAGGCTCTGGGATGCAAGGACAAGTAGCAGAGGGAAACTGAACAGAAACTGTGGAATCTGAATATCCTGTGGGGATTTGCTGAAGCGGTGGGAGTACAGTCACTGGCAAATTCCCATGGATTACAGTGTCTCAGAGAGCCTGAAATGCATATGCCAAGAATCTCGGATCATGTAAAGAAGTTACGGCTTTGTTCAATGCATCTTAGCAGGATAGCGGTCTGGGGGAGTCCCCTAAATCTCCCTCAGTCCTATCCCAGCACGGGATGGATTCGTCAGGACCTGGCTGAACTCTGATTGCTCCAAAATCCCCATCAAGATCACAGCGGGATTCTTGAAAGGGTAGTACCCCTAAGTCTGACTTTATTATATTTGCATGCCATAACTCTCATTAGCAGATTGGAGGAGAGGTGCCAGGATATGCCAGGAATCCTCTGTACATCATTTCAACCAGCCCGCTGAAAGAAATGAATAAATCCCCTCCTGGAGCACTCTGTCTGCAATTTCCATATGTACCCCTAACAAACCACTCTCCTGCTGGTGGGCCAGTGCCTCTGTTTTGTTCATTGCTCCAAAAGCAGATGAGAAAGAAAGAAAGAAAGAAAGAAAGAAAGAACCTAGCTCCCCCCTCTGAAACCTTCTCTGGCCACCGCAAGTCTGCCAAGCACCAGGGAGTAAATCAGTTCATTTGCTCCCGTTTCATTAGTCGTAGCCAGGTATATAACAAATGGACTCTCAGCATCGGCACTGCAGATGATGCATCAGCGTAGGCAGGTCCAGTAATTACACAGTGCGAGGGAAAGGGGCATGCACAGCCCTTTTTGGGCCTGGTGTTTTCTCTCTGGTTCAAATGCAAGTGACCGAGGCGGAATGCTGAGACTGAATAACAGGCTTTCCTGCCCGAAGTCTGGTTAATAAACCTGACAACGTCGGCAGAGAGAGGCGTCTTCGGTGACAGGGCACACAGTGTTTCCATATAGAACTCCGATGCTTGACTTCTCTGTCTCCCGAACTGTCACAGTTGCAATCTTCTTGCATGGCGGCTATCAATCATGCTGTCCCGCTGGTCCCTGCAGGAGGAAAGGTTTCTCAGACTCCTATTAAAGGATTCAGCCCAAGCTCCAGGCACACCAACGGCCTAATCCAGCCTGGTGCAGAGAGCCTTCAGCACCCACCTATATTGAGTGGGAGCTCAAAGCATTCTGCACCGCGCAGGGCTAAGCTATAAACCCCCGAACTGCATTACACCTGCCATTTCCCTTGTACGTAGCGGCTACTGCTCGCAAGTTTAGCCTACTCCTAATAGCAAAATATCCACTGCTTCCTGTGATTTATCTACTGTTTGAATGGCCTGATAATTCCCAAATCAACTATTCGTCCTCATAAATGTGGAGTCCTCCTCACTTAATGGGCTTCTTGTTGACAACTTAATATCACGGGCGCCAAAGAAGATATTGAAAACCTGGAAAGATCTTGAAAAACTGGATTCAAACAGCTGGCTGAGCGTGGCACTTCTGACAGTTGTTCTGGAGAAAACAGCTTTCAGAGGAGACGTAAAACCCAGGTCCTGATCATTTGTGGTCATTAAATATCCCATGCTGCTCTTCATAAAAATATTATGTTGAATGCAATCTCCTGGCTAAATTTCAACTCCGCGACCCTACCTAGCTACTTAAATTCTCCGCACAGTTTTAAATGGGTGCAGCGTCCTTTGCTTTCTGTCCTGAACTGTTCTATACGTAACGTTGCCATGCACTGTTAAACAGTTCCCCCATTCCACCCCAGGCGTGGCTTCATTCCAGTGGTGTAACTTTTCTGTTGTTCATTAATTTAGCCATTGGTGTCAGTTTTCCCATTAGTAAAAGGGCTGAAGAATATTGATGTATTTACCTCACAGGGATGTTGTGAGGATTCATCATCACTCATGCTTGGGTCACACCTTGTAGCAAGACCAGGTTAAGCAAGGATTAATAGCAGGCGCTCAATGGTTAATTGGTTATAATGCCATCTACTCATACGTTTATAACCATCTATGGCACATGCTGTAACATGCTTATAACCTCTATTAACCTTTTATAAACTTCATAGAAAGCGGGACCCATGTTTGTAAATGGCGTGGGAGTCCAGAACTCTGGAAATGCCCTGTATAATTGTTCTCTCAACGTTCCTTCAACTGTAATGCTGAATTCAGCATGGCACCCAGCCCCCTCCTAGCCGTCCCTCAGCAGTGGAAATTGAACCTAGAACCTCTGGCTCTAAATGCATGAGTTACCCAAGCCAGCTTGCTTAGCAGAGGCTGTAATAACTCACCCACATCCATATGTGACTAGAGAGGACCAAAACAGCACCCTGTGTGTGGGGGGCTACCCTTCACGGAAGACACCAACAGCTCTGGTGCTCATTTCAGCAGTGTTTGTAGTTTTCTGCCCCTCTCTTCCCCTTATTCATAATATTATTTATGGGAGCACCCAAGATGTGACCGGCCCTTTCCAAATAGTCAAGCAAGGTCGGTCTCTGCTCCAGGGAGCTCACAGTCTAAGGCCAGTCGGACAAGCAGATGGAAATTAGGGGACAAAACAAAGATTTTTGTATCTGACTCCGCTTGCTTCACCACAGACAGCATGGTACATGGGTCCGTGAAACAGACTTCAATGTGGCCAGGGGAAGGTTAAGATAAAGTTGGGGAAAAGAGTTCAGAGAGGCTGTCCTATGGGGGTCTGACTGGCATAAGAATTGATCACCGCAAATGGACCATTGAAGGGAGCCAAGTGTGAATCCCGCTGGAAATAATGACACAGCCCTGGGCTGGGTGTTTTCATGCATAGCATAAGGCATGATCCAAAGCCAGGCAGGAGAAAGACACCTTGGCATGAAGCAGCAGGGGAGTCCGTTGCAAATGCAGGACTGGATTGACCTCCCTGCACTTCTCTCGCTGTCTTTCCAGACAGTAAAAGGAAAGCAACATTCACCAAGCTTGTTAGGACTCCGTCGTTCCCTTTGAGGCAAAAAGGAACTGAAGTTGAGGCACGTAGATTCCTGGACAGTCAGAGGAGAGCACACTGCTTCTGGCATGCTCTGTGAAGCGTTATATAACTCCAGGACTGCAAGGGAAATATTCTCACTCCTGCGCACTCTGTGAAGCTGACTTGGGGACATATCTCCTCCTCATCCCTCTTTGCGGTGAGGCACACCACAGGGCTCATGCAAGAGAGCGAAGGCACTGCGTACGTGGCTGGAGCCAGGAGCCAAGGTGGGCAAGGTCCCATGTGATCTCTTCCCCATGGGGAACCTTCCACATCAATCTGATCCTAGGCAGATGCACAGTTCAGCTCTAGATCCACACCTCGACTAGTGGTGGGGAAGAGGGGAGGTCTCAGAGCTGGGCCCATCTCTTGCTGGGAAAGGGACACTCCCTCACTGATTGTTTGCACCATGCAGGATTAGACAGAGGAGACGCAGGCAAAATCACTGTCAAATCGCTGCTCGACTGCACTAACTTTTCTGGAGGAAAACATGGGTGCTTTGCATAAGGCAAACATATGTTGCGGCTTTGGCACAAGGAGATCCGGTTGGCATTTGCTTGCCAGACTTTTCCCACCCTCCTCTCAGACCATCTGCCTCTGTGAAGCACTGAAACTCCCATCTGTCAATTTTACTGTAAACACACAATTACCGAGCTGCCGAAAAAAACTCAGCTGACCCCTGGAGGTTAGCGGGCAGCGGGCAAGCAGGGGAGCTGGTCAGCCGCAGCTACGTTATCTCACTCCGTCCCGGCACGGTTCTCTGGTGCCTATGAATCTGTGCCCTCCTTTCCGGCCCTGCTTTAATGGGGCTCTCTGAATCCTTCCTCCCAGCTGGGAATCAGAGCTATTAACCTCCCTGACTTCTCCTGACGTATTGCAGGCCTCTGAGAGCTCAGGGATCAGTGAGACAAGCTTGGAATTAAACGCCAAGGAACAGAGCAGCACTCTGGCAATTGCAGAGCCCACAGCATCACAGCGTAAGTCGAAGCCCCCTACAGCCCTCGTGGCTTGTTTGCTGGAGAGGCCCCCCCCCCATTTCAGCTTGTAGCCGGGGATGTGCACTTCCTCCCAGCAGTGCCGTGCTAAGTCAGCTAGAACGCCCAGCCATGTAAGTCTCCCTCTGGCAATGCCACACTGATGGCATCCAGCGTGCCACCAGAAGGAGCTTCACCCTGGGCTGTGGTGGACAGGATGCTTTCTTACGGCCATGCCCACGTGGCCCAGGATTCCACCAGAGAAAGCTTCCTCCTCTCTGTGCCTCCTAGTCAAGCCAGCTAGAATGCCAGTCGAGTATTGCTTCGCAGTAGTGTTTGCTCCTTGCCAGTGCGGATGCCAGCATGTATTTCCTCATTGCAATACCCAGGCCTTATTAGCTAGATTTCCAGCAGTGCAAGCTTCTTTAGAAAAGTGCCCTACCCAGGTCATCTAGAGTGCTGCCTGGGACAGCTTCTTACAGCATTGCCCCAGTCCTGCCAAGCAGCAAAGCCCTGGCCGCGTGTAGCACGGTCTCAGCACCCATCAACCTACGCCAGGCAGCCCCCTTGTCTGTCTGTCTGTGTTCAGCAGCAAACCTCACTCCCAGTGCTGATCCGAAACTCTGGTCCCTTCTACAGGTGGCCAGAGCTGAGCATTCGCCTAATCCGAGCCAGAATGGCAGGCTGAGAGGAAGGTGTGGAGACGGTGGGAGGTGGGGTGTTGGGGCCGAGTAAGATGAAGACAGTTCATGAAATCACAGTCCCTCTGGGACATCTCGAGCGCAGGAACGGGCTCCACCACCTGTTTCATTCAACAGGAAAGAGAACTCAGGGGTCGGGGGGACAGCCGGCAGATGGCATGTGTTCCAGGAGATAACACCGGGCAAGTTCAGAGGTTGCTAATTGGGTTTCTGCTTGCCTTTCATATTCAGTGTGAATCAAAACGAGAACACAGTTTAACACACGCCTCGTCCTCTCGTCCTGCCTCCTCTCCCCCACACCCACCCTTGCACACTCACTCCAGAGACGCTTGAACCAATGAGATATTTTCCTGTTCAGTCACAAACCGAAGCAAAAGGAAAAATACCAGCGCTGCCGGCCCAGGAAACAATTCAGTCACTGCTCACTCAAGGCAGCCCCGGAGGCCAGGGTCCAACACCTCCACACCAGCCAACCTACTAACAAGCTGCAGCCACGGACAGCTCATCAGCTGACACAGGCAGTGTGGGGAATAGAAGTCACCGCCCATTTCGTGCCCCAAATGACCACAGAGCATTTTGGAAGCTCTGACACGCGGCAGCCGGCCGGGGACGAGTGCCCGCCCAGAAGAGCCCGCGCATTACAGCCGTTGAAGGGGTGGTGTGCAGTCCCTCTTCAAAAGCCTGGGTCACTTCCCTTTCACATCTCCCTGCCATCCAATAGTTGGATGCGTATTTCCTTTCCAGGGGCTGCCACCTCTAGGCTCTGGGCTATCTTGTCCCCGTGGCCCTAGAAAAGAGGGCTCTAGAGATGGCAGCAGAACGGCTCAGGGGACTCTGATGGTGTGTTTGCCGAAAGGGAGCACGGTGCAGTCAGTTGTGCAAGACTCAGGTTTGGCTCACGTATAGATGCCCTTGGTCAGGTGGTTTGCGGGATGCAAAGGCTGGACCTTTGGATCTAAAAGCATGAGCCGCTACTGCTTGAAATACAATTAACTGCTGCTGCCTGTGAACTGAGGGAGATGCTGTATGTGGTCCAGCCACTAGAGGAGGAGACAAACTCACATCTGCCAGCGTGGGTTATGCTAAGCCCCCACTCTGCAGTTTATCAGCCCATGGGGACAGCAGACATATGGGCAGCGTTTCACCTTTGGGTAAGTAGGTTTATTTTCACAGCCTACAGTTTGTGGTGGGCACCATATTTTGTGATGGAATATGGTCCTCTAGTCTGTGTCAGAATATAAGAATCAGGGCTCCTGTATCTATCCTTGGCTCAATTGCTAACTCTCTGCATTGCCTTAGTGCCAGATTTTTAAAGGTATCTGGGTGCCCAGGTCCCATTGAAATCTACGTCTGCCTCTGTAAAAGGGGATGATAAGACGTTCCTATTTTCTAGGGGTGCTTTGGGGCTTAATTAAAATTTGGAAAACGCTGTAAGATCCTTGAAGGAAAGATGCCATAGAAACAAAAATAATTATAGTCTGAAAATGCAACCAAACAGGTAAGCATGTTTTTTTTTGTTTTGTTTTGGTTTTTTTTGCATTGCACTATCAGCTAAACCTAGAAAAGCCAATATCACACCCCTTATTAGACTCAAATCCAATCACTATTAGGATAAAAATATTAGCCTCCAAAGTCTCTGACCCTGATTTCCTCTCACTTACAGTGGTATTACACCAGTGGTCTAGGTTCTCTCATGAGCTCAGAGACAGACTGTCAATGATTCAGCATTAGATGTGGTCAAACATTCTCCCTCTAAACTTTTTTCCTCAGGAAAAATAGTCTTTTTTCCCAAAATACAAATGTTCATTTCATCCAAAATTTTCTCCTTCCCAACCCCATCACAGAAAACCCAGCATCTCAAAATCCAAAGAAGTGAAAAATGTAACCGAAAAAAAAATCAGTTTGGGGGTTTGCATTGGGGAAAAAAAAAAGGAAAAACAGAAAATTGGAAGTCATTTTTAGAAAACGTTTTGAGAGACGAAAACATTTTTTTTCACCTAACTTCCCATAATCAGTGTCCAATTTTCGAACTCCCCATCTGCACCCTCGTGTTGAGCTTTTTTCAAAATCTGGCCATTCATTTGGCTGCCTCGTTGGGAGCCAAGATCCTTAGAAAATCTGACCGAGTGTAGCTACGTTGACCACACTGTAATCTCTCTTCATTTACACCCGTTGAAATGACTGGAATGTAATGACATTAACTCCTGGCTGGGAATGAGGCCCAGTAGCTTCTCTCAGCAGGCATTTGCTCCCCAGGGAGCGCACAGCACCTTGATCACCATGGTGCAATTAGGAAAGAAAAGGCAGCTTGTCGATGAATGCATTTGTGATGTCCATTTTGAGAAGCCCAGGCCTGGGGAAGGAGGAGGAGACAGAGAGGCGGGTGAAAAAAATGCAGGGAGCAAGAAAGAAAGAGAGATGGCAAAAGGGAAGGGGGATGAGTTGAGAGAAGAGAAGGAAAAATACCACTTCTCCAGGGGGTGGTGGTATTCTCGGTGGCGAGGGAATTCCTCTGCCCCAAAGCGAGGGCAGCTTGTGGTGACAATGAGGCATGGGAGCGGAAGGGCAGCGGCCATGGGCTGACCTGGAAATGGGCAGAAAGCTCCGGAAGCAAAATAGAGCTTCCAGAGAAAGACTGAAGAGCAGGGAGGCCTGCGTGAGCAGGGAGTGCTGGCCAGGGCGTCCGGGGTCGGTGTGAAGTGGGAGAGGGAAGGCAGGGTGCAGAGGGCTCCCCCACATTGGACCAGCCCATTGGCTGTTTTACACTGCAGTTACAGTCTATAGACTTTTCTTCTCGGTTTTTCCTCCCCCCCCCACCATTTTAATTTTTTTTCCACCCAGACACATGCCCCGTACATAAATCACTGTCGATAGGGATAAATGGAGGCCTGTAAGTGCCGTAAACACTAATGACAACATTCATCAAAAGCTGAAATGCTCCATATTGCGCCGGTCGCGGGGACGCCCACGGCCATATGGACGGCGCTCACTCCAGCAGCCACCGCTCCCCCGCTGCCAGCCCCCTCATCGTCCTGCATCAGGAGCAGATCTTTGCCTCTTCGTAACACGCTGGGGCGCCTCGCCCATGCGTGGAGCAGCAGCTTGGAGCTCACAGGCCTCAGGCGTTAACCCGCTGGCCACTTGGGGGAACAGACGGCAGAAGGGACAGGGAATGGCCCCTCACTTCTAAGCTTCACGCAGCCCGGGTGGGAATGTCTGATAGCTGTTTCCCTCCAGTAGCTGTAGAGCTGCCTCTGTGATAAGGACTGGCCCCACTCCAGGTTCCAAGTGAACAAGCATCGTCCTGATCAGAAAATCCTTCACCACAACTGGATGCTTCAGCTCGGAGCCTTCAGAGGCCTAGATAGTATCTTACCTTGAGTGGGACAGGGCAGGTGGTGGGAAGCACACGTGGCCAATGCCTAGTCTACAACCTAAACCAAAATGCACTCGCTCATCATTTCAGTAGGAAAAACAAAACAGGGGCGCCTACATAAAACCATAAGCATGGCCATACTGGTCAGACCAATGGTCCATCTAGCCCGGTATCTTGTCTCTGACAGTGGCCAGTGCCTAATGCTTTAAAGGGAATGAACAAAATAGGGCAATACCAAGTGATCCATCCCCGTCATCCAGTCTCAGCATCCAGCAGTCAGAGGTATAGGGATACCCAGAGCCTGGGGTAGACCATCTTGCCTGACAGCCATGGATGGACCTATCCCACACGGACTTACCTCAGTCTTTTCTGATCCCAATTATACTTTGGACGCCACAGCATCCTCTGGCCACCAGTTGCCCAGTTGACTGCGTTGTGGTAAGAAACACCTCCCTTTGTTTGTTTCACGCCTGCTGCCTATTCATTTCATTGGGTCACTGCTGGTACTAGTGTTATGTGAAGGTGAAAACAACACCTCCTTTTACACTTTCGCCACACCATTCGTGATTTTACAGAGCTCTGTCGTATCCCCCTCAGTGGTCGTTTTTCTAAGCTGAACAGTCCGAGTCTTTTTAATCATGCCTGGTATGGAAGCTGTTCCATATCCCTAATCATTTTGGTTGCCCTTCTGTGTACTTTCCCCAATTCTAATATATCTTTTTTGAGATGGGGCGACCAGAACTGCACACCGCATTCAAGGTGTGGGCGTATCATGGATTTATATAGTGGTATTATGGTATTTTCTGTCTTATTATCTATCCCTTTCCTAATGGGTCCTACATTCTGTTAGCTTTTTTGATGCCGCTGCACATTGAGCGGATGTTTTCAGAGAACTGTCCTTAATGACTCCAAGATCCCTTTCTTGAGTGGTAACAGCTAATTTAGATACCATCCTTTTATATCCATAGTTGGGATTACGTTTTCCAATGTGCATTACTTTGCCGTTATCAAAACTGAATTTCATCTGCCAATTTGTTGCCCAGTCACCCAGTTTTCTGAGATTCCTTTAACTTTGCACAATCAGCTTTAGACTTAACTATTTGAGTAATTTTGTATCATCTATAAACTTTGTCACCTCACTTTTTAGCCCTTTTCCAGATCATTTATGAATTCGCTGAATAGCACTGGTCCCAGTATGGATCCTTGGGGAGCCTGCTATTTGTCTATATCCACTATGAAAACAGACCCATATACTCTTACCCTTTGTTTCCTATCTTGTAACCAGATACTGATCTACAAGAGGACCTTCCCGCTTATCTCATTACTGCTTACTTTGCTTAAAAGCCTCTGGTGTGGGACCTTGGCAAAGACCTTCTGAAAGTCCAAGTACATAATATGCACTGGATCACCCTGGTCCACATGCTTGTTGACCACCTTAAAGAATTCTATTAGATCAGTTAGGCATGATTTCCCTTTACAAAAGCTGTGTTCACTTTCCCCCAACATATTGTGTTAATCTATTCTGTTCTTTACTACAGTGATCTTGAAATTAGTCTTACCGACCTGAAATTTCCAGGATTGCCTCTAGAGTCTTTTAAAAAAAATCAGCATTAGCTATCTTCCAGACATCTGGTACTTAGGCTGCTTTAACCTATAGGTTCTGCAATTTCATATTTGAGTTCCTTTAGAACTTTTTGGTGAATATCATCTGGTCCTGGTGACTTATTACTGTTTAATTTATCCAGTTGATCCAAAATCTCCTCTACTCACACCTCAGTCTGGGACAGTGCCTCAGAGCTGTTACCTAAAAAGGATGGCTCAGGTGTGGGAATCTCCCTCACATCCTCTTCAGTGAAGACTGAGGCAAAGAATTAATTTAGCTTCTCCACAAAGGCTTTGTCTTCTTTCACTGCTCAAACCATCTAGTGGCCCCACTGATTGTTTGGCAGGCTTCCTTCTTCTGATTTACTTTTTTAAAAAAATGATGTTAGTTTGTGTTTCTTTTGCTAATTGCTCTTCTAAGCCTTTTTTGGCCTGCCTAATTATACTAGAGGGGACTTTTTGTCCGATGTCACATGCCAACTGCTCCTTTGATTTGGCCTTGTCTTGGGAAACGTAAGTGACACATGTGTGCAATCATTCCCAGAGCCCTGAAATCAAATCCCTCCTTCGATCAAAAGAGATTCTGTAGCTCAAAGAGAAATTATGGGCTTGATGCAGAAATTACTTGGTGAAGTTCTTAGGCCTCTGTTTCATAGGAGGTCAGAGTGGTGGTCATAATAATGCTTTCTTATGGGCTTTAAATCTAGGAATCAGAAGTGAAAACAAGTGCGAGCAATCTCCTCTGGTTCCTACTTCGGTTGCATCATGGAAGTAGAGCTGGCTTGGTTCAACTTAGCAGCCAAAGTAGAGATAGGTCTCTGCATCTCTTGAGTCCCTATTAAAGGTGAAAAAAGAACAATGATGAGGGAAAGACCTAAGATTTTTTAACTCCATCCAGAGAAGTTTCTGTCTGGCTTTCAGTTTCAGAAAGAAGCTTAAGGCAGACAGGACGGAAGGTCCAGTTGTTAGGGCAGTAGCCTAGAATTTAGAAGATCTGGTTTCAAGTCCTTGCTGTACCACAGACTTACTGTGTGACCATGTAGATCCAGATCCTCAATCCAATTGAAATCAAACGGGTGTTAAGTGCCTACATATCTTTGAGGAGCTGCCTCATAGTCTCTGTGCCTCAGTGCCCCATCTGTATAATGGGGTAACAGCTCTGCCTTACCATGTGATGCTGTGGTGAAAATAATGCTTGTGAAGTGCTTTGAGATCTCATGATTAAAAGCACTACATAAAGGCAGGTATCATTTCCAAAGAGATGCACCCTGATACCCCTACCAAAACCGAGTGCTGGCCTCCCCACAGAAGTGGGGAGTGAGGTTAGGTTTATAGAGAAATGTATCATCAAAGATCTGCCTGCCACTCTGAGTCCTAGACCTCCTGAGCAGGAAAATTCACTTGCAAATGGAAATAAATAAAAGTTTATTGAAATATGAAATTGCAAATGGAAACGGCTGGTTTGGGCCCTTTACAGCAATTATGCAAGAGACATTCATTGCCTTGTTTTTATATGCAAGTAAAAAGATATTTTAAAGTAATTTTGTAATTTATTTACCCTGGGAAAGCTTAGCTCAGATGCAGCATCTGTTTTTCCCCCACAGTAGAACTGAATTTTCTTAGCTAGTTTTCTAGCTAGTGTGAGGCACAAGAATGTCAAGCGACTCGCCTAAGGTCAAAGAGCAAATCAGAGCTTTAGCCAGGTTCAGAAGAACATTTTGGCTATGTTTATCTCCATCTAACCGATCACCTCAGAGGTCCAACAAAGCTGGCAAAACCAGGAACAGTTGTTTATAGAAATATTAGCATTTCTATTGTGACAGCACCTAGAGCTAGGGAGGGAGATGAGAAGGGGGAGCTACTGGGGGGGAGGATGACTGAGATCATGTGAGAAGCCAGGAGGGGGGAGACTGGGACTGGCTAGGTAAGGAGACTGAGACCGAAAACCAGTGGGACAAGGAAACTGGAGACTGTTTCTGACTAGGAGCTGGGGTGATGTGGGAAGAGCTGAATCAACTGGGCAAAGAATAGAGCTCTGGGCTGCATTGTGCTGGGTGCTGTGCGAACTCGTAGAAGAAATAGTCCCTGCTCCAGAAAGCTCACAATCTAACTGGACAAGAGGTGAGAGGGGAACACAGGCAGAGAGAAACGAGACTAGCCCAAGGTCTCGCAGCAGGGCAGTGGCAGAGCCAGAAACAGACCCCAGGAATCCTGATGTGACAGCTGCCTACCAAGCCAACACACCGGGGATTGAATCAGGGACCTCCAAAGATTAAAAAATCAGGAGCTAATTCTCCCTAGGTGGGCTTGGAAAAGACTCAGGGTGCAAATCAGGCACCAAGGCGGGACCTGTGACGCGCACTCACGTGTGGGTTACACTGGCTCCTAGTCTCATGCCCTAACCACTGGGTCACGCTGCCTCTCAAAATGATTGCCCTGGTTTGTATCCGAAAAATTCAGGGGTGGGCTGGATCTGGGTCCCCTTTCATGTAACTGTTGAAGTTCAAGAGTAGAGGAAGTGTAGTTCTGGAAGGGAGGGATGCTGGATACAGTGCTGGATTCAGGCCTGTCTGTACCGCAAAGATAGTTAGAAAGGCAGCCGCCCGGCCCGTGCCTTCAGCTTATTGTTCTGCTCTAAGTCCCATGCAGTCTCTGAGCCAGACCATTACTGCATGGGTGACACGGCCACCTGCACTGTCAGGGATGTCAAGCTCCCCCTCAGCTGGGGACATCCCAGCTTACGCTAAGACAATCTAGTGCTGGCTTGGCAGACCCGGGGGCTGTGGTTCTATCTATACCAGCATCCACGAAAAGGGACCAGGTCTCGATCTGAAACCAGTTCAGAGCCCAGTTCTCCCTTGGATTCCCTGCCCATGAAGATGCCCTTTAATGCCAGTGGTTTCGGTGATGTGGACACCCTGCTGGTGTTTTTATGATGATTGTGTCACCATTTTGTTAAGCATCAACAATGCCTACAAGAAACAGAACAAGAAGATGCCCAAAGTTCTTCCAATGGACAGCACAAGAGGGAGGGGAAGTAAAAATATCCAGATTTTCACAGAATGAGATGTGCCTCACGCAACACAGCTTCAGAAATGTCAGAATGAACATGTTCCACGTTTTCAGTCAAAGCAAAATGGTTTGGCTTTAATTTTCCCCATGGGAAAATTTCCTCCCAAAGAAAAAAACATTCACAAGGAGCTTTCGATTTTGACAAAACCCCATATTTGTGGGGAATAGCGTTCGGCCAAAACATTTCAACCAGCTCTACGTGCGTTCAAACCCACACATGCCATGCAGCTGCAGGCCCTGTTTTCAGTTCAGTACCTTGCACAAGGTGAAGTTACACTGGTGCAAAAACCCCTCCTGCGGGTGAGCTCTCGGAGCAGTGTGGGGGCTTTGGCTGCTGTTTGAAATTACCAGTATCAGCTTCACAGATGTTGGTGCTAATGGACTTTGCTTTGTTCTAAGGGGGCTCCTGGCTTGTGTGAGTGAGGGCTGTTCCAGACATAGTGGGGCACCGTAGATGAAGATCTCACACTCATTGCCTATGCCTGTGAGTCAGCCGTCTCTCACTGACCACTTTAACCACCTTTTCTGTGTTCTCCCTTTTGCAGCAGTGTGGGGTGCTCTTCCCCCAAAAGGGGTTTACACTCACATCAGAAGGCTCTCTTGCGCCGAATTTCTTGTGGAAGCAGAGTCTGCATGCACAGAGCAGTTGTTTCAAGCAGGGTGTACATTAGTGTTGTGGGGAGGAATTGCAGTGAATGGGCGCAGGGGAGGGGGGGCTGCAGATGTTGTTCCAAGCGGGATTTGCAGTTGTGTTGGAAGCTGCTTAGGAGGGGATATTGCTCTGATCAAGGTATTGATTGGTCCTAGTTATTGCTAGTTGTATAGGAGCACCGCTTTCATTGTGTTCACCTTTTGCTTGAGCCCTTATTATGTTGTGAAATGAATGTCGGGCTGGAAAAAATCCTATCGAGCCACATTCCGTATAAATTTCAAACAAGCAGCCTTTCAAACTCGATAATATTTCAGGGGCCATTAATCATGCACACTGCTCACTGCCACGGCAGGTGACTACAAGTTAATAAAGAGGGGCCTGGAAATACAACTTAACAAATAAAGCGTGCTGAAAGGTAACGTTCCCTCTTCGCTCAGCGTGGAGTGCGCTGGACTACGGGGCTAGGGACATGCTGTGAGGTCTTCACGCTCACACCCCTCATCCCGTGTTAGCAGAGAGTGTACTTCAGCTTCTGCACTTCGCTCTGCTCCACTGGGCCACTAGCCCTTCCACTCCCCCCGCTCCCAGACCAATCTGAATCCACAACAGGAGAGGGGGCTGGCTCCACATGGAACCTTGGAAATGTAGATCCCTTCTCCTCCCGCCCCACCTTCACCTCTCTAGCCCCCCTCGCCCCCACAGTGGAAGGGGCCCTTCTCTACAGTTCTAATCCCCCCCCCCCCAAATCCCCTCTCCCCGACACCAGATGAAGGCATCTTACTTTTCATCCCCTCTCTCCAGTTCTATGACATTCAGATCTCCAGCAATGCAAACGTGGCCTTTCTCATCACCCCATGGTTATCAACACCTGGCACTGACGGACCTGCCCGCTCTCGGTGTGCCCTGCCCAGTTCTACTGCAGTTTCATCCACGCTCACCCCTTCTCACACATATTTGGTTATTTCACATCCATCTGCGGAGGGCTATCCAGGAAATCCATGGCTTCATGTGGCAGAGTAAACTGTCTAGGAACATCCCCCATAGCTCCTCTTTCTGGATTCCCGCCTCACTGGCTTTCCTGTGGGAGGGAGGAAGGAAGGAAGGAAGGAAGGAAGGAAGGAAAGGCTTGATGCTGAGTCCTGAGAACCTCAACTCTCCTCATCCTTGCGAACTGAGGAAGAGAGAAATGAAAACAGGAGAGGGACAGAGGGAAAAAAAAACAGATAAGGGAAAAAACGAATGAAAGAGAGAGAGGCAGCGCTTTTTGAATGACACAGATTCTAATCTTGTTATCGAGTTCAGTTCAGGAGGTTGATACACCCCTGAGGACAGATTGACATTTTGATGCTCCTAGTTAGGGAAAACATGAACTGGGGAAGCCGCATTAACAAGCAAATAAATTTATGGTCGGCTGGCACTGAAATGAATCTCGCTGTTTGTCGGCAGTGTTTAGGCAGTGATATATGAACAGGGTGAGCTCCCGGTAAAGCATCCTCCTCTCCCCCTTAGAAACCAACCCTCGCAACTTTGGGGGGGTGGATTTCTAGCACTCCCATCATGCAGGCAGGCAAAGCGAAATGACAAATCACAAGGCAAAGCTGGGCAGGGGTGTAAAACACAGTTTGTAAATGATGCTGACACAGCACCCCAGCCCAGTACAACTAGGCAGCCTGGCATACCCAGGGATGGGAGAAAAGTCATTCTGGAGGCAAGCCGCCTTTGATTTATAGCTGACGTCAGAGCGGCTGATTTGAAGCAGTCTTATATCATGCACAGAGAAGGGGGGGAAGGGGTGGAAATCCCTCAGTATTCAGGACACAGTCTTGTCCTTCAAGGACCAGACAGGGATCAGGAGACGTAGGTTCTAGTCCAGCTCTGCCACTTGACCCACTGTGTGATCTTGGGCAAGTTACTTTGCCCCACTGTGCCTGAGTTTATCTTACCTGCGACGCGGGGTTAGTCCTCGCCACATGGGCGAAGGGATTGGAAAATGCTTGGAGATGGTTCAGTGGAAAGCACAATTAAAGAGCAAAGCCCCCTGGATCAGAGGGGGGGATCTGATTATCAGGAGGAGTGGAGCTGGAATTCACAGCAGCATGGTCCATGACCAGGGTTTCTAGGTACTACGGTCATAGAAATAATAATAGAAATACATTGCTCTTGAAGGACCCAATCCACAGCCCACTACATTCAATGGGACTCTTTTCATTGACTTTAAGGGGCTTTTGATCAGGCCGTTACAGTGCTTTTCTTTTGACATCTCACGTATTTAATACGAATGACTCCAGCCCCTCCACCTCCCCAAGTGAGGTTGGTAAGACATATACAGCACTGGGCTCTTCCCTTCTCCCCCCAGCTCTGGACCACTTCCCCCTCAGGGGTGGAGAACAGCAGCTATTTAGCAATGCCCATGGGAGTAGTCAGGAAATGATTTGGGGCCCAATTCTCCTCTCATTTTACTCAGCCATGTTGATCAAGAGTAACTTCACAGAAACGAATACAGCTTCGCTGCGTTAAAACCAGTGTGCCTGAAAGGCAAGTCAGCCCCAGTATCCAAAGGAAGCCCAAGTGGGAATTTATAGAAACAACGATAATAAATGAATCATGCTTTGCTCCTCGCTAGCACTTTTCACCTCAGAAACTCAAAGCTCTTTTGCAACGTAAATTCATTAAGCATCACAAAGCCCCCCTACGAGATGGGTCCAGAACATCTGGGGCCGTTCCCACTCACCCCGGACATGCAGAGGAAGTTCATGGAGCACAGACCAGCTCTGCACAACAGTTTAGGAGAGGTGGAGAAGAATGCCACATCAAACGGAAACTGCAGAGGGCAGCGTGAGCCAGGAAAAAATGCAATTAATGGAGTTGGAATTTGGCCAAGACTCTGGGGTTGACACCTTTATTCTTACAGAAAATACCGTGGAGTCTTTAATGACCACACATGGCTAGGACCTCGGGGTCATCTGAGAATCTAGCACTTCTTTGTGCCGCTTCGGGGCGTTGGTCCCACACAGACTCCAAAGAAAGATCTGCCTATGGAGTCAGCGCTACTTCCTGCAATGACTTGGAGGCCTGAATTCCAGTTACGAACCAGGCCCTACAGTGCTTCTAGGAGTGGGGTGACTGCTCACTGAGCAGCCCCTCATGGCCCAAGGTCACCGTGGTGCCCTGCGACCAATTTCTCCCACTTCGGGGCCCCTTACTAACTCACAGACACAGGTAATTAAAACGTTCTCCCCCTCCTGGGGCTCCATTTATGGAGTCCTTACGTGCCGGGCCCCTAAGCCCCAATCCCAGTTCAGTCATTCCCCTGCCCCAGCCTGTCTTCCCAGAGCTAGGGTCCAGTTCAAAGTCTCTCAGGCTTTACTGGCTGAAGCTTAGCCTTCTTCACCACCCTGCTTCAGGCTTCCAGGGCCAAATCCTTCTTTTAGTCAGGAGCGTCCTGATCACAGGAACTCCTCTGTCACAGCTCTCTTGGTCTCAGGAGACTTCTCAACGCTCTGCGGCCTCTCGGCCATTTCTTCAGCTTCGCTCCCTTCACTGCAGCCTCCTGCTGTTCTTCACAGTGCAATCGTCCTGATCTTTCCCAGGAGCAGTTCATTCCATAATCAGGCTTCGCTAGCTCCAGCCCATAATGGCCAGGCTATCCTGTTGGGGTTGGTCCTGCTTGGAGCAGGGGGTTGGACTAGGTGACCTCCTGAGGTCCCTTCCATCCCTGATCTTCTGTGATTCTATGATGATTCTGTGACACTTCACCCTGCAAGATCTGACATGCCCACAGTACAAGACCTAGTTTAGGCCAAGATTGAGAGAAACCCCATGTGGAGGCAGTGGGCATCTCAAGATGCGTTAGCCATCACGGCTGGACTTGGAGAGCTTTGGTGAAACCCTGGAACATTATTTAGCTTGCAAGACACAGAATGAAAAGTTATCTTAGTATTCACTACTGTAGAGTACCCTCTCCTCTGTGAAGTCCAGGGTAAGATTTCCTACTCCCTTCCCTCTTCTCCCCCACATCCACTTCAAAAGGAAGACTTGGGGCTTCTATCCAGTCTGGATTCATTTCCCACCACGCTCAGAAAACTCATGATGATGTTCCAAATTCCAGGCCTTCTCTTCACTGGAACATGTCAGTTCATGCCGGTCCCAAGCACAGAGGGAAGCACGAATGAGATATAGCCAGACAGTAGGGAGTGAGCAGAGAAACTCGCAATCCCGCATGGCTGCCAATCGGTCCCCGCAATGACTGGTCCTTTTCAGCATCCTGCGGGGATCCAGCATCTTGTGACAGCAATGCCCTCGTTATAAATAAATTGCATCACAAGGTAAAAATCAGAATGTTTAGCCGGAAAAAAAAGGAAAGAAATTCCCCCACCATAAACCCTCACCTGCAGTGCCACCCAGAGATATCACAGACAGATGTAAACGAACTCATCACCAGCACCCCAACACATACTAACACATGGGAGCCAAACTTGCCCAGGTACAGCCACACAAACAAAAACAAAACACACAGAGACAGGCATAGACATGCAGATTCAACTCATCCACAGATCCAAACAGACCAACGCCACACAAACGGGTGTGCATTCCTGCTTAACAGAGAAAGCCACACACAGGCGAATTGCACGCAGACACCCGCACGCAGCCAAAAACCAACACAAAGGCGCACGCACAAATCTGTGCATATGCACGTGTAACACAGACACATTGATCCACATACACATTCTACTGGATCAGGCATTGAGAGGCAGCCGTGCTTTTCACGCTGGCAATTTTCCTAGGAAAGACGAAGTGGCAGTGGTGCTGTGTGGTTCTCTGGCACTACAGACGCTTGCTGGGGAAGGCCGTGGGGAAGATGACCATAGCGCTGGAAAGTCGGTAACTGTGGTACGAGAAAGTTAGGTCATCTCTAGAGAGCTGCCTTCGCCCATTGCATTTGCATTCTGCTGTCAATGATTATTACTTTCTGCCGGCACCAGCAGCCTCCCTGATAAAATTAAGCTTGAGGGTATTAGGGAACAGACCTTCATTTGGTTAATTTTCAAGGTCCTTCATATCTCCTGCCAGCAGTTCCAGTGCCTCACAACTCCTTCAAAGAGCTGCTCTCCGGGAAGGCTCAGGCCCTTCCCGTGTCTTATCAGCGTCTCTCAGACCAGCTCATTTGCCTAATGGCAGTTCTGTATCTGCCATGAAACACACCGAGCACCTGAAGCAAACGACCACTGGGTGACCTCTCAGAGCTGCACTTCTGCAGCTGCTTGCTTTAGAGCAGCGCCTGTCTCAAATGCAGCCTCCATGGCTGCACGCGGCCCCCAAGGGCTTTTCTTGGGGCCACAGCTGGGAGGCAAAGCTGCGGCCCCACCCGCAGGGCCACCAGCAGGAGCCGAGCTCTGCCCCCCTCTGGAGATACAAATGGCTGGAGGAGCAAGCAGCTGGTGACTTTCCCAGAGTTGGTGAGGCTCAGACTTTGAGCTTCAAGCCTGGGGCGCAAGTGGGACTCCTGGCCAAGCAGTAGCAGACTGTGTCCCTCAGCCGCAGGACTTTGGGCTCTGGCCACATGCTCACTCATCCCCATCACTTCTGGCCCCCGGTGTCTTCCCTGGCCCCTCACCGACTCCCCCATTGCCATGCGTCCCCACTGCCTCCCTACCTCATCTAGGGCTTAATTTGTCCCCAGGTTTTCCAGGGCTGAGTGAGCGTGCTGTGAAAAGTGTTATTTGCATGTTTGTTAATATCACTTTTCACAGCCGCCCAGCGAGCTAAGAAGTCTGCTGCGAAAAGTGATATTAACAAACACACAAATATCACTTCTCACAGCAGCGGACTTCCTAGCTAGCGAGTCTTAAAAAAAATAAGGCAACCAAAAAAGCCAAAGAAACAACAACAAAAAAGACAAGGACGCGCAAAGCAACTTCTTGGTGTTTCTATTCTGTGTAGGTCTGGTAAAGAACAGAGGCAACTGTACATTATTTTTATTACTGAGTGTGCAAAAAAGCCCTACATAAATGAATTATAGTGATTTGGACATGTATCTTTTTTGTCTGTGTTTGTTTTTCCTAAAGTTAATTAAGTATTTTAAGGAAAACTGTCAGAGCAGAGACTAGCAAGAGTTGACCCCTATAGCTTCCCTGCACCTTTTCACTCCCCCTCATGCACTCATCCTTTGGCTGTCGGTGCAGAGTGGATACACCCACCCACCCCTCTCTGTTCAATAACTGTCTTCTGCATTGATAAACCAGACCCAGTGGCTTTTGGAGCTGGGTGAAATGGGGCTACAGAGAGAACCAGCCCTGGAGTTGAGTCCACACACATCATATCTGCTACGCTGTAGTCGCTATGGTGGATACTGACCCGCAGAATCAATCTCTACTGGCTTTTGTCCAGTCCACTTCTGCCCCTGGGATGCTTCCCTGTCCCGGGTGTCCCACCCTCAGAAACTTTCAAGCCCCCTTGCTGCTTCAGCCCTCCGGAAATGAACCCTCCAATAAACCTTCATCCTGTGTACAAAGCCACACCGATACGACCCTCTCTCCCTACCCATCCCTGCAACACTTCCAACACACAACACTTCCAACACACCATGGGCCATCAAGTGCCTCTTGAGGATGGAAATACTCTTGGTTTCCAAGCCTTTCGAGGTGCCCCCCATCTGGGAGACACCCATTTCTTTGCCCACAAGCCACCAAAGAGCTGGTAACAACTTTGGATCTGATACTCGCTCCATGGTCTCTCTGCTCCCCCAGCTCGGGCCTCTCTTTCCTTGCCACTGCTTTCACTGGTGTTGGTGTGAGAGCCTTCATCTCTGCAGTTCCTGCTGCCTGGACCAGTCTTCCTCCATCGCTGCATTCCCAACATCCCCTGGGGACACTCATTTCACCTTCCCCCTGAGAGATGACCTGGGACAGAGATTTTAGGAAAATGCTTTGCAGCATGGCACAGCACTGCTCTGTGCTACATATTGCCTTGTAGTGCACTCTGCTAGTCACGTGCAATTAGGGCTGCGAGACGAGGCAGTCCTGGTGCAATTCACTGGAGTCTAGCTAACACAATGCCTATGTTGCCAACTGACAATAGTTAGGCACATCGTGAGCCATGGCAGCTGCTCTCTGTGCTAATATATGCTTGTTTTATTACCTTGTCCTTTTCATCTCCCCTTCCTCCCCCACCCCAGTCTGTTTAATCCATATTTTCTATTCCACTAGCCTAGACTGTAAATTCTTTGGGGCAGGCACTTTCTTTTTAATGAGACTGTATACAGCACCTGAACTCAGACTGGAGTCCTTAGACACTACTGTAATAGTAATTTCTGACAAAAAAAAAAATTCCTACAGCCTCCTTGTGTATTTCATTTTGAGCCAAGGTGCTTGAGGGCCTGGACTGGCCTTTTCCCCTGTATGTATTCGTGATCCATTGAAATAAATAAATCCCAAAGTCTAAAAAGGTGGAAATGATTAACTAAGGACTGCACTTGAAATACTACAGATGAGCACTGCAGTACCTCTGCTGATGGGAGGGGTTCTCCGATTGGCGTAGGTAATCCACCTCCTTAAGGGGTGGTAGCTAGGTCAACAGAAACATTCTTTCATCAATCTAGCGCTGTCTACACCAGGGGTTAGGTCGGCTTATCTGTGTTGCTCAGGGGTGTGGATTTTTTGCACCCCTGAGCGACATAGTTGGGTTGATGTAACTTGTTAGTGTAGATCTGGCCCAAGGGATATAGCCTGTCTCTTTTCTGGTGTATAATCCTCCATCATTCACTCTTGTCCCCCTTCCTTCCCTAGTTCAACACCCCACACACAACTTTCAATTTGGCCCTCCAAATGTGCACACAGAGAAACGTGCAAAGTTCCAAACAGCAAATGCCAAAAGGTCAGAATCTCCTACCCTTATTCACACTGCATTTACCTTCCTCCACAAGGACTGCCGTTGACTCCAGTGGATCACCACATTGAGCAAGGTTCGCAGAATCTGGCTGTATGAGATGACAAAATGCTATTTCCCATTCAAGGAATCCATTCCCAACAGACTATGGACTCAATCCTGCAAGAGATCCTATTGATTTCATTGTGACTACTCATGCTTAAAGCAATGCATCAGTGAGCTTTGCTGCATCAAGGCCAGAGCAGTCGGCATCTTGCAGCACTGAGCCCTACAGAGTTAACACATACCGCTGGGTTACACGCAACATGAGAGCCACATATGCCACCTGGCCCATTAGCTAGTTATCACCAACGCAAGCCAGCAAGTAGAGCTAGGCCAGAGTTTCCTGATGGAACAGTTTTCCACTAGAAAATGCCGATTTGACTAAATGAAAACACTCCGTGGAAACCCAACATTTTGATGAGATTGACGCTTGAAAAGAAAACTGTTTGAGGTTTTTTTAACATGTTTTTCATTTTGCTTTGACTTTTTGCAAGGACTTATTTTATATTCTATCATAAATGACAATAAAAGAGTTAAAACATTTGTGTCAAAACAAAAACATTGATTTCATCAACACGAACATTGTCAACTTTCTCGAAGCGAAACATTTCACCGAGGTCAACGTTCCCCCCCCCCATTATTCTATCTTGCCAGAAATTCCACGTTTCAATTTCTCCTTCTGATTTAGAAGGAAACAACATTTCAGAAGCTGGGGATCTCTCGTGGGTTGGCAATTCCATGTTTTCACTCAGCTCCGCTAGCAAGCTCTCCGTTTGCTGACCCAGATCCACCCCACTGGCTGATCTACATATTTCATAACACTGGACAGAACAGCCGTCCAGTTCTATTTATAGGAAACTTCTTCTACTCCACCCACACCCTATACTGTGAGCACGCTGCATTAATGCACGGTGAGACTGCATTCCTTCTCAAAGCTTTGCTACGCATTTCAAAGGCACATACCTCATTGAAATGCAGTCTATTCCCGATTATCAGAAAAGCATGGGGGACCTGGATTTCATTCAGATAACTGAGAGGACAGGAGCCATTCAGCAGTGAGGTGGCCTCCCTTATAGCCAGGCGCTCCTCTTCCTCCTCACCGTTCTGCCCAGGGATCTCTGCTCTGCCCTGTGACAGCAGGGCTGTGGAGTGCTCCCTGCTCCACCACATGCCCAGTTACACCTGATCCCTGCAGGTGCAAGGTGCAGGACAGAGCAGAGACCCCCCCCCAGCCAGGACTCTGGTCCCACCAGGCCCACAGACCACCCTGCACCTTGTGCCCGCAGGGACGGGCAACACTAGCCCTGTGGCAGGGCAGGGAGTCCTCTGTAGTCCCAATGTCACACTCCCACGACAGCAGGGTTGCAAGAAGCCCTCCACAGGAGTTATTCAGCAGCAAGGTGGATTCCCCATGGCCGGGGGTTCGTCCTCCTCCCAGCCCCGGCTGGGGATCTCTGGTCTGTCATCCCAGTCTCCACAATACCACAATCCATTCCTTGTCCCCCAGCAGGAGATCCCAAGGATGGGATGCAGATAATGTGGAGGTTCAGATAACAGGCTTTGCGATAACTGGGAATATGCTCTAGTTGGCTCCCTGATTCCTTCAGGCTCCTGTGAGAATCCTTAAGAAACAATCCGCAAACTCAATGGTGCACATCCAACACCAAAGAGCCTCTTCATGGACCAGGACCCCATTGTGCAAGGTGCTGTACACGCATGGAAGAGGGGCAGAGTTAAGGTTAGATGGGCAGAGTGAATCAGGTGGGGAGATGGGGGTTTATGTTGCTGTGGGGAGCTGGCTGTTTGTTTCTAGATATTTTTAATGTCCAGGGTGTTTTGGAAGCTGTACACTGTCTACGGTTAAGTATTAGGGATTTTTTTTAGTGGATGTTGGCCAGATTTCTGTGAAGCGCACTAATTATTTTGGTTCACGAACAACACCCACCAGCGGCAGGGGGCTGTGATGGTTCTCCATTCCACGAAGTTGTATGACGCTTTGAAATCCTTAAGGGCCAGTGCCATTAGTGCTAGTGGGTAGGAGAATCTGACAGACAAGAACTCCCAGCGCTGGGGATTTGGGTTGGGGTGTGCTTCCTGGTCTGCCAGGCTGCTTTCCCAAAGCTGATCTTTTGCTCCAGCCCAGCCCTTCCGAAGCTCCACTGAATCTTCGTCAGTTCCCGGCTCTCTGCCATGGAGCTCTGACTCCCCCTGCTGTGAGCAGCTCTCTGAAACTGAGCCATTTCCTGCCTTTTTACACCTGCAGCAGCCCCAAAAGGAATCGCTGAATCCAAGGGAACAACAGAATTGATACAGTCGTCAGCTGAAACACCCCCCCCCAACCAATCTTAGACAATCCCTTTTTCAGTGGGGAGCGCGTATCCGAGCAGGGACTGTTCTCCAGGCCGCCGCAAGAAGCTGCCAGGCATGCACGGAGCAAGCAGACGTTTACGGATCATTTACCTCTGAAGCTGTTCACAGCGCCAAACTGCTGGCTGTCAGTCCGTCTGAGCTCTACTAGAAGAGGCAGCTGTGAGGCAGGTGGGGAGGGCCCAGGGAGATGGTCACGCGGTCTCTAATGCAAGGAGGGCACCTGTCCCCACAGCTTGACTTGAACGCCGACAGCAATATTGAATTTTTATTAAGGGTTAGAAAAGTTTGAGCAATTCGTTATTCTCACTTATGCTTCTGGGCATCTGCGCTTCTGGACTCCAGGAAGAGCCAACTCTTCGGCTGGTGTAAGCTGGCGTAACTCCATTAGCAGCAGTACAGTGGCACTAAGTTACATCCCAGGAGGATGTGCCCTGCATTGTCAAGACAGCAGAAGAGGCTGCTCTGCAGTGCCTCCAGCCTGATGGGAAGCCAGGGGTATCCAAATCCCTAGGGGCTGGTCCTTCCCCATGAGATTTCTGCCTATTTTGTAGTCCCAAGAGGTTCACACTGTCATCCAAACTCCACCTCCAAACCTCCAGCACTGACTTGCCCTTCCGCCCTGTGTTTCCCTCCGGCACCTGGTGCTGAGCAAAACAAAGCCCTGAGGGAGGCAGCTGAGGGTCCATAGCGTGGCATGGAAGTGGTCGCTTGTAGCAGGGTCCGTTCAGAGCTCCTCTTATCTCCTTCCACCTCTCCAGCATGCGATGATGAAAGAACTGGCCTGGCCAGTGAGATCCCCTGACAGCAGCGTTTGTAGTTTCACTCCCCCCCCCACTCATTCTTGTGCTGTTGTTTTTGGCATAGGTGAAAATCAACCCTACCCAGCTGGGCCATGGGAGGTTAATGAGGGACCTGTTCACAGTGCCCCTCTAGAAAGGCAGACAAATTGGGGGTGCCTGGCTCCCTCCCCAAAGTAAAGCTTTACCTGTCAGGGCCCCTGAAATGCAGCCTGAGCAATTCCTGAGGATCTCTCGTTCTCTTCCTACGCATCCTGGAGAATTCACATCCCAGAAAGCCGGGGAAGGGAAGGTGGAGCAGTTGCTCTGGTTATGTAAGGCTAAAAAGTGCAAAGGGTCTCCACTCGCTTGGCAATGCAGGCCACCGGCAACGCTGCTGTCCAGAGCAGAGGGGTGACTGCTGTAGCAGACCTGGCTGCTGGTAGGCAGGTGTGCCATCCAAAACGAACCACTCATTCAACCCCAGTTCTCTTTGTGGAAAACAGGGGGCCACCTGAGAAAGAGTGTTGGAAATGGGTTGCGGTCACCTCGGTTCAGCAGCACAGGCACTAGGAGATTTCCCTACGGCATCTGCACCCCAAATCATTTCTCGGGGCCGGGAGAGGGAAGGATTGCACATCTCTGTCGTTTTCACTCAGCCCGTCCCCACACTGAGGGTCCACCTACACTGAGATAAAAGCCCCCGGCACGGCCAGGGCTGGCCCAGGCCAACTGACTCAGGCTTTTGGAGTTTAGGCTGCAGAGCTATAAAATTGCTAGTGTAGACATTCTAGCTCAGGCTGGAGCCCAGGGTCCAAGACCTGGGGGGAAGGGGGGTGTTTCAGAGCAGATGCAACTGAACATCCCGTTGTGCACATCACTAACCAGAGCAACTGCCACCCTCCCATCCCTCTCATTTTTCATCCCACTCATTTATTGCATTTTAGGCAATAAAGTCTTAGGGACAGAGCTCGGGTTTCCCTGTTCATGTACAGTCACCTAGCGCAGCAGGACCCCAGTCCCAGTTGGGGCCTGTAGGCACCACAGGAACGTGACCCTGAATTGCTAATAATTTTAGTCTCAGTCTGCCACAGTGGTCACTCATTTTGGGCACCTTCACTTTTTGGGTCCCCAAACTGAGACACCCTAAAGAGGCCTGATCGTCAGTGGGCATGCGTTCATCGCAGTCTGGAAATCCGGCCCCGCTCAGGTGGGGACAAACTCAGAAAACATTACAGCATAGACTTCAGAGCCAGATCCTGGGCTGGTCTAAATACACCTCGCCCCATGGGTCTGTGGTGTCTGTGGTGTCTCCATGGTGGGCATCCAAAGGTCAAGCCACCCAAAATCACTTGTCAGGTTTTGAAAATGTTGGGTGATGCCTCTGGGCTCAAACCCTTCCATTGCAGGGTATGGTTAAATCCCACTGATGGCAAAGGGAAAGGACAGCAGGATTTCTCTCTCCCTCTCACAGAGGGAGATGCCGGGGGGGGGACACATGCTGGATTATCTGAGTTTCCACACAGCAGACGTTCCCTTTTGATAAGGATGCTGCCGGAGATGGATCAGAGGAAGTGTTAGCGTTTGAAGAGGGTGCAGAAGAAAACACATCAGCCACGTTCATAGTTCCACGTGCACTGATTAACTTCACCTCCGGAAGGCGGCGGGGGAGCGCTCAGGTTCCCTTTGGGTCGGAAAGCCACTGCCGGCTGTTCTAGAGCAACCGTGCAGCAGGGGAAACCTGGTGCCAGCTGCGGTGAGAACTGGGTCGGCTAAAACAGGACATAACATCTGTGCCACCAGGAAATGGGAGGGAAAGTAAGCTCAGCTAGGACAGGTGACCAAGAGGAAGGCTAGTCTAGTGGTTAAGGCAGTGGTCAAGGACTGGCTTTGCCACAGACTCACCGTATGATGTTGGGCAAGTCACGTCACTTGACAGGGCTAGATTTTATGCTGGGTGCTAAGACCTTTTGAGAATTGGATCCTAATTGTGGCAGGCCCGGGGGAAGGACAGGAGGTGGTCTTCGTATTGGAGCTAACCATTCCGGTTGCCATGATCAGCAGAACTCAACAACAGCAGCTCCCATTGCTGCTGAGGCGTTTTGAAAATGTGCTCTCACCTTGGCCCCTGGGTAAGCAGCTGATGAGAGCCAAGCTCCTGGGGATATCTGGCCCCAACCATCATTCTACGAGTAGGAGGAGGCGTGTCTAGTCATTAGAGAAAAACACCATGAACATGAGTGCCTGGATCCCACTCCTGGCCCTGCCACCGAGTCACTCAGTGACCTTTGGAAAGTCACATCATTCTTATATTTGTTACATTATTATTCATTGGATGGCACTGAAACGCACACCAGGCACTTGGGCTCATTAGAAAACAAGAATTCTGTTTCACACAAAATTTCAAGGTGTCAGCCTTTGTTTTCATTCTGCATTGGAAAAAAAACAAGACCTTGTGAAATGTTTCATGAACAAATACAAAAGATCAGGGAAGCGTATGCCCAGATTAGCCAATGCCCTTGAATGTGGCTGACACAGGTTCAAATCCCTTCTCTTCTTGATTCTCTCTCTCTTCTGTGGTTTGACCAGAAATTCCATCCCAGACCTGAGAAACATTCCCAATAAATGTTGTCAAAACAAAAATGTTTCAGCAAAAAATTTCCATTCTGAAAAATCAGCATTTTTCAAAGAAAATCTCCTGACTAGCTCTGCCAGCCACCTCCCCAAAAATAAGTCATCAACATTGCTCCAAAGAACTCATCTCTATGTGTGCCCTGTCACTGCAACCGACTGGAAAACAAGGATATTTGTTCCGGGGAACATTTTTGATTAAAGAAAAAAACGTTTTCATTTCCAAAATTCTTCTTCAACTGTTTTTGTGGCAAACTTTAAAAAAAAAATCACCTCAATCAGAACAGTTCCCATGGAAATTTCCATTTTGATTAAAAAAGCCACATCTGTTAAAAATACGATAGCTCTGAGTGAAAAATTACAACTATATGCCTTTTGTAGATTGGGGAGTATAAACACGTCTCTAAGGGCAAATCATTCCTGGAGGAGAGGGGGGTTCTTAACTCAGGCTAGCTACCTTGAGTTAAAATAGCAGTGAAGACAAAGCAATGTGGGTTTTAACTCAGCAGCTCGAATTAAAATCCAGGTTTACCTATAGGCTTTAACTGGAGCTGTTAACATTAGTTACAAAGAGAATTGCTGTGTCTTCACTGCTATTTTTATCCAAGTTAACTAACCCAAGTTAAGATCATCCCCTCCTTTTTTTTTAAATGTGCAGTGAAGACATACCTCAACTTGCAGGCGTGTTAGTGGGTCTTCGTTAACTGTGAGGCTCAATTAGTGTCTATAAAAGGCTTTAGGCACCTTGATCAAGAGGCTGTATGGAAGCAGTACAATTAATTTTCCTATCAGCTCAGTGCATGATCAGCAACGAGAAGGTAGGGTTCCCATTAGCGTGAGCATGGCTAAATGTTTTCTCAGCAAGGTTGAAGGATGCCGCATGCATGTCATCTGATGGCGTTAGTGCTCTTGATTTGTAAATGCTGATTTTTGTTGGTTAGCCAAGTTCCAGCTGCAGGCTGAAAACAACATGAGCCTCTCTTCACAGCTCTAATGTTTGCCTAGTTTGGGAGCCTGATGAGACAGTTTGAAGTAGGAGGGGTTTTTAATTGCACATTTTGTGGTAGCTAATTGTCCCCCTGCACCAAGCAGGCTGCCTTTACAGGCAGAGCATTGTGTTCAGATGCGGGGCTGAGCCAGTGTTCAGAGAAAGGCTGGAGAAGGGACATGTGCAAATAAATTCTACCCTGGTGTTTCAGTGGCAGACTTACCAGGCCACACAGATCTCTGGTGTAAACCCTTTGGCTTGGGGATTAGCTTGGCCCATAGCAAGGAATTGATTCAGCAAAACAGGACCTGTCAAGAGCAGGAGACTGACATCATGGATCCAAATCCCTGAAATGAGCAGAGTTCATTCACACACATTTCCCTTTGTCAAGGGCTGGTTGGGTTGTGGAAAGGAAGCAATTGACAGGTTAGCCAGGAGCAGCAGAGAATGCAACCTGACAGCTGAAGAAACAGAGATGGGTGTCAAGGTCTGGGGATTCAAACACAGGTCTAGGAGCCAGGTCTCTGTAGCTCTGCCAGAGAGTAACTGCGTGAGGTTTGACTAGTCATGTCCTCTGTGTGCCTCAGTTTCCCCATCTGTCACATGGGAACAACAACTATTTCCCTACTTGTCAGGGGCATCGCAAGGTTGAGGTCCTCGCATGGAAGAGGTCCAGTGGTGGAAGGAGGAAGTCAGAAGCAGAACAGGGAGAGATATACAGGAAGGTGGCTGTGCTGAAAGGGCTGGGAGAGGCGACGGATGGCTGAGGACTCATCAAAAAAGCCCTGAGCCTTACTGAAATAAAGGAGAGGAGAAAAGCAGAAGGAAATAGAAAGTTCAGAGTGAGATAGTCACTTGTGAAACCTAAGTCTTCAAATGTACATAAACTCCAGCCTGTGCTGTCCTCCACCCTGACAGTTACGTCTGTGGACTTGAATTCAGACCAGGATCTTCAGTAAACAGATGTAAAGCTTTATGCAACAGAATAATTGTTTAGCACTAAATAATTCTCTCAGATTGTATATTTCAAACCCCAGCCCCCCTCCATTTATTCACAGACAGGGATAAAACCAGCCACTCTACTGAAAACCCAGCTAAATGAAAGACACTTCTCACACGCCACCCTGGAAGTACTTGCATAGCGGTCTGCCCCTTCAGCGGCTTGTCTTCCCCAGTATCCCTCTCTGTTCTGGGTTTCTCCAGGACTCTGTGCTCACTCCCCTCCACACTCATCTTTTTAAACCAGTGTTTCCCAGTGGAGATGGGGGAACCTCAGATTCATCCAGGAAGTAAGAGGTGGAGGATCAGAATAGCAGGGGGATGGTGAAAGTTACATGATGCTGAGTCAACCCTCTCCCAAACAGCCACCTGTGCTCCCGCAGAAGTTCATACTTCACCCTTTCATGGCACCTTTCCACTGGACAATGCAGCCATTTTGACATATCCGTTAATCAAGCCCCACCACACCCCTGTGAGGCAGGGGAGTGATGTTATCCCCATTTTACAGATGCAGCTACTGAGGCACACAGAGTTTTAAGGCAAAAAGGTTCCAAAGGGGCCACTGACTTTGGTTGCGTCAGTCACTGAGGTGCTCAGATTGGGCACCCAGAAAATGAAGATACTCAAAAATCAGTGGCCACTTTGGAAACCTTTGGCCCAAGTGTCTGGTCAAGGGCCACACAAAAAGTCAGTGGCAGGGTCAGAATAGAATCCAGCAGAGCCTTTTCTTGTAGTGGCCAGCATCAAGCAATAGACAAGCTGCTACTCTTGAGAATTCAGCAATATCTTGATAGCAGGCAAAGCAACCAGGGCAATGACATTAAATCTCTATATTTATATGTGTAACACAAGTCATATCAGCAAAACGCTCCGGCACCAAAGCAAATCACTCGCCTATTTTTAGCCGTACAATTTAGTCACACACTTGCAGGAAATAAGGCCAGTTTCCTTGCAATGTGCCCCTTTTTCTCCTTCCTTATTAAAATTCCCCACCCTGCAGCAGAGCTCTGAGACTTAGACACTAAGCGAGATCCTTAGCATCTGTAGGGACAAACTGTCACAGACCTAGTATGGCCCTATCCCACTGTCGTTGTGTCTGGGCTAAAGAAGGGATAAAGCCATATGGTCTGGACCTAGAGTTGGATCCAAATGTCTCCACAGGTTAGGAGCATTTGGGGTTTTTATTGCTCAGTCCCCAGCTGGGCCCCATGTAGCTATGAGAGAGGCATGGGCCAATGGTCAGAGCACCAAGCTGAGGTGGGTGGGACAGATCCTCAGCTGGTGTAAAGTGACGAGTCAAGGGAGCTGTGTTGCTTTGCACCAGTGGGGCATCTAGCAAGGTCACTCCCAAGTTCTGGTACCTGACACTGGCCTTGAGCAAACCACATGCTTTGTGCCTCAGTTTCCCTAGCCATGAAAAGGGGTTGACTGAGGGAATGAATGAGTTGATGCGCGTGAAGCACTTGAAGGGTGATAATGCTCAGTACTATTACAGGAGCCCCCTGCCACGCTCAGCCCCATATTCACCGGGCATCGGTAAGAAAGCCTCCGTCAGTCCACACGCAGGGAGGGGCAGGACCGGATGATATTGGGGATGTAACGAGCTTGGCATCAGGTTCCCACTGGGTTGCAGAACCCACAGGGCAAATTGCCGGAGGTTCCGCACACGTCTCAGCTGACCAGCTTCAAAAGAGGACATGGACCCAAGAGAGTGAGAGAAGGGTGAGATTTGCCCTGGAGAACGGGGCTTGCTGCAGAGGACAACTGCCTCTCAGTCCCCGTGCTGCTGTTATTAACGGGTTCTGAAAGCTGCAGCAAGGAAACCAGCCTCTCTCTCGGGGGCTGCAGCCAGTGCAAGATGCATCTGTGAGGTCAGTGATGGCTTGCCAGGGAGCAAAAAGAACAGAGTGCAGTTATGAGCCCTTGCAATCCAGGGCTAAAGGCAGGTTAAATAAGGCCCAAAACTGTACAGAGCTTTGTCTAAAGCAACTTGTTATTTCCCGCCCTAAGGGAGGGATCCAGACACCGACACAACAGCATTGCGAACTGCAAGCATTTGAAAAATCACAAGTTACAATCCAAATAATGATGAGATTGGTTGAAAAATCATGAGATTTTGAAAAATAACGATGTATGGTTCATTTTATTTGTCTTCTCCTGTTGCAGACTTTAGGGTTCAAATTGGCAAGCTTTTCTCTGCTGCCATGAGGGCTAGAAACTTTCTTTTTTACACAAATGACAGCTGAGATTCTGGGGTAATAACGTGACTCCAGCAGTTGGGGGCTTTGAGAAAATCCCCCAAAGTGTGAGACATCATAAAAATCACACAAAATCCCCTGAAGTCAATGGAAAGGTCACTTCACCTTCAAGGTCTCTTTTTGCACTATCCCCAAAGGAGAAGTTTGGGATGTGAAGGCTGCCAACCCACTGCCAAATTTCCAGGCAGCCCCATAGTGGCACACACCTCTGGGAAGTACAACACGGGGGAATGCGAGAGAATGGGTGCTATGGCAAGGAGGGAGCAAAGACAGGGTTCTAGACACCCCCCCATGCTTTGATTAGCCTCTGCCATAGGGATGGGAGATCATCTGTGCCACTGATCTGCTGTTCCCCTTTGCTCTCTATTGTTCAGTGGAGGCAGAGGCTGCACGCATGCCTTATTCCTTGAACCACGTCCCCTGTGACATGTGCTCACGTCCCAAGTACAGAAGTAGGCATAGGGCACATAAGCAGCGCAACCCTGTAGTTTACAGCAAGCCAGACCAGCCTTCGAATCTGTGAATTCTGTGAGCGCCCCATCTGCACGCAATGCACAAGGGCCTTTTGTTTTCTTAACTCACCACGGCCCCTGTGAATAGGTGCGACGCGGAGGGAGCAGGAAGGTAAGGGAAGAAACTGGCACCCCCTTCACTCGTAAGCCTCCCTGCTCAAGTGTCTATAAATGCCAAAGTCCCCTCTCTCCTTCCTTGAATTGCAGCAATGCAAAAACCCAGGCATCCCTCATGCCTTCCTTACGGCCCCTGCACTCACCAGTGCCACTGTGACTCCAGAAAGCAAGGAGCAATGCAAATGAATGACCCCCAAAACATCATCTACCCCTGGAATCCCAGAATGCTGCTCTCTCCAGTCATGTAATTGCCTTCAGCAATTCGCTTACGACTCTCACGGCCCAGATCAATAATCCTCTCTGCAGGCCCCTAGGCTGCTGCTGCCTCCTCCAGAGAATTCCTTTTTTGCCATTCCTCCGCATTCCTCCGTCCATCAGCTGCTCCAGTCCCTCTCACACAATCATTTCCTCCTCCATTATTACCATCTGCAGAAGATACATTTGCAGCAAGGAGCATGGAGCTAATGGAATTTCTGTGAAGTTGTAAACAATTATTCAAAGGAAGGACGTGCCTATTTATCTGCTAATACAGTAGTTAAAAAAAAAGTCCTTTAATTGCATTTGGAATCTATTTTAACGATCTACCCATGTGAGTATTAAGATGCCAAAGCTTTTCCATTAGTAATATATTCCCAAGCAAAATCTTTGTTAAAATAGGTTAAGGTGGTAACTAGGTGGTAAATAGACCATTTATTTCCAACAACATAATTAGAACAACTGTAGTTATTTAAAAGAAACAAACAAACAAAAGCCCTACTATTTGAAAGTCAAGATATCCAAAGGCAAGATTTAAAATGTAAGTTGACGAATCAGTGAATTTACAGCCAGCTATTCAAAAATCCCAAATGCCAAAAAGCATAGAAAGATTTTTTTTAAGGTCCCAGCAATGATCCTAACTGTGTCCCATTCCTCACCCTCCTCACATCGGTTGTGCAAACTAAAACATAGTTCCACAAATATTCACAAGTGGCAAATAACAACCACTGCAATCATGCTGGACCAGACAGCCTTTTGTAATTCAAACAAATAGTTGTGAACAATGTTATGCAAAACTCCACTTTTAGATTCTCTGTGACTTCCAGGGTTCAATCAAAAGACACAACAACTCCCATGTTATCTTCCACTAGAGAAGGTGGAAAAACTTTCCACCAGAATGTTTTTCCACTGAAACTGAAAACCTCTATTTCGAACTTATCAGAACAAACCATTGCGATTTTTCATTTAAAAATTACTTTGAAGTTATAATATAATACAAAATTGGGGAAGGGAAGAATTTGAAATCAGAACAAAATGTTTCAATTGATCCAAAATGAAGTTTTTTCCTCAAAATATTTTATTTTGTGGGACAGGATTTTTAAAAAATTGCTTCTGTTCCAATTTAGAACAGAAACAAATGTTAGAAAAGTTGGAGTTTCTCGTGGAATGGAAATTCCAAGTTTCAAGCAACTCTGTCTTTCACATGTGTATGGATGGTATTTACAGAGCATAACGGAATTTCCAAGGTCATACGTGGTGCAGAATTTGTATCCTCAAGTTAGTGAGGCTTTAAAGTATGGATGCTACTAGAGAGAAAAACAATAAAATGCATTAGACTTAGGGGTCTCCATTAATATTATAAATTGTGACAACTTACAAAATCGGTTGAAGTATCGAGAGGTTTGAAGTTCAGCTAAAGGTTGCTATGGATGTATTGTTCTGTTTGCTGGTCTGGACTTTTCCTAGCTGTTAAAGTGTCAGCAGACCAACTGGTGATTCAAATAGAACTGGTTGAAAAATGAGTGGAAAATTGTCATTAAAAAAGTCTATATTTTAAAATTTTCAACCAAATTTGACCAGATCCATAGTTGGTTGAAAATCAGCAACAATTGTGAGCATTTTGCCAGAAAAACCAAATTCCTGGTAATTTCTTATTTTGAATTTTCGACAAGATTTTGAAATTTGAAAAATGTTAACCAGCTCTAGTCACACACACAGCGTCTGCAAAACCAGCCCTCAAACCAATGGAAACGTTTTCACGCTTACTTGGTTTTAATCCAGTATCAGTGGCATTTAAAAAAATTAACATTCTCTCTGGAGTGTTGGCAACAACACTGTGCTAGAGCATGACAGTCAAAGATGAAACCCATTAGGAGCAAAAGTGAAATTGACCAGTCGCTTTCATTGTCCAGGAATGAATGAGGGTCCAAAAGTATATAAACAGCATAAAGGATGACAAGTAAATGAGATTTTAGAATATTTTTAGTTTTAATAATCCAAGCCAAAGTTTTTCTAATCTGAGTACACAGAAACTGCAAAGGACAGCACTAAAGAATCGCTCCTTGGTTAGGAGAAGTTCTTGTGAAAAGCAGTAGAGAATTTCCCACCACATTTTTACACACACACGCTCACACACGCCTGCCGAGCAACAGCCTCATAATCAGTGGGATGAGTTGCTCTAACAACCCCATCCAGTGAAGTAATTGGGAAAGGAGCCATACACCGGGAGAACTGTAATTTGTTTTATTTTAGAAAAGCCCAGCACAGGACCATGTCTGTTCCCCTCCAACTGAAGCCATGCGGATGGAGCTATGGGGTTGCACGATTGACCCTGATCCAGAACCATTTCTCCAACAACCCCCACACCTTCCTCACTCCCCCATCCTCAGACCTAGATAAACGGGGGCTTGGTTCTGAACCAGCCTGACTGCCAAAATTTTGCAAAACTAAAGCTATTTCTGGGCCAGATCTACATGAGAAACGTTCGTAGGTATGATGCCAGTTAGAGGTGTGATTCTTTACCACATTTTTACATCAACAAAGAGCCCTCGTGCAGATGCCAGTTGTACCAACCAAAATATCCTTTTACCCCAGATTCATTTGGAGAACTAGTATAAGCTCGTCTGCCAAAATAACACCCTTGTAAGGGTATACGCTGTGTTTCTATTAGGAGGGTTTGCCTGTAAATCTATCCTAGCAAACCCGTCCTAGCACAGATCTGGCCTGGGTTTTGCCTGCCTAGTCATTCTCGCAAAGTCCTGGTAGGCGGAAGGTGGGCACACCCACAACCAGGAGTGCCACTACTCTGAGATCCTGGCGATCATTTATATACACTCCTTCTCCCTGAATAAATAGCTCCACTGCTCCTGGGTGGGGGATAGGTGTATCTTCATCCTTTTGAACCAGAATGGCCCTCTCCTGGATCGGCCAGCTCCAGGCACAAGCCGCAGCATACGCAGCCTTCGGTAGATAGTGCACCTTGGAAGGCATCATCCATTGTCTTCAGAAGAAGGGTCAACACTACCAGGTGCCGAAAGGACCGGAAGGTTGAGTGCGACGCTTGTGTAATTGTGACCCATGTACATACGGGCTCTCTTATTGCAGAGGGTCTCCTGCCACACATCCACACGCACACAAACACACACTGCTAGGCCCACCCGCCCACCCGCCCCCATCCACAAAGACATGCAGAGACACACACAGGCAGGCACCCCAGCAAATGTATCACAAACCCATGAAGAGCTGCAAACACGCATGCTTACTTAGCTTATTCCTTCCTTAAGCTTGTCGGGGCAAGGACTCTCTTTTTTTCTGTTCTTTGTACAGTGCCTAGCGCAGTGAGGTCCTGGCCCATGACTGGGCCCCTAGATCCTATTGTGCGACTGCTCCTACAATAATACGCATGTGGGCACGCACTCAAGAGGACCTACACGAAGGCACATGTGCACACGGATAAAGAGGTGCATAGGTAACCCACTTATGTTTGTTAGGGGGCTCCTCTGTGCCATTCCAGAGGCTGACAGTCTGGCAGAGTGCCTTCGCTCAAGCTCTAGTAAACCCATGGTTTTAGCTCTGGAGAGCCCCAGTTCAATCCCTAGTGCGTCGGCCAAGATGGTGCCTGTCACATATGCCCATAAACATTCACACGCTTGCCCCATTCCCCCTTGAAAAGGATGGACACACGTGTGCCAGAGAGGCCCCACAACATGCAAGGGAAAGCCATGTTCCTGTATTTAGTGGAAGCCAAGCAGCAGGTCTGATACATGCACCCCTGGTGTAAATCCACCTGAAGGGAGGAGGGTTCTGACCTTGATCTTTGCTCTTTTTTTGGTAAGTGGAAATTTCCAAAAGGTGGCCAATTAAAGAGCAATCAAACCCTTCCAGGGGAGGAGGAGGGCAGGGGGTACTTTCAGCTTCCCTGCAAGAAGCTGGTATTAATGGCCCTGAACTAATCCATCATTTCATGCCCGCTGGACCCTCTGATTGGGCTTTTACAATTAGAACAATCTCGTCTTGGCGTCTTTATGGCACGACTCTGGCACTGGCTCTCTGCCGTTATCATCCCTGACTTTATAGGAATTTATTTAGCTTATTACTGCCACTCCCCTCAGCCTTATTTGCTGCTAATGAGGGCTTTGTTCCATGCTGGGGTTTTAAGAGGGTTGCAGATTGCAGCATCCCCACCGCCCCGCCTTCCTCTGTCCCAGATCTGTCTGTCTCGCTCGCACTCTCTCCCCGGCTCCTCTGGATTACAGTGCTGTGCCATTCTCCAGCTCTCTTTATATACAGTAGATTGATTTTTTTTCCCTCGGCCCCCCACCCCACCTCCTTTCCTTCCTCTGAAAGAGCAAACAGCATGGAATATGGCAGGACTTGTTATTCCGGAGTTAAGATTTACTGTACTTCTCAAAACAAAAGCATGTCACTTGTGGCCAGAGTGTAGAGTGACAGGGAGCCGGTTAAAACTCCTTCCAACGAGGAAAGGGAAGGGAACAAATCAGGAGAGAAGGCACCATGCCAGGACCTCAGGACAAAGCATGCGGGACCCAACCCTAGCAGGAACTGAGCACCCACAGCTCACATGGCGCTGAATGGGAATTAAGGCCAACATTTTCTAAAGAGGCCTCTTGTGATGGTATATACGTGACCCCTCTTACCATATCTAAGCACCTCACGAGCTGTGGTGCATCTCTTCTTAGAAGCAGCACAGTGATATTATCCCCATTATAGAGGTGGGGAAATTGAGGGCGATATAAACCATGTGACTTGCCCAAGATCACACAGGAAGTCTTGTGGCAGAGCAGGGAGACCTATAGGCAATTCCCAAGTCCAAGACTAGCATCCTAGCCACCGGGTCATCCTTCTGGCATCTGGCACCTTCGCTTTTGGGTAGTCAGCTTGCTCCACCCAGGCATCTGATGATCAGGAAGTGCCACGCGCACGTAGCTCCTGTCGACTTCAGCTGCCATTTGCTCAGCCCTTTCCGAGAACCAGGCCCAAGATGCCTCCAGCTGGGAGCCCCTGAAATTGAAGCACTCAAAATCACTGAGTGCCTCCAAAGTGTCGGCTTGTCGCTTGTCAGCACTATGTGCAGTACGTTGTCTGGGGCACATGACCATGAGCCCCTCTAGTGGCTGACTCGCATCAAACATAACAGCCTGCCACCTAGACTTATTCCCACAAACTCACATGCCAAGGGCTTGCGTGCTGGGTGTCGAAGGCCCAGAGACTGATCCCTGCTGACAGCCGCTGGTGTCTCCATGTATGTGGCTGGTTCTGTTACATCAGCCCTTTTCAGGACCCACCCTTCCTAGGATTGCCCAGCACTCGCGTAGCGATTTGCACACTTGGTTCTCAATGCACTTTGCAAAGGAGTGCGAGCAGTGCCGTCTCAGTTATACAGACTGGACAACGAAGGCACAGAAGGGCCAGATGACTTGCCCTGGATCGGATCACCCGGGAAGTCTGAGGCAGAATCAGGAATAGAAGCCAAAAGTTGCTGAGCCAGTAGATAATTTGCCACTCAATTCTGTGGAGCCAGGATTTTCTCGCAGATCTTCTGCTCTAAAACAGGCGGCTCCCCTGGGCTCCAGCCTACATCCTTCTCCTCCCTCTGTCTGTAGAATGCCAACTACACCAGCTCCCAAACTACCCCATAAATGCTCATGCACCCCTAATTGGCCACACTTTGCCTTAAGTGGCAGCTATTATGCTCACCCACATTCTGAATGGGTCATTCTGTCCCTGAGGGCGGCAGTAAAAACCTCCATGCTCCTGTTTTGTTATATTTTTGCAGATTTATTCCCCCCCAGTGATTTTACTGCAATTTAAACATGTACCTGTGGTTTATGAGACTCCCGGGCCCCCCCTGCCATCTGCATGCTTTTTCCCCTTCCCTTCCTTCAAGATTTAGCTCAAGGGCTCAACCCCAGTAGTAAAATACCTGGCCCTTAAAATTCCAGCACAGTGCCATCGATCTCCGCAATTCACCTCGGGTTTACTAGTCAAACTGAACAAAACGGAGTCTTTAAAACACAAAATGCCAAGCCCATAAATATGGGGCCTCGTAAGGCCTGGTGGGGTGGGGAGGAACAGCCAGGGACTAGCCCAAAGCCCTGTAAAGTGGTTAACTGGCCCATTTGTGTGTCCCAGCGATTTGTGTGTGCTGGGTGGTAATACAGCTGCCACCCCCTCCCCGCCTAATATGGTGAGTTCACCCCACACAATGGATGCAGCAAGCCAGTTCCCCCAGGTAGGTCATAAATCCTACCTTTATGGCCTTTTATTATGTTGTTTCAACAGACTCTTAAAGCTGGAACAGCCACCAATTGATAGCTGCTTTAAATCTCTTTCATTTTCTACCCCTATTACTTTCTCTTCTTGGTTTGCTTTTCTTTTCTTCTTTCCTTTCCCCCCCCACCCCTTCATGAGTCAAACTTTATAGGTCTCCCCCTGAGGACTTCAGCAGAATAGAGACAGTGTTTGTGATTGGGAAACAGTAACCGAGAGAGAGAGACAGAGACAGACAGTGTTTATTTTTCACCACGTACAAGGCAGAGGAGGTACATAAATTGAATTAAACTAAAAGGGAGGGGGTGATTGGCAGGCTGTGAGCCCAGGGAGGATTTATTGCCATGGAATCAGAAGGAAAAGAATAAAATGAAAAACTAATAATAATAATACAGCTCTGGCTCGATTACTGTGATCCTGTTAATGGCTGGATTCACTCCCTGACATCTCTCTCAGGCGACTGCTTGCTTAACCCCACTAGGAGATGGAAACAGAAAGATTTAAGCTAGGTATCCAGGGAACCCCAGATGGCACTTTTAAGCTCCCATCCTGCACTGAAAACCTTGGGAAATGCAGGATCTGGGCCTTAGATTGTAAGGCTTTGTCTATATTTAAACCACTGCAGTTACACTGCTATAGCACTTCAGTGTAGACACTGCAGTGACAGAAAGGGTTCTCCAATCGGTGTAGGTAATCCACCTTCCTGAGATGTGGTAGCTAGGTCGAGGGAAGAATTCTAATATATTACACATATTTTATATTTTGTTTTGACATGATGAGAAGAATTCTTCCCTCGACCTAGCACTGTCTACACCAGGGGTTAGGTCGGCTTCCCTACATCTCTCAGGGGTGTGGACTTTTCACATCCCTGAGAAACGTAGCGATGCCAATGTAATACTTCAGTGTAGAGCAGCCCTATATTCTTGTGGACAGTGACTACTGTATATACTTTCGCAGCACCTAGCAATAAGGAATCCTGATCTCCAGTGGGGTTACAATAATAAATAATAGTAACTGGAGGGATTTGGTTCAACTAGCCAGCTAGTCGGGGAAGGGGGGACTGAAGGTTTAAAGTGGTAATGGGTAAACCTAAGACCACTTCCATCTACTTCTAGATAGAGATTTCTGCACCGTGTAGCTTTCTTATTTCTAGAGCTGGTCAATATATTTGACAGAATAGCTTTTTCATTGGAAAATGCAGTTTTTTAGAAATTGAGCTACTGCCTGGGAATGTGTCAAATTCAATAACTTTTTTTTAATAAAAAATGTCATTCTGATCATGTCAAAATGTTTCATTTTGATTCACTTCCGTTTGGCTTATATGTTATATTAAATTACTAATTTTATATTATATCCAAGGTCTTACATATAATATTTTATTTGGACATGATCAAAAACGAAACATTTTTACCTTAGAGAAAGGAAGCATTTTGTAATTAGCAAGTGAAAAATATTTGAAGAGATCAAAATGAAACTTTGCGATGGTTCAAAATGATTCCCTTCCCGCCCCCCTTCAGAATTTTCATTTCACTGGAAATTTCAACTTTTTGTTCTGATTTGGAATGAAAACAAGTTTTGAAACAACAGAATTTCCCATGGAACAGAAATTCTATGTGCCGACCAGCTTTAGTTATTTCTATTAACCTGGCCTTGCTACAAGAGCTTATGAACCCATATCGGGGTCTCTGAGGCCGAGCCAGGATAGAATATAGCTGGAGAAAGGAGACCACACCAAGAAACATTTAGGGGAACTTTTTTTAGGGGGTGCAGGGCCCTGGGTTGGGAGAATCCAAAAGATATTGGAAGTACTTCAGACCGCCCGATAATGAGATACATCTGAGCTCGGAGATCACCACATATCTGGAGGCAGCTGTTGAGGCTGTAAGGGGAGTTTTCTGCCTCTAAAAATCCAGGATCACTCTTAAAACTGCAGCACAATGGCTGTGGTATTCAGCTCCCACTTAGTCACCGAAATAAATGGTCAATTTTCAAGAGTGCTCAGCGTGCTAGGCTCACAGTAGGAGCGGAGCCATTTGGAAAATCTGGCCCTTATTTAGGGCTGCAATAGCAGCTGAGCTCTTTGGAAAATCCAGCCCTGACTGTGGACTCTGAGCACTTGGAAATGCAGTCTTGAGTTCTTAGGAGAATTTGACTTTCCACTCTCCGCCCTGCTCCATACTCCAGAGTTAGGTGTAACTTTGTAAGCATCTACACTAAAACGCTGCTCCCACCGATGTAAGTCACCCACTACACTGGCTTAATAACGCCACCTCCGTGAGAGGCACAGTGCTTCCGTCAATGTAAGCAACGCAGGGTCTACACTGACCCTGCCTCGACCTAAGTACATTGACTGTTGCTGCCTTTCAGAAGCCATTCCACAGCAGCCCCACATTCAGAGTTAAGTCAGTGCAAGTGCTCCTGGTGATGATGTGCACCGCCAACACAAGGAACGTAGAGTGGACGTGCAAAAGTGATTAATTACTGCGCGGGCTGCATATTGGCATATCTTAGGTCGACGTAATTTTCTAGTGTAGACTTGCCCTCCGTCACAATTGGGAGCCAGAGAGAGAGCAGTAGATCAGATTTCCAGCACCGTTTTTGATGGCATCAGTTCCAGCATGGATAACCTTGAGTGTTCAAATATAATAAATCAAGCATCTCAAATTTATGATATATATATATATCGTGGTTTTTAAGCCTATTTGCCTTCTGGTTTCTGAGTCCTTGGTTCACTTTTTCAAGCTTTTTCCCTGAACCACGATTGTTAAAGATTTCCTTTTTCTTTTAAATGGAAACTGAGAACCTTATGCAAATTCTTGACACCAGCAGCTGGGGGTTTATCACAAGACCTGTGATACAAATCACAAGCGTTGGCTACACAGCCTCCGTGAGTCTCTTATGGCAATTATGCAGCTAAACCAATAACTTTTGTGAACCAAACCATCCAGGGACAGGCTGGGGGATGAGGCACCCTTGCTCACCCTTCGTATACGTCACTGGCCTTCCAAAGAGTCTTTAAGTCTTTCCAGGAACCATGTAGCAATTTAGCCTCTCAAATCCCATTAACAAGACTAGTGCGTAGGCACAGAGCAGCCAAATCATGCACATGCGCGGAGTTGACAATGCACCAAACATTAAAGTACTTCCAACTTATTTCTTCCCCCCATGCAAATGAGAATGAACTCCCTTGTCCCATGTTTAATTGGGATGGGGGTGGACGCAGACATTTTGATTGGCGTTCTATAGCTTCATAGGCTCTCTCCCTTGTGATTTATGTGACAGTACGTTCCACAGGTGAATGGGAGAAAAGCTCAGTGTGCCGGATGGTTATCAGCAAGGCAAGATGGTTGCAAATTCAGCCTTGCTTCAACAGCTCCCCTTCCGCTCTCTGAGCATTAGCGTGATGATGGGAATGATTGTATTTAAAAAATAGTCCAGGACACAGGTCAAGTCTACACTTAAAAGTTTTGCCAGCATAGCTGTGGCAGTTAGGGGGATGATTTTATTTATTTATTACAACACGTTTATGCTGGTAAAAGCCCAAATGTATATGCAGTTACACCAGCAAAAAAAAAAAATGTCCTTTGACGGTATGGCTTATTTTGCTCAATGTAGTACAGCAGTGGTCGTCCCTCCCGCTCTGGTTCAGAGGGAGGCCACATCAACTCACTAGATTACTCGAGTCCCCGTCTATTGACATGGGGAATTAGCCATTAGCATTAGTTCCAGCCCTCAGGCAGGCCAAGGCAAGCAACAGCTCATCTGGCGGCAGGTGGGAAGGTTGCCACCCCAGGCATGGGGTTGGCAGGAGGGTGTAGGAGGACCGAGGCCCACCCTACTCCACCAGGTCCCAGCCCAGGGCCCTAGCAGTGGTGGACATGGAAGATACTGACACCAGATCAACAGGGTCCCAGCCGAAACACACCAACGCAAGCCCCCACAGCCAAAACTGGACTAGAGTCTGGTTTCCTTGGGCCACTTCCTGTCATGATCTAGGGAGGGTCTCCATCATCCAGGGGTCCTCTGCATCATTGGGGTATGTGGTCGTCGGTAGCTTCAGTAGCTCCTCTCCGGTCTCGGTCTCTGTTGGGGTCAGCGCAGCGTGCCCAGCCCAGTAGCAGAGCCAAGACCTGCAGCCAGAAAGACACATCTGACGTCCACCTTCCTCCCTGGCTCTGCCTCACCTGAGCTGGAGGCCCCACCTTTTATACTTCCTGTCTCGCTCCCTCCAGTTCCGATGGGAGGGGCGGGCCTGACTCCACCCACACAGAGTACGCAGGTAGAGTAGGAAGAAAAATACTTCCCTACCCCACACAGGTATTGTGAGAGTACTTGGAAAATGCTCAAACACTACAACGATGGGAGCCCCAGCATGGTCGCGGGTCATCAGTTCCTGTCATTGTTACTACGACTTATTAATAAATTCCTGATCTAGGGCCTAGCTCACTACCCATTTTCACCCAATCACACGGTCCTTCCCACCTGCTAATGATCCCTTTTTTAGCCCTAGCAGCGAACGCAGTGCAAAAAACTGCTTGGTTTGTTACTATGTTCGACTTTAATGTCAAGGCTGAATAGCCCATTTCCAGTAATTTAACAGGTTCCAGCCTGACAGTGTAATGGCTCCAGAGTCCTCAAAAAAGCAGAATGGTCAGTTAAGTGGGGATTTGTGGATGATTGACTGATCGCTTCTCTTTGGACAGTCCTTATATCACAGCGTATGTCCCCATTCTGGGCCGGTTCCGAGAATAAGTGCATGCTCCGGCTTGTGGCTTTCTCTCAAGTTATGGAGCTACAAGCCTTGGGTTCAATTCTCTGGGGCAGCACACCCCGGTTGCTGTTACAACATGGATGACTTTAACAGGGATGTTTTAATTGGAAGGGGGGGAGGAAGAGACGCTTTGCATCTCCTATGCCATGGCTTCTACTGAACGGAAGGGAAATTGGCACCTACCTTCATTTGGGTTTCCAGTGGGTGCTGCTATGATTTTGGGCTACACTCATCACATCTTCTACCAAGAAATCATGGTGAATAGGAGAGCACTTGGTACAAAGGTGCTACACTGGGTTGGAGGCAAAAGGGCCTTCTATTTTTGAAGCTGTGTGTTTAAATTTGGCTGAGTGCAGGCCACCCTGGGTGATGAGTTTTGCAGCCACTAATCCAAGGCACTCATGGATATTTCTCATGACAAAACCACACTACAGTTTGGTGACCCAATTTAGTTCTACCCAAAATATCAAAGAGTTAGGACTGGAAGAGCAGGGGGAGCTATGAAGGGAAGGACTGGCAAGGCTGAATGGATGAAGCTTGCTTAACAACTACATTCATTGTGTCAGAGTTACTCCAAGTGACACAGATATATTGTTCCTTGCTTTAAATGAACACCAGCCAAACATCAGTAAATTAAGTAGAGATGGGCAAGCTTTTTCTATCAAAACTTCTTCAATGAACAATGGACTTTTTAGTTAGTGCAAAATGTGGTAAAAAACCAGACATTTGTACTAAGAATTAAAACTCCCCCCCCCCCTTAAAAACAGTGAAAATTTTGGTGGATAACTTCAGGAAAAAGTTAAAAATGTTCTCACTTGAAATTTTTCCTGGAAAATATTTATTGTTTTCAAACCTACTCTGAACATAAAGCAGTGCTTCCTTGCATCTGTTCCCCCTGGTTTTGAATATTCAGAGCAGCAAAGAAGTGTTTGTACCACTAGTTAAAGGGAAAGGTGGTATCTAGAGATCACTTTGCAGTCATGCAAGCTGTCTCCCCCCTATGGAGAATGAAGTGCCACATGAATTACTCAGAGAGATTATGTGGCAAATCAAACCAGATTGGAAAGAACCTGAGAGTGACCCAGTAATTAAACAAAGGGCTTTTTTCTGAAAGCCCCTGCTGATGGATGTCCTCTCTGATGCTGGGAACAAGCTTGCGTCATTTGGTTTTGTTCCACTAGCCATAAATAATAGCTCTCCTGGGAGATGAGGAGAGAGCAAGGATGGTGCTTGACACTGAAATCAAAGCAAGGAGGATGACAGTGATGGGGACCTCCAGGAAAGAACACAAGGTCCAAAGCAGAGACAATTTATCTCAACTTTCCCCCGGGGGTGCCAAAAAACAAGCAAAAAAGATATGTACAAAACAAGCAAGCCGGAAATCAACATTTCAGCAGCATTTTTTGAGATGAGGGGATGGTGGGGAAATGAAGCCGAGATGGGCCTGAATGGGAAAACCGTTCCCCCAAATCTGAATGCCCCTATACTCTAGGGAGGGAAGGAGACCAGAATTTAAACCAGGCTGTGAATTTCACCAAGAGAATCTCCCTCTGTAATAATAAATCTACCGCTGTTAGCTACCATCGACCTCCATCCGCTTTGCAAAATGGGTTGAATGATTGCCATGTTACAGCTAGGGAAACAAGGTCCCAGAGAAGTGCAGTGACTGGCCTATGGTCACACAGCAAGCCACTGGCAGAGCCCAGGTGGTCCTCATCCCCTGTGGGATGCCACTACACCACCCTGCTTTACGAGACAGATTTCTAAGAGCTCAGCTCCCACATTTGGAGGCTGATTTTCAAGAGTGCTCAGCACCTATTTAGGGCCCTGAAGAGGGGCAAGGTTTTCAACAGCATTCAGCCCCCTTGCAGCTCCTGCTGAAATGCTGATGGCCAGATTGCCAGAATTGCTCAGCTCCTGCTATGCACCTAATGCATTGAGCTCATTCAGGCAATTTATTCTGCTGCCTAAAAGGGAGGTGAGCTCTCTGGGAAATGTAGCCCTAAGTGGCAAACCTTGAAGAGGGGGAGTGAAAACCCTCCCTCTAAATTTTGCTGCTTGCATCCATCTGTCTTTACAGTGGGGAGTTCGGAGTTTAGCACCATTCCTGTCTGATTCAGCCCTCACCCTCAGAGGTGAATGCACTTGCAACAACACATGGCTTTTCACATTTGGTTTGGTTACTTAAACTAAATTGCTTCCTCTCTTTGGCAAGTTTAAAAGGTACTTTGTAAACTTCTGAACCAGGAGCAAGAGAAATCAATTTGTGCCAAATCATACCTAAAGAGAATTTATAGCTGCACCCAAAACAACACAATGCACTTTCTTTTTCCATAGAGCATCCTGAAAGCAACCATGTCACAGCAACATCGGACAGAGAGAGAGAGAGAGAGTCAGGCAGAAACTAAAAAGAAAAGGAGGAAATTAAAAGTACAGTAAGATTTATGGAAAGAGAAGTTTCCCAGCAGCTGGTGGTGAGGAGGGTCAGCAGGCAGGGAATTTTTGAGACAGGATTCTTCTGACATCTTTGTTCTTTTCTCTGGTGATTGTAGCAGTGTGAAGGGATTGTCAAGATTTTCACAGAACAGCTAAAAAAAGAGGCAAAACGGGTCTCAGCAGCCAATAGTTGCCCAGTTTACAACTGATCTGAAGGGGAAGATGAGCTGAGTCCAGGCTTTGAATGGCACCACCAGCTCTCTAGCGAACACCCTCTCCTCGAAACATCCAGTTTCCCCTTTTCAGCTACCCTCATACTCTTGAAAGCATCCCTGGACACCACATAGAATCATTGAAACAGAGGGCTGGAAGGGACCTCGGGAGGTCATAAAGTCCAGCCTCCTGAGCTGAGACAGGATCAAATAATCCTAAACCATCCCTGAGAGGTGTGTCTATCCTGTTCTCAAAAACATTCAGTGACAGGGTTTCCACCACAACCTTCTCTGGAAGCCTATTCCAGCGCTAACTACCCTTAGAGTTAACGTTTTTCCTAATACCTAACCCAAATCTCCCTTACTCCAGATTAAGCCCGTTGCTTCTTGTCCTACCTTCCGTTGACAGAGAACAATTGATCACTCTCCTTTTCAATCACAGACTTTAGCCTATTTGAAGACTATTATCAAGTTTCCCGCCATCCCCATCTTCTTTTCTCAGCACTAAACATGCCCAGTTTTTTTTAACCTTTCCACACAGGTCGCGTTTTCTAAACCTTTTATCATTTTTGTTGTTCTCTGGATTCACTCCCATTTCTCCACATCTTTCCTAAAATATGGCACCCAGAATTGGACCCAATACTCCAGCCAAGGCCTCACAGTGCTAAGCAGAAAGGACAATTACCTCCCATGTCTAAAGGCTTGTCTATACTTGAAACACTACAACAGTGCAGCTGAAGATCTTAAGTGTAGATATTACTGAGTACAATTTTTGAACCAGTTGTGCGCCCCCTTATGATGATTTCATCTAAACCACTTCCTAGTTTGTTATGAGAATGTCATATGGGACCATACCAAAAGCCTTACTAAAAATCAAGATATTTCACATTTACTGCTTTCCCTCTATCCAATAGACCAGTAATCCTGCCAAAGAAGGAAATGAGGATGCTCTGTCATGACGTGTTCTTGCCAAATCCATGCTGGCCATTCCTTATAACTCTATTATGTTCCAGTTGCTTACAAATTGATTGTTTAATAATTTGTTCCTATATTTTGTCCAGCTATTGAAGTTAGGCTGACTAATCTATAATTGCCTGGGTCTTCTTTACTCCCCTTTTTAAAGGTAGGTACGATGTTTGTTCTTCTCCAGTCGTCCTGGACCTCACTTGTCCTCCAGAGTTCTAGCAGGTAAATTACTAACAGTTCCAAGATTGCTTCAGCACCCAGGATGAATTGGAATTAGACCCTATTGACGTGAATAGCTCTAATTTACCTAAATACATATTCAATAGAGTGCCCCGGGAGTATGTGAAAGGGACTGGGCGTCAGGACTCCTGAGTTCTGCTCCTCACACCGAGCCCAGGAGGGAGTGCGGTGCTAAGAACCGGGGTTCAGGCTTCTTTGGGTTTGCTCCCTGGTTGGCCTGCTGATTCACTATGGTGGGGTTTTCACTGCAAGCTAATTGCAATCTGGGCTATGGTGACAGAGGGTACTTCCCAGCTCCAGTAGGCATGGATTAGCTCTTCTTGAGCTAGCCAGGACTAGCTCGGGTAGCAAACCTGATTACAAACCTGCCCAGATGCCTTTGGGATGCCCTCAGGCCGCTAACCCAAGGTGCTGCCTGTGCTCTCCCCAGCTACACTGCCCGTCTTGGTGTGCTAGCTCGAGAAGAGTGAGCGCGTCTGTCTGAGCTCGGACGCACACTCCCTGCTGCAGCGTACATGTACCTTTAGTCACCTCACAATAGCTTCGCTGGCTAGAACATGAGCGGCTGTCTAGTTCCGCGCGCCGCTCTCACAGCGCACATCCACACTGGCCCTGGTTCATGGGGCATAGAATTAGAGAACCGTGAGCTCAGAAGGGACCACAAAGGACAATACAGATACCTGGCAATGCATCTCATAGCTCATAACGGCACAAGTCACCGCACCACCCCATGCTTGCTTTCACAGGGCGCTGTAGGACAGCTTGTCTGCGCAAGGCTGGGGAGTGTGGTCAGAAATGGCCTAGGCCCAGGAAATTCACCTCCTTGCAGGACCTGCTGTGGTGGTGAGCTGTTACCTCCTCAAGCTGAAGTTATGGACCCTACTCACCCTAATATCTGGGACCGACAACGGCCGGTTGCCATGCAGGCAGTCTTCCCTGGGTGTGCCTTCGCAGAAGCTGCCATCAGGAAATGGTGTTTCAGAGGCGGCTTTTTGCCTGGAGAAGACGGAGGCAGCAGCTCCAGTCAGTGCACAGGCAGATGGCAAGGTAACGGACCATCTTCTATTGCTTGTTGGGATTGGTGGTGACCAAGCATCTTCCTTGCAGCCAACTTGAGTTAGCAAAAAACAAGATAAGCTAACTCGGGCGACAGGGCTTGGGGCCTGCCTCTCCAAACAGCATGGCTGAGCGGTGCCAATTTGTGCACTCAGTGTGGGTTTCAGGAGGAAACTCACAATTGAATCCAAGTTATATCTCCAGTGAAGGCAAATCCTTTGTGACTTTGAGCAAGTTACGGCACTTCCCTGCCTCAGTTTCCCCATCTGTAAAAATGGGCAATGGTATTTACCAGGTCCGTACCATGCATAGAGAGCCTCCGCACATGAAAGATGCTATGGAAGAGCATAGTGTTGCCATTATTACATATCTGGCCCATTCTAACTGCGTAATACAGTCCTGACCTTCTGCCATGGCTGGCTGTGGACAAAGGCAAGGCCAGAACTGATTTAGATGCTTTATACACCTCTTTCCATCATTTCACAAGCAGCAGCATGTGCTACAATAGGCCCATCACGTTCCCTGGCTTTGGCCAGAGCCTCAACCTGTTTCCAAAGCCACTTCCCAGGACTGAAGGATCACTGGGCAATCTGTGGCAAAGTTGAGCGAGCCCTGCACAGGCGTTCAAAGAGGGTTCCCACAAAGTGCAATGCTCCCGTTAATTTCATTAATTTTATTCTCCCAGCCTCCAGCGCTTCAGCTTCATGGAGCACCAGCCGCGATTAATTGGAAGATCTCCCACTGATTCCTGATTAGCTGCTTTTGATTAGGGTTTAATGACTTCACTTGGGCCCCTAATTCACAGGAACGAGCTGCAAAATGTCTACAAACTGCTCAAACAGAATTACATTTTCTCCCACCCTGGAGCCATCACTTAAGCTCTGTGTACAGAAGCCTCCACCTCTCCTGACCCCAGGTAATCCTCTCCCCCACTCCATCCTCCTGCATCGTCATGCACGGCAGCAGCTAAGAACTCTGAGCTATGGCTCCTGCTGCTAGAGGAGACATTTAATGGAAACCTATCCCAGGAACATGATCTAAAGGTGGAATTTTCAAAGCCACTTAGGAGCTAAGGGACACCCAATTCCTATTAATTTGAATGGAAATTGTATGTTCAAATGTCTTAGGCATGTTTGGAAAATTCTGAATAATGAGGTCCATTTAGGCCAGGGGAACAGCCACGCAAGGAAAGTAGTGGAAGTCTGAACATTTGGGACCTTTTGGGACAGAACAAACCAGTCCAGTTACTGAAGGTCAGGTCCATACCTCGTTAAATGAATCTAAATCCACCAATTTCAACGTCACTACACCAATTTAAACCAGCTGGGTATCTAGCCCATGCTAGAGAACAATTCTGCACACATGAGGAATGGGCAAGATGACCCAATTGTGCTTTTCTATTGATAAGTTCCTGGATCCAGGATTTGGGCCTGAACCAAAACCCAGGATCCAAAGAGCCCCAAAACTTGGAGTGTTTGCAATCAAGGTTGTAAATTCTCTGCCTCAAGCCCATCTCAAATGTTCTGCTTGTTCCAAAGTGGGGAAGAATTTAGTGGAAGGTAGCACCCTAAGTGGGGTTCCCTCACCCCAACACATTTCTTTCTAAATAAATATTGTCTAAAAGAGAGTTGAAAGTGCTCCGGTGGAGCTGACTGTGAGACCGAAGGCTAAATTCTTCACTGATGTAAATCAGCACAGCTCCTGTATTCTGTAGAGTGATGCCAGTTTTGGGGCCCTCTTGAATCTCTAATGACCTGGTATCAGGTGGGTCAAACACTATTCATCAAATAATCTATTGCCTGAATGTCACCCTGTTTGACAGATTGACCCAGCTCTCATCAGAAATTTTATTTGAAACCAAGACACTATCAAAAACCCAGACAGCTTGTCCAGAGAAGAGACCCAAACCAGATTCCTAGAGAACCTTTAGTAGAGTATCAAAAAAGTTCAAATAACTTTTTCATTGTTTGTGGCAAGCGCAGCGAATACAGGTTCAAGTTAGGACCAGACGCAAGGACAGGTGAGATGTTGAAAGGCAAGCTCTCCTGTTACAACTTGTACCACTTAGATACACCAACCAAAATCAGTGTCCCTTGGTGCTAAAGCACTGAATAATGCAGTGAGGTCTGTTGAACAGATAGTTTTGTACAAGTTGTGCTATTTCAGTTAAGGGTATGATTTGTTTCCCCTAAATATTTAAACCTGTATAATCTCTAGCATGGATGCTCTTATCCAGAGAGAAAGGTGTTTACATTAATTGCTTATTCCTGCAAATTGAGGAAAATAAACTATACTAGTCTAAACAGCAACTGCACTTTGTGGGTGAGTGGGTTGTACCAATTTGGGTGTGTAGAGAAGCCCTGCCCCTTTACACTCTAAAGAAGTGATTTGCTCTAGGTCAACAGCAGAGCCAGAATAGAACCCAAGTTTTATGAGTTCTCATTTAGAGGTCAGTCCACTGAGCCACTATCTTTTCCAGGCAGCTGTATACCCAAATAGCCTTTTCTGATATTAGATCATGAATCGCCTCAAGCAGAGCAGAGGCAAGAGGTCCCCGGTGTTGGTCATCTCTGTGTGAGCTAGTGAGACAGAAGCAATTGAAGCTAAGAGATCTGTGCTGGGTGGGAGGACAGAGAATGTGTCTCAACATGGTGCCTTCAGAAAGGAATCAGAGTGGAACAGGATTAGATTGTTCATATGAAAGGCAATGAGGAAACCCACCTGAGCCCCATCCAGGCTCATGGGGCTAGCTCTAAACTCCGCATGTACCAGCAGATCTGGGAGATAAAACCATCATGGAAAGGTTTTCCCCAGCTCTTTCACACCAATTTCTTCTGTTCACCTCATTGCCTCTTCGACGCTTCCTCCTCCCCCTCCCACCGAACTTCTCTCCCACTAGCTCTTGTCTTCTCTCTTTCTTGCAGCACTCTCTCTTTCCCTCTCCTCCATTTCAAAACACACCCTGAGCCGACTTCTTTGCTGGGGTAGCTTCACTGCCTTCCGTGGCGTGATGGAGTAGAAAGTTTGGCCAGCTCTCTCCTTAAAACTTTCCCCTCCGTGTGCCTGAAAAACAGTCTAGTCCAATTTCCAGGAGTTTGCTCTGCCAGGGAGTACGATGAAACACAGGTGCCACGGAGCTCACCTGTCAAACAGCATTACTGGGTGCTCACCGAATAACTCTGCTGGCCTGGCGTCTCAGCCACAACCTTGGAGGCCAAACTCACTGAAGGTGGTTTCCTGCTCCTGCCTGCTTTGTCGGGAGCCAAGGGGATGTTGTGAGCACTGGCTTTTAGAGGCTTCGTCTCCTGAAGATGTGAAAGTGCATTTATCTTCCAGAGACACACACTAATCTATCAACTCCAGGTGAAGATAAGATGATAAAAAGAGGGGAGAGGAGGGGAAAAGAGCCATTTTCATCAATGAGAAGCATTTTGTCCACTCTCTGCATCCCCCCCCCATCCTGCCCCCAGGCCCAAGGACCCAGCACCACAGGAGTTATTGATACACAACAAATACCTGCCTTATCACAGTTCTCCCCACCAGGCTTGACCTGACAGCGTGAGGTGACAGCTTGTACAGCAGACAAGTCTCCTCAGACTGCCCCAAGCCTCACTTTTCATCCACTTATCTCCACATCTCAGTGACAAGAGACACAAACAACTAGACTCCTGATAAAACATCCCCCGTGCAGTTAACAGGATGGTGTGGATTAGTGAGCCCGAAAGGAGCCCTGTGGCAAGGGGCCTGTGTTTATTGGCAAGCTGGTAAAGAGCAGATAGCATTCACTTTCTCCTCAGATGTCCCATCAATGTGGCCTACCCAGACGTGGAGAACCCATTTTTAGGGGCAACAAGAACACTTCTTCTCTGAGAGGTAATGTAGGCTAGTGTCTGCAATTTGGCAGACTTGGATTCACCACTCAGCTCCATCGCTAGCCTTCTGGGGTACCCTTCATCAAGTCACCTTGCCTCAGTTTCCCCTTCATTAAAATGGGAATAATGATAGGGACCTCCTTTGTAAAGTGCTTTGAAATCTACAGCTGAAAAGAGCCAGATATTAGGATTCTACTCCACAGTGCACCCTTCATTTGGGACCAGCTCCAAGGTGAGAATGGCCACTTGGCAGAAGACTGTATAGTTTCCACCGGAACAGAAGGCCGAGGGAGGCAAGGCAGGGGTTTTCAATGAAACTAATACACAGCTTTGAAAGAGATGAGTATTCAATTCAGGTCCACATTAAAGGGTAGGCAAATGAGCGCAGAGATCAAAGCGCCTACAAATTTCAAATGTATCAAACAGATAAATAAATATGGTTAAAACTTTCAATTATGTTTGAAAGCGCAAGAGAGAGAAAAGTCCCGGCAGCCCTCTGGCAGCGCGTTTAGCTGTGGGTCTGCCTGCCAGGGTAATCAGACGCCGGATGTTGGTAATGAGAGAATTGTGGGTCCCAGTAAGATCAAATGAGTGTGTTTTTAATGCCTCAATTAAGGTTCATTCCGATCGGTTTTTAAAAGCAATTTAGCCCCGCTAAGCCACGCTGGGTCAGAAGCAGGGATAGACGGCGAGTCTCATTGGAACGCTGAGCACATATGTTCCCATCATTAACATTCCCTTCCCATTAATGAGAATAATATTGTTGGCTTATAACATTGCCTTCATTTAGCAACTGGAAAAGAATGAAATGCTTTCCTCTCAGCCTGGCCAAGTGCCAAAGACTGCCTGTAAAATCCAGATAAGGATTCTTCGCACAAAGTTCTGATAAGGGAATTAATGGTTAAACTTTAAACTTAGACTTGGAGGAGGGGGAAAGAGACATGATTTTTTCCTCTGATGCTGGCCTGTCAGGGCTAATCCTCCTAGAACCAGCCCGCCCGGCTCTCTCACCCTGCTGCCCACACTATCTATGAAACAGTGCTCTCTGGACCACCTCAGGCCTGGGTTGTCTTTGACTGAGGACTAGTTTCCTAGAGGAAGTTCACCTTCTGGTCTATAAGGCCTCTGTCCTGGTGTCGGGGACCAAGGTCTGATATCCTCCAGATGAGCCTGCTTTCTGCTCCCTGCACCTGTTCTCTCAGTACCGAGTTGTCTGATCGTTAAATCTAACCTGTTGCGCTCTCTCTAGATTTTCCTCCTTGGTAGTTTTCCTTCCACCTGGCAACCAATTGAGGGCTGTCTAACCTAGATCCATCACATATCCCACCAGACCTAGAGACTTTCAGTTTCCTCACCCAGCGCCTGAAAGGTATACCTATCTGAGAGATCCTAGCTACCCTTGTGTGGATGAGAGCCCCTGGAGAGAATCTGGGTGAAATATCCATCATGAAAAAAAAAAAAACAAAAAACTGTTTGGCATCAAGTTTTCCAGGTTCTGAGTTCAGGAAAAATCCACAAAACTAAAAAAATTCCACCTCAAAAAGGTATGTGTTCGTAAAGAAGGCGCGAATAAAATGTCAGTCAGGAAGAGGAGTGCAGGTTTCTGATGAAGAATATGGAAAGCTGAAGACATCCAACTACAAGCAGATATTGTTCCCATCCCAACCCCAATTTCTTCCCAAGATATTCTCCTCTAAATTCTATTACCACCACATATTCTCTCCTCGAACCCCAACCCCATCCACACATACACACACACTTAGTGTTTCTGGAAGAGCTATAGTAAAGAGAGCTGGTTGGGTTTTTTTGTTTTAAATACTTTTTTCAGTTGGAAAATGCCAGTTGTCAAAACTGAAACCCATTTTAACGTTTCCATTTTTTGGTTCAAGACAACAGTTTCAAAATTTAAGCAAATTATATTTTAAACGACTCTAAAAGACAAAAATGACATCAAAAGAAATGTTTCATAGTTATTGAAACAAAGTTTCAATTGACTCAAACTGGGTTGCTGGGTTTTTTTGGATTGTCAGTTGGTGAAAGTGAGATTTTGACTTTTTCGTCAATGGGAAAAAATTTTTAAAAATCTCAAATATTTTACCAAGATGAGAAAACCATTTTCTGCCCAGCTCAAATGGAAACCTATTTTTGTTTTTCTGTTTCCACTTCTGCTTTGAACTCAAACTGAGAGTTAACTAGAGTGATCCAAACTTGTTAAAAAACAAGTGAAACCTTTCATATTTCAGACTTCAATCTCCCTCTGCTCCCAGCAGTCACAAAAAAATGCCATTAGCCCTGGAGGTTCTTTTAGTAAATAAAGAAAGGGGGGGGGGGAAGAAATGATAAAATAGTCTTTAACCTTTTATTTTCTCTCTCTTTTTAAATATATATATTTTATAAACCATTTTCTCAAAGGCACTGAAGTCTCTCACTTCAGTCCAGAGAGCTGGGCTTTCAAAGTCCTGTTTTGAAAGGGACTGGTGGCTTGAAAGCACGTCTCAAATGTAATTTGCTAATACAGGGCAGCTACACAATGGTCTGTGTAAATGCTGTGCTCCCTACAGAGTTCCCTTCAGCTTTTCTTATTATGATTGTGTGAGATTCTGGGGGGGAAAGCGCAACTCAGCACGGGCTGTAAATTTCAGACACTATTTGCACATCAATGCCCGGAAGGGGGAACTAACTCTTGCTTATCAGATCTCTCAGGCTTTGAGCATTTCACTGGGCAGCTATTTTATTATTATTATACTGTTTTCAGTTTTGTTCTGGGAGACCCGACAGGTCCGAGCTTCTTGTGCTGCGCCTTCACCGAAGGGAGCGGGACTTGGTGGTTGTTTTTACAGGAGGCTCTTTGGGGACGGTTATATTTTTAACTTTCTCTTAAGAAAGTTTCGCTTTTCAAGTCTGTGAAATGTGATTGGGAACCATTCTGTAAGTGGGTGCACACACTCTGGGATGGGTCCGGCAAATGTTTCTGGGCCCTCAGAGCTACATTGCATTGCTCTGCACAGACACAGGGTATTTTAACTAAAATCCATGTTTCCTTCCCACAGCTTTCCTCCCTTTCTTTGGGCCAAACAAAGTGAAGAGCTGCAGTAGAAAGCACATGGATTATGGACACTGATTCTGAGCAGTGGGGTTTTTTGTGTTGATCTAGTTTCATTTATGTCCCGTTGGAAGCAGTTTGACTGAAACCGGAGAAAGCCACTTTTATTCCGGAATCCAAGTGTCTGCACTGGAAGTTACACAGACTTATCTTCCCATGTAGACGCCCTCAGAAGGCACTGGAGCAGAGATGACTTTGTGGCTCCATTAAAGTCAATGGCAAAACTCCCCACACCATTTTTGAGACTCATACGTCATTTCTCAGCTCCATCTCTTCAATGAAGGTACTTTAAATTAACCCTTCTTAGGGCTTGCTCCTGCAAGATGCTAAGCACCCTGGTGCTGATCCAGCAAAGCACTTAAACACATGCGTATCTTTCAGCATATGAGTAGCCCCACCGGTATTCAAGGAGACTGCTCACATGCTTAAGCACTTTGCTGGATTAGTGCCAGAAGGCTCATTATTCTTCCTGATCAAGCCCTTGACTGGTCACTACCTGCCTGGATTAGAGTCAGCCGGGTAGCATGGAAGTGCAAGGATTATGCTGCTAAAATATCCAGCTCCCAGTATTCCATATCAAGTGCGTAGGTCTAGGAGGGATGGGGGCATTAGGCAAATAGAGATGTGTGAATCTGGTGGGTTATAGCTCCAGTGGGTTATAGCTCCAGAAAACACTTCACATCAATGCTTTCACCTGCCGAAGTTTTGCCAGTTCCCATCAGGCTGTTCCATGCCCTCGGAATGTAATTTTTCAGTCAAAATTTACAGCTCTCTTTCCACAATGAAAACATACAAACACTGCATGTTGTGAATTAATTTCAGGCTGAGTTTTGCTCAGAAATGAGCTCTTTTTCACTCCAAAATGGACTTACTTTAAAAAACAAAGCAACCAACCAACGAAGCCTGGCAATTTTTACAGAGAAATAAACCCACATTTCAGTGTGTCACAAAATAAAAAGTGAAAACTCTCCCATGTTGAGTAGGTTCCCCTTTCATTGCAAATATTTACATGCCTTGTACAGCTGCTGGCATCTTTCCCCAGCCTAGCAAGGATTAAACACCACACCTAGATCTCTTCTAGGTCCTTTCCCTCAGCTCACAGTTTATTGATTCAAACAAAAACTTGCAAATTAACACAAAACAAAGCTATTTCCCTGACCAACACAGGCTATAGGGGCCAAGAGCCTCAATCTATACCCTTCTCCAGGTAGGCCGTTCATCCAGTTTTAAGACAGACAGCCTTGTGTCTCTAGGGTTTATCCCTGTCCTGTACTGACGCAGAATCAAACACAGTTTGGTCTGATATAGGATGGAGGATGTCATTTTGAAGAGACCTTCCCTGCACTGTGTCCTTAAGGGGGTAGACCGCTTGTTACACACATCAGTTGGGAAGGCACCTAAAACAATATTCCAGTGTCCCAAGGATCTTGGTATGTAAGGCAAACAGTCGATCCCCAGACGTGTCTGACGACAATACCACAGCCCGTCCTGTGTAAGGCTAAAAGAAGCCATTTAAAACACAGCCCTCTTAGCTGACAGAGACCTGAAGGTTGAGCATTTATTTTTTCTGTAGGCTAGGATTGCTACTGGCTGTTACTCGGACTGGGAGAATCCTTCATTGGATTTCTTCAACCTCCATGTTGCATCCCTTAGCAACTCTTTCTGGTGTGATGCACCTACGGAAAAATGTCCTGCGTGCTGCGATGAAAGATCTATGGGAAAAGCACGGCCGGAGGACCAGAACAAGCTAGATTAGTGCTTCCAAAGGAAGCATCTGGTTCTGATCCTTGCTGGGTCTCTTAAGAACATTGGCAGCATTCTAAGACGGGTGAAACCCACACTGCACTGAAATCAGTGGAAGTTTTGCACTTGAGATCCATGGGGCCAGGATATCACCCCAGTGATAACCATGGGGCCCCATAGCAATTGTTCCATTGTTGCGAGGGCAAGTGCAGGAGGCCATCACCGGCTTTAGCAGGCAATACAATGTCACGCGTACGTGGTAATGTAGTTTTTTTTTTTTTAAACACTATAAAATTAAAAAATCCTTTTAAAATCTAGGGTTGGATCCAGAGGTCTCTCCAGATGGGTGCACAATTCCATTCCAATTTCTTTTCCTTCCAAAGGTTTTAGCTGAGGACCATAGAAATTCAGTCCAGCTTCTTTTCCCCCAAAGGGCGGCAGGCAAAGCCAAGTCCATGAGGCGTCAGGGAGCTTTATAGTTCCTCTCCTGCCAGGAGTTGTTTTCTGCTCAGAATTATTATTATGCCAGTTTGACCCTGACTCAGATCTGGCCCCCCCTTGTGCTAGATGTTGCATGTGCACATGTGGCAAGAGACAGTCCCTGCCCCCACAGAACTTGCAATCTAAACAGACAAGACAGCTGGTTGGCAGGGAAAACAAAGGCAGTGGGATGGAAAATTACTTGTCCAAGGTCTCACAGCAGGTCAGTGACAAAGCTGGGACTAGAATCAACAGCTCCCGAGTCCCAATGTAAGGTGCGAGCCACTAGACCACCAGAAGTGTTTGTATTTGCTTATTTATTCTGATTCATCTGCCACAGTGTGCGTGACTTATAATATTAAAGCTGCTTTAATGCAGATCCATGGTCCCACACCCCAAGGGACCACAGCACCTCTCATGAGTAAGAAGGTTGCACAGGGGTCAGGAGCTCTGGGGACGGATTGGCAATCCCCTGCCACGCTGCTCAAGTGGCATTTGTGGAAATATTTGCAGTTGCCTCCACTTACAGAGTATAATAGGCCCATCTGGAAAAAGCAAGGCCCTCGGGGAGCCAGATCTGGTAGAGGCAATTCTGAGCAGAAGGAAAAATATGCATGGTTCCTAATAAAAGCCTTTGCAAAGGTGCAGCAGATGCCATGGTCATTACACCAGCAATGGGAGAGGTGGGATAGGGCATAGCCTAGAACCTGACACTGCATGCACCAATTAATCCTGCCACCCCATTCTGTTTGGGGCTGTGTGTGCTATGGATATGATACGCCTGCTGATCTGTTCTCCTCAGCACCTGGATTTGAGAAGGTCTGGACAAGACCCACGTGTCACATGCAAGTGAGCACTAGAGAACAGGGGCAGAGACCTGTCAGCCCACCTTCCACCCCCTGGTCACACAGCTATTAGCAATGGCTTGCCTGTCTGCTTGTAGGTTCTAGGGGAGACTGGAGGAGGTACCTTACCTGGTCAGCCTGATTCCCGTTCCTCTATGTCTCCTTGGGTTCTCCTTGAGAGAGGGCATGCTCGGCATCCAGATCCAGTCGCCCTCTGCTGTAATTGTAACAGGAGCTGGGACTAGCTTGGGTTTTCAGCCTCCATTTTATCCTCCAAAAGTCAAGGGAGAGGTGTGGATAAAAGGTTCCCAGTTTGGGTCCATCTGTACTTAAAACAATTCCTTTGGCTACAGGGACAGAAGCAGCCAATTGATAAGGAATAATGCTAGCGAGACAATCGCACTGTGTATTTCTCCGTGCTCCCTTCTAAAATCAAGCTGCTTCCAGCCAGCCTTTTCTTATGCCCGAGGTGTCCTCTGCTTCACTGATCAAGCCTTTCAAGTCCCTCTAAGATTGGAGAGTCTCATCAAAAGCAGCCCTCTAACCTCCAGAGTTAGCTACACAGACAAGTAGCCTTCCTCACCAGTGATCCAAAGTGGAGTTGTGTGGGCACATGGAAACACAGAGGGCCAAGATCTCAGCTGCGGTGATTCAGCACCCACTGAAACTAATAGAGTAATGGTGATTTACAGCAGCTGAGAGCTAGCCCCAGGTGTTTCTCTCACACACACACAAAACACTATAACAGCTCACGCTCGCCTGCCTATACAGACACATAAAGAATCCCCTACACCTCTTTGCACACTCAGTCCCTATGACACTCACACCTCAGAAGCAGAGAAATACAAACACATCTGCAGTGTGTATCGTCACATAACGAAGGCACACACCGACACAGAGCTGCATAGGCTCACGCGTATACCTACACACACAGAGCCAAGAATGAACATGAGCACACACGACCGTATGCCATGCCAGGGTCACGCACCCCTGACTGCTGCGTGATAATTAAGGATGGCTCTATTGACCCAAAACTTCTTTGATAGCAGTTGGATTAGGATTGAAGCTACAATCTGGATTTCCCAAAATGTGGGGGCAGGGCGGTTCAGGTCTATCTGCTTGACCGTTTGCAGCTGTGTGGATCCCAGGCTATGAAAGAGACAGGGCGGGTGAGGTAATCTCTTTTATTGGATCAACCTCTGCTGGTGAAAAAGACAAGCTTTTGAGCAGCTATCTCTTTGTCTAGGCATTTGCACTTCATGCTCCCATAGTAGCTAAGTGTCCTTTTAGTCTGGTCTCTTGTAGGGATGTGGCCAGCTGTTAAGTACCATCTCCCTGCCCTGTCTACACAGTGTTCCTTTCTAGAAGAATCTTGTTAGGGTGTTCCTCATTCTCCACTATTTCCCCTCTCTTATTCACAGATGGCAACCAACGGGGTCATGTTGGGTTTTCCTGTGATCACCTATCTTTGGCTGGGTTTCTCTTTGGAGTTCCGACAGGCGTATCCTACTGCATAGCCACCAGCTTGTCCTCTGAACTTCCCCCAAGTGCAGGAGTGTTTAGATCCAGGGTGATGGCTCGGGCCCATCTCTAGCAATTTATCGTGTAGGGAAGAAAAGGAGCAAACTTTTCCAACTTTACCTTCCTCTCCCATTCAGTTGCTCTATTTCCACCAAAGGATCTCGGGCTGATTTATTTAAATTTCCCAGCACTGATCTGAAACCTCTTGGTAGCATTCCCATGAGTGGTCAGCTGGCTGTTTCACACCATTTACTTGGGCTGCGGAAGAAAGGGGGAAATGATGTGACCTGTAGGGACGAGACACTCAAGTCCAAGCTGCTGTACTGAGAACAATCCAAGCTGAGACGCAGGTACTCTTGGCAGGAATCCCTTCTCCTGAGAGCTGGAACAATCCCTTTCACAGGCTGGGAAAAAGAAGCATTGTGCCAGGAGCTATAACGTTAGTTGCATTCATTCGTGTCTTTGTGTTGTGATGTTTTCTAGGATTGTCACCCAGCCAGGTTCACTCTGAAAAATTCCTTCTCCCAGCGCTGGCTGGCTTTTATTTTTATTTTTTTGCAATCAGGCCAGTTCACAGACTGGACGTTGATTAATAGTTAGGAGGGATTTTGTTTTTGTTTTTTTTTGGCCTTTGCTATTAGAGGAGGAATCAGATAAGAAGAGGCCTGTGGTGTGTGCCTAGCGGAGACAGCGGTTTGCTTCCCAGAGCGCGAATTGCAACCATTTACCCAGGACAAAGAGAACCCACTATAGCTCTGGCTACAAAAGACAACAGAGCCCCCTACAGCAGCCAGCCCACAAAACACAGGAGCAATATGTCAGCTAGAACCCACTCAGTTCTATCTGGCCCACTCCCTGGGACCAGCGGGCAGGACTTAGGAGTCAGACGCCCGAGTCAGTGGCTCATTCTCCAGGCCTCCCTCCCAACAGGTCACTCCACAGAGCACGTCCGAAAGAAAGAAAGAAAGAAAGAAAGAAAGAACCTTCCTTCCTTCCTTCCTTCCTTCCTTCGACCAGATCCCAAAGGTTTCCATCTTGCAAAGCCATCAACAAAACCAGCTTCTACTTCTCTCCTGTATGCATGACAGTTCCAGTTGAAATGCACCTAGCACGTGTGCCCGCTCACCTTACTCACCTGGTGTAGCTGGTGTCGGAGGACCAGTCGCAAGGGCCGGGCTGGCTGCAGAACAGAGGGATGGTTCTCTCTTTCACTGTCAGGGGAGGCTGAATGTTCCCCTCTGCCATTGCTGTTAAGCTGGTGAGTGAAATACACTGATGCCCCTGTATGAAAGTGCTTTATTCAGCCTTGGCCCCGTGACCGCTGCCCTTCATCATGGCTTGCCCGCAACAGCAAGATTAACGTGTCTCCAGCTGGGATCTCAAAATCTGACACATCCAAGCCCAGCGGCCATGCTTGAAAATTGTCACTTCAAGGGCTCTGTGCCTCAGTTTCCCCATCCATTAAAAGGGGATGATGAGGTTCACTCATTCTTGCATGGCTCTAGCTTAGGTCCTGGCTGCTGCAGTGGGCGGGAGTCAAGGACACGTAGCACATTTGCACACCAGAGATGGGCCTCTTCCGCTAGTTGGTCAAGTCCAGTGTAGTGTCTTTCCACACTGACTCGTTTCCCTCTGTCTGTGACCCAGGCTGTAAAGGTGTCTGCCATGCATAAAACACAACTTCAAGGAGAGGCCGGGAGAGACACTCATCAGTGGCAGCCACTTAGAGACCATACAGGACACAGGGCTCAGGGAGGGCATCTACAGGGCATGTAGAGATTACAGACCAGGATCAGCCCTTCCCCAAAGTCTGGCTGGGAGTTAGGATCCAATTTCAGCTCATTCCTAAGATGTGTTCAGAGCCAGAACTTTAGAATGGAGGAAGGAAACAGGGCCTGCTCACTGCAGAGGAGGAGCAGCAACTACTGGTCAGCCAGTGGAATGGCTTTCCGATTAGGTCGATTAGGTTGATCTGAGGCCACTCCTCCAGTCCATCCCGACTTTCTTTAATAGCGCGCGTGCACTCACCGTACAGACCTGGCTTGTCCGGTATTCTCCCCACCCTCAGAGAGCAACCCCAGCCCTGAGACACCTTCCTTCCAGACCCACGCTCACGTGGGATGTTCGGGAGCATCAAGGTGCCTGTGCTCTCTACTGTATCCCGATGCAACTTCAGCCAGGGAGGGAGCAGAACACAGGCCAGGGAGCCAGGACTCCTGGGATACAGTCCCGCCTTTGCCGCTGAACCACCGAGTGCTCTGAGGCGATTCAGTCGAGAGCCCCATGCCTCCTTTTCCCCACCTGTAACATGATGGTGACGATAGTTACGCAGCCTGAGAAGCATACGACAAAGATGACTGCAATAATGCTTGGGAAAGATTTTCAAATCCTTGGAGGGGAGCAGTGGAGAAATGGCAGTGTGATCAGCAATGCAAAACTATAGAAAGCTCGTGCTATTCTGGGCTATGTATGCAAATGCTTTCACGTCACAGAGCTGGGCAGGGCACAGCACTGATGCAAATGCATTGAGATTGCTGCGTACAGCTGTGGGGAGTCGTTACTATCATGGAGTGTACGAGAGAGGGACAGAACTGTAGTGAATCCAAAGCTGGCCGCACACAGACTGACGGCCAGATTATCCGCTGAAGCAAATGGGCCCGGCGCCACTGAAATCAACACACAGCAATGGGATCACAGGGTTTCTCTCTGGCTCCGGCACTCCCAAATTGGCTAGCGCAGAACATAACACCGTTGCTGCTCAAAGGCCCGGCCCAGCTTGGGCAGTCCTGGAATGAACTGTGGACTACACTATATTCCTGCGTGCCTTAAAAATAAAAGTCAGCAAATTGGAGGGGATCCAGGGAAAGAAGATAAAGATGATTAAGGATTTAGAAGGATTGACCTATGAGAAAAGATTAAAGGAACTAATTATGTACGGCTCAGATAAAGGATGAGTAAAGAGGTGATTTAATAACAGACTGCAAATAGTGGGAGGGTGTCAACATTAAGGAAAGGGGAGGAATTGTTTAGGGCAGTTCAATGAGGAATTACGAGAAGTGATGGGATGAAAATGAGCAAAGGGGAACGTTAACCAGACTGTTAGGAACCAGTGACTTGACATTAAGGGGTGGAATTTTCAAGCGTTCCGGTGATGTAGGAGGCCCATTGAAATGCCACAGGATTTATGATCCTAAATCACTTATGGCCTGATTTACAAAGGTAAGGTGCAGATCGGCATCTGAAGGGATTGAGAAAAGTGCTGACAGGCGTTTTCAACCTTTTTTCATGTGCAGACTCCTAAAAACTTTTGAATGGAGGTGCAATCTTACACAGTCTGCAGACCCCCCAGGGGTCCTCAGATCACAGGTGGAAAACCACTGTTCTATGGTAATGACAATCTTTCACGGATCCCTTAGACAGTCTGTGGACCCCCAAGGAGTCCACAGGTGGAAAACCACTGCCCAAGCAGATTACATGTCAGATTTCAGTAGGAGTAGGGTGCCCAATCTGCTTCGGTGCTTTGGAATCTCCCACCTAGTGCCTATCTGCAGCTTTGCACTGAATTACTTTGAAATCTGGCCCTAAGACTCTTGTAAAATCCCCCTCAAGATCTGAAAAGCCTTCAGAAGACGATCACCAGGGAGGAAGCCATGACACCGGAGTTATTGAAAAAGCAGAGTGGTTGATGCACTCGGGAATGTTTTGTAGGAAACAATCATGCCTCGTCAGGATATTATTAATTATTATGTATTAATTTTCACCATCAATTTGAAATCCAATGAGATTTAGACTCCCGCATGCCTAAACCACTTTTAAAAATGCACTTCGGCACCCTGTGTCACTCTGGGTATATCTTCACTGCACAGGCAAATCCGGGGAGCAGCTCTGAACATCGGGGTTAGCCTCGCTCACTACAAAACCACAGCAGAGTTACTGTCCCCTTTCTGGTACTGCACGCACCTGCATGTCTTGGTGGGATTGCTGGGGACACATCCCAGGGCTCTTTGTGCTGCAATAGGATGAGTTGCTCTGTGATTCTTTCCTACTCTTAGTGAATTGTGGGAAAATTTGTTTGTCTTTCTGGCCAGCTGGGGGCAATTCTGGGAAGGCACTGGAGGATTATCAGGTTTTGAATGGTTAGCCTGTATCTGCACTGCAATGTGGGTGGGTTACCAGCCGGAGTGAAAGCCTTACTTAGGTTTTAGCCCATACGCCAGCCAAGCCAGCTAGCCTGGGTTTAAAGTATCGCTAAACTCAAGTGAGAGATGTCACAGCTCGGGGCAACACCACTTGTATTTCCCCCTCATGGTCCAAGAACACACTTAAGCTTCTGGCTCCCTGAGCCATTACCTCTGTTGGACAAAGACCCATGTCTCTCTCCTTCCTGACTAGGGTATTTCCAGGCGGCACAGTTCCCCTCCGACACCGTGAATCCCACAGCAGGTCTAAGTGCCTAAGCTGGCCTGCTTTGCTTTGCTCCTCAGAAACAGTAAACAGCGTAATTGGCCCACTTAAGTTACCACGCAGCCCTCTAAGCAAGCACATTTATTCCTATGGTAAAAGCATTACAGAGAAAATACATTAAAAGAATAAAAGAACCTGCACACTTGCTAATAAGCTTGCCAGAGATCACCCCAGCTTCCACAAGGATTTGGGAATGTGAACAGGTTTTCAAACCCCACCAGTGGGCTTTTCTGGGATTCCCCATTCAGAACCACTTTCACTCAGAACAAGCACCGCCATGAACTTGCGAGTCTCATCTTTATACAGTTTGGATCTGGGATCTGTCATCACATAACAGGTTTTCAGCAGAACAAAGGTCCCCTTCTCCTCAGGAAGCTTCAAAGGCTAAGTTCTTGCAAACCTGGAGGAGTTTACCTTTGTGTATACCTCCAGCCAGAGACTTACTGGGAAACCCACTCAACTTTAAAGATCTCGCATTATTTCAAATTGTTTTGAAACTCATAGCACTTCCCATAGTTTACATCAGTCAGGTCTCCTCTCTATATACAATTATACAATTTCATAAAAATACATAAACATTTGCATTTTTAATATAACAATATATTTAATATAACAATATAATATTCCTAAAATACTTAATCATAATTCAATTAGATTTGTCCAGGACATTTAAAGCCCCATGCAACTAGAGTGAGAAGGTTTTGTGTGGGGATGGAGGAGGGGATAGGGGAACACTCGAGTAAGAGCCTGGATTAACGATACAATGAAGACAGCCCCTTTGGCGCTTTGGCAAATGTAATGCGTGGTCCTTATAGTGGTTCCTTGCTCTCAAGAGGGGAGGGAGGCCACTCCGCCTCACTGCATCAGGTGACAGTAGTCAGGCTCGGGCCCTGCTAGCTGGGGCCGATCAACAAGCAGTCTATAGCTCGCAGCCTCCTGACTGGGGCAAACAACAGTTAACTGTCTGGGACACTGGCCCTCTGGGCAGGGCAAAGCCACAAGCAATCTTTAGCCCTGAATTTCCTGGATAAGGCAGATAGCAGCCAACAATCTATAGTCTACAGCCTCCTGGCTGGGGCAACCGGCCTTCAAGCCTAGGGCGAGTGTGATGCAAATCCCCATGTATGGGGTAGCAGCAAAGGGGGTAGGAGGACCCAGACCCACCCTATTTGACTGGGTCCCAGCCCAGAACCATATTAGTGGCAGGAGATTCTGCCACTGGGTTGGCAGGGAAAACAAAATGTGCTGTCTCATTTCCCAGCAGCGCAATTGGCTCAGTGTCTGGTTCCCCTGGACTACTACCTACCCCATTTAGTTCTCATTGCTGTCGAGCTGGGGCTCCATCTTCCCACCTCACAGTCAGGTGGCGGCCACATCAGCTACACCTCAACATCCTCTGTCTCTTCAGGCAGTAGGGCACTGATCTGTTCAGCTTCTGGTCCAGGATCCCACAGAAGGCTCAGCTCCTTAGAAGAGACATCCACCTCCTTCCCCGGTGCAGCTGCAAATGAGCTGCAGGGCCTTTCCTTTATCCTTTCTGCCCCACCCTGGTACTTCCAGCAAGGTGGCCAGGGAAGGTTCGGCAGTGGTCCCTCACTCTCAAGTCTGTAAGGAGGCCATTCCACTTCACTACAGTCCCTGCCCAAGAGAGCTTGCAATCTAATTGCAGACACGTCACAACCTAGGGCTGGATCTGAATTTCCCCAAAGTTTGGGAGCGGGTGACATAGTGGATGGATTAACAAAAATTAGGGATGGGGTGAGTGTCAAATTCCAGGAATAAGAGCACACGATTATTCCACTGGGGCATGAGTAGAGCTGCTCAGGAAATATTTGGTAAAACTTCCATTGGTCAGAAAATGCCGAGGCATCAAAAACCAAACCTTTTTGCAGGAACATATCAGTTTCAACAAAATGTTTGTCAGGAAAGTCTCTTAGGTCTGGGATGAAATTGTTGGTCCAAGCCAGAGAGCACAACACACTAACTAGTAGCCCAGTGATCGTGGTACTCACTCAAGCGTGTCCAATGGTTTTAGGTGTCTCCGTTTTTGGGATCCCAGCTGGAGAAACCGTACGCTTCACATTGTGGGTCGCCATCATGAAGGACAACTGGCTCATTGTCTGGAGCACTCAAGTGGAAGACCCAGGTTCTAGTCTCTGAATTAGACTTGAACTTGAGAGTTTCACATGAATTTCCTAACCACTAAGCTATTGGCTATCGTGGCATGGATCTCTCTTGCACGTGCGCGCACACACACACACACTTTCTCTCTCTCTCTCTCTCTCTCTCTCCCCCCTACAGGGAAAATTCTGCAAGCTCTTGGCTGTGGCCCAGTGTAGAATGGGAATGTTTTTGAAATCTGCACATTTTTGTGCCACAGAAAAACTATTTCCCACCCAGCTCTATTCATAAGCACATCTCCTTAGTTCTCTGGAATCCCTAATGGAGTGGACAGGTCTGCAGCACCGCTATATGGTATTGCAATAGTTCTTGCAAGAAAATTAGTCCGATGGAAACCATAGGGCACTGTGCTGCAATCCAGCTGTGGCACAGATGTGGAGGGAGGTAGTGTTAGGAGGTTCTACCTTCATGTAAGGACAGATCACCGTGCCAATGAACAGAGACTCCTCGACCTTGCTCCTTGCAGGGAGAGAATCACCCAGAAAGTGTCAGGGAGGCAGGAACAGTTCACAGGGTGTAGAGAAGCAGTGAGGGGAAGCAATCTGCTGAGTCTTGATTGATGATGCAACATGCGTATCCCCCCTCCCTAGGAGAGACCATGGAGCACTTTCTCCTAGTCCTTCCCCTAGGGCTGCTGGCACAGGCCCACCCTGCCCCCTACACAGCCCTGCAAACCACTCAGCCGAGCCCAGAGAGCAGGGATCGCCTTTTACCAACGTATGGAAGTCACGTGGAAAGCTTTCATCATTATGGCCATGCATCTGTAGAAATGCTAAACTAAATGCCAGTGTTACCAAGCAAAATCTTTCCTGCTACCTGCCTGTTTTATTGCCATAGCCACCGCAGCTTCAAGTTTAGCTGCTATATTAGAATTAAGAGCACAGTAATAATAGAAGAGGTGGGTGACTTGCACTTGTTTTCCCCCGAAGAATCCTTCAGGGCAAATATTCTGCAGACGGTTTTCAATACACAACAATCCATTGTAGCCTTAAAAAAAGAAATCAAATCATTGCTTTAAAATTCTGACTTCTAGAGGCTGGTTTAACCCTTTGATGCCACTCGCATCTGCTTGAAACAATACAACAGGGGAAAGTTAAACACAAAAATAAATGGCCAGGGTTGCCATGGAAACATAAGTGGAAGGAAATTGAAAGTCAATTTAAAGACTAACTTCATGTTCAGTTTTAAAAATAGTACTTTTATACCGAAATGGAACATTTTTCAAACCCCTGTTGGCCTGCATCAAATAAACTGGTTGGCTGCTGGGTAAATCAGTGGATACTGGATGTCCAGCTTGTGGTAATGGAAACTGGGTGGTCCTCAAGTATATATTGAGTAAAGACCTGCTCTCAAGGGGTTAACCATATATTCTGTTCTCAGACATACTGTAAATCCCTTATTTATAATTATCACACAGGTTAGCACATATGCAAGCACGCACATACACACACACACACACTTAAGTCCCTGGTGTGTAATGATACTAGGTCGTTAATGATTCCAGGTCACTTCTTGTCAGACGGATTTTTTGGATTGGAGAAAATATAATGCACCTACGTGGTTCTATTCAGAGAGGACTGTGTTTGAATAGTGTGCAAACCTGTTCTTGAACTGCATGCCAATTAAAAACTGAGTTTTGACTCAGTCTGTTTGTCTCCCCCCCCCATACACCCCTTTGTTATCTGCTCGGAGTGAACATTTGTGTAACAGGAGTTTTGCTTTTATCATCATTAGCAAACAGCTATTCCGGGGCCTGCAGCCAAGATTCTTTTAACAAAGAAATGTGTTTTGCACAGCAATGAAATTCATTTCGGTCGGGAGTGGAAGTAGAACGTAAAGGTTAGTTCAGCCAACAGGAGAGAGAAACAAGGTTGTATGACTAGTGCCCAATCCACTATCCCTCAACTCAGGTTTTGGCAGGTTTTGTATTGTACAAAGTTAGGAAACTGTCTTCCAAATGGGTCTCTTCACATAGTGCTGTACAGTTGGGCAGGATGACTGAAGAAAACACAGCAGCATAGCTGAGAGCAGAATTTGTCCATCTGTGTTTGAAAAGAAGCCCTGGCACTCTCGCTGTGATATCAGACTGATGCCACTATGACCACGTAATGTCAGTTTCATATCTATGCTGCTATGTGATCGCACAGCTGTGCCATTCTCCCCCTCTTCTTTGCTCTTCTTTCCTCCCACTCTGCCTCTTGTGCATTACACACTGGCTTACTTGCCGCTCACAAAGACGGAGGGCTAATTCTAATGGCAAGCCAGTAAGGGTCATTCCTTCAGCTCTACGGTGGTGGAGGCCCAGGATTTTTCAGACAAGGTTCTTGGGCTGTACTCTCAACACCGCCCTTGTGCAGTACCTGGATTAGCTACACACTGTTACATCCTCACTCGATCCTCCCACCACTAAACCCCATTCATTTCCTTCTCCTATTCTTACCCTGTTGGCATCTTCTCCACGCTTCTCCTTTCACCTGCCATTCCCCTCTGGCCTTCTCAGGTATCAAAGAGCCTCCTGCTTCTCATTCCAAACGATACACTCCTCCCACATGCCCTTTCCAACAACTCCCACCGAGTCCAGAATCTATATTCCAGTCCACGCCCTGCACCACTTTCACTTTCCTCTGTTGCCCTTGTAGCATGTATGTTCGAGCTAGGCATGGATGAACTTCATAACACTCAAGGTTTTGTGAACATCACAGGCTACTTTTGGGGGAGTCAGAAATCTAGCCTGAGTTTGTGATCCTTCTTCTCCATTATCTACAGCCCACATTTATTTTTCAGTTAAAACAAACACAACAACCACATGCATTTTTCTAGCTAAATGGAAGCCTGTATGTTAAAGAATAGGAGAGCCTCCTTTGCTCACACACATCCAAAAACTTACCTGGGTAAGTGGGTGCCCTGTATGGTATATAGACAGTGGATAACATTTTCAATGGGCCCAGCTTATGAAAGATATGCAGGTGCCTATCGCCCATTGATATCAAATGAGAGTTAGGTTGCAAATCTGAGCCCAAGTGATTTAAGAGCCTAATATCCATTTACAAAAGTGATGTAGACATCAGGAGCTTAAATTTCATTGACTTTCAGCTAATAAATTCCTAAGGGCCAGATTTTTTAGGTGCCTAAAGATACAACGAGGGTCCTAGTATGATTTTCAAAAGGGGATCTGGCATCTCACTCCCACTAATGGGGTGAGACCTTTCAGAAAATCACGCTACGTGCCTATCTGCATCTTTAGAAGCCGGTGCACCTTTGAAAAATCTGAGCCTAAACCACGTTTGAAAAAAATGGAACTTCCGCTCCTAAATCACATATGTGCTTTTGAATAATGTCCCCTGTATCTTTTCAGTACAGTTGCTCCCCCCTTCACTCTTCTCCTTTTCCCAGACTCTTCAGCCAGGACGATGTCCGAATCCAACTTTCTAACCCGAAATATCTGAGTGAGTTTGAAATGGGGCGAAATGAATTAACCAGTCCCTTTTTGGAACTCTATTACCTGGGTCTAACCAGCATCTTCCTTTATCGTGTCTGTGATGAACACATTCTAAAGATGTAAAAAGTAATCTGTGATAACAGTAGGATTCCTGCCATCCTTAGAAGACCCTTCATGCAGCCCGAAGACGGTCTTTTTAAAAATAATTGTGTGCTGCTCTATGGGAATTTTCAGGTGCCATGTAATACACAGTATGTAAGATTCTAATCACGGCTGCCTCGCGAAGAGAGAAGTTCAGAGTTTAGCTGAGAGGCAGTAGCCCCATTTTCGCAGCAATAGCGATATTCTACAGATGTCATGGGGGGCATCTATTGCTGTCGTTACCCTACGCTGCATTGCAAGTAATTTGGATTTCAGATGCAAAGGGCTGTAAAAAAGTGCATGTCCGTCACCGATATGTCCCACCAAGCCAAGGGAAATGAATCCAGTTCACGTATCCCAGGGACTCAGCTCCCCGCTTCGTCAGGAGATAACGACACGCCTGCTCACGCTTGTGGAACTAAGACAGGTGACAGCAACTGCAGAGTGGCATTTGCATGACAGATGACTGTGTTGCTACGCCTCCCTTCCCTCGAATGGACCCAGCCTTCCCAAACTCCTGTCACCCTGGGCTCCTGGGAGCGGGCTGCACGAGAAGCTTAAAAGCAAATGAGGGGTTTCCACCGGGATTGCTCTGCCTCCGCTGCGTACGCTCCCACACACCAAATCGCAGGTGGTTCCATGCACTCCCAGAGACACGGCACAGCCCCAGACGCTTGCACGCACGCGTGGAGTCACGTGCACACGGTCATCGCTCACGCATACGTAACCTTGCACCTACCCACACACCCACGGGCCAGGCCCCTGGTCCCAGTGCCCAGCATGGCTCAGGGGAGAAAAGGAAACGAAGTGAAATAAAGAGCAGCACCCAGGCCCTCTGCCCCGCAAGGACCCTGCCCCGGCCAGCTGGGCTACTGCTCCACATTGGCAGGCGACCTAGGACAGTTTGGCTTATTGCTGGGTTTCCCTGTGGGAGCTGGGAAGGAGAAGTCTCTCCATGTCCACAGGCTGCGCCCCCTGAGCTGGGCGGGCGCCTCCTTTTCAAGGCTTGACATGTGCTGTGGGGTGGGGCCTCGTGAGCTCACGGGCACTCTTTAACCCCTTCCCGTCGAGTGTGGGGTTTGTACACGCCATCGCACCTGGCCACTGCTGAATCCCTGTTGCTAGCAAATATCCTTAGGTCATCTGAGAACTTCCAGGGCTGTCCAATGGGATCTTAGAGAGGGTCCAATCGAACTGCAAACAGGCTTTGTAAGGCAAGAGGCAGGGGCCCTAACAGTCAATCCCTAGGACAGTGGGCTTCCAGGAAGCCCGGTGAAGCAGAAAAAGATGTTCCCTGCTACACCACATCCTGGCTCCCACAGCACAAGAGTTACCCACGTGAAACACCTGCTCGAGCAGTCAGCATGCACGCAGCTACACGGCTCCACCCCATGTCCTTTGTCACCCATGTGCCTGCTTAAATGCATGTTTTCAGACGCTGACACACGTCTATGTGCTTCTTTACACACACACGTCTGCATACGTGTCCAGACTTGTGTGTCCACAACTAGACAGCTACGGCCACGCAACTCTCCCTGCACAGGCATGTTGCCTTCCACACGCCCAAACATACATTGTCCAGACGCGCGGCTATTTCACCTGGTATGTGACAAAGCGCACACACAGCTGCACACACACACTGTACGCTGTCCTGTTGTCTGTGGAAATGAGCAGCGGGGGGCCTCTTGTTTCTCGCCTCTCCCTGTGCACTTAATCCTGCCGGACAGAATAAACCAAAAAGAAAACAAGAGCCCAATTCTTGCTAAATACCATTAAAAGCAGAACCAGTTTAAAAAAACCCAGCACAATAGCCCTTGCTGAAGGTGGAAGCCACCTTGAGTACAATCCTGGAAAAAAGCAGATTCTTCTCTCTGCTTCTCTGTCAACTCCACTTTGCATCAAAATCTCCTTTGTATGTCACTGAGTTATTAAAGTTGTGGACTGCGATGCCATGTGTTAGCAACAGGGTCATCCGGGGAGCTCTCCATGAAAACTGCCCTTGACAAATGCTGCTGACCAAGACCCCAAAAGCCCTATCCCCTGCCTTCCTTTTGTTCTGTTGTGCATCCCATCATGGTTTAAAGCAAGCAAATAATATCCCCCTCTTGATGGGCTTTTGCATCTTTTATTCAGCAGCTCTGGAAGTAAGTCATCTCTAGCAGGCAAAGCTGGGGAATGCTTCTATCTCACCCTCCGTTTATTCACGCCCCAAGGCCTGTGGTGCCTTGCTTTTAAAATAGTCCCTTTCACCAGCAGAAGCAGCTATCGCGGGGTGGTCAGCTCCTCAGATTCTGCTCGGCCTTCTCCATTGATAGCACTTCCCTTCCAGCTTTCAGGAGACAGGGAGGGAAGTGGCCAAACGCCAGGCCTTGAGTAGGGCCAGCCGGGTGATAGCTAGATTTGTGCAGGGAAGCAATGACTAGAGAGGAGGAAACCTCTCCACCTGGTCATGCGGCAGCTATGGAGCTATGAAAGAGTCTATTTCAGCACAGTGGCTGAAGGTGGGCGCTTACACAGCCCTCCTCCAGGGGAATGGGCAGAAAGTGGGATGCTACATCGCTTTCTGGTGGAACTGCACCAGTTCCACTACACAGGAGCCCTCCCCAGCTGCGAAGGAAGGGATGAGTCTGCCTCAATGGGTCTCTAACAATGGGACATTCCCTCAAGGTCTCGGAACAGCCAGTGACCTCCAGGCCTCGCTCCTTCCCAGCGCCTAGCCCAGGGAGGCGCAGATTTGGAACCCAGTGGATACTGATCATTTCCTTGGAGGGTCTGAACTCTCCAGCTGAGTGGTACTGGCGTTCCCGGTCTCCATCTGGGACTGGAAGTCAGATTCTCTGGCCCAGCCAAGCTGTGTTCCCAGCCTCTTCCAGAGTGCTGCGAAGGGGCCAGATGGGAACAGAGCACCCTGGAGGAATTTGGAAAGGCACAGCAGAGCTCTCAGGGCAAAACCCACCGGCCATACTCCAGAAGAGGAGGAGGAGGAAGAGGAAGAGGGGGAGGATTTCGTGGAGGGAATTAAATAAGTTTGGTTTTAAATAAGTATGGCATTAATGAGGCTGGTTAGCAACTAGATAATGTGGTGGGGGCTACTTAGCTGGGCAGACAGACATACAGATGGAGTCAGGTCACTCTTGGCTTCTACTGCCCTCGAAAGTTTCAAGATTTACTCTCAGATCGTCCCTGAGAACACCCAGCAGCCTCCCCCTCAGAGCCATATCCTGCTGCCTGTCACAGCGGTGTAAATCCAGGGTCACTCCTCTGAAGTCAGGGGAAGTAAATCTGGAGTAGCCCTATTGCGCCATTGTAAGTGACAGCAGAGTTAGTCTGACACAGCCTTCTGCTAACGCGTTCAGTGAAAGAGACAGGACCGCGGGGCAAACCGGTACCCCAAAAGGGGACAGGGGGTTGGCTGAGTGCGCAAGAAGGGCTGATTTGAAGCGGTTTAGCCTGTAGTCACAGACAAGCAGTCCCATGGAAAGGATCCTCAAACCTCAGCCACAGACAGTCTGACAATGGGATGACGATGCCAAGAGAAGGAAAGGGCTGATTACGGGCTGATTTAGCCCACAGCCACAGCCACTCCAGGCTGGGAAGAGAGCCGGAGGGAACTGCCCTGAGGGGGAGCTGTTCCACACCAGCCAGTCCCACCGTGGGAAAGTGGAGTCAAGGAGCCACAAGTGCCATGTCGGAGGGATCTAGCCCTCAGGCAGAGACAGCCGAATGTTTAGTACGGGGGTCATGCAGCAGGAACAGCTGATAGCCCTCAGAGCTGGTGGTATCTGAGCACCGCATCATCAATAGATTTCACCCCCCCAGCACCTCCTGGAAGCTATGATCCCTGATGGGGAACTGAGGCACATTTAGTGACTTGCACGAAGTCACAGGAGAAGTCCACGACAGAGCTGGAAATTGAACCTACCCAAGCTCCGCAGAATCTCATTCAGCACCCTCTCCACTAGACCAGCCATCTCCCTCCAGGACAGAGCCATTCACCCCTCATTCAATCCAGCACTGTGCAACCCTTCGCCTGCAAGAATGCAGAGACCTGATTTTCCAGGGGATTAATTCCAGTAAGGCTGCCCTTCCAGCCTCACCGCAGTAGGAATCCAGATGCCGCAGTATGGGAAGAGGCCACCAGCTGCCCTGCTTGTTTCTGTTCCAATTTAATAAGAGGCGATGCGCACCCACAGGCCCCTTGTGGTTACATTGAACTGAATAGCCAGATAATAGAAAAATCACCCACACTTATTACAGTCTAATCAGGTCCACTCCATTGTCCTCCGGCTAATTGTATGCAGCAGCGAGTTTAAGGGATCTCTGAAGGAATGAATTGTTAGTTAGTGGAAGCGAAAGATGACAGGGGAATTATTGTTAATCCCACTTTGGGGCCGGACCGCTCCGGAGGATTTAAAGAATGTTTTTTTTTTTTTAAAAAAAGTGTATGATTTTCTTCTCATAAGTGCCAGGGCCAATCTGTTTCTCTCTCCCCCTGGCTGACATTGCGCCAGACAGTCACCAGGAATCTGAAAAGAATGAAAGAGAAGAGAAAGAGGGGAAAACAACAAAGATAAGAGATAAAGCCGGGAGATTAGATTTGCACTGAAGCTCCATGTTAGCTGCTCAGGGAGTGTAGGCACCAATTAAATCTTCGCCTCCCAACAGCATGCCATTGTTATTTACATAGTACTGAAGATATCGAGATAAGCGAACATGGTCTTACCAGCTTGGAGGCAGCAGGTACAGGAAAGAGAGATCTTGTGATTGGGACCTGATCATGTAATTGCCAGATGTTCTTTGAAGGCCCAGCGGCTGCGGTTATGAGGCCGGACTCTCGATTGGTGTAAATTAGCCCATTTATGCTTGAAATGAATGCAGCTACTTTCATTTGCACCAGCTGAAGACCTGGCCCATGGGCTGTAATTAATGGCTCCAGAGCAACATTACCAGAAAGAAAAGGAAGAAAACCAAATTCTCCCTCTGGGTCCGCGCCCCAGAGGCTGCTGATGGAAAGATGCAAGCAGGATGCATTTTGTGTCTTGGTTACCATACCCTTCAACACCCACCTCAGTAGTTTCTGGAGCTTCCCAGATCTTGCCTCCTTTGGCACATCCAGCAAAGAGGGATAGGAGCAGCGGCTAGCACGTAGCGACTCCTGTAGCAGGAATTCATCCCAGCTGAAATTTACCCTTGGGCAGAGGCCCTGCACAAGGTCTGTGTGTCACTTAATCTCTAATTCGAGGCTATACGTGGCACCTAGGCCCTTCTCCTGTGATAATGTAGGGCAAATGGAGTAGGACTGATGCCCACGAGTGGGCTCGATTCAGAAAAGTATTTAAGCACGTGCCTATGTTTAAGCACATCAGCAGTCCCACTGGAGTCACATGGGGGAAATCATCTCTTTAAAGTTAGCCACGTGCGTAACTCCCTTGCTGAATCAGGGATTGTGTCCATACGAAATGACTGCAGATTTTGTCCTGGATGATGCCTGGCACTGCAGGCCTCTGGAAAGCTTTCCTCTGACTTCTTTCTTTCCCCTATAACCCTTTGTGAATATGGTTTGATGATGGAGCCCAAATCATACCACAGGTCCCGCTAGCTTTGAGAGAAGGAGGTCAGCTGAGGGCTAGAAGGATGCAGGAATGTATTCTGTTTGTGGGGCTGTTTTTGGCTGAGATGGGGTTTGGCTTGAATGAGCAGCTGTCCAGCCCTTGGGGGATTGAAATCTTTGTATAATTACACATCTGTACCTAGAGTTCGGGCTAAGTGCACCTTACAGAAAGGGGGAATTGCTAACTATACTGCGACTGAATTTTGTAGGCATCATTAAGTTCGGTCTTTCTCAAAGTGCCTGTTGATGCTCATGTGATAAATCAAAAGCCGAACGTGACGCAGGTGGCATGGCGTGAATCCACCTGGCAATGCACAAGAGGCAGCGACAGGCCCTGCTGGGGAGCTGGGATGGGATGTCTTTGCCCTTCAACACCCGGACGTTTCAGGGGATGTTGCTTTTCACTTGATTCCAGCCACCTGCCTGGCAAAGTTAGGCCTGGCAGAGCTCTGAAAGGATTCCATCTCCAGCAGCTTCCACATTGGCCGAAAATGTCTTGTAACCGGGCAGTCCTCCTGTCTTCCGCCCCTCCCACAAGCCTCAGGGATCAACACCCAGCTTGGGTTCAGGGTAGCATTGACCAAATCCTGAAGGCAGAACACGCTGAGAACGGGAGCGCAAACATGAAGCTGCGGAGTCTAGTCAGCTCCTTCTGCTTTTCCCCTGAGCGGGAGTGATCCGATGGAGAGAAGATTAAATCATTCTGATTGTGGTTTCTAAGGTCATACGTAACAAGAGCGGGTCCTGTTCAGAACATGTGTGAGGATTTTGCAATGAACGCAGCGTGGACTGCACACGTCAGCGGGCTCCAGGACAAGAGTTTCATTTGCATTTAAATAGATTTGAAGGGTGACTCGGTCTCTCTCGTTCCTTTCACCACGTGGCTAGGAGCAGGCTGATTAATGCAGGTAATGAAAAATAGCCCCGGCTAATCTATTCTGCTCTGCCTGCTGATAGCGATGGAGAGAAACATGCAAACAACCATATAATTTTACACTGTTTTGGACTGGAATTTATAGAGGGCATGCCCTGTGGACACAGATTTTCCAATGCCAGCTACTCCCAGCAGGACCCAGCATAGGGAATAGTGTCAGAGCGCTAAGTGAAAAGCTCTCAGCTCCAGCAAACTGAGCCTCTCTCTGCAACACTAGCTGTGCAGAGGGAGAGTCTACGGAGTCAGTCTCCCCTCCTCTCCCAGCCTTTCCCTCCACCAGTCATTGTAGGGAATGGTGGGAGGGAACTTGCTTATCAAAAGCCACTGCAGCCCCGCTTTCTCTAAGGGTATGTCTACAGTGCAATCTGAGGGGTGATTGCAGTTCGGGTACCTGTCCCCGCACTGGCTTTGTCCATGCTAAGTTGACTAAAAATAGCAGTACAGCTGTGGTGGGCAGGCTTTGGCGTGGGTTGTACAAGCTGGATGGGGACCATAGCTACGTCCTTGCATGGCTAGCACACACGGCTGCAGCTACTGCTATTTTGAGCAATGCTAGGCCAGGTCTACACTCACCTGGAAATTCAGTGGCAAAATCCTCCGCGTAGCTTGCATAACTCCCGTCGACTTCGTAACTCCTCTTCTACGCAGCGTCTTCGCTGTGCTGCACCGACGGGAAATGCAACCCCGTCAACACAGCGCTATGCCACTTGAGGAGGCGGTTTTATTGCGTCGACTTCTGGATCAATTGAGCGGGTCTTCACTGACCACTCAATCGATCCAGATAGATCGCTCGGCCAGCGGCAAATTTGCCACCATCAGTGAAGACATACCTGTAGTGGAGGAGTGTCTATCTGTGCTGCAGTCAAACCTCGGATGGCAGTGTAGAGTACCAGAAGAGGAGACCTCTTAGTAGTGACTTAGGTTATTAAACATAACAAACATTACGTTATGATTTTTTAATTATTAAACATAACAAACGTTATGTTAGTAAACATAACAAAACAGAAATTAAGAGCAAGTTAGATGTCTTCAAGTCACCAGGGCCTGATGAAATACATACTGGATGATTCAAGGCTCTGAGTGAGCAATTAGCAATTATCTTCGCAAACACATGGAAGATGAGAATGATTCCAGAGGCCTGGAAAAGGGCAAATATAGTGCCACTCTATAAGAACAAGCTGGGGAATTACTGACCAGTCAGCTTAACTTCAGGACCCGGAAATATAATGGAAAACATAACATCTGACTGAGTTTCTTTTCCCCATGCGTTCCCAATGGATTGCTGTGGTCCAAGATGGCACACTATCGAATTTGCCCTCCCTACAACCTTGGAGCAGTGGGAGCGAGGGGCTTTTCGTAGCCACGACCCTTGCTGTAGAACAGACTTTCCTGCAATTGGTCATAATTGTCAGCCTGTGTTAGGATGTCAAAGCAGGTTAAATAATTGCATGTTTGCTGCAGCATGCTCCAGGATATTTTGCAAGGGGTGTTTTATAGGGTCCATTTTGGAGGTTGTGCCCAGTACATAGGTTTGTGCCCTTGTTGTGATTTGCCACTCGTAACACATACGTGAACCAGCATTCAAAGGGTTACATTTCAAAAAGCATCAGTCACGCCAGGAAAACCAGCTCTCCTTTGTAAACCAAGATTTATAGTGTGATGCATCCAGACCAGCCAGCTGAGGGCATGGACCCCAGGTCTCCACTGATACTGCCAAATACATGGATGAAACCAGTCTGGCTGTCCTGTGCGTTAGTACTGCCAAAATAGGCAGGAGAATTATAAGAATGTGCTTAGTGTTTAGACGTTGAGGGATGCTTTGTAAATTCCTGCCTGCATTAATCTCACTTATAGAAGCCGAATTGCATATTATAAGGTAAAATGTGATGGTTTGCCATGTAAGCTTCTGTAACTGCTTAAATCACCAGACAGGAAAGAGACATTAACTAGTGTGAAAGGCTGGACTCCAACAGAAGGTGTCATGTCCTGCCTGACAAGGAAGGCCCGTCAACACCAGCTGTAAACTCCAGTAAAACATTAAAGAGAACAAAATACTTTGCTGTTTACTCTCCCCCACACCCACAAAGATGAGTCTTGCAAGTGAATTCCTCCCGTCAGCTGAATTTGCAGCTCAAAGCAGAAGGGAGGAAGGGGATAAAGCCTCCGCCCCAACAAAAAGGAACTCTATTTTTATGTTGCTTGAACTCTGGGCAGCAAGGTTTACTAGGCTTAAGCAAAAGAACCCCAGTGGTTACCCTGGGATAGCCCTAAAGGACATACAGAGCTTGCTCATTATAAAAGTTTCTATTACTTTTTTAAACTTAAGATTGGAACTCATTTGTGTGCATAGGTGCTGGGACTCAGCGTGCGGGGGCAGGGGACTTCAAGTGGTTTCCATCATGTACAGGGTTTACAATTTGGTTCAATGGCTCTCAGCAGCATCCCCACTATAAAAAGTGTTCCAGCACCCATTTGTGTGGATATACGTTTACCTGCTTTAACCTTGCAAATAACCCTTACTTCCTTTTCTTACTAGTCACTCTGCATATCGTTTATTATAAGATTGGCTACAAGCGTCGTCTTTGGTGTGAGATCTAAGGTGCGACTGACCCACAGGAAATGACTGGGCCTTTGGGACCGTAATTAACCTGACTCTGGCTGTGATTTGTGGTGTAAGGGACCATCTATCACAGCGATCAGATTACCCAGATGGCGAGACAAATTGAAGTGCCCATGTGTGACTCCATGTGAAGTCTGTTATAGTGCCTGAGGAGTTCACACTTGGTAGTTGGTTGGTGAAGTCTAACTATAGAACCCACAGCCCATGTGGGGGTTGTGTCTTGGTTCTTAGCCATCTGCCCAGAGGTTGTACTCACACTCTGGAGCCACTGCAGGACAGCTTGCCAGTAGGCTTTGCTAAGGCACTGGGAATTCAAAGCCTACATGAAGGCCCATTCGCTCTGCACTGCTCCTACAGCCAGCCAGAGCCAAGGCAGGTCTCAAGGCAAAGGGATTCTTATCGTGTAACATCTCTCCTACAGCCAGAAGATCACAAATACTTCATGATGGCAAGGGCTTTGCTCAGATCAGAGACCTGACTAGAGACATCACCTTTCCAGTGATGACTGCAACAGCCTGAGCTGGCCTTAGCATTTTGGAGGGCAGGACTGACAAACTTTTTTGCCACTTCCTTTCTCAGTGCAGAAATAATTCCTTGCCCCGCTTCCTCTTCCCTCCCCCTCCTCCCTCTGCACCCAGCACATCACTGTGCGCAGGGCTGGCCTAGCAATTATAGGATAAATCAGCGAGACAGTCTTTTGGGGTACAGCCCAACCTTAATTGATTTCACATCAACTGTGTATGTGTGTGCTGCGTGCATGTGTTACGGTGGAAGAGGGGGAAAGCTCTACCCATGCAAACAGTGGCTTTGCCAGGCCACATTCAGTATTTGCATTGGTCCAGATACAAATCCCCAGTGGAGATGAGACCTAAGGGCCAAGATTCAATGGGAAACTAAGTGCCTGGTCCCGCAGCCACTGAAGTCAGCGGCAAAGCTCCCACTGGCCTTCAAGGCTCCATGTCAGCCTGGCAATCAGCTCATCACCAATTATTCACAACATCTAGAACAGGGGTGGGCAGCGCTTCCTGCCCAAGTGCCACAACCACAAAATACTTTCCAGGTGTTGTGACGGGCACTGCGGGGCTGGCAGGACTGTCTTCTTCCCCATTCTCATGAGGTCTTTCAGGAGTGTGGGCAAAGCCATAGCTGCTCCGTGAGAAGCAGGAAAGCAAAATTAACTGGCTTTTGTAGTGGCATCAGCAGGGGTCACAGGCCTTTCTGGCTGCACACCTGGGATTAAAGAGCATAACCAATGGCCCAGTGGTTAGGGCATTCACCCAAGATGTAGGAGACCCACCTTCAGTCCCTGCTCTATCTGGGTCCCAACTGGATGTACACTGTATGCTACTCTCTGGCACAAACGCTGCAGGTTGCTTAGAGCATTTGCAGTGGGTCACCTGGTAAATCATTGCCTGCTGTCAAGAGCCCATCCAGGGAAGCTCATGTCGCTAGCCAGACCAGCTGCCTGACTTCACTCACAGCGTTGTGACAAAAGCCTGTGATCCCCCAGAGTCAATATTCACTCCAGCCACCGAGCAAGCAGATACCATACACCAGGATCTACTGTCTAGGCCAGTGGTTTTCAACCTGTGGTCTTTGGACCACTGGAGGTTGACAGACTAGATCAAAGATTTCCAAAGGGATCCACACCTCCATTTGAATCTTTTTAGGGGTCTACAAATGAAAAAAAAAAGTTGAAATCACTGGGCTAGGCTCTTGGCAGCAAACAAAATCAACTTGCCATGTTTAAAAGTCCAGCACTGCTGAAATCGTGTGAGACGGTGGCCAGCTCTACGTGCAGTTATCTGGGGGAACAGCCGCCACATTTACTGTGAGGGGATAGATCATTTTCCAACCTGCCAAAACAAAACTAGGGGGGAAAAAAATCAAACAAAACCTAAATCTTATGTGTGATACTGTCTCAATACTCAGACAGCTCTAGAAGAGATGCAGCCTGTCTCCGGCCTCTAACCTTTTCTGTCTGCTTACCCCTTCCAGAAGCAATGGTGGCTTTCCCACATGCTCACAGCCAGCAGCACAATCCAACTGGGGTAGCCTGGGCCCTCTTATGTAGCTGTGTCTGTGTGGGCGATGCCATGCATCTCAAGCGGAGGGGAGTAGTGGTCAACTGCTTCGCGTTTAAATTGTGGATCTGGGAGTTTCCTACAAGCGCAGCCCCAGCTGTTCTGCCAAAATCAGTTCGATATTCAGGAAACGCTCACCGTCGAAACAACATGTCTGCCCTACATCCCTTATTATCATTCCCCAAACCACTTGCAGGCTTTCAGAAACCCATCATTATGATTATAATCAAGAATCATAGGACACTGCGATTTGTGCCAGAAATACATTTACACTGTGAATTGTTTGTAGAAGACACACAGAGAGAAGGAGAGAGACCTGCCGCTTCAGAGCCATTTAATTCAGGAGCAGTAACTCCCATGCCATTTGATTTGTCCCCTTTCATTTTCTAATTTAAATTGTAGCTGCTGAAATCCAGACTAATATTTACTTTGTCCTCGGCATGCTCCTTTAGCCTCAATCCGAGGAACCTTGAGAAATGTCCTTGTTTACCGCACCTTGGAATCTCTCATCGAGCAGAACCCCTGCTCTGGCTTCATATGCCTCCACCCCACGGCGAGGAGGCAGGTTTGTTTGACAAGGCGCTGCGCTCCAGGATTGTCAGTCAAGTCCGAAGTAAGAGAGACGGCACTTTGAAAATTACTACAATACTTAGCTAATGCACGATGGAGACAACCTCACTGCAGAATGCACATGCAGCGTGAGCCCGGTTTTATTAGTGTCTTTTGCACACCCTTCCTCTCTCTTGAAACACACGGCACTAGAGAGTTGACAGCGTCTTCACGCGTGCGTAGTGACGCAGCACATTGGGAGAGCAAGGGAAGCAGGCTTAGGCCAGCATAAGCCACTGAGACCGGCTCCCTCCCTGTGAGAAATCTCCTGCTAACATAAGGCCTGAGTCAGACCTGGCTTCAGCGGAGATCGTCCTGATCCGCACCGGAGCGAGATCAGAATCCAGCGATCTTTTGGAATAAAGAATAGCCCTGATTCACCACTGGACCCCCGCCTGATGGATAACAGCTTTCAGCAGGGTTACATCAGAGTAAAACTGGACTGACTCACGGATTAACCACATCCAAAGTCTTCCATACAGCTGTGTAAAGAGCAAGATTCCATTTAGTGACACCTGCCCCGGCAGCTCTCCATCACACCTAGCCTACCAGAGGGCTGGATGCTTTGCTGGCCCCTATTTCTGTGAAGTCAATGGCAGAGAGCTCTCCGAGGCAGCACAGATGCTTCCTCCACCTCCACTGCCCCAACAGAATGGGGAGGAGAGGGTGTATCAAGGCCAGGTAGAGCAGAGCTCTGTGATGTCTGCTCTCCCACTGGGGTAAGGTCCGTTATGCCGGTGGGGGGCTGTGAATCTGAGAGCTGCCCCCAACGCCCTGCAGCTGCCACTCTCGGAGGCTCAGGGCCAATACCGCAAAAGAGCATATTTGTCCCCTGCCCTTACCATTCTGAGCGCACAGTAGCTCGGTCCTGGCTCCAAAGCAAGAGCACCCCCTAACGAAAGCGCTAGCGTGGCTCTGTTGCCTCCTGTCCAAGAGCTGACCCTGCTTCGCTCACAAGACCTGGCCAGCATGGAACGGCAGCAAGCACAGATGGACGCCAGCCCATGTGGAACCACCCCAGCTGCACCTGACGCCTGGGCTCACACGCTCTCCCTTAGACAAGGCAGCTGAGCAAAGGGCCTGGTGTTTCGCAGGTTCCCCCCCCTCCTGCTGCAGGAGAATTAAATACCTCCTGCGTCAAAGGATTCTTCCCCTGTAAAACCTCCTGGAGATCCAGCTCCTGAACTTTGTCCTTCCGTCAGGGCCGGGCACAGAGAGCAGAAACGGGGCAGCACCCTCACGGTTTGTTCCCATGAGCTGCATCAGTTCCCAGCTCTAGGTTTTGCCATGGAGCAAGGCTGTCCTCAGATGCCTCCAGAAGAGGTGCCTGCTTATTTCCTTGTCCTTCCACTCTAGGTAGGTGTTCCTCCGCAGGTAGCGGGACAGCCCTAGTCTGCGCCGCAGCAGAACCTGATTGACATCCTGTAAGACAATCAGGATGATACCGGCCTGGCCCTCCATGAATTGCCAGGTCTGGGCGATCTCAAACTCAAAGCTGCACCACTTGCTCTCCAGGAAATGATTGGAGATGACAGCGATGACTTTCCGGCTGCTCAGAAACCCTTCCTGGATGATGCTGGAGGCGACGGGCACCCCCGGCGTGAAATCCCGGTAGTGGAGGCAGAGCTGGAAGGGGGGCACCCCACCCTCCAATGTCTCTACCAGCTCCTTCCTCACCCAGTCGCTGTCCTTGCTGGAGTAGATGACAAAGGCGTCGTAGGTGTCGTCCCTCTCAGCGTAGCGCCTGCACCCGCTGAGCAGCACCAGCCCGTAGTACAGGTTGAAGTAGTATTTGTAAATGAGGAAGAGGAGCAGAGCCCCAGCGAGGGACATGCTCACGGACATGGCCACCAGAGCGGCACTGAGTTGGCAGGAGGAGAGGTCGAAGTTCAGCACGCTCACATTCTTCACGTGCTCAGGGCTGTGGCAGACCACCCGCTCGGGGCTCTGGAGGAGGTCTCTGTGCTTCTTGGCCCACTCCAGGAAGTTCAGGTGGCTGCAAGAGCAGTCAAACAGGTTGTAAGAGAAGTCCAGGCAGACCAAGCGGCTTGGCAGGTTCTCCAGAGTTTCTGTCAGCACCGTCAGCTGGTTGCTGCTAACGTCCAGGACGGTGAGGGCCTGGAGAGGCACGTAGGCAAGGGGGTCAAAGGTCATCAGTTTGTTGTGGCTGATGTTTAGCTCTTGCAATTTATGGAGGGAAGCAAATGAGCTCAGGGACACCTGCATCAGATTACAGCTGGAAACATCCAGGGTGAGCAGCTCGGTCAGATTCATGAAGCTGTTATCCAAGTTGTTCTCCGTAAAGGAGTTGCCGGCCATCTTGAGAACTTGCAGGGACTCCAAGCCACAGAACGCGCACTGGGACGTGACGTGAGTGCTGGTGTAGGAAATATCAAGGTACACTAGTTTCTCCAGGTTTAAAAAGACAGGCAAGGTGCCAGCGCCGTTCAGCTTCGAGTGCTGAAAGTCCAGAGATACCAGCTTTTTGACGTTAAAGCCTCCAGACAAGCTGATGATGGAGTTGAAGCTCAGGTTCAAGTGCTTCAAGTTGGGGGTCCCAGCCAGGTGAAAGGAGCAGCACGAAATGAAGCTGAGCCGATTCTCACTCAGATCCAGGGCCTCTAGGTTAGGCAGATCCTGAAACTTCTGGAGGAAGCCAGTGAGGTATTTGCTCTTGGTGATCCGAAGCACTCTCAAGTCTTTGAAGGAGGACAGCTTCGTGGCAGGCACATCAGTAAACTTGCACCTCTTGCATTCCAGCTGCTGTACTCTGGAGGCAGGGACCGCTGTCACCCGGCTGAGGAAGAGATCCACCAGTCGAATACTGGAGGTGTTGACCAGGCAGTCAAAGAGAGTGTCTGTGCCATTACTGAACTTGTCGAAGGAAATGAGCACAAACTCCTGTATCTGTACCTGACACAGTCCATCCAGGAGCCCATTACTAAAGTCCTCCACTCTCGCAATGTTCCTGAACTCTCCGAGCACTAATCTGTGGACCCGTAAGCCAGCAAGGCCTTGGATGCAAGCCTTCATAACCCTGAAGTTCTCAAAACAGGCCCTCAGAGACAGCTCCCGAAGATGAATCCCCGCAAAAGCGCCCGGCTGAATATATTTTATATCATTGACAGAAAGCACTAAAGTGAGGTTGGCCCCCTTCTCTCCCTCCAAAACAACCAGGTCTCCCCTGGAGATAGATGAAATCCTGTTGGAGTGAAGGCTCAGGACTTGAAGAAAAGCCAGGTTGGAGAAATACTTGGGGAGCTTCAAAGAGTCTACGTGGTTGTTGCGCACATTCAGCTCCTGCAGAGTATGTAAGTTTCCAATGGGCAGGTCAGCTAGTGAGGATATGTTGATTTCCACAGCTACCAGGCTTTGCAGGGATATCAAACCATTGAAGGCTGTTGGACCCAGGTGCCAGAGGGGATTTGCAGTCAGAATCAAGGTGAGCAGGTTATGAAGATCCTCAAAGGCATAGTCTGCAATTGTGTGGATTTGACACCTGTAGTGCAAGAAAAGAGAATAATATGCATGAAACATTATCCCTTCTGTCACACATGCACATGGGCACAGCGTTATTGCACTGGATCCAGATGCTGCATCCTCATGCCAAGTGCACTTGGGAATATAGCGTTACCAAGCGAGGCAGCTTTTCAGACACAGCATCATCAAACCTGGGGCAATATTATCTCACCAGATCTGTGTGTGAACACAGCATTATCACCGAGAGCTGCAGACCTGCCCAACCAGGCAAAAAGAAAACAGCTTAATGGAAAGGAAATGAATGCTGACATATAGACCATGTCTCTCGCATCTCTTTCGCCCTGCCTACATCTGGAATTAAATCTGAAAGCAAGAGATTTACAGAGATGTCCACAGTCAGACATAGTGCAGGCTTCCTTTAACGCCTTTCCGTCCCAATCAAAAGCACCCATTGACGTTCCAGGGTTTCTTCACCATCAAAGGGCCTTGAAACTGAAGCTGAGATTTTTCCAAGGCACCTAGGAGATCTGGATACCTCATTCCCTTTCAGTTTCATGAGAACTGGACAACATTTCCTCAGGCAGCTTTAAGTATCTCAGCCTTCATTTTTGGAATGAAAGGAAACCTTCAACTCTGAAGATTGCAGTGGAGTTACCAAAAATCCATGGGAAGACCCTGAATCTACATCAGGGAGTGGAATTTCTGTCTGTAACTGAATCTGCTTTGGGCAGACTGCAGTATTCGAACCCAGAACCGTAAGTGCTAAAAGCATGAACCTCTAGTGCTTGAACTAGCAGACTAGGAACCACACATCTGGAAGCAGCAGCAGACTCGTAAACCTCTTAAGTGACTCAGGCATGAAACATGGAAAACAACCCACACGTATTCCTAGAATGGATTACATACTAACCTCAGCTAGGGGAGCTCCTCCTGAATGCCTGAAGTCTAGTTGGGTTCAAACGCCATGTTGGACACCCACTCTATAACGATAACAATCATATCTAGCTCTCCTATAGTGCTGGTCATCCATAGATCTCAAAGCACTTTACAAAGGAGGACAGTATTATTATCCCCATTTTACAGATGGGGAAACTGAGGCACACGATGAGCCACGATGTGACTTGCCTTAGGTCACCCAGCAGGCCAATGGCAAAGCTGGAAATAGAACCCTGGTCCCCTGAGTCCTAGTTTAGTGCTCTATACACTAGGCAACATTGCCTTCATCACCAAATCTCCTATATAACCTATGCGCTGTATGACCAATCCCACTTGGGTCAACAGCCAGGTTGAAGCTCAGGACTTTTAGTACAATACATATAAACCTCTACCACTTGGCCTAAAGGATTTAGGGCTTGATTGAGCAGTCCATCCCTATTCAACAAAGGTAAGCATGTGCTTAGGTGCTCTGGTGGATAGAGGGTGTACTTAAGCACGTGCTCAAACTCTTTGTTGAATTGGAGCCTTAGTCCTTTAGTTCCAGCAGCAGAGGCTTATAAAGAGTCAGTCACATGTATTTTAGCCACAGGTGAAATCAGAGATCTGATTGCTAGTCTAAAGGAAACTGTGACTAGAACAACACATAATGCAGCTTCAGCTCTTAGCATCCTGAGACAAATGAAAGGCCGACTGGCCCTCTCAGCTGATCAGTACAGCGGTGCAGCTGTAAGAGCGTTTGTGTAGCCACGTTATGTTGACAGGAGAGAGCTCTTCTGCCAACATAATAAAACCATCTAAACGAGCGGTGCTATGTTGCCAGGAGAGCATCTCCTTCAGACATAGTGCTGTCCACGCTAGTGCTCATGCTGGCAAAATTTATGTTGCTCAATCGGGTGTTTTTTCACACCCCTGAGTGACAAAAATTTTGCTGGCATAAGTGCTAGTGTAGACAAGACCTAAGGGAGGAACTGGAGAATAGGCTTACAGTGTTCTAACCTCAACCTGGAAACCTTACCTGTAGCTATGTTTACACTTAAAATGCCACAGCACCTCAATGTAGATGTTCAATACGGCAACGGGAAGGTTCTCCTGTCCTTTAGCTTATGCACTTCCCCACGTGGCATTAGCTAAGGGCTGGTCTACACTAGAAAATTAGATCAACCCAGTTCCATCGCTCAGAGTGTGAAAAATACACCCCCCCTGAGCGACGTAGTTAAGCCAACCCTGATCCCCACGTACACAGTGCTAGATTGACAGAAGAATGCTTCCGTTGACATAGCTACTGCCTCTTGCGGAGGTGGATTAATTATACTGACAGGAGAGCCCCTCCCGTTGGCATCGATAGTGTCTCCACTTGAAAGACTACACTGATGCAACAGCAACGCTGCACCTGTGCTGCTGTAGCATTCAAGAGTCCTAGCCTGACGGAAGACTTTTCCATTGGCCTAGTGCTGTCTACACCAGGAGTCAGCTGGCACACTTACGTTTCTCAGAGGGGTGGATTTTCCACTTCCCCGAGACGTAGCAATGCCCAGCCTGGCCCTGAAACAGCTCATTGGGCTGGAGGGAGACAATCACAGTAAACAGTTATCTGAATTTAGAAGGGAGTATCCCTTGGCAAGCATAGCAGCATTCAGCAATTGCTCAAACATGGTTCTGGATCTCTTTTCTACTAAGGGCAGAATTCATCCTCGATGAGATAGCCCTCACGCAAGCCAAAGTCACCACTTAAAACTAGAGCTCAGATCTCACGTGAGGCACCTGTTGAGTGGGTGTAGAGTCTGAATCGGGTCATCATTACTGGAGAACATTCCATCACAGGAGGAGATGTTCCAGTAGTACACATCTTAATTACCATGCAAGCTCTGGAGGAGAAGGGAAGAGGCAGCTTTTCTTCTGACATGTCTATAGAGTGGCACATGTACCAATGTCTCTATGTCAATAATAGTAATATAATTATTATTGTAATTCACCATTCCCATTAGATCTTTAAAGTGCAGTTCAGCTCTGTAGACGTGGTGTGGCTGGATTTCTACATTCACTCTCTCTGGGTGATCTCCAGATCAAATGTGCCCTATTTACAACCCAAAAGATGCCTATTTCTTCACTTGCCGCCCACAAAACGTCACTTGAGACTCACGCTGGCTACTATTTATCTTGTGCATTGTCACCAATAATGCGGGTTGTGTGAGACAAATAAGGCCTTCGCATATTTCCGTGACACCCCACTGTCTCCGGATCACATCCTTAGTGACACCAGTGCAACTGCTTTGCTGCCCATGTGCTGTCAAAGCAAGCGGTCACTGATGGGAACTCAGGAAACAAATGTGATGATGCACAAGAAAAGGACTCCAGCCCATCCTCTTAGCTGAGCTGGCTCTGCCAGCCTAATAGAAGTAGCAAAGCAGAATGCACCCAGGGAGTGGATCCTTTTAGTAAGGAAGTGCTACTCTCGACACAGTCAACTGTTCAGAGCAGAACCCGCTTCTGCCTGGGCATCTACCAGAAAGGAGCACAAGTGAAGTTAGTTAACACCTCAGCCAAAGGACAACCCCTATAAAAGTGCAGGAGATGCCCCTTAGAACGGCATCACACTGATAGCACTGGGCGTGAGCCTAAATTACAGTGTAGAATTAGAACCCGCAACCCTTTGAGCCACACTGACACAAGAGCACAGAGGGCACAAGATCAGCGTCTGTCCCTATGTCAGTGCATTGGCTAGTATGAAACAGGACTAATCAACGTGATTCAAAAGCCTCGTCTGCATCAAGCAGGACAACACCAGTGTCAAAGGTTCCATACCTAGTGAGGTCCAGAAACCTCAGGGCAGGGACTGCTGAGAAAAAATTTGAGCCCAGTGACTTCAGTGGGTTGAAACTCAGATCCAAATTCTGGATGGAAGGTGGGATTTCAGCTGGAACTCCAGAGAGGTTCAACTCCATGCATCTGTAGGTTATGTTGGGGATCTCCTGCAATAAATACATAGAGCCAATCCATTGATCAACATCTCGCTTCCACAAAGTGCCAGAAAGTTAAACGGTCAGAAAACTATAGCGTGTGGGCTAAATATCTGCGGATCCTCTGGGATGCATAGAGCAACAGGAAGTAACATCATGTATAGTCCAAACATCCCATCTATTCTTGTAACAGCATTTGTACTTCCTAAACCAAGAGCCAATATAATTGCAAGTGTAATTAGGTGCAACTCCACTGTGATTATGCCTACTTATATCAGTGATGAATTTGGACCAGAGTTTTTAAAGACCAGAGTCTTTGTGATGCTGGTAATACACCAGGGAACAGATATAATCATCCAAAATCAGCCTTACACTTAATTCCTAAAGAACATTTAACTTTATTTCTTAGAAAACACGTTTATTTATAATTATTGTGTCCTGGAAACTCAGCAATAAGTTGCTGACCAGCGCCAACGGGTTGGGGTTGTTGTAAAAACAACTCTGCAATCCATTACAGCAATAATGTAAAATACCACAGCCGACATAGGTACTACTACAGGGTCTGAGGTCTGGTCTACACCAGACTTAGGTTGACCCAAGGCAACTGGCGTCAGCCTAACTATGGAAGTGTCCACACTTGAATTTCACTCCCACTGACATAACTGCCCCACTACACCGACTTAATAACGCCACTTCCATGAGCGGTGTAGAGTCAAGGTTGATGTAGTTAGGTCGACGCAGCGTCAGCATGGACACTGCATTGCTGACGTCGACTGTTACTGGCTTTCAGCAGTCATCCAACAACGCCCAGCACAAATAGTACGATTGATACAAGCACTCGTGGTGAGGACGTGCACCGCTGACACAAGGAACGAAGTGTAGACACGCACAAGTGATGTAATTACTGCGGTAGCTTTATTCTGACATAAGTTAGGTCATCTTAATTTTGTAGTGTAGACATGGCCTGAGTCTATGGCTGTAGGAGGATGGGATCCAATGGCTTCTCCTGTGGTTAGTAACTGCACCTTAGCAATACCAGCCTATGGAAACAAAGTTAAAATAGGTCAAAGCTACTTTTTCTGGTGCTGTGAGTTTGTTTTCACGGTGTTGTATGCTTTCTGCAAAGCTGCATAACACTGCTGCCAAAAGATAAGACACCCCACAGGAAGAAAAACATACCAGCATGTTGGGGACACAAATCTCACAGGCAGGGAAAAGGTGCCCCTGAGAAACAAAAGGATTTGGTTATTTAGAAATCACATACCTCAACACAGGGGTTGAGACTGCTGGCCCCCATCTGCAACAGGAAAAGTATGGCCAAAGACAGCACAAAGCAGATTGGAAGGGAAAGCGTCCCTCTCCGGAACATCTTCAGGAAGTGACCATCCAGTGGAAAGAATCATGAGTGAAAATGGAAGACTCTAGCAAGGGAAAGCTTCTGAAAGGTTGTGTCTCACCCTGCTGTCGGTGCCCAGAACCTGTTCTCACGGCAAAGCGAAGAGGAGGAAGAGAAACTGAAAACAAGCTGGCTCTGAGATATGCTCTAAGAACAACGCTCTTCCGTTCAGTTGCTTTTAAAGAAGAGGAAGTTACAGGAGAGCGTGACTTCATGGGCAAGAAGCCAAGAGGAGCCTGGGTCCCATCAGATAAGTCATTTGATGCCTCAGCTTAACATGTAGTAAAAAAGGAACCTCCCTGTAAACCCAGCCTCTGCAATGGGTTTCCTGGGAGAGAAAGGCCCTCCATTCTGTACACTAATACATCCAAATGCACTCAAATTACCCTCACATACTCTGCCTTCCCATCATACCACACAGACTCGAGCATGGGAAAGTGTATACCATCCATATACAATGCTCCCAACTCAAGCAGAGCAGAGGTCTCCCAGACGAGTGTGATGGTGCTAGGCATGTGCAGGGAGTTTTAAAAACAAACCAGGCTGGGGCTGGGAAGTGACCCAGTTGTCAGGGGACTGCTGGTGCGGATTTGCACACAGGAGCTTTCACTTGGCTGTGATGGCCTTTAGGGCACAAAGCACTGGGAGCGTAGTTTGTTAAACACTGCTGCTTGTTCAGATGTATCGTCAGCTGTGTGCCAATTTCAGGGCTCTTCATCCCATGCTCTCTGCCCCTAGGATGTTAGTCTTCCTCCCTCCTTCCATTCCTCCAATCTTGGACAGCACTACAGATCTGATTTGTACCAGGCAAGAGCAGCTCTGGCCATGCCGGCATTAAGACACTGTGTGTTTTCAGACGCTGGTTCTTTGGAAGGGTTGAAAGTGTCTCAGGCCTGACAGTGCTGGATTCAGGCCATTTCTTCTTATCCTGATAAAAACATACCCTGTCCAAGTACTTCACTAACAGATTTCAAAGCATTTTTCAAATATTAACTAAACGTTTTTCTACATGGGGAAATCCAGAAACATTAATCCGAATTATCTGAAGGTGTGAATGTGAAGTGAATTAGTTAAACCACATTAACCCCATTATAAACTAAACTGAATTAAGGTCACTTTAATTCTGAATGAGGATGTTCACACAGGGGTTTAATGCAGTTTAACTAATTCACTTCAAATTTACGCCTTTAGATAATTTGGGTGAATTTGCCCAGAGATGAACCCTAATAGTCACAAGCCCCCTGTGAAACAGAGACATGTTATCATCCCCACTTTTGCTGAGGGCTTGTTTACACTGCAAAGGCTTTACAAGTGTAGTGAGATTGAGAGAGCCCCTGACACAAGATGCAGTTTATACCAGCAAAAAGAATTCTTTTGCAAGCACGGTTAAACCAGTTCCCCAAACAAGATAAATCATGCCGCCAGGATGATTCGTTAGCCAGCATTACGTTATCACCAGGACTTTTGCTGATATAGCTATAGCAGTTGGGTATATGTGACCTTTTGCACATTCTTGGCTAACATAGCTGTGCTGGTAAAACTTTGTACTGCAGAGCAGGTCTCAGGCCTACAGAGATTATGTGATTTCCTCACCATTACGAGAAGGTCAGTGGCCCACACACTCCATGTCCTGCCCTCTCAGTGGCTGCACTTATAAGACATTTGCATTTCCCTCCTTGAGAACATCACCACCTCATGTCCTAGGGGCCGAAAAGAGAATACACAATCCCGGCACCTAGAGATCAAACGAGGTAGAACTGCTCATGACAGAAGTGATGCAGCAACACATCTCTTTGAGACTTGATCGTGTATTTCGGGCGGTCCTTTCAAACTGACCAATTACACTGCGCTTTACTTGCATCACCAGACCGTGATACACTGTTAATACCAGGAGATGGCGCAGGTACAGGTCCTCATTATTATTAATCCTGTCTATTACAGTAGTGCCTGAAGGGCCAACCAAACACGAGCCCCGTTGCGCTAGGCGCTGTACAGACAGTCCCAGCCTGAAAAGCCTACCACCTAAATAGACAGGACACACACAGAGTGGAGGAAAGGGTCTAACGCACAAGCTGAGTGAATAATGAGGCGGCTTTGTGTGTGGTTTTAATTGGGCAGGGATGAGTGAAGGGAGAAGGGGGATAGGAGGGACAGGTGGGGAGTGAAGCTGAGGGGAACAGACTGTGAGGGAGGGAGAGGGAAGGGTTGGAGCAGAGTCAGTCAACACAGGCCAGAGCAAATGCAGTTCAAACTCGAGAAAACTGTCTGAAAGGCCGGAGGTCCCTGCTTTGGCTGCTTCTGCAGCTTCTCCCACCGGCTGGAGCATCTGGCTGGCTCCTCTCTGAAGTGCTTCCCCAAGGCCTCATGGCAGGGGCCGAGCAGAAGGGGAGGCACCGCCTGGGTCACAGTGTCCTTAGATGTGAGAGAGGGTCTTCCCTGTAAGATCTGGTCTATGGTGGTGGTGAAGGGCTGGGTGTGTGCCAGCCAGACCCCATTTTACCCCCTCCCTCCAGAGCAGCAGACCGCGACAGGGCTGTTTCTGCAGTGCTCAGCGACTGAGGTGGGCGGCTCTACAGAGAACGCGAAGATGGAGAAAGAAGAGAGAGTGGGTTATAAATACCTCTTCTCGGCACCACGCTCCACACTCGTGTCTCCTGGGAAACCATCATGTGCAGGAAAGCACCAGGGGAGGCACCCGCGGTGGGCAAAAGTGAGCTCGGCGCCCGCCTCCTTGGTCTTTGGCAGGGCCATCGCTACGCCGTGCTTGGTGGTCTGCTTTGGGGGCAAAACTAAATGGGCTCAGTTGCACAGAGCTCCTGGGCCAGATGCAGCCCGGCACGAACACTCGGGCTAGCGCAGGCACGGAGGGGAGGCTGCTCGTGGCTACGTTACAGAGGTGAATTTCTTCTCTAGGACCTGACCCAGAGCCCATGGAAGTCAGTGGAAAGATTCCTATGGCTGTCATGGGCTTTGAATCAGGCCGCTAGTGACAAATACCTACAAGGAATTTGACCTGTGATCTTCTGATACAAACATAGTAGCGCTAAGCTAAAGGAGAATCTTCCCGCGTCGGAGGCATTTTCCCAGTGCTTAATTCGTCATGCAAGAAGTGCCGGGGCTCAAGCAATATATTTACTTTCATAACTGATACGGAAAGCGGCAGAGGTGCCGGGCACTGAACCGCCAAGCCTAGAGGTGCAAATTAAGCATTTACCCTGTTCTTGGCCTCCCACAATGACAATCAACATTTCCCAGGATTTCTAGCCACTCCCTGACAGGGAAACTTCCCAGCTATGGCAGGAAAACCTGGCTCATCCCTGCTTATGTTTGATAAGGAGATTACAACCCCAGTGCCACATAGACAATCTGTTGTTCGCCCAGTCTCTCCATTTTGCATGAAGCTAAGTATGAGCAGACAGCTATAAATCACAGTGCAGTGGCCAGTAGACAAAGCTGCCATGGGTCCTCTGCCCAGTGGGGGAGTGGGGAAGCATAAACACGGAGCACAGAGGAGGAGCGGTTGCCCGTGGAAGAGGACTCACTGAGATCTCATCTAGAATAAAGGTGAGATGAACTCCCGCTCTGCACCCTAGTCCTTGCTTCTGTGGGACCCTTACTACAAGCAAAACCTGGAGCAGATGCTTAAACTGATAAAAACAAAAGCTTACCATGAGCCTTGCAAACGGATCCCCCCCTCCCTTGCGCTCCAGCGCTGGCAGCTTGACGCAGCTCTGCGGGCATGCAGCCGTGTTATTAAGGGAGTCCGAATCCTCCACTTTGCTCTTCTCAGCCCTTTTCATCCGCCTACCAGCGACTTCTTCCCCAAACTCACCTTAGCAGCCAACCTCTCAGCCTTCTCCTCATCACCCCCACCTCAACCCCCTTTTGGTGTCATTTTCAATCGTCCCAACTCCCCAGGGTGAAACATTTCAGTTTGACGTATACGGGGTCCTTTGGCCACAGCGGCTCGGCTTGCAGGGGAGAAGTAGGACCCAAAGGAAGGAAGTTAACTCTGTACAAAGTGAGATGCAAGGACGCACCGGGGGAAGGTGGAGCAGCGTCAAAGCCAGAGACGTTACCAAGGAGAAAAGGAGCCTAGATAGCACAGAGAATGCTGCATGCTAGCTGCAAGAAGGGGAGAGAGAGGAGGCTAAGGTCTTGTCTACACAGGGGAGTTTTACTGGCTACATAGCAGTACACACATTAAAGTGTCCACCCCAGGAGTTATACTGGGAACATGATACCAGTTTAAACTCACCCCTTGGCTTTCACCAAGAAACCTTCCCCATATAGGCAAGGCCTTCCAGTAAGACCAGGACAGGGGGCTGCAGACAGGCAAGCGAGCAGGGTGGGGAGGCTGTACCGGGCAGGGAGAATAGTGAGATGAGCAACGAATGGGGCTGGGGAAAGGTGAATGTGGCAGTGAGAGAAGATTGGAAGGAGGCAGGGAAAAATGGGGTGGGGGGTTGGAGGCCGGGAGGGGAGGGTGGAAGGAAGCTGTAAGTAGGGGGTTGAGATCTAATAGGTGTGTTTTTGGTGTTCAAGCCAGTCATGGGTTAGCACGTCACAGGAGTTTTACAGGTGAGATTTGATGGAAGGAGGAATTCTGGCAAAATATGAAACAGACCAGCAACTTCCCGACTCCAGCAAGGTGAGCAATGGGACGGGGGTGGCTATGCCGTCATGGGAGATTGGGAGGGGCAAGCAAAGCCATCAAGAGCATGCAGAGGAGGAGAACAGTAACTGTAGATCCAGGAGCAGCAAAGAGTTCATAACAAGACTGTGTACGGTCATCCACATCAGCCCCCTCCATACAACCACTACCCACAGCCCTGCTGCCATCGGAGACACTCCCTGGCTTGCTTAGAACCAGCTCTGTCTTTATTTCCAAACAGAAAAAACTCATCCGCATGTTCCTGCCGCCAGTAACTTTTCCCAACATTTCAAAGATCACCTGAGACATCGGATGCTCAAAATCCTTCTCCAAACCGATGGGCCCAGCTCCTTCTCACTTGAGGCTCTGGAGAAAGGGGCTGGGAACTGCAAGGGACCCGGTTTAAGAGCACCCCTGAATGTCCCCACTGGGGGGCCTTGGCCTCTGAACTCAAGGGTTAATGCAAGTGACTAGAACTAGGGAGGGCTGCAGCACTCTTCCTCCTCAACCAAGGAAGCCACTGATCAGTGACCACAGGTGAAGGCCACAGGTCATCAGAGCCCTACAGTCAAACGCCAAAGGAGCAGAGCTTATTACCTACCCGGCACAAAACAGGACAGCGCCTGCCCTGTCTGATACAGTTCAGAACAACAAAAGTAAAAGCCAACCATGGCCCAACACTGGTGCACAGAGCAACAACTCCTGGAACAACTCCTGGAACATCGTGTAGCGTTGCCCCCATTCAGGGGCCCCAGGACCAGGAGGAAGGGCGCATCAAGTCAGAGATCATTCCCCGCTCCATCATGTTCAGCAGCCACGCCTGCTCCATGCTGATGTTGTGCGTCACAAACTGCAGAGAGAAATGCTGTTGTTATGGATCATTTCTTACAGCACCCAGAATTGTGTGCTGGACACTGCCCAGGAAGCAGACCAGATGCACAGCTGCTGTAAACCAGTGTCAGTGGAGTGACCCCAATTTAGACCATTTGGAGATCTGACCCAGGATCCCAACCCCAGGGAATTTACAAGCTAATGTCAGTGTGGTGCCGTGCCAAGAGCACTGAACTGGGCAACAGGAAACTTGGGTTCTATTCCCAATATTGCCAGTGACTTGCTGAATAGTCTTGGGCAAGTCACTTCATCGCTCTGTTTCTACTCTCATCCTTAGTCTGTCCAGCCTTTGTTTGTAAACTGTCTGGGGGGGCAGGGACTGTATCTTGCTACGTGTGTATAGCATCCAGCACAGGAAGGGCCCTTCTCAGTTGCAGGCTCTATGTGCTGCTACTATTAATAATGTAACTTTAATAAAACGGGGTAAAAAACAGGAGAGAAGAGAAGGGGTCAGGAATGGCAAGGGTTAACAGCAGTAAGGTAACGCGATCCTGCAGCATGGCAGGGTCAGGGTAATAGGGTTTCTGTTTTTTAAACAAATGAACTACTCAGCTGGCTAATTTCTCACAGGTGGCATGGAAAAAGTGAGACTTAAGCAGGGATTTGCATGAGATCAGGGAAGTGGCTTTGCAGGCCCCGGCACAAAGAGGGGCACCAGGGAGAAACAGACAAACGAGATGGTGAAGGCAACAGGATGGGAGACCAGCTCCCATTAGCGCCAACAGCAAGACTCCCGTTGGTTTCAATGGGCACTGGATCAGGCCCATGTTGCCATTCCAAATGCTGTACTGACGTGTACATGGGCTGTACCTGAAGCCCTTTCAAAGAGCTCCCAGCCACTCCAGTCCCAGCCTCTCCCAGCAGGAGTTGCCGTGGGAAATGGTGAAGGAGCACCCAGCGTGGGAGAGGTGTCGTCACAAGGAATAGGTTAGCTTGACGAGGATAATCTTACCACGCCCTGGCTGAGACGCTCCATGCCATAGTAGTGTACTGGCGTTGTGTTGTCTTTCTTGTCAGGGTAACCAAACCCTATGATGTTGACCTCTTGGCAGATATGGAGGGCTAAATTCAAAGCGATGATACCGGTGGTGGAATATTTCTGAATGAAAGGACATGATACGCTTTGAAAGTACATTAAACGTTTTGAACTCCACTTTTACCACACCATCACCAAGCAACCCAACTGCATTTGGGACCGCTCCAGCCCTCATTTTGCCCTTCTCTCTGTCTTGGTAGTTTTCTGCTGAGTCTACTGGACTTGCCGTTTCCAGACATAAACACAGGATGCACCTTCTGAAAGTGATGGTGTGCAGAACAGGGCAGCCTGTAGTGAGAACCAAGTCCTCTGGAAAAGCCAGACAGAGGAGATCTATGAGCTTTTGGAAGGAATCAAACAGGCGGAGCAGCTCTACACACGCTACTGGGCATGCATGTAGTCTGCCCCATCTGACTTCTGGGCACACGCTGTCTGGTCAGCGTGTGCTACAGTCGAGTCTGTGAATTAAAGTCCAGCCTGTAGCCAAAAAGTTACAAAACTCCAGCCAGTCATTTAAAGGCAACACAGGCATTTACAAATGAACACCCACACTTAAAAAAAAAATAAAAAAAATGAGACCAAGCAGAAAAGCTATAAAAAGCTCAGCTCAGGGGAGAATGTGCCATCCGTTCTCCAGTGTCTAAGTACACACTTAGCACTTTCTGCATGGATTGCAGCACTTTCCACGCCTTTCAGCGAGGATAAGTTGTAGCGTACAGGTTTGGGGATCGGGAGACTTGGGTCCCAGGCCCAATCCCAGCCCTGGCCATGAATCACTGCTTGACCTTGGGCATGTCATTTGGACACTCTCTGCCTCAGCTTCCCTCTCAGCAAATGCCCTTTATAAGGCTTCCTGAATGCACAGTGGGGCTGAATTAATTAATGGCTGCAAAGCTCTTTGAGGATCAGGACAAAAGACAAAGAACGATTATACTTATTAACTAAATAATCCTCGGTGCCCCAATGAATGGGGAAACTAATGCTACAGGAGATGGCATCAGGATTAGTCCTGAGCTCGCCTTCATACAACACTGTTTTAAGGGATGCAAACCTGAATTCCTCTCTCCTTGCAGAAGCCCATTGTCCGTATGGGCCCATCTGATGGGGAAAGAGAAGAACTGAATACGCACAGCGCGGCTGAGCATTGGCCACGCAGGGGAGAGACTGGTCAGTGTGGCATGACAAGGAGTGGTGGGCTGAAACTAGGAAAGAGAAACTGAAGATGAATCTCAGCAATGTCTGGATGTAGAGAGCAGTGGAACAATCTCCTAGTGGACAGGTGGAAACCCCCATCGCTCTGACCATTTAGAGTGAGGCTGGCCAAAGCAATAGGAATCGTGCTGAAGGCAAGTGCTCAGCACTGGCAGGGAGACGGACTGGATGACCAAACAGGTCTTTCCGCCCCCCTGCACATTTCCTTCTACACTTCTGCTTTGGGCAGCATTGTATTGCCATGACGTAGTAAGGCACAGAGTTAACGTGGGCAAGTAGGACCCCAGAGCTTTCTCGCTGCCAGGCAGAAAAGGGCCATACCCCATCTGCCTTCTTCAGCTGCAACAGCTTGTATGTTGCTTCGTAGGTGACGTAAGGGTGCAGAACCCGCAGATGAGACACATTCCCCTTCCATTCACTAGGAGGCTGGCGCCAAAACCCCTCAACAGTCTGTAGTGGAGAGAGAGAAATTTGGATACAGTTGTTGTATCCCAGCTTGTTGAGTCATTCGGTAGCTGCAGAGTATCCGAGGGCATGCGATTAGCACAGATAATAAATGAATACATAACAACAGCGATAGGTAATTGACCCAGAGAGATCACATTGAGGTATCGGACACAAGTAATCTGACAAGGCAAGCCAGTACCAACAGGTAACTGGCAAGTGGCTAGTAACTAAAAGGAAGGTTTTCAAAGGTGCAAATGGGAGAAAGGCACCCAATTGCCACTGAATTTCAAAGGGAATTGGGTGCCCAACTGTCAAAATCCCAGCCTCCATCTACCCTCGGGCAGTCCAAGGCCAGATTCTGCAACCCATGTTCACACCTCGCTACACGATTAGAAGCAACAGGACTCTCTGCTGAGTTAAGGACGGCAGAATCTGGTCCAGAGTCCCTTCTCCTGCTCTCAACGGCATCAGCCTTGTAGGATTAGGCCCCATGTAGACAGTCTTCCCATTTAAGGACAGATGAGCTGAGATCCAGATTGGACCAGAAGCTTGGGGTCACCGCACTGCTCTTGGCAGGTCGCTTATGTACACCCCGTGATATGGAAGAGCACAACAGAACCCTGAAACCTCTTCATTCACCCTTACTCATGCAACCTGGCCCAGCACCTCTCGATAGCCCGTTAAGATGCCTCACCTTATTCTTCGTCTTCAGCAGCATCTCCTTTACCCAGGTGAAATCCAGGTTCTTGAAGGGAACGAGCACCATCAGTGTGTCATTGTCACTGTTGTCCAGAGGGTTGGGCAGCGCAGATTCAGGGAAGAAGAGCCGGATGCTGGTTTTCTCGCCCACATCTTCCTTGTACTCTTTCACTGGAGCGTTATTTAATCTGAGGGGTGACAGGCCGAGCACTGAGAGCATGCCGGATATACAGTGTGTCACAAACAGGTCGTGTGCCACTGCTCCCTGCCGGATGGAATCCAGGGCCAGACTGGTTCACGCGTGTGCGTGCTTATTTTACTTGACTACTTCGTTATTTATACCATCTTAGTGGCCTCAATTGATATTAAGGCTCCACTGCGCTAGGTGCTGCACATATACATTGGAAGAAATGGTCCCCGATCCATGAAGTTCGTAGTCTAAATAAGGACAGGCAAAGGGTGGCAGAAGGCAGTGTTATTTTAGCCCCGTTTTGCAGATGCGAAACTGAGTCAGAGAAATTAAGTTACTTTCCCTCAGCAAATCTACGGCGGAGCCGGAAATTAAACCCAGTTCTCCCGAGTCCCAAAAGAAGGCGTTGACCACAAAACCCTTCTTCCTTCTACTGAATGAGTAAACGGAGCAGGTCAATGGGTACGTCTACACGGCAATAAAAGACCCGTGGCATGGGCGCGGCTGACCCAGGCCAGCTGGCTCAGGCTTGCAGGGCTCAGGCAGTGGGGCTAAAAATCGCAGTACAGACATTTGGGCTCAGCTTGGAGCTTGAGCTCTGAACTCCCCCTCTGCCCGCCCGGGGTTTTTATTGTAGATGTACCCAGAGAGCCCCCCAGGGAAAAGGCAATTTTGGAAGCTGTGAATTCTGACAGCTGTGGCATCTACTTGTGTGTCTGGCCACAGACCGCGTGCGACCAGGCCATCGGATCCCCTGAACTCAGGGTCAAAGTTATTACAGTTCCCATGCAAAAAAGGCTAAGCACTTACTCAATCCCTTTGTCCCCCTCACTGCATGTCAGTCCCAGGGAGAATTCAATACCTTATGACGATATTGTGCGAGTCAATTATTGCCCCGAAGCCTCGGCCGCGCATGGAGTTACTGTTGCCAACCACAACGCACCTTCTGCACCGAAGACTGGACAGAGGAGAGAATCACTGGCATGAACGTGAGGCCTGGTTCTGCCCAGGCTCTCCCCCTACAGAGCAATATTCCACAGGGCTTGTCCACCAGACTGAGGGGTCTCCCTAGTACAATGCCACGTGGCTGCAGAGCAGAGAAAACCTGGAAGCCAGCCTGGCACCAGGAGAGTTTGGAGGGGGGGGAGAGAGGTGAAGGTGCAATGGAAATGAGAAGGGAGGCAGCTGGTGACCTTTCTGAGGCCATGGGGGCTAAGGAGGGCCAGAAGGGCAAGTTCAGAGGGGCCTGAGGGGGGGAAGGAGAAGCCTTCTGGGAGATGAGGAGAGGCAGTGGGCTATCAGCAGAGGTGATGGGTTGGCGGGGTGGGGTGCTAGAGAGAAGAATGGAAGGGAAAACCTTGATGAGCCTCCGAAACAAAGCTTCCAAACCAAGCTGCTAACCCCTTTTTTGAGGTTTCCCCACCACTAACACCCACCACTGCTGTCGACCCCCTGACACACCCAACAGCCGAGCCCCCCCTACCGCTCAATGGACTCTGGCATCCCCTGCTGAGGAAGGAGCTGCAGAGCGTGGAACGCAGAGAGAACTGGACGGAAAGGAGAAAGAGGTCAAACAATTATCTGCCTGGGCTAGGCAATCCCTTCCAGGAGGCATGGCCCCCTGCTTTCATCCACTCCTCCTCTTTTCTGAATACCCTCCACATCCTGTCCGAGGGCCATGTCCACGCAGAGACTCGGGGTGTGGCAAGTCGGGGTGCAAATCTGCAGTGCAGTAGCCCGGACCCTGCTGCCATGCACTACAAGTTCTGCGCTGTGCTCTGACCGGCTGCTCTTTCAAAGTGCAGTATCCAAAGCATACGAGGGAACTTGGAACGCACAGAGCCAGGGCCCACACTGCCACGGAGTGTACAGCTGGCCAGCATGCTGTAGATTTACACCCCAGCTGGCCATGCACTAAGTCTCTGTACAGACAAGCCCTGGGACAGGTGAGTGTCTGACTTCTCTATTTATTATACAGTGGCTCAGACATACATGACACATTGCACTAGGGCAGCCCAGCCAGACACACAGCCCTTTGCCCCAAATGGCTGTCGCCTTGGCCCTCTATTCTCCCTACTCCTCCCTGCTGCCCACAGCTTTCACTCCCCATGTCACTGCTCCAGGTAGTTTGCAAGCTGTTTGGGGGCAGAGATCATATTTAACCAAGGTTTTCTGTCAAGTGGCCCTGCGCACTTTGGGCGCTGTACAGATATCAGGGCACGCACTGGGGCAGATCAGAACCAGGGCCCTGATACCGGCCCATTGAGGGGTCAGTGTGACTTTGACCATGGACTGCAATGGAAGCTTTAAGAGCACAACACTCAACAACTCGACTATGCGCATCCTGGCCCATCCTACCTGGGCATCCTGGCCCATCCTACCTACCCAGGAAATCCTTGGCTCTGCCAGGTCCTGGCATGTTTCCACCCAAGCACCACCCCCACCTTCTACCTCTCCGGGTGGCTGTGTAATGGACAGTCTTTTCTGGGGTGCAGCATGCCCCCACGCTCTCCCGTGTTAACAGCGAGCAGAGGGAGTGCTTGGAGAAGGGGAGACAGATACCCGAGCTATTCAGTCCAAAGGGAAGCATGTGGAACTGGAGAAGGTCATTCATTTGTCTCCTGGAAGGGGTGTTGTCCTGCCAGAATAACTCCTTGCTGGTCAGGAAAGGTTTCCAGTCAGGCTCGAACCTAGCAAGGGAGAGCCAGGGTGTTAGCAGCGCATTCAGGTCCAGGGGAGGAGGCGCCAGTCACAGCCTCTCCACAAGGGCTGAGTGTCCAGGCTCAGAGGTCACTCGTCTGCTTCTGTGCTCTCCCCAAGCACTTCTAGGAAAGGAGCCACGTCCCTCCCCGTTAGCCCTTGCTGGTTCTGCCCCACGTCTCAGCCCAGTTTGCGATGGCGAAATCCCCTCTGAGCTCACGTACTCCACTTCCCCAATTTACTCCCCTTGCCTTGGGCTCCAGACGTCTCAGAAACGCTGAGTCATCTTCTGATTTCTCTGTGCTGGGGCGGAGGTGAGGCCTGCTTTTCCCCTTGGGTTTCCTCAGTAACTCTTGCCTCAGCTTCTGACCAGCTTCCCAGCGGTATCCGAACTCACAGTGGAATAAGCTACATCTCCCTTCCTGTCTGCTGGATTCCCCACACACTGGGACTGCCCTTCCCCTCCACATCAGAGCATCGAACCCTCCTTCGCCAACAGCCCAGGACAAATCAAAAGCAACTAACACACCTGCCGAGAATGGGATTTCTCCATGCAAAGCGCTTCCTGCAAATGTTGATGTCCTTCCTGTGAAAGAAACACGGCTCATTTATTCCCAGTCGTCCGGACTCCCTCCAGCCTCTCTAACCCATCATGATTCTCCTTCAGAACCGTCCACTAGAGCACCCCTCCCGCTTCCACCCCATTCTCCCTGCCCCACAATTCAGCCGTCTCATCACTAGGTGGAACATGGCTCTCCCAAGCTCCCTCAGGCTCCCTGCGCCCCACACCGGGAAAGAGTGATCGGTTTCCACTGCCCCAGTACAGAAAGGGCCTAGCTTTACACAAGAGATGTGTTTCTGGCTAAAGAGCCCCCGCTAGGAGCACGGACCCCAGTGTCATGCACATCAGGCACGGGAAGCGCTGCAAGGTGACTTACTCAAAGGGAACATCGCGCGACAGCTTCTCGCAGTACTGGAGAACTTGCATGCTGAGCGCTGTTGAAGGAAATGGACACATTGAAAGAAGGAAGCCAGGTGCTCGGTCCACCTGCCGCACAACCCCCCAGGACAGGTCGTAGGCCCTCCTGCAGCACAACCCCCCAACGTGCATCAGACAGGCGTGAGTTTCAGCTGCGGAAGGCTGAAGACCTGCTGAACCGGAGCAGGGGAGCCCCCAAGTGGCTAGATCAGAACTAGTTCCTCACCGGCCAGGACTGAATGGGACTCTCTGTTAATAGTCCCTCGTCTTTCTGCAGCAACTTCCACCTCAAACAGCAGCAGAACTGGAAAGAGGATCCAGGACTGCTGACTTCCAGCCCTCTGCTTTAGGGCACAGCCTCCCTTCCAAGGCCGGGAATAGAACCCACAAGTACTGGTTTCTCAGGCCCACCCCCCCTCCAGCCTCAGTACAGGACAGATAGCAGCCCTGAGTTACATCTGCAATCCTGAGTGTGCCCTCTGCTGGGAACAGCTGGCAAGAGCTACATTTACACTGAGCCCAGCTTGCTCTCTCTCTCTCCTTTTCTCTTCAACAGACTTGTATCTGCACCGATCAGGAGACGCAGAGAGCAGGCTCCTCCAAACCTCTCGCGTTTCTCTTAGACGGGGTAATTGGTTCCCCCAGGAACACCTGCCATCAGGACCTGGAAAGAACCCAAACATCCTCAACCCCAATCCGGGCCCCAAACTGTGGGTGCAAAACACAGGAGCACAGGACAGAGAAAAAAAATAATCTTTTTGTTCTTTCTTTGTACAGCACCTAGCACAGTGGGGCACCAACCCATACCTGGGGCTCCTAGGTGCCATGATAATACAAATAATACTGTAAATATTAATAACAATGCACTGCCTGCTTCCAAACCCATGTCCTTGCAAGGGAAATCCACAGGCCCAGCCCTACATTCCTTGTGCACCATTGAAATCAGTAGGATTTTGGGGGGAGAGAGACAGGCAGGATTGGTCCCTGTATATATATGGGTAGAAAAGGCATTAACACTGAAAAACCATTAGACATCTTGTCTCCTTTGCATTGCCTTTCTTCTTGGAGCTCCACTCCACGTGAGCAATAAAACCCAGGCATTTATTCTGTTTATTACAGTAGAGCCTAGGAACCAATACAGACAGAGGACTCCACTGCGCTAGGTGCTGTACAAATGCAAAGTGATAGCTCCGCCTTCCCTGGGCCCTCATATCACTGTGCTTAAAAGATGCACGAAGCTAGAGATTCAGGGGAAAGCAGCCGGCCCCTCCTCTTGAAGGGCAGAGTACAAGCCCCAGGCGTGAGGGGTATCAGATACTACGCCAATGCTGCACTGGGTCAGGGCCAGCAAGGAGATGTGGAGGTTATAACTCTGGCGAGTTGGGGTAGGGATTTGGGGGGAGTTCCCCCCCATCTCATACCATCTCCTCCATCAAAGGAACCAGTGCAAGCAGTAGCACTTGTTTGCACACCAACTGGGGAGGGGAAAGCGAATCAAGCTGCCCTGTTATCTCCCACACATCAGCAGGGAAGCAGCAGGCACAGCCCCTAAGGAAGAAGGAGGGGGGAGCAGAAGAGTTGAAGGACAGCAGCCGTCAGGAGGCATCCAACGAAGGCTGCCAGACGCTGCAGTCCCGGCGCCCTCGACACGCCCATTCCCAATCCCACTGGAAAGCAACGAGCTGAGGCACAGCTTCATATCACCCTCTTTCCAGCCCCGGGTGGAGAAAGGGGAATTGTCTGTAATGTTTTTATGCACGAGGCATATAACTCAGTTTACCCACGCCCTGTAAAAGGGGAGTGAGGCACAGCTGAATGTCACGGAGGTGAGGTCTGTCGGGGCTGGAACCCACCCCTCTACGTGGAAGGTCCTGCGGAGACAGAGTCAGCTTCAACCATCGAAAATTCCCTTTGGAGAACCGTTAGCTTAAGCGAGTGCACACCATGTGGCTACAGCTGGCCAGGTGTTTTAAGACTGCTGCTGAAAAGGCAGGGACAGTGAGCCAGCGAGAGAGCAAGCGAGCCAAGGTGGATTCTTGGGGAGCGTAGAACATTGGGACAGCGGCTTCTGCCTGTACAGGCTCTGTCTGAGGCTTGGCTTTCCCACGCTTGCAGACCTGAGCACACTCAGATGTTGTATCCCAGCCGGCTAATAAATGCCACCTGGAAGTGACAAGTCTGCACTGCATCCCTGAAACCGCCCTCTGTGTGCATGGCTCCCTGAAGAGGCGATAGTCTCCGCAGGGGTCTGAACTCATTCGGGCTCGCTGTTGTAGCCTTCAGGGAGAAACAAATGATGCTGGAGCCCAAATGCCCAGGCACACCCCCATGGGACTGCGGGGTTCCCCCTTGGAAACAGCGGAGCCTGGAGCCTGGCAAACACTAAGGACGCTCCCAAAGGAAAGTGGGGGCGTGGGACACCAACTGGTTGCTTCTCCCCTGCTGCCTGCCTGCCCCAAGCTCTCCACATCTGCCTCCAGAGGAAGCTCCGTAACAGACGAGACCAAATGGGGAAAGCTGAACCCCAGCCAGCTGGCCTTTGTGTTTGTAGCAAACCCCACAAGCTGGCCTCCCTCCCCCCTCCATCCCTTTGCCGCACTCACCTGTTGCGTCCTGTCTATTTAAAGTGCGAGCTCTTCAGGGCACAGGCTGTCTCTAACTCTATAGCGTACAGGGCCTAGCGCAGTGACCATATGCAAAGGATAAGTGGGGCAGGGGACGGGATGGCAGGACTCGGCGTGAGATCGAGCTGGCTTACCCACACTCAGCAGAAGACTCAGCACTTTCCACAGCTTCTTGAGAAAGACAACATAGACTCTGTGCTGTGATTTGAAGCACACTAGCCCCTCAACGGCCATGTCAGCAGCTCCTGAGTTCCCAGCCTGCAAGGGAGTGGAGGAAACCAATGGAGGTGACCCATCAATTCATCAGTCAAAAGGGGGTGATGAGGAACTATGATGTTAGACTTTGCACAGAGCAGTGGGCGGGGATCCTTCTCAAGTGCACAGGGGACGGCTGCCTGAGTTTTCCCTGGCCACATTGACCCGCATTCCAGGTAACATCTGGCAATCAAATCTTGGTGCGTTTCTCTCCATTTGCCTCTGGGACACACAGTCACCCTGCTTCATCATCCCCTGCTGAGATCCCCAGGCAAATGGATGAAAGGCCGTGCCTAAAGACTTATCTACCTCCCTTTTGCTTTGAGCCATTCCATGTTTGCTGGGCAAGGAGTGGATGGGTTGGAAAGGGAGGTTGCTTTTAACAGTTACCTGAAAATGACACAGCCAAACAAGTCACCAACAGGAGTTATCTAAACCCTGTTGAGAGGTGAGTTTTGATTCCCGGTGCTCCAGTTTGCTCCTTCGATAATAATAATCTGATCCAAAGAGCAGAGAGCATAGCACGTTGGCCTGATACAGCCCTGTGAGCAATTCCAGCAAGCCACAGAGTTTAGGCATCTGAGCTTGACTGACAGCCTTAATTATACAGGGACCATGGTGCGGCTTGAGCAGGCAAGTGCCAGGAATAATGCACTACCTCTCTTTAAGGGATGGTGCAGGAAGGAAGATCTCCACTTCCCCATCTGATGGCGATCACCTAATTAGCCCCGTTGAGCAGATGATACAAACTCAAGCACAGCAAGAGAAAGTGGCCTGTAACGGCAGCGCCTTATATTCATTCCCACATCATAGCGGCTGAAACGTGACTTGCGAGGCCAATTATCTGGGGCAAAACCAGCTCGCCAGACAAGAGACCATTCAGCTGCGCTGGCATCTGCCGCTCTCCCAGGAAAAAGATGACTGGAGGCCAAGGGAACAAGAGGCATAAGACTGCCAAGATGGTGTTAGCTGAAACTGTGCATTTTCTTGCACTGGTCCCAAAGCAAATCCCTAGCTCTGAACCATCTCTGGGTTTGTATAGCATCTGTCACTGTTCTGATCAGCAAGGCTAACGCATGCCCCAAGCACCTGCCAGCTAAGAGAGCAGCTTTCTGTCCAGGGTATGTCTACACTGCAGCTCGGAGGTGAAATTCCCAGCTCAAGCAGATATATACATGCTAGTGGTTGTTGAGCTAACACGTTAAAGCCAGCAGTGCTTCTGCAGTGGTGTGGGCGGTGAGACAAGCTAGCTGCCTGTGTATAAACTCTTCCAAGCCCTAGGTACGTATTCGGGTGGCTAGCCCATCTCTCCACCCACAGCCCCACAACCACACTGCTGTCAGTCAGAGCTAGGGGGTGTATGTCCACCTGCGCTGGGGCGTACACTAAAAACACACAACCACCCGTGCACACGCCTGCCCCCAGGGGCTATTACAGGCACAGAAATTATAACCACTTCTCATTCCTGGCTTCTGGCGCCAGGCCCTTCTGGAGTATCTTCCACTGGACAAGCACCGATGGGAGAGAGCTAGCCTGGGGGAGCTTGTGCTCCTCTCACAAGTCCGTAATGGGCTACCCTAACCACCCAGGATTCAACCCTAGGAAAACCTCCTGGTAAGGACGAGGAACAATGGCCAAACCGCTTCCCATCACAGGCCCAGAGGGAAGGACCCTATGGATATGTCTACACTGTGGCTGGGAGCGAGCCATTAGTCCCGTTGTAAACCGCAAAGTGCTGCTTTACTAACACCTGTCCCCTGTCCGGTACTGAGACAAAATCGGACGTGGCTTTGTCCAGCATCAGACCGGCCGGGGACACCGCGCTGAACAGCGCCCTGCTCCACCCCCACCGGAGTGATTGAGCACATACCGTGTGTGCAAGGGCACGCCAGTGAGGGCCGGGCGCCCTTCGAAATGGCCTCCTGCATGGCATGCACTGTTCGTGCGAGGTCACGCCGAGAGGAAGGGGGGAGTCATGCCAGCCTCCCACCGTTCCAGAAGCACTGGAGTATTCCTGGGGCATAGGCGTGGCCATCGTGCCGCCACCCATGCCGCAGTGGCCATGCTGCTCTTTTTAGCGCAGTAGCTTGAGTTCTGCTAGCGTGAGTCTGTCTCCCTGGCCTTGCTCCCAGCTGCAGTGTAGACATACCTTACGTGAGCCCGTCTGAGAGCTGCCCATTGGCCTCGGATCCCACGGGAGCACTGCCTCTCTCCTTCCTCTGTGCCATGGCAGAAAGAGCTGCAGGGGTTTTCAACCCCTTTCCCTGGGACAACTCCTCTCCTTTGCTCTGCTAGTACTGGCTGGATTTGTCTCACAGCAACTGGCCCGGGAACTGGGGATGGTACCTACTAGGTGCTTTTGGCAAGGTGGCCCCTGCTAATTGAGATGGTCTCTCATGTGTGTGTGGGGGTCAATTTCATTAAAACTATTTGTTATTATTAATTATTATGATTAATAATTATTTATATTATGGTACAGCCTAGGAGCCACAGTCATGGACCACAGCCCCATGGTGCTAGGTGCTGTACAAACCCAGAACAAAAAGGTGGTCCCTGCCCCAAGGGACTTACCATCTAAGTACTGCTGGCTGTGGTGCCTTGTCATGCCCTAAATGATTCATCTCCTTCCTGCCTGTTCAAACCCATCCAATCTTCGCAGGCCATTATGTCTCCACCACCGCCCAGACCACGCAATGAGCTGCTTGTAGGATGCTCCCCGCTGCATCTGCAGGGAGCCCCCTGCCCTATAAGAGGCCATGCACAAAGGACTGTGCTTCAGATCCTTGCAGGATCAGGAACTAATTCCTTTCATCTTCCCTCAAACCGATGCCTTCACCCTCTCCCATGCTTGACCAGTTCTGTTGCCCTTCCGGTTTATGGATACCTTTCCAGCAATGGGCGCTCAGTTTGGAACACCCCCATTCCCTGATCTCTGTAGGAAGGGGCCTGTGACTCAGCGCCTCTTTGGCTCAAAGGGGAGTATGTCATCGGGGCCTCTGTCTACGAAGAGCTCTCTAGCAATATGACAACAAACTCAGACCTCAGTCCCAGACTTGGTGACTTCAACACATGAATGGCTCCATTGAAAGTGGCAGTCAGACAGGTCGAAGGAAGTCTTTCCTTGCTTCAGAGAAATGCAGTTGAGCTTCATAGCTCACAAGAAGCTAGGTCTTCAACAGAGGCTGCTTCCTAGTATTTACCAAAACAAGTTAAAGAAGGGGGAAAAAAAATCAAGCAAGCTACCACCTGCCCGGGAAAAAGTCTGTCCCTTTCTCCATCACTCCACCATCAGGTGCTGTGCCCTGGTTTATTTTCATAGATGCTTTTTCATTTTTGTTTGTTTGGTGTTTTCCTGCCGTTTAATTAAAGTATTTGTTGTCGCAGCAGGAAATGTAAACTGTACAGCAGCCAATTTATATATATTTTAAAAAGAGAGGGAGAAATCATTTAGCAAAGCAATTATCTTCAAACACACAGAGAAGCCATTCCCTGCCCCCACTCCAGAAATCACCGCAGCCAAGAACAAAAACACTATCCCTTTTCCACGTATATGGATTGAGGACCCGATTTTACAGAGCTAACTTGTTTCCATTTAGGTATCAAAAAAGTGGCCTGTTTTTCCAATGAGCCCAGAGAGTGTTGGGTGCCAAATAGAGCCAGACAAAGTTTTTCAGAAATCCCCTTTCTGGCGAACAATGCAGATTGGGCGACACCCAAATTCGTGTTGGTTTCGCCAAATTGTTCACAGTTGAAGAAAGAAACAATTCAAACGTTGAAACGTTGTGAATTTTCAGTTCACTTTTTGTTTTGCAATTTCCTTCCATTTTATTTCAAAATTCAAAAAGGTTAAAAAAAAAAGAAAAGAAAAAGCTCCAAATCTAAATGAAATGTTTTGTTCAACCTGAATTTCCCCTCCAGCCCCCGACGTTTTGGAATTGCCAGTGAAATGAAAAATCCACGATTCGCACAAGTGTAGGGCTGGATGCTGTAGAAAATCTGGCACTGGTTTAAGTACTTAAATGGGAGTTGAGCTCTCTCAATGATCTGGTTCTAACTGAGGGTGCCGAGTCCTTGCAAATCTGGCCCTAAGCATAAAGCAGCGAAATCTGCCTGAAAGAACAGTCGTCAAATACTGTCCGTGTTCCTTATTCAAAATAATCATTAGAATGGGCTTTATGGTCTTCTAGCAGTCACTGAGTAGGTGATGGACAATGGGATTTTTTTTTTAAATCACCTATTGCACCCTTGCAAGAATAGGCTAGTAAATGAAAACACATCCAGTCTGCCTCTACTCCTCCAGTGTTCCCCCGCTTTAAACAGATAGTGCAATCAACTTTTGGAAAGATTGTCCCTCACATTTCAGCACAGCAGGACAAGCAGAAAACAAATTAAAACTGTTACAATAACCATCAGAACCACCCACCGCTAGGGCAGGGAAGGAGGGGCTGGAGGAGACAAAACAGCCTCACTTTGGTTTAAAAAAAAAAATCTATCTATATTAAAATAACCAAGCAGAAAAGAAGAGAAAAATCAATCGACTGCATTTAAAACCAAGCAGATCTTCCGCTTTCAGCGCTGCATGCCGAGAGGTGGGACACAGCTGGGGAGAACACAAAATAAGCAACCATTCTCTGCCTCCACCTCTCTATGGGTACAGTTGCACTGCAATCAGAGGTGTGACTGCAGCACGTGGAGGTATACCGAGCTGGCTTATAACAGAGTTTAGACATAACGGAGTTAACTTGCTACTGCAGTTCCAGAGTTGTTTTCCCTCCTGGAGGAAAAAGAATGGACCCACCCCCATACCAACCCTTTTGAAAAGCTGCCAGAGGCACCTGGTATTGCTGCACCCATCCATCCGCCCCTTCTGCAAAAATAGTCTGCCCACATCTGACTCTAATACATTCACACAGCCTGCGAGAAGGACTCTGGCACAACGAGGCACATGCGGCATGAACTGACACAGGCAGGTGCACACACATGCATACACGTGCGTGTGCACACATCACTGACAGTGAAAATACTCCACATGCAGCACTGACACACTCACCCACTCTGCCTGTGAAAAACAGCTTGGCATATCTGGGCACGGCCACACTGATGCACCCACATGCGTCTCTGCGAAAATACGCCTGGCCTGCGCAACAGGCACAGACACAGAGTGGGGCGAGCAGTGTGAAAGGACACCTGGCTCTGTCCTCGCTGTGCTAGCAAGGCAACCCTCTCTAACCGAAGGCCACCTTCACCTCTGTGTCCCTCGCCCTCCCACGCTTCGCCCCTGGAACTCAGCTCGGGGGCTGCAAACGACTTCAACTCCTGCTAAGGGTTAAGAAGCTTGATCCTGCCAGACAAATGGGCTGCAGAGACAGCTGGGGCACTTTTGTGGCCTTGCAGTGCCATCGTGTGGCTATGGTGTGCACCATGGCAAGCTTCCCAAACCTGCTTCAGGCTCTGAGGAATGATGGAGGAATCAGCTGCTGTTAGGACCTTCCAGGCCTCTGCTGCCACAGCTCCCTATTCTCCTAGAATTTCACTGTAGTGTGGGGCTTCCCTGCTCCGATCATGCAGTCCTGACTGCCCTCAGAAGACCAAATGCAGCCAAGAGAGTCCTATCATCTGTCCCACAGAGCCGAGAGTCGTCAGATCCCAGCTGACAATGCTCCATCAGGACCAGAGGGAACTGGCTGTGTCGTGTGTTGGGGGCTTGCCATCTTTACGGCCATCGTGCCGCAGCGCGGATGAGGACTGCAAGCTGGGTACACGTCCCATGCTCTGGGTGATTGGCCAGCACAGCCTTGCTTCGTTTGGCACAGCTTCGGTGACCCTGCTTTAAAAGGAGACAGCTGCTAACTATCCACACGCTGAGTGTAGCTGAGACAGGCCAGGACCGCAGCTCTGGGGAACGTCTCGCAGCAGGCGGGAAGATCTCAGAAGGTTCAGATGGGGATCACAGCTGCTTCAGCAACGCTTTAGCAGAGCCTCTTTACTGTGTGAAGCGGGCCAGACGCCTTCCAATTTTAACATCCTGCCCAGCTGCCCCCCAGCCCCGTGGGGTGGATCAAGAGAAGGGCATTTCCACAGCGTGATTCCGTTTCTGCTTCCTGGCCCTGCTGGAGCCAGGGCTGGATGTGTTGTGGGAAAACGTAGCTCAGGTGCCCCTCCTGCCGCACTTTGCTGAATCCCAACAGCTCTGGTTTGAAGAAAGGTCAGGAGCCAGATAACACTACCTGCTCTGGTGGGAAATTCCACTCCATTAGCGTCTGCTAACTGCTAACGTCTCACTTTTAGCCTAAAGCCTTGTAGCCCTGGGAACTAGCAGTTCCATCCATGCTATTCCCAAACCAGCTGAAAATCTCAACTGGAGTTTGCACTAGAGCATCGCCAGACCTCGCATCAAGCTTGGTCTGTGACCCACACACACCCCCAGCTGGCAATTCTCTCATGCTGTCGCTCCACCATTGCCTCACATAATGAATTCATCGCGGCAATGTATTCCCGCCTCTCCTATACACTGACTTGGGGTTTATTCTTTGACTGTCAGCACTGCACGTCTTTAAGCTGCTGTGTGGGTGATGATATAAAAATCTGAGCAGAGCCACACAAGGCAGAGGGGGTGGCAGAGACAGGAGGACACATTCACTATCAGCTGAGATGTCTCCAACACCCAATGGAACTGGTGTCCGGGGGCAGAGTGATGGCATTGGTGAATTCTAGATGCGGCCCTGAAACAAACACTGAATCCAAACAGCCCAACGGGCTCTTTACCCTACAATGAGCTGAATCAACCCCACAATCTCACATGGATGTTGGAGACACAGGACGGCTCATGGCAGACGGTGCGGATTTAAGCTGATACGTGAAATGGAGCCTCTGTACGAGATGAGCTTAGACCGACCATCTGCTTTGGCCAGGGTAGCTCACTTGGTCCAGGGACTGCCTACGGACCACCAGGACAGAAGTTTCAATGGGTGCATTTGGCAGATCCAGCAGAGTGAGCAACCCAGGTGGACTCTCTCTTGCTGAAGCTGATTGGTCCTTTAAAAATATTCAGGAACCTTGAGGCTTTGCATGGAATGGGAGTCCAGGCCTAATCCAGGCTGCATCTGGAGTCCCTTATTACCTTAAGGTTCATCTCTTAGCCACCTGCTTACAGAAGCCAAACTCCATGCAGGTTCAACATCTGGATCTACAAACAGATGTTGAGAGAACACAATGGTCCTGCAAAGCCACCCAAACCTTTCCTCCTGCCCAGCAAAAAGGTAGCCCCCAAAACAGAATCTCCCACGAGAGGCAGAAAACGGGGGGGGAGGGGGCTCAAAAACGTCCTCCATGTTTTCCCTTCATTTTTGGTTGGAAAGTTTTTTGCGATGGAAATTTCCCAGCCAGCCCTGATGTCACCCTGGCAGCTCCACGGCTCATGTCAGCAGGAGATGTGCCATGGAGGTAAGTGAGTCTCCCCTGTTAATAACGGTCCCTGGGAGAAAGTGCTCATTAGCAAGCCTAACAAGTGCCATCGCGGGAGCCTTGACAGCTCCCTGGGCGACAGTTGCAAACGTGCCCTGATGAGTGATGGCAGCAGCAACTTGCGCACCCAGCATGGCCCCCGTGCCACCCCGACAGGGTCAGAGAGAGGGGCTGCAAAGGGCCGTGCTGGGAACGGGGAGGAAAGGAGCTCCTGCTGCAGGAGGAATGAATGGCCTCTCATGGCAGACAGTGCAGACTGCCCTCTGTGCCATTGCCCAGCTCTCTACGTTCCCCTTTCCTCTCCTCTCCCAGCCTGCCCTCTATTAACCTCCCCCAGTCTGCTGCGGCTCTGCAGGGAGTGTCTAGGGCAGTGGTTTTCAAGCAGGCAGGGTGACCATATTTCCCTAAACTGAAAAGGGGAAGCGTGGGGTTGGCCCAAGCCACGCCCTGCCCAAATGTTCCTCCGCCCCCCTCCCAACTGAGCTGAGCAGGCGAGAGGGCGAAGAGGAATGGGTGTGGACTGGGATCTGAGCCGCAAAGCAGGGCGTGAGCGCTTCTGATCTCGGAGCCAGGAGATGAGGCGATTGGACTATTGGCAACGCAGCCCAGAGTCCGGCGGCAGTAACGCCTGGCCCCGCCACGCAGGTGGCCGAGATACAGTGGGGGTATTCGCTTCTCTACCCGCTGCTCTCACAGAGGGTTTGTGCCTCAAGTCAGGGCCTCAAAAGAGGAGGAAATCCTTCCCTGCTTCACTTTATTTCACAATCCCGTCGCTCTGTTGCCAGGGAGGGGGCAGGAAACTGACAGACCCCAGCTGTGAAGCCCCAATTACTGAGGGGCTTGGGAGAAGGACAGCCCCACTCCCCCAGTATTTGGGACATCTGAGAGCTGTACAGAGCTCTGAGAAATCACAAGAACCATCCCCCATCCCACCTCCTGGTCCCTCAGTAACAATCAGCTGCACCTCAGCAGGGCAGCCTCAGGCTGAAGAGGTACTGGAGGCAGAATTCCCCTCTCCCCCAAGAGCTCATGGCAGGAATTGTTATTATGGTGGGAGGCACCAGCTGACCCTGCTTGCGCCACAGGTTGACAGGTTCTTTTTCTTAGCATGCGAGCAAATGTTCAGTCTTTGGAAGACAAGTGTGTCACTGTAAGGTCAAGTGCTGCAGTTGTGCTGGGAGAGAAGCTGTGGCAGTCAGCAGAGTTTGCACTGCTTTGTTCTCTGTAGACGGTGGCAATTCTTGGCACAGAGCAGCTTCCTGGGAACCTGGCATTGGTGTGTGCTGAGATTTTGGGGGGGCAGGGTTGCCCGTGTGGTATTTGCCGGTGTTCCAGGGCTGGCGTGTTTGTGTAAATAAAGCAAATCACATTTATAATTAATCTAGACTCTGTTCACTGATTTCTCCTTTGCCAGGAAACTGAGTTATAAGACCCAGGCCATCTCTCACTCCACAGCAGGACAACACTGGCATCGAGAGGATAATATAATAATCATGGCATCATTAGTTGTTATTTTAAACGTACATAAACGAGAGTTTGAGGCAGATAAATGAGGCACTCCCTGCCTCACAGAGAAAAGAAAATAATCATAGAAATGTCCCTCTGAAAGAAGCAGGGGGGAGGAGCACCAACGAATTTATGTAATTACTCAGTGAGGCTGGTGCCTGGCATAAAGGAAACCCCTGTGCAAGCCCTCTTGGCAGAGAGGGGTTCTGTGATGTGTTTAGCACTGGAAATCCCTGCTCACCGCACTGGAGGGATAAGCCCATGGCTGATGCAATAAAAGGAGCTGGGCAGATTTGGGAGCTGGGAATCTCTCTCCCCTGTTATTTCCCCTGCAGGCCTTTTTCACTGTGTCTCTCTCCTCTTTCCCTGTCTAACCCCTTCCCCCCCTTGCTGGGAGACTTGATCCGTGTCCCATTCCCAAGGGGCATTTATTCTGTATCTTTATCAGCTCCTCCTAATGGGAACCAGAGCCTGTGTGTGCCAGCTCTGGGGGTCACAGATGCAGAGTCACTTTCCTTCCCAACCTCAGCACTTTCCCCAACTTCTCTCTTGATGACCGGGAGTTCCTGGCTCAGCAGATGGTACCAGCAGAGCCCAGGGCTGTCCTAGCAGACCTGACCCCTGGATAGCAGCTGCTCTCCACTCTGCATTGCAGAAGGTTACTTCTCCGCTGCTACTAGCCGGCAGCGCTGTCTGCACAAGTCAGAGACAAATGCCCAGTTCTGGCAAAAAAAAAAAAGTAGGGACAGCTGCAAAACGGGACATATGGTCCCCCTACAACCAGGAGTACGCGCACCCCTGGGGATACACAGAGGTCTTCCAGGGCGTACGTAAGCTCATCTAAGTATTTGTCTAGTTTTACAACAGGCAACATAAAACACACTGGCGAAGTCAACACAAACTCAAATTTCACACAGACAGCGATGTGTTTACATTGCTCTATATACTATACGCTGAGCTGTAAGTACAATATTTATATTCCGATTGATTTATTTTATAATTACATGGTAAAAATGAGCAAGTAAGCAATTTTCCAGCAACAGCGCGCTGGGGCGTTTTTGTAGCTGTATGTCTGAGTTTGTAAGCAAGTCGTTTTTATGTGAAATGAAGCTTTGGGGTATGCAAGACAAATCAGCCTCCTGAAATGGGTGCCGTAGCCTGGAAAGGTTGAGAGCCACTGGTCTAGGGGGACAGCAGAGGAGCGGATGTCCCACCACTCCGGAGCACGGTAGGCTTCCCCCTGGAGCCGCACCTTGGAAACTTCATTAACCCACCCACCGTGCTAACAGGGGCGTAACGCTAGCAAAGGGTGCAAACACTGGAGCTCTGTCCCGGGGCATCAGAGGGCCCTGGCACGACCCATGCCCTGACCCTTCTTTTCTCACACTGACTCCATGGCGGTGCAATTATTCTGCAAAATCAGGAGCAAACCTTCTCCCAGGCTCACAGCTCCTTATATAGCATCCCCTAAGACACTGCCCTGGCTACCAATGCCCACTGGCCCTCGTGGTCTCTCTCACTCTTCCTTCCAGAGCCCAAGGATTCAAACAGTTTCTCCAAGCATGAAACTCTGAGTGTGCAGCGATTGCAGCATCAGGCCTCCACATGAGCCTGGAAGAATGGGAAACTCTCCGTGCAAACACTTAAAAGCCCTGAGGTGGCCTCTCACCGCAGCCTTGCACCTCGGGTGCCTGTCTGCAGCCGAGCCTTTTACACCCTTTTGGCAGCCGAATATAAATCGCTCTCGCCTGGCAGTTCTGGCCTCGGCTGCATTTTCCTCCCACCTGGCACGATGCCAGCAGCTCCAGGAGAGAAAAAGGGCCTGACGCAGGCAGCGTTTGGGCCTGTTCCCTGTGGTGTTACCAGCCAGTAGGATGCACACAGCAGAACTAGTCCCGAGGACCCCACAGCAAGAAATCCGTGGCTGCTGTGGCCCCTGGAGTCCTGCCTTGTCCCGTGAGGCTCTGCACATGCAAAACAGTGCCTGTCCCAAGGAACTTACCATCTAAACACCAACCAACAATGCTCATTGCACACGGCAGGGCCCACCTACCTGCCACCCCATGCCCGTGCCATCCCCGCCCTGCAGAACATACCTGTGCTGTGCAGGAGACGCAATGGCACCAGACGCTGCTGCCAGCCACCTAGGAATTACTCCAGCCACCAGCAATTGCCCTGCTGCCTCCTGGGTTGCTTCCTAGAAGAACACACTCAGCTGCGCTTGGGCCAAGTACCCAGCTAAACTTGGGGTGGAAAGTGCCATCTACTGGCGAGCTAACTTCATTGGCTCACTAGGACAGTCTTTCCAAGACCCACAGTCTGACAGGGGAAGCCACAATTGCCTCCAAGAAGCTCTAGCAGCAGGGCTACACGAAGGGTAGTCTTGTGATTAACACGAGGGCTGGGAGTTTAATTCTTTCCTCTACCACAGATATCCTGGGCTAGTAACTTAATCTCACTGTCACTCAGTTCCCCTGTGGTGAGTTTGCATTCATGTCTGGAGATCTGTAAATGGGGCACGTCTTTCCTGCCCCATGCCTGGTAAATCTCCCGGACGTTTAAATTGTCCTCAGAGACAATCTGCAGTGTTAAAACCCCCTCATCAGTATCGCCAACCCTGAAGTGTTGAAAAATCAAGAGACCTGCTTAAAATCATTAACAGCTAAATGCGAGTTCTTTTTATTTGCCTTTTGAGTCCAATGGGATCACGTTTCCAGGCTTTTCTCCACAACCCTGGGGGCTAGCTTCACTTTTCCTTTTCAATGAAAGCGGAGAGTCGACTCCTCTGTTCAGGTGACTCCAGGAGCTAAAGCTTTAAAGATAACACCAAATTACAGATTTATGATAAAATCACAAGAGCCAGCAACGAGATCTTCTTAGCGTGTGTGAAGAATTCGTTAGGTGGCATGTGACCAGGATTTGTCACTGAATTTGGTCCGGCCGGGTACTGATGGGAGAGTGTGATGTGAATCCAGGCCGCCCCCCGCCTCCTAAAAATGAATAAAAAAGGTGTTTTTTCAGGCTGCATGTCTGCAGTGCACTGCTTTGGACTTGGCTGGCAGAAATTTGCAACCAGAAATTTAGGGGCTGAGTCTCCATTACACAGTAACCGCCATGGAGTCATTTACACTAGCACTGGTCAGAAAATGGCCCCCTCCCAGGGAAAATATCAATTTTTCTCTACCTTTTCCTCAGAAATTTTGACTTTTTGGGAAAACATTGGGTACCTATGTATTTTGGCTGAAAATCTAACATTTAAATTCAGAAATGCTACCAGGTGCCTCATAGGAGTTGTAGTTTGGGAGCCTCATGTTCCTCATTCTATTCTAGAGGCCAGGCTCCCTGACTGGACTACATCTCCCAGAATGCATCAGTTTGGTCTTCAGGGGTTTGTTTGTTTTTTTGCTGAAGAACAACATTTTCTCCAGAAAGCAGACACTTGCCTGCCTTCCGGCCCGAAAAATCCTGTTTAGTCAAAAAGCAAATTTTTTGCCAACAAGCAGTTTTGATAGAAGCTTTTTGACCAGCCCTAATTTACATCAACGCAAAATGGGCATAAAAGGCTAGGAGGCCTGAATTCTACACCCTTCTCAGTGACAACACGAAGACCAGGGCAATGCAGAGTCATATCCTTAATATTTTTTCTCTCCAGCCCCCCATATATTTTTTCATAGCGCACTGAGAGCTGGAAACAGGTCCCAGTTTCCTAGACAACCCCTCCAGGCACCGGTGCACCTCAGTCCTGCCTCTTCTCGGTCTTTGGCAGCCAATTATTATTATAGCTTCGTCTCCTGAGGGCTGTAATACTTTGGTCTAATTCTGGTTGTCAGGCCTGTTGTGGTGGTGGCTGGGCGGTGATTAGACGCCTCTGACGCACAGGAGCTCCATCTGAATTATCTGGAGGTCCCTTCTGACCTTAAACTTTATGTTTCCCACAATCAGTCTGGCCAGGGTTGGAGACATAACACAGAACCTCATTGCAACCCATTGTTGAGCACGTGTTACGTGTGCCCCTCTGTGCCTGATCTGCAGAGGGTGTGCATCTATACCAGCACTAGCTAGGTAGCTTTAGCGCACGCTGTAGCAGCTCATGGTCTTAGCTTGGGAGATCTCCATTCAATCCCCACTGTGTTGTACAAAATGCCAGCTATCAACTCATCACTGGGAGTTTAAGACCACCACCAGGGATGCATCCTGTTGATAAGAACTTTTCCAGTGTGAGCTGCAAAGGAGAAAGACTCTTTTCAATGTGCAACCTAATTAAATTCTACTATGAGGAAACTGGAGTTAAAGATCGAGGGACATGGAGGTGTTAAAGCTAGGGTTGAATTAAAACTTCCTGAGACTACAGGCAAGTTCTTATTAAAGGGCAACCCTGTCAGGTAGCATAGGTGGAAAAACAAGTTCCCTTTCATTGGCTTCAGATGCTCAGTCTGGTAGGGAGCAGCTCTGCAGATTGCATGTGTCTGTTTCCTTTCCTTTGTTTCCTTGTTGTCTTTTTAAAACAATCTGCCAATTCATCATTAAAAAATTAAATATTTTATAGCTGGTTTGAGGCTGATGACAAGTGCCAGATTGATGGCTCTGGCAGAGGAAACTCACTGCTCTTTCTTTCTCCTTGCAACAATGAGTTACGTGTGCTGGAGAGAGGGTTGAAATCTCCAAGCTATCCAGCCCTGACCCAGAAAAAAGAGTTTTAAAAAAAGATGCAATCTGGAGACATTTTGGTGCCAAAAAAGGCCATCTTTTTCCCATCTACTGGATGAGTGGAAGAGGAGAACCCTTGGCATTACAAGTTAGTCATGAATTTACGCTAACTCCCATTTATACATCCCATCGATCAAGGACATTCTACTGGTCTGGAAAAACCAGGAACAACTCAATTCAAATCTGCCACTATATAACCACTGGAGAAGAGGAAAGGTTTGTGATTAAGGAACTGAACTGGAATTCTGGAAATCTGCATTCAGCTCCCAGCTCAACCGTAGACTCCCTGGACGACCTTCGGTAAGTCACTTCATCTCTCTGTGCTTCGGTTTCGTAGCTGTAAAATGGGGGTGATAATAATCTGTCCATAGTCAGCCTTGTCCATTTAGATGGTAGGCTTTTCAGGACAGGACTGTTTCATTACGTGTACAGAGCCTAGCATGCTGGGGTCTGATCTCAAGTGTGGCCTATAGGCATTATTGCAATATAAATAATGAAAGTTTGAGTGCTGGCGCCCTATTGCTATAATAGAAGCTGCTACGGAGACCACCAGTGAAAGGTTAAATGTCACTCTTGCATCTCTCAGCCATCCCTTCAGAATGAAGGAAGTCTCTTTTTTTAGACCTGCATTTGTCTTCGTCCCACACAAACCTGTCCCTATTCTCCCTCCATTACTGTCCTGGAGAATCTGGAGCTGTAACTGAAACCATGGAGAATGTCACCCATTCAGAGAAGACAACCCCGAGCTGAACTCCATTTAGACCTTTTGTCCTGCTTGGCTCTATGACTGGGGCTGGCATAAGACTCCTCAGCACATGTTACCAGTGAGGAGTAAACTTGGGGCCTTCTATGCTAAAGCCACAGCTTCCAGATCCTCCAAAGCGACATAACCACACTGAGCATCTCCAGCTGGCAGCCCAGCCCACAGGGCTCCTGGAGACACAGAGCTACAACACATTTTTCTAGAGCCCCATCTCATGCGGTGCTGCATCCCTCTGGCCTTCAGTGAGAATCAAGGGGGCCCAAAGGATCTGGTCCCTCGCATCCTGTAGGGAAGAATCCAAATACTCCAGAAGCCCGGGCGTTTCAAATCCAGATCCACTTTTTGTGGCTTGAGCCCAATACCAGGGGGTGGGATGAACGGCATCCACCCAACCCTATCTACCAACCACGGAGCTACCCACCACCTCTTCTGATCACCTCCTGCACCTCAGCTGTTCCTCCCACAAGCCATGCTCTCCTGGGGACCACCTGGCTTTTGCCAAGCCAGACTGGGAGACTGACGAGCCACCTTCCCAGTGCTGACACATTAACTAGATTTACTAAGTGACTGAGGCCTGCGATTGGTGTTGATAACTGGAGAATTACCCTGATAAATATTTGATATGATTTGGGGAGTAATAATAGATTTTTCTAGTCCACGGTTTCCATCAGCAAGGAGCAGGGGAGAAAAGAGCCGCTGAAGAGGAGTGTAATTGTAGCATCACTCTTCCTGGATAAGATGACTGTTCTCCTGCAATGAATCATTGTTCCAAGGGGGGTAGACGAGCGATGGATGGGCAACAGGGCATCAGTCAAGTCCCGGACGTGTGCTTCGCAGGCATGGTTGCAGCACAGGAAAGGCGTAGTGTACAAGTGACGCTGTGTCTGTAAGCATGTGTGTGTGTGAGAGAGAGAACACGGTGAAAAGCAAGATGGGAGATAGGGAGGGAAAGAAAAAGGGAGAAGGAAAGAGAAAGAGAGAGGGAGGAGGAAAGGAGCAAAGAGAGGAGAATGGGAGAGAGAGAAAGGTGAGAGTGAAAGAGAGGGGACAGGAGAGAGGGAAATGGGAAGACAACAGGACAGGGAAGGTGAGTGAGGAAAGAGACCCAGGCTGGAGGCTGCAGAGTGCTGAGGGAAACAGAGGCAGAAGGAGCTTTTCTTTGGTGCTGGTGTATATGAGAGACGAGGGGGCATCGCAGTGAAAAATCCAGCCTGGTAATTTGGTTGCTAAGTGTCCCTTCCCCCCGCTGTATTCCCTGCAAGGGGATCATTCTAAAGACCAGCAGTATTTTTTAGATTTTGTGGCTCTCTCCTTCCTCCATCTCCATATCCCAAGGCCAATGGAGCTATGTCAGTTTACACCCGCTAAGGATCTGGCCCTGGGCCTAAAGGCATGATTCTTCACTATCTCACAGCACTTTTATGCCAGTGTGACTCTATTGATTCAAACAGAGTCACCGCAGCTTTAAAGCTGGTGTAAGGCAGCATTGCCTAAAGTGTAGGCACCTGTATAAATCCATGTGGCTCTCAGAAGGCAGTGGATCGAGTACTGAAATGGGACTCCTATGCCTGGCTCTTCCATTGACCAGCTGAGTTACTATGGGTAAGTCATTTCAGCCCTCTGTGCCTGCATTTCCTCTCCCACACTCGGTCTGTCTTGTCTATTTAGACCGGACGCTCTCTGGGGCAGGGGATGTCTCTTGCTGTGTTTGTACAGTGCCTGCCACAGTGGGCTCTGGCTCGCTAGCTGCTGCTGCAAGTAATTAGAAGTGCTGTTCTCACTGCAAGCTCAGCACCAATGTCACATCAGGGCACTTTTTGAAAGATGCCTAATTTAACGTCTCCAAATGTAAGTCTTCATCCCATTCCTTATTCCCATCTTTATTTTGCACTCAGATCATTACTCAGATTCTATTCAACGGCTTTGGGGCAAGAGTGATTTCAAGTTAATACAGAGAAAGCAGCTGAGAACTAAGATCATAGCAAAGAAACTAGCACACTGACACATTCAAATAGTAGCTATTCCTCCAGGTAAAACATAGACCTATTATAGTGATCTCTCCATAAACCCTAATGTACACTCAATTAGGTACTCTTAAGAATTCCTTCTTTGTTTCCTCCCCCTTTGTGTCATTTATCTAAACAAGTGTCAGAGGAGAAAGGCAATCACACAAAGTAACTCCTATCCATTCTATTAATATACTGAAGATATTAATACAGCAAGAGTTCTGCAGCACCTTAAAGAATAACAAATTTATTTGGACATAAGCTTTCGTGGGCAGAAACCCACTTTGTCGGATGCATGAAGATATTAATAGTGGTAGCGCTGGCTACTTGCACATATCCTATCACACAGGATTGATCAGGGTATAAAAGTATAAATCAAAAACAATTCAGCACAGTCTTACATCAAGTCATTCAAATGGGAACTTGGGGCAAGCTTCTGCATTCCTTACACTCATTCAACTTTCCTGGAAGCTAGCAGTAGAGTATGTAGGTATGAGAGAGAAAAGATCATGGTCTATGGAGTCACTCCCTCAAAATCCCGACATACAGACTCAGTGCTAAAAAATCAACCCTGATGTAGTATATGTTAAGGAAAAGCAAGAAGAAAGAACAAAAGTAAAGTCTCTAGAAGAGAACACAATGTGTGCGTCTCCTCTGGAACAGGCTGCAGAATTTCTGGGAACAAAATGGGACATCCTCTCTGAAGGCAGGCTGGATTCAGAGAAAAGGAAAGGCACATTACACAGCAAATGACACCCCACTATCCTGGATAAATTGACTCCACTTTTCTTAACACACAACGGGCCAGGCCTTCAGCTGCTGTAAATCAGCATCGCTCCGTTGATTTCAGTGGTGCGAAGCTGCTTCACATTAGCTGAGGATCTGTCCCACTGGTCTTACAGTAATACAGTTTTGCACTACTCAGTACTTAATTATGTACTTAATTATGTATTATTTGTATTGCAGTGGTACAGAGGGTCCGCAGTCAGGGATCACGAACAGATAGTCCCTTCCCAAAGAGTTCATAACCTCAGCAAACTGCTGAAATTCCCTTTTTATATTAGCATAATAAAAATCCATCAGACTTCTGGGACTTATGAGAAAGGATGGGGCATGACCCCAAACTGGGTGACTCCTCCTGGCTCTGATTACAAGTCCTTTTCCAGTTTTCCCCATCCCCCAGCAATCTTCACAGGCTCTTGGAATGAACAATAACAAACACCCTTGTCACATCGTAAAGGTTAATTTCCCCTTCAAGCGATTGCCTTCATAAGAATGAAGGGTTTCATTTTAAGGAATAGATCCCAGACAATAAAGCTAGAATTTACACTGCCATGCTAGAGACAGAGGTAGACACAAGGTTCTGTCCCCTGTGATGGATTCATTCAAATCCAGTGAGCTGGAGTAAAAAAAAAATCCAATAAAGCCCTCTTGATTTTCCCCCCTTTTCTTCCCATTAAGTTGTCACCAGATGCCTTAATTATATATTGTTCTTAACAAGAATGGAGCACACAACTTAAACCTTCATCTCATGTGGCCAGTCAGGCAATTTTACTCAACTGTATTCTCCTGAGGGCATGGGTTCTTTTAACCACTTTTCTCACCTCTGAAGCAGCTCCGCATACAAAGTTATTGCCCGGGGTCCTGGTTCAGTTCTCTCTGAGCACACTAATGGCCCCATTTTGCTTTCAGTGGGATTACACGCCTGCTTAAAGTTAGGTACACAATGAAGTATCTTGCTGTGTCAGGGCTCAACCCACTAACACCTCAGTCCTGCCCTTCGCCCCATTCAGTGCCACTGATTTCAATGGGTTTACATGTGGGTACAGGTGTCCAGGCATACAGAAGCAGCATTACCCCAGACTTAGGGATGGGGGCCTACGTTTAGTAGGGTTGGTCCAGCTTTGAGCAGAGGGTTGTATTAGATGACCTCTTGAGGTCCCTTCCAACCCTCATCTTCTCTGATTCTATGATATGTTTGAACCTGTTGCCCTTAGGCACCCCCAGCCCCCAGAGAGAAGCAAAGCAAGGGGCTCCAGGAACTGAATCTGGACTTCGGGAAGTGGAGATGCAGGAGGAGGAGGAGGAGGAGGTTTGGGGCTCCCAGAACCGCTTGGCCCCTGGTGGGATGGTGCTCTTCAGTCTGACGGACTCTCTGGGGAAGAGCTCCAGCTGGGTGTGGGGTGGGGTAGGAGTGAGGTTGGGTGCAGGGGGCAGAGCTCAGAATGGGGCAATGTGTGTGATGGGGGGAAGAGCACAGGGCGGGGTGTTTAGCAGAGGGATTAGCTCAGAGCTGGGTGTGGGGCGGCAGGAGGGGCATATGTGTAGAGCTGGGTGAAGGGGAATGTGTGGGAGAGAGCACTTGGGGCTGACTGCAGGGCAGGGGAGGGAGAGCTCTGGGCCCCATCCTTTAGGAAACTCTGGGATCGCCCCTGCCGCTTACCAAGAGCCTTTCCATCCCTCTACATGGGGACCTAGTAGGTCCTACTTCTTTGGGCTCCCCCAGCACCTGTCTCAGTTTATTCCCTTTAACTCACAGCACCAGCCTCCCTTCAGTCAGTGTGTCCTTTTATTACCTTGCTGCAGACCTCGTTCCCCGTGCTGTGAGCCAGCCACACTAGTTCCACTGGCCCAGGGGGAACAAAGCCAGGTGCACACGTACTAATTGACCTTGTGTGGTCTTTTATCAGGTCTCAGTCTTTGCTGAGAAGTGGGCACCTGGTTTCCTTCCTGCCAAAGACCTATTGAATTAACACATTAGACGCATACAGCATACAACCTAGCAGTGCTCAGACACACAGAGCATATAGTATTCATAGATTATCAAATGCAACTCCATATCCATCACACCAACTAAAGCTCCAGTTATGTTCCCAGACTCACCTCCCTCGTGGGCACCGAATTACTCCCTACAGTTCAATACATTTTCCTGTGCTTCTCCAGCCTCAGTGTTAAATGCCTCAGGGCTTGTTTGCCATGATAGCAGCTCACCATAGTCAGACCCACTTCTTAGACCGGAGACCCTGTCCTCCCAGCCCAAGTCTAGACCTTCTCTCCAGGACAACTTGAGTGTGTGGTAAAAAAAAATAATAATGTGAGGGCAATAAGAAGAGAAAACTAACTTCCCAGTAGTTCTGTGGAGGACTCCGTCCTCCCATGCTGTCTCTCTGCTATTTATCCCCTCTCCCGGGGTATAGGGTTTTACACTTTGCTAGGCCCAAATTGTCCCTTTTTGTTTTTGGCCACTAACTGTTCTAATCTATTCAGGTCTCTTTCTGGTTTGCTTCTATCTCCCAGTGAATTTGCTACCGATCCAGTGCTGGTGTCGTTCACAAATCTGGTTGTGGTTGCAGGCAAGGTGCAGGGAGGAGCTTGTGATTTTGAGTCTGGTCAGTCATAAAAGCCTCTGGAAAAATCGCAACATGGGCATCCCAAAAATGGGAGCACCTGAAATCACTTTGAAAATGTGGTCATGAGAGACCTGGGACCAAATAATGCTCTGTTTATGTAATCCACTGGTCAGTTTGTTGTACAGTCCCCTCTGTGCCCAATCTACAGAGGATTTGATAGCAAATTCTGATCTGGTAGCATTTACATCCACTTTCCTTAGAGGTAAATTACCAGGTGCTGGGAAGTGGAAAATCAGGCCCTAAGAGAACAATGAGGTAAGAAAATGGAATCTGCTCTGTGCATTACAGGTGTCTGGGGAGCAGCAAAAGAATAATTTGGCCAAGAGAAACAAAGAAGGTAGATAAGGGTAAAGGTGCTCTTGATCTTTGCCTGGCATAAACTGATCTATAGCTATTTATCCCAGCTGAGGATCTGACTGTAACCCCCCATGTGTGTTTGCAGAGCTTGTATGCGCTGCCACTAAAACTGACGCTCCAAAAAGCTGCCTGCTGCCTTCCTGTCCTGTCCCTTTTCTTTCCATCTGTCCGTGCTTTGGAAAGGTCCCGCTGTCACAGCCCAGTCATGCTAGGGCACTGCCCTTTTCTGAAGGGAACAAATGCTGACATTCCGAGGAAGAGGGAAGGCAGAGCGGGCTCGTGCGTCTGGTGGCCCAACGCAAATAATGAGATTCCTCCCGACACCACACACGAGTCTGAGAGGACTTCTGGCCTTAGGCCAACCGTCTTCTGCAAGAACATGCTCCCTATCGATAGCTCATCGACTGCTGCAGCAGGGGGCGGCATACGCCCAGGGAAGGAAATGAATGGCTCCCAAGCGACCATTTATTCCCAAACCCAGGCATAAATCCTTGTGCTGTTCTGGGAAACTTCTGAATAAGGATGAGGAGGGATGCTATTGTAATTAAAGCCCAAGGATCAGGGGACATGTCTTGTGTAGGCTTGAACAAAGGACTGAGTATCAGGATTCCTTTGCCTTGTTCTCAGCCCTACATCAGTGTCTCTGTATGACTTTGACCAAGTTACTGCCTCTCTCAGTGCCTCAATTTGCCAGCAAAACGGGGGACCTTCATTCTAATCAACTGTACCTCACAGGGCGTTGTAAGGGTTAATACATTACGGTGTGTAAAGAGTCCTGAAATTCAAGGATCCGGGGTGCTGTAGATATGCAAAGTGTAATGATGTGACGATGAGGCTATATTGGAGAGCCCAATGTATAGATAAATGTGTGCATGCGGAGAGGGAAATGTGCCTATCTGTGCAAGCATATGGGGCGGGGAAGGCGAGAGAGAGAGAAAGCACAGGCCCAAAGGGTCAGGCAGTCCATCCATCCCACACGGTGTGCAGACAGGCACGTGACTTCCTTTTTAAGAGCTGTCAGGCCATCAGCTCCCCCTTCCCAGCCACCAGTAATCCTTATTACACAGCCCTCCCCCTTCCCTTACAGGCTCTCGGATGCCTGGCAGTAGTTAATAAAATACTCACAACAGGAGACAAAAACTCTTTAAAATTTTCCTTAACCATCCTTCTCCCCACAGTGCTGAGCATTTACAAGTAAATACAACCTGCGTGCTGCTGATCCAAACCTGAGACGGGGCCTGGTGTGAAAACTAAAGCCCTCTCCATGCCCCCGCTCCTCCTCAAAGGATCTCACTTTGAGCAGCCTGCTGTTCCCCGTTCTGATTTCATCCAAGTAACCCCCTGGATCCCAACATGGTTGACAGCAATAAGAAAAGCTGTGACACCAAGCCCTGTGCTTTTCAGGCCCACGCCAGCCAAGGTGTTCACCGTCCCTTTGGATCTAAGCCTGGTGCTTACCAACCCAAAGGTTATTCTCCCAGCAACATCTGTGAATCCGCAGTTCGCTCCCCCACAATGCTCTTTCCATTTTCAGAAAAGCCTGAAAATGAGGCAAACATAAACACCAGCAAAATGCAAGGACCAGTGAAATAAATTGCTCATCCACAGGAGTAGCTGAGGAAGAGATGAGGGGGGAAAAGGTACTTTACAAAAATTGAGTTAGCTAACATGATTCAAAGCCCCCGTGGGCAGAAACAGTTTAAACCCTGAAAGATATGTCTACACGGCAATTGGGAGGTGCGACACCCACACTGGTTTGGATTGAACTAGCTCACTAAAAATAGCAGGGGTTAGCCATGGTGACACGCACTAGCCACTCGAGTACATAGCCAGGGTCTTGGATCGGATTGTACTCAAGTGACTAGTCTGTGTCTCTGTTTGTGCCCCTGTGGCTGCGCTGCTCTTTTTAGCAGGCTAGCTCAATCATGACTAGCTCAGTACACTAGTATGTGTTGCAATCACATCTCCCAATTGCAGTGTAGACATACCCTTAGTATTTCCTAGGCATGTTGTAACCTAGGGATGCGGAGAATGTCTGGGGACACCTAAGAGAGGAGACAGGAGGCAATCTAAGGCATAGCTCCATTAAAATGTCATAGGAAAGTGTTGCCAATAGGGATGTATATTCCAGCAGAAGAGGTAGGTAGATCCAGGGGCGTTCGGGGGTGTAGTGGGTAGAGAAGGTGGTGGGTTTGTGGGAAGTTAAATAAGTGTTTTGGCAGGCAGGTTGTCCTCAGGTACAGCGTGAAGAGGGACGTGGAAAGTGGGATGGCTCTCCCGCTCATTAAAGCAAGGAACGCTCAGGCATTAATGAGATGCAGTCAAGCTGTTTTGTTTGTGCATGGCTTTTAAACATTAGCCTTGTTAGTGATGGCTGTCAAAGCGTTACTTGCAAAAGGCCTTGCCATCGCAAGCAATGGCAGGAGCCTTAATATTAATTGGACAGATTGTCTCTGGTTTTGAAGAGAAAACTGTGATTAATCAAACAATTGTTAACGAAGTTGGAGAGAAGAGGTCCCTTCACCTCCCTGCTTCTGAGGGAAGGGAAACAACAAAAGCCCAAGACAGCTTGTTCTAGGCCAGCCGAAAGAAACGGCCAGACAAGGGTCACCGTAAGATAGCTACCAGCCAAGCAGAGGGCACCAGGAACTCAGATAGGCTAAGATGTCCCATATTGGGACATCCCAGTCCTTGTTTTCTGTTTAATCCCAGGGCAAACCTCCATAGGTCCAGTGTAGATTGGGAATGGGCCAGAATCAGTGCCCTGGGGGAAGCGTCGTATTATCTCTTTACCTTTCCTGAAGTGGTTCTCTCAGACCTACTTTGAAGGTGGTACCATGACTAACTAGGGCAGCGGAACCAGGCATCTTTGAGGGCTCCACCACCATATAAACACAC